>CM063527.1:11563490-12178130 GCA_032199755.1 Ambrosia artemisiifolia | reverse complement strand
TAAACCCTAAACCCTAAACCCTAAACCCTAAACCCTAAACCCTAAACCCTAAACCCTAAACCCTAAACCCTAAACCCTAAACCCTAAACCCTAAACCCTAAACCCTAAACCCTAAACCCTAAACCCTAAACCCTAAACCCTAAACCCTAAACCCTAAACCCTAAACCCTAAACCCTAAACCCTAAACCCTAAACCCTAAACCCTAAACCCTAAACCCTAAACCCTAAACCCTAAACCCTAAACCCTAAACCCTAAACCCTAAACCCTAAACCCTAAACCCTAAACCCTAAACCCTAAACCCTAAACCCTAAACCCTAAACCCTAAACCCTAAACCCTAAACCCTAAACCCTAAACCCTAAACCCTAAACCCTAAACCCTAAACCCTAAACCCTAAACCCTAAACCCTAAACCCTAAACCCTAAACCCTAAACCCTAAACCCTAAACCCTAAACCCTAAACCCTAAACCCTAAACCCTAAACCCTAAACCCTAAACCCTAAACCCTAAACCCTAAACCCTAAACCCTAAACCCTAAACCCTAAACCCTAAACCCTAAACCCTAAACCCTAAACCCTAAACCCTAAACCCTAAACCCTAAACCCTAAACCCTAAACCCTAAACCCTAAACCCTAAACCCTAAACCCTAAACCCTAAACCCTAAACCCTAAACCCTAAACCCTAAACCCTAAACCCTAAACCCTAAACCCTAAACCCTAAACCCTAAACCCTAAACCCTAAACCCTAAACCCTAAACCCTAAACCCTAAACCCTAAACCCTAAACCCTAAACCCTAAACCCTAAACCCTAAACCCTAAACCCTAAACCCTAAACCCTAAACCCTAAACCCTAAACCCTAAACCCTAAACCCTAAACCCTAAACCCTAAACCCTAAACCCTAAACCCTAAACCCTAAACCCTAAACCCTAAACCCTAAACCCTAAACCCTAAACCCTAAACCCTAAACCCTAAACCCTAAACCCTAAACCCTAAACCCTAAACCCTAAACCCTAAACCCTAAACCCTAAACCCTAAACCCTAAACCCTAAACCCTAAACCCTAAACCCTAAACCCTAAACCCTAAACCCTAAACCCTAAACCCTAAACCCTAAACCCTAAACCCTAAACCCTAAACCCTAAACCCTAAACCCTAAACCCTAAACCCTAAACCCTAAACCCTAAACCCTAAACCCTAAACCCTAAACCCTAAACCCTAAACCCTAAACCCTAAACCCTAAACCCTAAACCCTAAACCCTAAACCCTAAACCCTAAACCCTAAACCCTAAACCCTAAACCCTAAACCCTAAACCCTAAACCCTAAACCCTAAACCCTAAACCCTAAACCCTAAACCCTAAACCCTAAACCCTAAACCCTAAACCCTAAACCCTAAACCCTAAACCCTAAACCCTAAACCCTAAACCCTAAACCCTAAACCCTAAACCCTAAACCCTAAACCCTAAACCCTAAACCCTAAACCCTAAACCCTAAACCCTAAACCCTAAACCCTAAACCCTAAACCCTAAACCCTAAACCCTAAACCCTAAACCCTAAACCCTAAACCCTAAACCCTAAACCCTAAACCCTAAACCCTAAACCCTAAACCCTAAACCCTAAACCCTAAACCCTAAACCCTAAACCCTAAACCCTAAACCCTAAACCCTAAACCCTAAACCCTAAACCCTAAACCCTAAACCCTAAACCCTAAACCCTAAACCCTAAACCCTAAACCCTAAACCCTAAACCCTAAACCCTAAACCCTAAACCCTAAACCCTAAACCCTAAACCCTAAACCCTAAACCCTAAACCCTAAACCCTAAACCCTAAACCCTAAACCCTAAACCCTAAACCCTAAACCCTAAACCCTAAACCCTAAACCCTAAACCCTAAACCCTAAACCCTAAACCCTAAACCCTAAACCCTAAACCCTAAACCCTAAACCCTAAACCCTAAACCCTAAACCCTAAACCCTAAACCCTAAACCCTAAACCCTAAACCCTAAACCCTAAACCCTAAACCCTAAACCCTAAACCCTAAACCCTAAACCCTAAACCCTAAACCCTAAACCCTAAACCCTAAACCCTAAACCCTAAACCCTAAACCCTAAACCCTAAACCCTAAACCCTAAACCCTAAACCCTAAACCCTAAACCCTAAACCCTAAACCCTAAACCCTAAACCCTAAACCCTAAACCCTAAACCCTAAACCCTAAACCCTAAACCCTAAACCCTAAACCCTAAACCCTAAACCCTAAACCCTAAACCCTAAACCCTAAACCCTAAACCCTAAACCCTAAACCCTAAACCCTAAACCCTAAACCCTAAACCCTAAACCCTAAACCCTAAACCCTAAACCCTAAACCCTAAACCCTAAACCCTAAACCCTAAACCCTAAACCCTAAACCCTAAACCCTAAACCCTAAACCCTAAACCCTAAACCCTAAACCCTAAACCCTAAACCCTAAACCCTAAACCCTAAACCCTAAACCCTAAACCCTAAACCCTAAACCCTAAACCCTAAACCCTAAACCCTAAACCCTAAACCCTAAACCCTAAACCCTAAACCCTAAACCCTAAACCCTAAACCCTAAACCCTAAACCCTAAACCCTAAACCCTAAACCCTAAACCCTAAACCCTAAACCCTAAACCCTAAACCCTAAACCCTAAACCCTAAACCCTAAACCCTAAACCCTAAACCCTAAACCCTAAACCCTAAACCCTAAACCCTAAACCCTAAACCCTAAACCCTAAACCCTAAACCCTAAACCCTAAACCCTAAACCCTAAACCCTAAACCCTAAACCCTAAACCCTAAACCCTAAACCCTAAACCCTAAACCCTAAACCCTAAACCCTAAACCCTAAACCCTAAACCCTAAACCCTAAACCCTAAACCCTAAACCCTAAACCCTAAACCCTAAACCCTAAACCCTAAACCCTAAACCCTAAACCCTAAACCCTAAACCCTAAACCCTAAACCCTAAACCCTAAACCCTAAACCCTAAACCCTAAACCCTAAACCCTAAACCCTAAACCCTAAACCCTAAACCCTAAACCCTAAACCCTAAACCCTAAACCCTAAACCCTAAACCCTAAACCCTAAACCCTAAACCCTAAACCCTAAACCCTAAACCCTAAACCCTAAACCCTAAACCCTAAACCCTAAACCCTAAACCCTAAACCCTAAACCCTAAACCCTAAACCCTAAACCCTAAACCCTAAACCCTAAACCCTAAACCCTAAACCCTAAACCCTAAACCCTAAACCCTAAACCCTAAACCCTAAACCCTAAACCCTAAACCCTAAACCCTAAACCCTAAACCCTAAACCCTAAACCCTAAACCCTAAACCCTAAACCCTAAACCCTAAACCCTAAACCCTAAACCCTAAACCCTAAACCCTAAACCCTAAACCCTAAACCCTAAACCCTAAACCCTAAACCCTAAACCCTAAACCCTAAACCCTAAACCCTAAACCCTAAACCCTAAACCCTAAACCCTAAACCCTAAACCCTAAACCCTAAACCCTAAACCCTAAACCCTAAACCCTAAACCCTAAACCCTAAACCCTAAACCCTAAACCCTAAACCCTAAACCCTAAACCCTAAACCCTAAACCCTAAACCCTAAACCCTAAACCCTAAACCCTAAACCCTAAACCCTAAACCCTAAACCCTAAACCCTAAACCCTAAACCCTAAACCCTAAACCCTAAACCCTAAACCCTAAACCCTAAACCCTAAACCCTAAACCCTAAACCCTAAACCCTAAACCCTAAACCCTAAACCCTAAACCCTAAACCCTAAACCCTAAACCCTAAACCCTAAACCCTAAACCCTAAACCCTAAACCCTAAACCCTAAACCCTAAACCCTAAACCCTAAACCCTAAACCCTAAACCCTAAACCCTAAACCCTAAACCCTAAACCCTAAACCCTAAACCCTAAACCCTAAACCCTAAACCCTAAACCCTAAACCCTAAACCCTAAACCCTAAACCCTAAACCCTAAACCCTAAACCCTAAACCCTAAACCCTAAACCCTAAACCCTAAACCCTAAACCCTAAACCCTAAACCCTAAACCCTAAACCCTAAACCCTAAACCCTAAACCCTAAACCCTAAACCCTAAACCCTAAACCCTAAACCCTAAACCCTAAACCCTAAACCCTAAACCCTAAACCCTAAACCCTAAACCCTAAACCCTAAACCCTAAACCCTAAACCCTAAACCCTAAACCCTAAACCCTAAACCCTAAACCCTAAACCCTAAACCCTAAACCCTAAACCCTAAACCCTAAACCCTAAACCCTAAACCCTAAACCCTAAACCCTAAACCCTAAACCCTAAACCCTAAACCCTAAACCCTAAACCCTAAACCCTAAACCCTAAACCCTAAACCCTAAACCCTAAACCCTAAACCCTAAACCCTAAACCCTAAACCCTAAACCCTAAACCCTAAACCCTAAACCCTAAACCCTAAACCCTAAACCCTAAACCCTAAACCCTAAACCCTAAACCCTAAACCCTAAACCCTAAACCCTAAACCCTAAACCCTAAACCCTAAACCCTAAACCCTAAACCCTAAACCCTAAACCCTAAACCCTAAACCCTAAACCCTAAACCCTAAACCCTAAACCCTAAACCCTAAACCCTAAACCCTAAACCCTAAACCCTAAACCCTAAACCCTAAACCCTAAACCCTAAACCCTAAACCCTAAACCCTAAACCCTAAACCCTAAACCCTAAACCCTAAACCCTAAACCCTAAACCCTAAACCCTAAACCCTAAACCCTAAACCCTAAACCCTAAACCCTAAACCCTAAACCCTAAACCCTAAACCCTAAACCCTAAACCCTAAACCCTAAACCCTAAACCCTAAACCCTAAACCCTAAACCCTAAACCCTAAACCCTAAACCCTAAACCCTAAACCCTAAACCCTAAACCCTAAACCCTAAACCCTAAACCCTAAACCCTAAACCCTAAACCCTAAACCCTAAACCCTAAACCCTAAACCCTAAACCCTAAACCCTAAACCCTAAACCCTAAACCCTAAACCCTAAACCCTAAACCCTAAACCCTAAACCCTAAACCCTAAACCCTAAACCCTAAACCCTAAACCCTAAACCCTAAACCCTAAACCCTAAACCCTAAACCCTAAACCCTAAACCCTAAACCCTAAACCCTAAACCCTAAACCCTAAACCCTAAACCCTAAACCCTAAACCCTAAACCCTAAACCCTAAACCCTAAACCCTAAACCCTAAACCCTAAACCCTAAACCCTAAACCCTAAACCCTAAACCCTAAACCCTAAACCCTAAACCCTAAACCCTAAACCCTAAACCCTAAACCCTAAACCCTAAACCCTAAACCCTAAACCCTAAACCCTAAACCCTAAACCCTAAACCCTAAACCCTAAACCCTAAACCCTAAACCCTAAACCCTAAACCCTAAACCCTAAACCCTAAACCCTAAACCCTAAACCCTAAACCCTAAACCCTAAACCCTAAACCCTAAACCCTAAACCCTAAACCCTAAACCCTAAACCCTAAACCCTAAACCCTAAACCCTAAACCCTAAACCCTAAACCCTAAACCCTAAACCCTAAACCCTAAACCCTAAACCCTAAACCCTAAACCCTAAACCCTAAACCCTAAACCCTAAACCCTAAACCCTAAACCCTAAACCCTAAACCCTAAACCCTAAACCCTAAACCCTAAACCCTAAACCCTAAACCCTAAACCCTAAACCCTAAACCCTAAACCCTAAACCCTAAACCCTAAACCCTAAACCCTAAACCCTAAACCCTAAACCCTAAACCCTAAACCCTAAACCCTAAACCCTAAACCCTAAACCCTAAACCCTAAACCCTAAACCCTAAACCCTAAACCCTAAACCCTAAACCCTAAACCCTAAACCCTAAACCCTAAACCCTAAACCCTAAACCCTAAACCCTAAACCCTAAACCCTAAACCCTAAACCCTAAACCCTAAACCCTAAACCCTAAACCCTAAACCCTAAACCCTAAACCCTAAACCCTAAACCCTAAACCCTAAACCCTAAACCCTAAACCCTAAACCCTAAACCCTAAACCCTAAACCCTAAACCCTAAACCCTAAACCCTAAACCCTAAACCCTAAACCCTAAACCCTAAACCCTAAACCCTAAACCCTAAACCCTAAACCCTAAACCCTAAACCCTAAACCCTAAACCCTAAACCCTAAACCCTAAACCCTAAACCCTAAACCCTAAACCCTAAACCCTAAACCCTAAACCCTAAACCCTAAACCCTAAACCCTAAACCCTAAACCCTAAACCCTAAACCCTAAACCCTAAACCCTAAACCCTAAACCCTAAACCCTAAACCCTAAACCCTAAACCCTAAACCCTAAACCCTAAACCCTAAACCCTAAACCCTAAACCCTAAACCCTAAACCCTAAACCCTAAACCCTAAACCCTAAACCCTAAACCCTAAACCCTAAACCCTAAACCCTAAACCCTAAACCCTAAACCCTAAACCCTAAACCCTAAACCCTAAACCCTAAACCCTAAACCCTAAACCCTAAACCCTAAACCCTAAACCCTAAACCCTAAACCCTAAACCCTAAACCCTAAACCCTAAACCCTAAACCCTAAACCCTAAACCCTAAACCCTAAACCCTAAACCCTAAACCCTAAACCCTAAACCCTAAACCCTAAACCCTAAACCCTAAACCCTAAACCCTAAACCCTAAACCCTAAACCCTAAACCCTAAACCCTAAACCCTAAACCCTAAACCCTAAACCCTAAACCCTAAACCCTAAACCCTAAACCCTAAACCCTAAACCCTAAACCCTAAACCCTAAACCCTAAACCCTAAACCCTAAACCCTAAACCCTAAACCCTAAACCCTAAACCCTAAACCCTAAACCCTAAACCCTAAACCCTAAACCCTAAACCCTAAACCCTAAACCCTAAACCCTAAACCCTAAACCCTAAACCCTAAACCCTAAACCCTAAACCCTAAACCCTAAACCCTAAACCCTAAACCCTAAACCCTAAACCCTAAACCCTAAACCCTAAACCCTAAACCCTAAACCCTAAACCCTAAACCCTAAACCCTAAACCCTAAACCCTAAACCCTAAACCCTAAACCCTAAACCCTAAACCCTAAACCCTAAACCCTAAACCCTAAACCCTAAACCCTAAACCCTAAACCCTAAACCCTAAACCCTAAACCCTAAACCCTAAACCCTAAACCCTAAACCCTAAACCCTAAACCCTAAACCCTAAACCCTAAACCCTAAACCCTAAACCCTAAACCCTAAACCCTAAACCCTAAACCCTAAACCCTAAACCCTAAACCCTAAACCCTAAACCCTAAACCCTAAACCCTAAACCCTAAACCCTAAACCCTAAACCCTAAACCCTAAACCCTAAACCCTAAACCCTAAACCCTAAACCCTAAACCCTAAACCCTAAACCCTAAACCCTAAACCCTAAACCCTAAACCCTAAACCCTAAACCCTAAACCCTAAACCCTAAACCCTAAACCCTAAACCCTAAACCCTAAACCCTAAACCCTAAACCCTAAACCCTAAACCCTAAACCCTAAACCCTAAACCCTAAACCCTAAACCCTAAACCCTAAACCCTAAACCCTAAACCCTAAACCCTAAACCCTAAACCCTAAACCCTAAACCCTAAACCCTAAACCCTAAACCCTAAACCCTAAACCCTAAACCCTAAACCCTAAACCCTAAACCCTAAACCCTAAACCCTAAACCCTAAACCCTAAACCCTAAACCCTAAACCCTAAACCCTAAACCCTAAACCCTAAACCCTAAACCCTAAACCCTAAACCCTAAACCCTAAACCCTAAACCCTAAACCCTAAACCCTAAACCCTAAACCCTAAACCCTAAACCCTAAACCCTAAACCCTAAACCCTAAACCCTAAACCCTAAACCCTAAACCCTAAACCCTAAACCCTAAACCCTAAACCCTAAACCCTAAACCCTAAACCCTAAACCCTAAACCCTAAACCCTAAACCCTAAACCCTAAACCCTAAACCCTAAACCCTAAACCCTAAACCCTAAACCCTAAACCCTAAACCCTAAACCCTAAACCCTAAACCCTAAACCCTAAACCCTAAACCCTAAACCCTAAACCCTAAACCCTAAACCCTAAACCCTAAACCCTAAACCCTAAACCCTAAACCCTAAACCCTAAACCCTAAACCCTAAACCCTAAACCCTAAACCCTAAACCCTAAACCCTAAACCCTAAACCCTAAACCCTAAACCCTAAACCCTAAACCCTAAACCCTAAACCCTAAACCCTAAACCCTAAACCCTAAACCCTAAACCCTAAACCCTAAACCCTAAACCCTAAACCCTAAACCCTAAACCCTAAACCCTAAACCCTAAACCCTAAACCCTAAACCCTAAACCCTAAACCCTAAACCCTAAACCCTAAACCCTAAACCCTAAACCCTAAACCCTAAACCCTAAACCCTAAACCCTAAACCCTAAACCCTAAACCCTAAACCCTAAACCCTAAACCCTAAACCCTAAACCCTAAACCCTAAACCCTAAACCCTAAACCCTAAACCCTAAACCCTAAACCCTAAACCCTAAACCCTAAACCCTAAACCCTAAACCCTAAACCCTAAACCCTAAACCCTAAACCCTAAACCCTAAACCCTAAACCCTAAACCCTAAACCCTAAACCCTAAACCCTAAACCCTAAACCCTAAACCCTAAACCCTAAACCCTAAACCCTAAACCCTAAACCCTAAACCCTAAACCCTAAACCCTAAACCCTAAACCCTAAACCCTAAACCCTAAACCCTAAACCCTAAACCCTAAACCCTAAACCCTAAACCCTAAGATTGTTTCATTTGTGTTTTTTCCTCAACACACACTAAAGGTGTGAGAGAAAATCCTCTCTTTTTTTTCTTTCCTTTTTTCACTCCCAAACCCTCCGGCCACCCTTTCTCCGCCACCCTCCACCACTAACCACCACCCATTTCACCGTTCAAACATCTTTTTCATCTTTAGTTTCTGTGTTTTGAAGATTAAACATTTTAGTTTAGGTACAGTTTACGTAAGTAATGGTTCGGAAAAAGAAGCAGCCGCCTCCAAAACCACCTCAAACCAGATCTAGAAAGAATGAAGAAGGTTTGGAAGCAACAAAGATTTCTGAGCCGGTTAAGGAACAAGTTACGTCAAAAGTGGATGAAGAACAGATGAGTTGTAAGTTTAATACAGATAATGTTTCAATACCATCTCTGTCATCGATGAAATCTGGAAATATTGAAGATAGTTCGGTAAATTCATCTCCAGCTGGGTTTGTTAAAAAAGATATGACAGTAGCTGAAAAGATGGTCTGGGTTCGTGAATTAAGAAAATCTATCCAGGAAAGTATGAAAAAGGATGTTGCGAGTGGGAAGGAAGGTGTTTCATCGTCTTCGGGTCCTGCATGTTCATCAGCTTCTTCGTTGTCTGGGTCGAGTTTTCATGTTCATGAATCTGGGTCTGGGGAGCAGATGAATGTTCATAATATGGATGAATGTTTGAATGTTGATCGGGTTGAAGGAAATGTTAAAAGTGTTGCTGAATTTGGACCGTCTGATCTGGATCAACGGCTGGAAAAGGAAAAGGACACATTGTTTTCACCGCCTGGGAATTTCTCGGGATCTGTAGCTGACTCAGCAGAAGCTTCGGTGCACATGGGGTGTGTTACGGCTGATAAAAATAACCCTAAAAGTCCTAATATTGTTCAACCGTTAGATCAAGACACAATGGATCCAATGGCTGGAAATAATGAGCCAATCATTGCTCATGACAAGGATAAGTCAATTGCAAAAGATGCTGTGGGACCGGGTGTTTTAAAACAAACAATTTCGGATCAGACTGGGCTCGCAACAGGTAAGGTTACTGGGCTTAATTTTAATATTGGGCTGGAAACTATTATAACTGATGATGGGCCTGTTATAAAGAGCCCAGCTATGCCTTTGGCAGCTGGGCTAGGATCTGGATCAGAGGAACACAGGCCCTTAGCTGCTGAAACCTTGCTCGATGAAATTAAAAAGTGTGATATTGACCCTGTTTCAAAAATAACTAATCCTAAAGAGGTGTTTTATGCTCAAAATTTACAATTTGGTTCCTTTAATTCTTCCACATTAAATGGTAAACCAAATTTTAATTTTGTGTGTGAAAATAACTTGCAATTTGGGAATAGTATTGACATAGACCCGGTTAGAGGAACAAAATATTGGAACCAAGATTTATTTGCAAAATATACTAATGGAGTGGATGTTGAGGAAAGTGAAACTCGTCTACATTATGAACCACCTAAAGTTGATAGTGATGGGGAGGTTATAATAGAACTTAATGGTCATTTTATGACCAAAAGTATCAAGGCACATCGTCTCCAACTTTATGGTTATTTTGTGGGGGACAATCTTCCTTTTCAAGTTGTTAAAGAGAACCTTATTAAAATGTGGCATAAATTTGGTGTTACTTCGATTATTAAAAAGAGTGGTGGGTTTTACTTCTTTAAATTTGCTTCGGATGAGGGTCTATTGCAAGTTTTAGAAAGGAACCCGTGGCTTGTTAAAAATGTTCCTTTGGTGCTACAATTATGGGAGCCGGATACGGTCTTGTCTAAACCGGATCCGACAACGGTTCCCATTTGGGTTATTCTAAAGGATTTGCCGCTTTGTCTTTGGAATGGAGGGAACATTGGGCAAATTGTAAGTAGCATTGGTAAACCATTGATGTTGGATAAGGCAACCTATGATCGATGTGAAACAAAGAAGGGTCCTTTAACATTTGCTAGAGTCTTGGTTGAGGCTTCGGTTTCTAGAGGGCTTCTGGAACGTGTTAAGGTACGTTTCCCTTCTCGTAATTGTCTCCCGGGTAAAGTTGAATATGTTGAATTTGGGTATAGATGGAAGCCACCTTTGTGTCACTTATGTGGGGTATTTGGGCATCTTACTTCAATCCATGAACCTAAGGTCCAAATTCATGACCCAAAGGTTCAAGATCAAAGCAAAAATGATTCTATACCTCTTACTGTTGTGGCACAAAATGAGAATCAAAAACAAAATGAATTGGATGGGTTTGTTGAAGTCACAAAAAAGAAGAAAAGGAAACAAAAAAAGAAGGCTGTGACTTGGGCTCCGGTTATTAAAACTGGGCAGTCAACAGGCCCAAAACAATCTGAAGGTGCAGGCCCGTCTACTGGACTGGGCGCTGCTTCTGTCTCTTCTTCTATTGGGCCAGAAAAGGCCCATACTAGTGGCTGCAATGATTCGCAAGGTTCAAAAGGAACCGGTGTTTTTGTTCCAGGTAGTGGGCTTATTTCAGGCCCAACACAAAGTAAAAATGCAGCAGCAGTCTTGGCCCATTCCGTTAAAAATATGGCAGACACGAATGTGAAATCTGGGCCACTAAACAGCCCAAAACTGGATTCTTTGGATTCTTTGGGCTTTAAGGATTCTAATCCTTTACTTGGGCCTGTTATTGGGCCTGTTGATGATCCAAAAAAGAAATCACAAGTTAATGATTCAAATAGATTTTATGCTCTAGTCGATGAGGATGATGACGAGTGCTTTGATGCGGATTTGGGTATTTGGGACCATGAACTCGCATTGGCGCATAAGTTCTTCAACTCTAATACTCGGCCACCGGATGATGAGTATGAAAAATGGTCAAAAGAACTCAAGGCTTACTTTAGGAGTTTAAAGAGGAATTCGCCACCAAAGGGTTCTCCAAAAAAGAATGTCGTGAGTGTTGTACAAGATGATGGCAAGGAAGATGAGAGTGATGATGTGGAGTCCGAGACGCATGAGTCGGCACGATTCATGAGCTTGACTTAGCTTTTTCATTCCGTTTTTCTTGTAGTTTGTTTTAGTGTGGTTGGGCCTTGGGCCTTAGTTTGTTATGTTTGTTGGGCTTTGTGCCTAGTTTGGTAGGTTGGTGGGCTTTGTGCCTTAGTTTGTAATCTCTTTATGTTGAGTTATTAATAAAAGTTTGCCGGGGTACCGTCCCCTTTTTCCAAAAAAAAAAAAAAAACCCTAAACCCTAAACCCTAAACCCTAAACCCTAAACCCTAAACCCTAAACCCTAAAACCCTAAACCCTAAACCCTAAACCCTAAACCCTAAACCCTAAACCCTAAACCCTAAACCCTAAACCCTAAACCCTAAACCCTAAACCCTAAACCCTAAACCCTAAACCCTAAACCCTAAACCCTAAACCCTAAACCCTAAACCCTAAACCCTAAACCCTAAACCCTAAACCCTAAACCCTAAACCCTAAACCCTAAACCCTAAACCCTAAACCCTAAACCCTAAACCCTAAACCCTAAACCCTAAACCCTAAACCCTAAACCCTAAACCCTAAACCCTAAACCCTAAACCCTAAACCCTAAACCCTAAACCCTAAACCCTAAACCCTAAACCCTAAACCCTAAACCCTAAACCCTAAACCCTAAACCCTAAACCCTAAACCCTAAACCCTAAACCCTAAACCCTAAACCCTAAACCCTAAACCCTAAACCCTAAACCCTAAACCCTAAACCCTAAACCCTAAACCCTAAACCCTAAACCCTAAACCCTAAACCCTAAACCCTAAACCCTAAACCCTAAACCCTAAACCCTAAACCCTAAACCCTAAACCCTAAACCCTAAACCCTAAACCCTAAACCCTAAACCCTAAACCCTAAACCCTAAACCCTAAACCCTAAACCCTAAACCCTAAACCCTAAACCCTAAACCCTAAACCCTAAACCCTAAACCCTAAACCCTAAACCCTAAACCCTAAACCCTAAACCCTAAACCCTAAACCCTAAACCCTAAACCCTAAACCCTAAACCCTAAACCCTAAACCCTAAACCCTAAACCCTAAACCCTAAACCCTAAACCCTAAACCCTAAACCCTAAACCCTAAACCCTAAACCCTAAACCCTAAACCCTAAACCCTAAACCCTAAACCCTAAACCCTAAACCCTAAACCCTAAACCCTAAACCCTAAACCCTAAACCCTAAACCCTAAACCCTAAACCCTAAACCCTAAACCCTAAACCCTAAACCCTAAACCCTAAACCCTAAACCCTAAACCCTAAACCCTAAACCCTAAACCCTAAACCCTAAACCCTAAACCCTAAACCCTAAACCCTAAACCCTAAACCCTAAACCCTAAACCCTAAACCCTAAACCCTAAACCCTAAACCCTAAACCCTAAACCCTAAACCCTAAACCCTAAACCCTAAACCCTAAACCCTAAACCCTAAACCCTAAACCCTAAACCCTAAACCCTAAACCCTAAACCCTAAACCCTAAACCCTAAACCCTAAACCCTAAACCCTAAACCCTAAACCCTAAACCCTAAACCCTAAACCCTAAACCCTAAACCCTAAACCCTAAACCCTAAACCCTAAACCCTAAACCCTAAACCCTAAACCCTAAACCCTAAACCCTAAACCCTAAACCCTAAACCCTAAACCCTAAACCCTAAACCCTAAACCCTAAACCCTAAACCCTAAACCCTAAACCCTAAACCCTAAACCCTAAACCCTAAACCCTAAACCCTAAACCCTAAACCCTAAACCCTAAACCCTAAACCCTAAACCCTAAACCCTAAACCCTAAACCCTAAACCCTAAACCCTAAACCCTAAACCCTAAACCCTAAACCCTAAACCCTAAACCCTAAACCCTAAACCCTAAACCCTAAACCCTAAACCCTAAACCCTAAACCCTAAACCCTAAACCCTAAACCCTAAACCCTAAACCCTAAACCCTAAACCCTAAACCCTAAACCCTAAACCCTAAACCCTAAACCCTAAACCCTAAACCCTAAACCCTAAACCCTAAACCCTAAACCCTAAACCCTAAACCCTAAACCCTAAACCCTAAACCCTAAACCCTAAACCCTAAACCCTAAACCCTAAACCCTAAACCCTAAACCCTAAACCCTAAACCCTAAACCCTAAACCCTAAACCCTAAACCCTAAACCCTAAACCCTAAACCCTAAACCCTAAACCCTAAACCCTAAACCCTAAACCCTAAACCCTAAACCCTAAACCCTAAACCCTAAACCCTAAACCCTAAACCCTAAACCCTAAACCCTAAACCCTAAACCCTAAACCCTAAACCCTAAACCCTAAACCCTAAACCCTAAACCCTAAACCCTAAACCCTAAACCCTAAACCCTAAACCCTAAACCCTAAACCCTAAACCCTAAACCCTAAACCCTAAACCCTAAACCCCAAACCCCAAACCCCAAACCCCAAACCCCAAACCCCAAACCCCAAACCCCAAACCCCAAACCCCAAACCCCAAACCCCAAACCCCAAACCCCAAACCCCAAACCCCAAACCCCAAACCCCAAACCCCAAACCCCAAACCCCAAACCCCAAACCCCAAACCCCAAACCCCAAACCCCAAACCCCAAACCCCAAACCCCAAACCCCAAACCCCAAACCCCAAACCCCAAACCCCAAACCCCAAACCCCAAACCCCAAACCCCAAACCCCAAACCCCAAACCCCAAACCCCAAACCCCAAACCCCAAACCCCAAACCCCAAACCCCAAACCCCAAACCCCAAACCCCAAACCCCAAACCCCAAACCCCAAACCCCAAACCCCAAACCCCAAACCCCAAACCCCAAACCCCAAACCCCAAACCCCAAACCCCAAACCCCAAACCCCAAACCCCAAACCCCAAACCCCAAACCCCAAACCCCAAACCCCAAACCCCAAACCCCAAACCCCAAACCCCAAACCCCAAACCCCAAACCCCAAACCCCAAACCCCAAACCCCAAACCCCAAACCCTAAACCCTAAACCCTAAACCCTAAACCCTAAACCCTAAACCCTAAACCCTAAACCCTAAACCCTAAACCCTAAACCCTAAACCCTAAACCCTAAACCCTAAACCCTAAACCCTAAACCCTAAACCCTAAACCCTAAACCCTAAACCCTAAACCCTAAACCCTAAACCCTAAACCCTAAACCCTAAACCCTAAACCCTAAACCCTAAACCCTAAACCCTAAACCCTAAACCCTAAACCCTAAACCCTAAACCCTAAACCCTAAACCCTAAACCCTAAACCCTAAACCCTAAACCCTAAACCCTAAACCCTAAACCCTAAACCCTAAACCCTAAACCCTAAACCCTAAACCCTAAACCCTAAACCCTAAACCCTAAACCCTAAACCCTAAACCCTAAACCCTAAACCCTAAACCCTAAACCCTAAACCCTAAACCCTAAACCCTAAACCCTAAACCCTAAACCCTAAACCCTAAACCCTAAACCCTAAACCCTAAACCCTAAACCCTAAACCCTAAACCCTAAACCCTAAACCCTAAACCCTAAACCCTAAACCCTAAACCCTAAACCCTAAACCCTAAACCCTAAACCCTAAACCCTAAACCCTAAACCCTAAACCCTAAACCCTAAACCCTAAACCCTAAACCCTAAACCCTAAACCCTAAACCCTAAACCCTAAACCCTAAACCCTAAACCCTAAACCCTAAACCCTAAACCCTAAACCCTAAACCCTAAACCCTAAACCCTAAACCCTAAACCCTAAACCCTAAACCCTAAACCCTAAACCCTACTCGATGCTGAAACCTTACTCGATGAGAGGAACACGGCCCTTTAGCTGCTGAAACCTTACTCGATGAGATTAAAAATTGTGGTTTAGAACCTGTTTCAAAAATAACTAATCCTAAGGAGGTGTTTTATGCTCAAAATTTACAATTTGGTTCATTTAATTCTTCCAAATTAAATGGTAAACCAAACTTTAATTTTGTGTGTGACAACAACTTGCAATTTGGGAGTAGTCTTGACATAGATCCGGTTAGAGGAACTAAATATTGGAATCAAGATTTGTTTGCAAAATATACTAATGGAGTAGATGTTGAGGAAAGTGAAACGCGTCTACATTATGAACCACCTAAAGTTGATAGTGATGGGGAGGTTATAATAGAACTCAATGGTCATTTTATGACCAAAAGTATCAAAGCACATCGTCTCCAACTTTATGGTTATTTTGTGGGTGATAATCTTCCTTTCCAAGTTGTTAAAGAGAACCTTATTAAAATGTGGCATAAATTTGGTGTTACTTCGATTATTAAAAAGAATGGTGGGTTTTACTTCTTTAAATTTGCATCGGATGAGGGGCTATTGCAAGTTTTAGAGAGGAACCCATGGCTTGTTAAAAATGTTCCTTTGGTTCTTCAATTGTGGGAGCCGGATACGATCTTGTCTAAACCGGATCCGACAACGGTCCCCATTTGGGTTACTTTAAAAGATTTGCCACTTTGTCTTTGGAATGGAGGTAATATTGGGCAAATTGTTAGTTGTATTGGAAAGCCGTTGATGTTGGATAAAGCTACTTATGATAGATGTGAAACAAAGAAGGGTCCTTTAACGTTTGCTAGAGTCTTGGTTGAAGCATCGGCCTCAAGGGGACTTCCGTCTTGGTTGAAGCATCGGCCTCAAGGGGACTTCCGGAACGTGTTAAGGTACGGTTTCCTTCTCGTAATTGTATGCCGGGTAAAGTTGATTATTTGGAGTTTGGTTATAGATGGAAGCCACCATTGTGTCACTTATGTGGGGTGTTTGGACACATGACTTCTACACATGAACCTAAACAAGTTGTAAAAAATGTTGAAGTGCCTAATGTTGTTGCCGATTCTGTTGTTTCAAAACAAAATGAGGATGAGTTCATTGAAGTAAAAAAGAAGAAAAAGAAGCAAAAGAAAAAGGCGACTGTTACTTGGGCTCCAATTGCAAAAGTGGGGCAGACCTCAGGCCCAAAAAACGATGCAGGCCCATCGGGTACTAAAGAAATGGAGCAGCCTAAAAATGGAACAGGGGTATATGTTGGGCCGAGATTCAGCCCACAACAGAAAGAGCAGCGAACTGCTTCTGGTGTGCAACCTGGGCCGTTAAAAGCTGATCCAAAACAGGCACAATCTGGGCCGCTAAACAGCCCAGTTTTGGAGTCTTTGGATGCTTTGGGCTTTAAGGATTCTAATCCTTTACTTGGGCCTGTTAGTGGGCCTGTTGAAGATCCAAAAATGAAATCAAAAGTGGATGGTTCAAACCGCTTTTATGCTCTAGTCGATGAGGATGAAGATGAGTGCTATGATGCGGATTTGGGAATTTGGGAACATGAAATCACTTTGGCGCACAAATATTTCAATTCTAATACCCGACCGCCGGATGACGATTATGAAAAATGGTCAAAGGAGCTCAAAGCATACTTTAGGAGTTTAAAGAAGAATTCGCCACCAAAGGGCTCCCCAAAAAAGAATGTTTTGAGTGTTGTACAAGATGATGGCAAGGAAGATGAGAGTGATGACGTGGAGTCCGAGACGCATGAGTCGGCACGGTTCATGAGCTTGACTTAGCTTATTCATTTCTTTTTTCTTGTTGTTTGTTTTAGCGTGTTTGGGCCTTGGGCCTTAGTTTGTTATGTTTGTTGGGCTTAGTGCCTAGTTTGGTAGGTTGTTGGGCTTTGTGCCTTGGTTTGTAATCCTTTATGTTGAGTTATTAATAAAAGTTTGCCGGGGTACCGTCCCCTTTTTCCAAAAAAAAAAACCCTAAACCCTAAACCCTAAACCCTAAACCCTAAACCCTAAACCCTGCTCGTTCCTCTCTCCCCGGCTTGGCGATTTCTCTCCCCGGCTTGGCGATTTTGGCGATTTTTCAGGCGATTCCCGCTTTTTTTCGTCTGTGTCGTTCTTTTTTGTTGCTTTTCTCTTTGATTGTTAATCGTTTCTGCTGATTATCAATCCAGTTCCATTGATTGTTGCTTAATCAATGGATTCCACGAGCAAACTGATGATCTCAGATCATTTGGAACCAAAACCTCCGGATCCCAACCTTAGGTCTATTGGCGATTTTGGTTTCTCCTCACCGATTACTGATTCCTTCATGAATTACATCACCGTTCGTAATAATTCTGATGCCGATTCAACACCTCATATGATTCGTATCCTAATTTCGAACAAGGGTGGGATTCCTGTGTATGCGTCAATTCCGGCTCCTAAGGGTCCTCTGTCTGCATTCGATCCTAAGCTGGAAGGTATGATTCTTCGTTTCATTGGTAATTCTGAATTGGATCCTATTTTTACTAGATATATGCACATTTTCCTGCTTCAATCGGTTAATGATTCTAAGTTTGAAGAGGAATTTAAGCGACTTATGGTCAAAATTGGGTCTGAATTTGTCATTAGAAGGGATTGTAAACTTCTGGATAATGTCTGGTTTGATATTGAGTCAGCTAAGTGGTTGACTGTAGAGTGTAAAGGGCTATCCACTGTTGTTCCTGTTTTCTCGGATGTTCTTAATGTTGAATTTCATAAGAAGTGTAGTTCATTGTTTAGGGATGCTGGTATAAGGGATAGTAAGGATAGTTTCTTTCAGGAAGGGGATAGGATGTTGGAAGCTTTGTCTGCAGCTTTCAATGACCAATGGTCTAGTGGTTGGCAGAAGATAGTATGTGGTTTTAGGAAGTGTGCTCAGGGGTCAGGGGTTCAGAGTTCTGATCAGAATGATATGGAACAGGAGAATAACATGGAGATGGCTCAGACCTTTGCTCTGTTACTGAAAAGGAAAATTTTATACAGGGAAAAGGTTTTGTATGACATCCAGAATTGTTTTGTGGATGAAACTCCTGATTGTATAGGTAAAGGTGCTGGGAAGAAGAGTAGATTGGAGCCTGTAAAACCTCCTGACTTAGTTATTACTCCTATGGGAAAGAGGGTTATTAGTCTTATGAAGTTTAAAAAGGAGGGGGAGAAAGCTAAAAAGAGAGGTATTCAGGCTTGTAAGGAGTTCTTGAAGGTGGGGTTTAATATGGGGAAATCTACTGAATTGGCAGATGACAGGGTTGGTTCTTCTTTTTATTATGAGACAGTTACTTTTGGTGAAAATTGTCTAAATGAATTGGAAGTTGAGGAAACTCTGGCTGCCATGGATAAAGATGGGGTTGAGGAAGAGCCTGAATCTAAGGGGCCTAAAATTGGTGATAAAGTGACTAAGAGAGTTTACATTAAGAGGACTATGAAGGATATTATGGATGCTATGAAGAATAAGTTGAGTAAACTTAAGGCTATGAGTAGGCCTAAGGAGACTTCTGGAGTGTCTGCTCATAATCCTTTGGTGAATACTGTTTTGGAATCTATTCCTATGGTTCCTAACATTGTTTTTGATGCTAAGGTTGATGGTTCAGGTAAAGTGGTGAGTAATATTGAGAAGGTCATTGCAGAACAGTTAGCTATGTTGGAAAAACAAAAGGCTGATCTGGATAAACAGAAGAAGGATTTAGAGGTTAAAAACCTGGAGTGGGCCAGGATGCAGATGGGTTCTAATAAGCAGGAGAATACTAGTGAAGTTAACAAGAAGGCTGGGTCTGCTCAGAAATCTTATGCTGGGATTGTTTCAGGTAAAGACAAAACTGAGGCTTCTAAGGTGCTGTCTTTTATTGAGCCTACTATACTTGAATCTGGTGAGAAAGTGGTGCTGATTAAAAAGGAAATGGTAGCAGCAGTTAGGGAGAAGTATAAGTTGCACATGTATGGGTACTTTGTGGGTACAGAATGTACTTTGGCTTGGGCTAGATTCCATCTGATGAAAATGTGGAAAGTGTATGGCTTGGAGGATGTTTCTACTAATGGTAAGGGTATTTTTTATTTTAAGTTTAAATCTGAAAAAGGAATGAATGATATGGTGAAGGCTGGCCCTTGGACTGTTAGGTCCATACCATTATGTCTTAAAAGGTGGGAGGTGGGGGTTAATTTGGAAATTCAGGAACCCCCTTCAATCCCTGTGTGGATTACAGTGAGTGATGTCCCTGTTGAGTTATGGAATAAGGAGGGATTATGTAGTATAGCTAGCTGCTTGGGTAATCCTATTACATTTGATGCTGTGACTTTTGATAAATGTGAGAAGGGGAGTACAACAAAGTTTGCTAGGATCTTGGTTGAAATTCCTGTGTTGGAGTATTTTCCTATAACAGTGAAAGCTATGTATGTAGAAGAGGAATCTAGGATTCTTACTACAGTGGATGTTAAGATTGAGTATCCTAAGATGCCTGTGCATTGTAAGCATTGTAAGGTGTTTGGGCATAAATTTGAGGAATGTTTGAAGAGAGAGTTATCTGAGGAAGAGAAATTGGAAAGGTTGAGGAAATCAGAGGAACAGAAAGAGGATGGGACTGATAGTAGGAAAAAGATTCATTTTGATAGTGAGGGGTATCAATATGTGGAGAGGAAGTCAGTTTTAAAACCTGTTGAGAATCTGCATGTTAGGAATGGGCAAGGAAATGTGGGGGTTAGTAAAACTGGGAATGGTCACAATGGTGCTGGGAAAGAAAATGGGCAGGGCAGTAAGAAGATGGGTAATAATAGGGTATCTACACAGCAGACAGGGCAGCAGGCTAGGGGTAATTTGGGTAAGAATGATAGAAACAGGGGTTCTATGCCTTCAAAGGTGCAGGAATATAGGGTTAAGAATAGTGGTACAAGGGCATCTACAAAGGGTAAAGAGAGTAATGTTATTGAGGTGAAAAATGCTTTTGAGGTTTTGGAGGAATTAAGTAGAGTGGAAGATGAGGCTGGGTGTATGCAGGTTGATGTGGGTAGTGGGGCAAGTACAAGTGGGGTGAAAAGTGACAATCATGTTCAAGAGAGACAAGAAGTCAGGCAAAAAATTATAACAAATTCTCTTGAGGACTTTTATAGGGGAATTACTGATCAGCAAAAGAAGGAATTGATGCAGTACATTAATGATCAGGAGGTGCCTAACAGGGAAGTTAGAAATACTTGGTCTTTTGCTCAGTCTAAATTTTTTACTTTAATGAGTAGTAAATATGATTTTGTTGCAGGTATGAAGTGCATGGCTGAAGATATGGAGGAAGTGGAAGATGGGAATGCTGATGATGACATGTTGTCTATGGAGAATCAAGAGGCTATCTATATGGATGATGAGGAAATCCAGGACCCTTTGAGTATGGAGGGTGCTGTCAAAAGCCAAAGTTCCCAATGATGAAAGGTATGATCTGGAATGTTAGGGGGCTGGAAAAGAGGCAGGGTATGGTAAAGAATCTTATGCAGGAACATGGTTTGTGGTTTTGTGGTTTTCTAGAGACTCATCTTAGAAAGCAGAAAATTAATAAGGTTTGTGGTGAGGTTTTTGGGAATTGGAATTGGGTGTCTAATTTAGATCAGTGCAGAAACTGGGCTAGAATTGTTGTGGGTTGGGATCCTAGGAGGGTTGATGTTAAAATTTTAGATAGTAATGATCAAGCTATTCATAGCTGGATTAGAAAGGTGGGGAACAAAGAGGGTTTTTATTGCAGTTTTATCTATGGGCATGTTAGAGGAAAATATAGGAAGCCTCTTTGGAATGATCTTGAGTGTCACAAGTATGCTGTTAGGAGTCAACCCTGGTTGATATGGGGGGACTTTAATTGTATTCTCAATGCTAATGAAAGGAATGTTGGTCCCTCTACTATTGATAATTCTGTCCAACAGTTTCGTGATTGTGTGGAAAACTTAGGGATGTTGGATATTAATAGTAAGGGTATGTTTTATACCTGGAATAAATCTCCTGGTAATCATTTGGGAATTATGAAGAAGTTGGATAGAGTTATGGGTAATCAGTGGTTTCAAAAGCAGTTTGATAATATGAGTGTTGACTTCTTACCTTTCTATACTTCTGATCATTGCCCTGCAGTTGTGAGGTTTGAGGAGAGGGGGGTGAATAGAAAGAAGCATTTTAGGTTTCTAAACTATCTGACTAGGAAACCTGAATTTATGGATGTTGTTAAAAAACAATGGGGCAAGCAGGTTGAGGGGTACAAAATGTTTTCTGTGGCTACTAAGTTGAAAATGCTTAAGAAGCCTCTTAGGTTGTTAAACTATAAGCAAGGGAATGTGTTTGATAAAACTGAAAGATTGAAATGGGAATTGGAAAGAGTTCAAATGGAAGTGGATAAAGAGCCTCATTGTAGGGATCTAAGAGATGAAGAACATGTTTATCTGAGGGCTTATAAGGATGCTTTGATTGATGAGCATTTATTTCTGAAGCAGCAATCTAAAGTTCAGTGGTTTAAAGAAGGTGATGAGAACACTAAGTATTTTCACAATTGTGTTAGGGAGAAAAAGCTGCAGAGTAGAATTGTTGAAGTTCAAGACATGCAGGGTAATAAGTTTGCTGATGAGGCTATTGGGGGGGCTTTTGTCAACCATTTTCAGAGTATCCTTGGGACACAAGCTGATGTTCAGGGTTTTGTGGATCCTGGCAGTCTGTTTGAGAAATATGTTAAAAGAGAGGATGCTGAGTTCATGGTGAGACCTGTCACAAAAGCTGAAGTTAAAGCTGCTTTGTGTGATATTGATGATGATAAGGCTCCTGGGCCTGATGGGTATACGTCCAAGTTTTTTAAATCGGCTTGGGGAATTGTTGGGGAGGATGTTTGTGAAGGGGTACTTGAGTTTTTTAACACTGGTAAACTTTTAAAAGAAATTAACTCTACCAGTATTTCTTTAGTGCCTAAGGTGGCTAAGCCTATTACTGTGGCAGATTTTAGGCCCATTGCTTGTTGCAATGTGATATACAAATGTATTAGCAAGGTTTTGTGCAACAGGATCAAAAATTGTTTGGCTAGTATTGTTGATGTTAATCAGAGTGCATTTATTCCTGGGAGGCAAATAGGGGATAATGTCCTGCTAGCACAAGAATTGGTGAGAAACTATCATAGGAAGACTGGAGAGGCCAGAACTGCTTTCAAGATTGACATACAGAAGGCTTATGACACGGTTGATCATGGGTTTTTAAAGAATTGTTTGCAGCAGTTTGGGTTTCCAGATAAGATGGTTCATTGGCTCATGGAGTGTGTGACCACAGCATCTTTTTCTATTAATTGTAATGGTCAACTGCAAGGATACTTTAAGGGTTTGAGGGGATTAAGGCAGGGGGATCCTTTATCCCCTTATTTATTTACTATAGTTATGGAGATTTTAAATCTTACTGTTAAACGGGCTATTAGAGAGAATCCTGAATTTCAATACCATTGGAAGTGCTCTGATCTCAAAATCACTCATCTTTGTTTTGCTGATGATCTCATGATGTTCTGTCATGCGGATAGAAGATCTGTGGAGATTCTAAAGTCTGCTTTGGAAGAGTTCAGCAGGATATCAGGTTTGCTTCCTAATCTCAGTAAAAGTACCACTTTCTATGGTAATGTGTTTCCCCATGTTCAAAGAGATTTGGAAACTATTATGCCTTTTCCTGTTGGCAAGTTACCTGTTAGGTATTTGGGGGTCCCTTTAATCTCTAATAGGCTTTATGCTAAGGATTGTTTGATTCTGATTGAAAAGGTTAAAAAGAGGCTGAATAGCTGGAAAAATAAAAGTTTGTCTTTTGCTGGGAGGGTGCAATTGGTTAGATCTGTTATTAGTTCTTTGAGTATATACTGGTCTTCCATGTTTATTTTACCTGCTAATATTACTGATGATATTGAGAGATTGATGAACAACTTTATATGGGCTCAAGATGTTAAGGCCAAAGGAAAGGTGAGGATTAGATGGGTGGATGTGTGCAGGGAAAAGAAGTTTGGAGGGTTGGGAATTAAATCTTTTAGAGTCATGAATAGAGCTCTTATTTCTAAGCATGTTTGGAATTTGCTGTCTGGTAAGGAGTCTGTTTGGACAGAATGGATTAGAACTACTTTGATTGAAGATAGGAATTTTTGGGAGATTAAGCCTATGGATGGATGTAGCTGGAGTTGGAGAAAGATTCTTCAAGTTAGACCCTTTATAAGGCACCATTTTTTTACTGAAATGGGAGATGGGCAGGAAACGAATGTTTGGCATGACTACTGGTGTGAAATTGGGCCTTTAGATACTTTTATTTCTTATAGGGATATCTATATGGCAGGGTTTAGTAATCAAGCTACTGTTGCTGATGTGATTGAAAATGGGCAGTGGAATTGGCCTAGTGCTTGGAGAGACAAATTCCCTATTTTATTTCTCATTAATGTGCCTGTCTTGGTTACTGGAAGGAAGGATACTCTTAGATGGAAGAATGTCAAGGGGGAGCTTGGTGATTTTTACACTAAGGAAGCTTATAAGGATATGAGGGGGATTCATGATGTTGTGGGTTGGGACAAAGTGATTTGGGCTACTCCTAGGATTCCTAGACATTCTACAACCTGGTGGATGGCCATTCAAAACAAATTACTTACTCAGGATAGGCTGGATAAATGGAGTGGGGGGCAGGGCCTTAAGTGTTCTTTATGCAGTAAGGTTCAGGATAGTCACAAGCATCTCTTTTTCAAATGTGATTATTCTGCTGCTGTGTGGATGGATTTGAAAAGGAAAGCCAATATGCAGGAAGTCACAGCTGATTGGAGGCTGTTGAAAGAGTTTGTTGCCAACATGCCTAATAATAAAGGCATCTGGAATGTTATCAGGAAGTTGGTTATTGGAGCTGCTGTTTATTATATATGGCAAGAGAGGAATTTAAGGCAGTTCCAACAGAAACAGAGGTGTAAAGAGGATGTGATTAAGCTTATTTTTAATACTGTTAGGTATAAGCTAATGAGTTGCAAGATTAAGTATTCTTCCCAAGTGCAGGAAGCTGATAGGATCTGGAAGTTTTTACCTTCAAGTGCTTATGATGATGTGGTATAACTACAAGTCTTTTTTGGGGTGGGGGGTCACTTGGGAACTCGCAGGAATAAGGTGTCTAAAAAACGTTTGGGTAGTCTTCTGGCTCTGTGAGCTTCCTTTCTCTTTTCTATTCTGTTTTTCTGGTTTATTTTTGGTTTTAAAAGATCTGTTGGCTGGTCTCTTTTTCAAAGAGATAATAGCTGATTCTGTGTGGTCAGGCTGGTGGTTAGGTTTTGAGTGGCTTGGAGGTAGCCTTAACCCTGGTGTTATATGGTGGAACTTGGTCATTGTTTTTAGGCTGTTTGATCTCTCTTTCCTTGTCTTTTTCTTTTATTTTTTTAGCACCCTTCAATGGCCAAGGAACCCTCTCAATTTATTGAGATTGTTGAGCCTTTCCAGTTTTGGCTGGAGTTTCTTTCTTGGTTGGTTTAGTTTTTGGTTGGTCTTTTTTGGGGGGGCTATTGCTGGTTGGGTTTCAAGGAGTTTATGGTACTTTAAATGGCCTTGGGTAGTCAACTTAGATTTTAGTTCCCACCTTGTGTTCTGGGTTTGGTGTGTCTTTCATACACCTGTGTGTGTTTATTTTGTGTTTAAACTTAGGATTGTAGGTGTGTGTACCCTTAACTGTTTATCTGGAGGAATAGGTTTTGGTATGCAGGTGGATTGCATGAACCCTGGAGTGATAAGGAGGCACTGGTCCACAACAGTTAAGTGTTTACCCTCTTGTTTTCCTTCTTTTTCATTTTCTAGTACCTTGTTGTGGATCAGAAACCTATTTTTATTCGGTGTGAGTTTTGGTGTGTGTAACCAGTGTGAGTTTATGTACAATGCTTTGTTCTGGGGGGAGGGCCTTTTCTGGGAAACAGGTGAAATAAGGAGACTCAAAGCGTATTGGGTAGTGATCTATTTTCATTTCATTCTCTTCTTTTCTGCCTTTTATTTTTTGTTGCATTGGTGGGCTGGGTTACTGAGTCTGGGTTGGGTTTCCTTACTGTCCAGAGAGTTTGGTCCCTTTTTGACACTCTGGGTCAGTTCTGCTTTGTTGGATGGGGATTTAGGAATATTGATGCTCTGGGGGAGCTTACACCTGGGAGATATAAGGATGGACCATGCTGTTGGTTTTAGGATACCTTTTTCATCTCTCATATTTTATTTTTTAGACCCTTACCACAGCATGGAAACCTGGTTTCACTGTTTTGTCTTTTTTGGTAGCCTATTTTCTTGTTTTTACATTATTGAGTCTATGGTGTCAATCCCACTTGGGATCTGTCTGGGGCATTATGTGGGGGGGTTTTTATGGGAAACAGCAGTAATATGGTGTACTAAAAAACGTTGGGTAGATATCTGGATGATTTTTCATCTTCCTGTTCTGCTTTTCTCTTTGATATTTTTGTTGGTTTATGGGTGGGTGCGGTTTGGGATTCTCATAGTTCTGTGTTTCAAACTCGAACCTGGAACTATGTCAGCTGTGTTGAATATGGGGTTAGGTTTTATGTGGCTTGGGATAAGCCTTAACCATGGAGAGATAAGGTTGGACCTGGTCAATGTTTATAGGACATTAATCTCCTCCCTAAATTTTGTATTTTTTAGAACCATACATTGGCCAGAAACCCTTTCATTGTATTGTTTCATTTCTAAACCTTTTCTTGCTTTTACATTATTGAGTCTTTTGAGTCAGTATTGTTGGGATGGGATCAAGCTGGGTTGGTTTTTTAGAAGATGGAGTAGGAGGAACATTGCTGCTGAAGGGAGTAATATGAAGATATGCTGGAAGTATATGGGTCAACAGGATGAGCATGTTTATATATGGAGGATACAGGGTAAAGGGATTCAGAAGAGATGGGATGTTCTTTGCTGGGTAAGGTGGATTAGTCTGTGTGAATGGTACTACTTGATCTCTTCTTCTCTGCTGAGGTTAGATATATTATGGCAGGTGTTTGTTATTTTGGGTTGTGTCTGTTATGGATATGTTAATCAGGGTGATATTGGGTTGGCTTTTAGTTTGAATATGGGTGGAAATCTTGTGCTTAATGATGCCATCAGCTTGATGGAAGTTTTCAAAGACCATGAGTACATTGGTTTCTATCCATTTGCAGTTAGTTTTGTATGGCTGCCTTTGGCTTTCATAGTTCCTATGAAAGTCAAAGTTCAAACTAATTGTATTGGTTGTCCCAAACATGCTAGAGGTAAACTACTTTGTCACATGTTTTTATGGTTTCTGCTTGGGCTTAATGGTTGTGATGTGGTGGGTTTGCCTTTAGTTGTCATTGAAGGCATTGTTCAATGGCTTTTGATGGAGGGTATCAAAATGTTTGGGCTGCTTTTTTACCTGTTGTTTATTAAGCTGATAGTAAAGACAAGAAGGAGTGTTGATTGGGCTATAGTGGTTTGGTTCATGGGGATTAATGTGGTTTTGAAACATGGTGGGAATGGGAGTTGGTTATGGGTTTATAAGGATAAGTTCTGGGCTAGTAGTGATGAATATGGGAAGGCTAGAATAAATGAATTTGTTAACCTGTGGTTATGTATTATGGGTTGGACTGGGGGGTTTGTAGGAATTATAATATGGGCTGACAAGAAATGGGGTAAAATTAAATGGTTATGGAGCGAAAGTGGGTATGTGGGCTATTGGGCTTATTCTGTCTGGTTTATAGAGGGATGCACTTGTGTTGGTACTTGGGTTTTTATTGGGCTTATCATGAGAGGTTGGATTCAAATAATGTGGGCTGTTTGCAAAACTGAGTGGATAAGGAATGTTTATGGCATAATTATGGGGCCGTTTGAGGTTTGGTATTTTAAGGAATGGATTCGTGGATGCTGCTTGTGGATCATAACTTGGTTTAATGGGCTGAAGGGAATTTGGGCTTGGATTGGGAAGGCTTTGAAGAATGAAGATTGTATGGATCATTTTATAGGATGCGGCTATTGGGCTGGACATCGGAGTTTCATTGGGCCGAAGTTACTGTTTTTATTGGTTTATTTTAATGTTAGGCCTAATAGGAAGTTTATTAATTTTTGGGGGTTTGTCCCAAATTTTATAAACTTCTAAAACTCTTTGTAATTTTTTTAGATCTATAATATTTTGCCGGGGTGTTGTCCCCTTTACCCAAAAAAAAAAAAAAAAACCCTAAACCCTAAACCCTAAACCCTAAACCCTAAACCCTAAACCCTAAACCCTAAACCCTAAACCCTAAACCCTAAACCCTAAACCCTAAACCCTAAACCCTAAACCCTAAACCCTAAACCCTAAACCCTAAACCCTAAACCCTAAACCCTAAACCCTAAACCCTAAACCCTAAACCCTAAACCCTAAACCCTAAGTTTGTTTCATTTGTCAAAAATCCTAAACACACACTAAAGGTGTGAGAGAAAACTCTCTCTAGCTTTCTCTCATACTATTGCCGTACACCACCCTTTCACCATCCTTCTCCGCCCTCAACCACCACCCTACGCCTTCTTTAACACCTTTTTTTGTTCATTACCATCCTTTGCTCACCACGGCAGTAACTTTATTTGTGTTCGGGATCCTCTTTTGTTTATCTAGTGTGATTTTGTTTAGTTGTTTACGTAACTTTTTTCTGGTTTAGTGTTTCTGTTGTTTATTATTAGTTCTTGTTATTCGGCTATGGGTGGTCGTAAAAAACCACCTCCGCCGCCTCCACCGTCTAGGGTTCAGCCGTCAAGGTCAAACAAGCCTCCTTCAAGATCGTCATCTCAGGTATTCAGTGCTCATACGGATTCTCAAGTTGGAAGGGATGAACAAGATAAGGAGTCGGATACGTTGAACGTGTTGCATGACAAATGTGTTAATGAAGGACAAGAAGATGCAATGGCTGATGAAGGAAAGCATAATGGGTTATGTCGGGTAAACAAACAAGCATCAACGATTCCGAGTGTTCGGTCGTCTTCGGAGACTTCATCGGAATCGATTTCAACTCCAATTAAGCCGCTGTTCTCACCTAAAGAGAAGGAAATGCTTCTGAAACAAATCTATCGAAACTCTAGTGTTCCTCATAGGAATGAGGATGGAACCATGTCGGATGAGTCACCTGTACTTACTTCATCGAAGGAACGGAATATTGGAGAACAAAGTTTGGAATCGGGATCACCATCGGACTTGGATTCTAAACAGGATGTGGAACAAGAGCAGGCCACACCGGAACAAGTTTCGGCTTTAAAAAATATTGACGGGTTATCGGAAACAATGTCGACTACCGCACATGGTGGTGAACGGAAGCCGGAGAAGGAACTGGATAGTCGGAGAGATGGTTTGGAAAGTCCGAAAGATTTGGAAAATATTAATCACGTTTTAAAATTTGATTTAGAAGATAATATTGGTGATTTACTTTCCAAGAATGGTGGTGAGATGTTGGCATGTCATGTTGATAATTGTATGCATGGTGGGAACGAGTGTCACCCAGATGTGGAAGTCTCAATAGGTTCGCAAATCCATATTGGTCCGATCCAGAAAACTGATCCAATTGCGAGCCCAGAAGGAACTATTTCAGTGGATCGTATGGCTGCTCAAGCCCAATCGGTGGGCCCAGAAAGTGGGAATATTGTGGAGGGTCATGAGCAAAAGGTGGCGCAACCTTATCCTCCAGTTTTGGAAGCGATCTTTGATGAGGCTCGGGCCAGACAAGGAGGCTCATTATCGGATGTTCATCGGGTTAAAAAAGATGTTGCTGAGGTGGGCCGGGTCCAGCCGGTTGCATGGGTTCGAAACAATCAGTTTGTCAATGACGCCATCTCGAAGGATGATTATGTTTTTACTAATATAAACAAACAGGATGTTTGCTTCGGGTCATTCAACTCTGGGGCCGAGTATTATGCATCATCCTCCAAGGTAAATAATTCTTACCCTTGGTTTGATAATGAATGTGTTTTAAATTTGGATGATAATCTTCCGGAGTTTGACCCGGTGCGTGGAACTAAGTTGTGGAATAAGGAACTTTTTCTAAAACTTTTAGAAGGTGAACCGGTGGATGATAGTGAAACGAGACTTGTTTATGTGCCGCCAAAAAAGAATGAAAATGGTGAAGTTGTTGTTAAATTAAGCCCACAATTTATGACAAAAAGTTTGCAAGCCCATGTGCTTCAACTTTATGGATATTTTGTGGGTAAGGATTTACCATTTCAAACGGTTCGTGAAAACATCATCCGAATGTGGCACAAGTTTGGTTTAAAATCTATGTATAAAAAAAGAGGGGGATTTTATTTTTTTAAGTTTGACAATATTGAAGGTATGATGCAAGTTTTAGATAAGAATCCTTGGCTAGTAGATAATGTGCCGTTGGTGCTCCAAATGTGGGAACCGGATACGATTTTGAAAAAACCGGATCAATCTTCGGTTCCTTTGTGGGTATCGATACAAGATTTGCCTCTATGCATGTGGAATGGGGGTAATATTAGCGAGGTTCTAAGTAGTGTTGGTCGGCCACTTATGCTTGACAAGGCTACATTTGAAAGATGTAAAACAAAAGAGGGACCAATAAACTATGCTCGGGTGCTTGTAAATGCTTTTGCGGATCATGGATTACCGGACAAAGTCAAAACAAATTTCCCATCGCGTAATGGAGTCCCGGGTAAGTTATGTGAACTTGAGTTATCGTATGTTTGGAAGCCTCCTATTTGTTCGTTATGTCATTTATTTGGGCATGATTTGAATACATGTCATAAGAATACTAAGGAAAATTGTATGGAAGGAGGGTCGCATGGAAATAATAATGATGTACTTCACAAAAGTGAAGGTTCTGTGATACAGCCGAATGCAAAAAATAGTAATGGTTCAAGAGTTTTTTTAAAACCTTTTCTAAACCAATCTGGGCCATCTAACCTCACGGCCCATAACAATGATAAAGGGAAGGGACCTGTTGTGGATCAAGATGGGTATCAAGAAGTTAGGCCTAAGAAAAAGTCATCAAAGCAATATTATTATCCGGCTGAACGTGCATGGAAGCCACTGAAAATTTCTGAGTCGAAGAAAGTGGAAACCAGGCCTTTTACTTCAGTTCAGCCCACATCGGTTCAAAAAAATGGGCATGTTACTCCTAATGGGCCATCTACGTGGGCTCAAGAGGAATTCCCTCCTCTTACGGCCCAAAAGCAGAAAACGAAGCAGGGCCCAAGTCGACCGCAAATGAAGTCGGTGGTGGTTAAAAATGCGTTTTCTGTCTTGGACGAGCTAGATGATCAAAATGAGAGGAAAATGCCCGAGGTCAAGAATGATTTAAGTGGGACAAATACGAATGTTGATGCACACTATGATGAAGCGACTAAAATGTGGGATTATGAAAAACAGGAAGTCGATAAGTATTATTCCTCAAAAGTGCTTCCTCCGTATGAGATTTTTTGTAAGTGGTCAAAACCTCAAGTAGAATATATGTCGCGTTTGGGTAGGGGTACTAAAATGGAAAAAGTTGAAGTCAAGCCTGAGACGACACAGGAGGAGGATGAGGAGGATGTTGAATCAGAGACGGATGCCACTGCTGAATTCATGAAGAATGATATTAGCTAGTTTGTGTTTTTATAGTTTTTAGTTGTGTATGTCGTTCTTTTTTTAGTGTTTTCCCTGTTTTGGTTCATGTCCTGACAGGATTGCACTTTTGTTTGTAATCTCGGTTTAGTTAATAATATTTGCCTGGGGTACCGTCCCCTTTCCCAAAAAAAAAAAAAAAAAAAAAAAAACCCTAAACCCTAAACCCTAAACCCTAAACCCTAAACCCTATGGATTTTCATTTGCACAATTTTTTTCTCTCTCTACTTTCTCTCTCTAAAAATTCTCTCTAAACTAACGGCTGATTTCTTCTCTCTCCATGACCGTAAATCCATCAACATTGGGAGAAATCCCAATTAATCCACCACCTAAGCCTCCTATTCCTCCTGATCCATTGTTTGTTTCTCTTTCGGCAAACAATTTGGTATCATCGTCCCCTGTGCACCCACAAACCCTTCTTAATAACCAGCCGCCTCCCCCTATTGAACACAAATATGCCTCTAATCAGCAGCTCCATCCTACAATCGATCATCCTTGTACCCTCAACAAACCAAATGTGCAACCAAATCCCTCCACAGAAGATGCGGATGAGGAACTAGCTCGTGTACGCGCTGAAAATGTCGCTCATGATGCCCAGGTTATGCGTGAAGCAGGTCTCCCCCCATGGGGTTACAAATCTGCTAACCCGAAGGCTGCTGGGCTCCGAATTAAGGGCCTGAGGAGTGATAATCGTCCTAAACCGGTTTATAGGTATGGTCCTACTCTCTCTGATCTCCGTATCAAGGGATTTGTTGAAGAAACAAAACGTATAGCTGCTAAGACAAAACAGGGGAGGACAAAATGTGCATCAGTCATAGCTGAAAAGGTTAGTAACTGTGAATTTGTATCGGTTTCGGATGATGATAGTGGTCAGGAAAACTCCACCATGGATGAAGATGGCCAGGGGGCTAGGGAAAACCGGGTCTTGGAAGATGAAGTTATGTTGGAGTCCCAAGTTCCCAAACAGTCCTCATGTGGCTCTCCTCAGGCAGGTATGATTTCTGACCAGATTGAGTCCAGTCCGAAGTGTGTTACTGATGTCGTTAATCAAGTTGAGAATGTGTGGGATAAACACACACAATCGGGTATGACTTTTGCTGATCGAATTAAAGCTAATAGGGAAGAAAACGGTGAAAAACTTGAATTCATTCCTCCAGTTATAACTCCGGAGGGTAAATGTCGAGTCGTTTTCACCAGAGAAGACATGAACTTATCGGCTAAGGCCTTCCCTTTATATTTGTATGGCTACTTCTTGGGCACCTCGATGGACTTCACTAAGGTTGATCTTCATTTGAAACGTTTGTGGAAGGCCTATGATGTGGCTGAAATATCGAAGAACTCTACGGGTTTCTTTTTCATTAAATTTAACAGTGAATTGGGCATGAGTGGGGTCCTTGAAAATGGACCATGGCTGGTGAATAACATCCCCATTATCTTAAACAAATGGGAGCCGGGTCTATGCCTCCAACAGGAGGCGCTGAATATTGTCCCTCTATGGGTTACGGTGCATGATGTTCCGATGGAACTTTGGACAAAAAGGGGTATGAGCATCATGTTTAGTGGTGTTGGGGAACCCTTGTTAATGGATAGAGTGACTCACACTAGAGTGGCAAGTAGATCAGGTAAAATGGGATTTGCGAGAGTCCTAGTGAACGCAAAGGTCGAGTTAAAACTTCCGAGTGAGGTGGAGGTGGAATACCCAAGTAAAGCCAATGGTGATATCCGTGTTGGGGTGTTAAAACTCTCATATCAATGGAAACCCCAAATCTGTGATCATTGTATGGTCTTTGGTCACTCAACGAAGTTATGCAAACATAGGCCGAGAACAGAAGCTGAATTAGCTGCTGCAAATAAGAAATCTCCTGCAGAGGCTGCTCCTAACACGGCTGTCAAGGACCTGAACAGGGCTGGAAGCATTGATGGTGTGGAAAAAACCAGTGGTACAAATAAAGGGACTATTGCAAATGGTGTAGACATTAACCAAACTGCTGATGGGTATAGAAAGGTGGAGCGCAAACGCAAACAGGCCCAACAGCCGAAAAAAAGGACCCCTGATATAGTGCAAAAGGCTGCAAATTCCCAGCAGCATGTCACGGCTGGTACTGCAGTGAACAAAATCCCTACTCCGGGTGGGAATGGATTCCAACAGGGCGAAACGAGTGGGACAAGAAAATCTGGGTTGGGTTTTAATTTTGCTCGTGCCGTTCAAGGTGTGAATCATCAAAAACCGAGTAGTGTGAAAGCGCCTCAAAAACCTGCTGCGAAACAGCCTGAGCATCTGTGTAATAACCGGTTTTCTGTTTTGGACCTTGAAGCATCGGCAAAAACAGGTACTTTGGTTGGCGACCCGATTGATCTTCATCCGGATGATAGTGGTATTGGGGAAGTATGCACCATGAATAAGCAACAGGTTATTGACCCGGGAAGGATCATCCCGAAATGGCGGGAACCTAAGCCGTCTACCAGTATGGTTGAAACCATGTTGAACAACATCGTTGAGTACTCGGACTCGGAATACTCTGACAAAGATTATGATATTACCGAGGAGCAACGTCGTGCTATTCGAAGGGCCGTAGTTAAAAACAGATGCGTTAAACATGATATTACTGTTAATTGGTCGCAAGGCGAGTGGGAATATTTCAGGGACCAATGCGACAATCTTGGGCTTGATCCGGATATGTTAATTGAAAACGTGGGTGAAGATATGAGCGGTACGGCTCAATTTTTTACTCGTCAATTGAGGTCGGGTAAGTATTTTGACCCGGTTGTGGCTCGTCCCCCTCCCCGTAAATAATCATGTCTATGTCCAAGTTGTTTGGGGTGATGGTTGGGTGGGTTGTTTTGTTGCTGATGCTGGTTTTTGGTCCGTTGTTGTTCCTTGTTAAGCTGCTTATTTTTGGTACTTATTCTATCCTTCTTTTTGGTAAAAGCATGCTGGTTGGCTGGTTATTTTTCATCCTTATAATGGATCGAGTGGTAGGAATCTGGTTATGTTTTTTTGGATGGTCCAGCGGTTGTTTTGTTGGAGCCCAGATGTGTATTGTAACTAGTTTAAACTCTTGGCCTGGTGGGCCTTTTTGTCCAGCCGATTATGCAGGCCCAAAGGGTGGAAGTATGTGTATTTGTTTAAGTTTAATGGGACTCCTTTGTGGGCCCAATGCTGGTGGTTTTTTTTGGGTGGAGAAGCAGACCATTCTGCTTGTTCTGGGCTGCTGCTCAGGTCCAATTGTCCTTCCAGGCTTTGGATTGGGCTGCTTACCAATTAGGCCTGACAACTTATTCTCCTTGGTCTGGATCATGGCGAAGGCCCCTGCTTAGGGGTGGTGTTAATCCGAAGTGAAGGCCCATTAAGTGGGTTTGTCTTTGTTTAGTATTTTGCTAGCATTGTATTTTTTTTGGTAGAAATGTATATTTATCCTACTAGGGCGTTTATAGTTTTAGTAGGCATAGTATGTATTTCTCGTTGTAGAGGTTCCCGAAGCTTGTTTCGGGGGTGTCCTCTTTTAGGAGTTCTCGGGGGGTATGCCCCCTTAAAACCTGTACAATCACCATTTGGGATATATATATTTGCCGGGCAATGCCCTTTACCCAAAAAAAAAAAAACCCTAAACCCTAAACCCTAAACCCTAAACCCTAAACCCTAAACCCTAAACCCTAAACCCTAAACCCTAAACCCTAAACCCTAAACCCTAAACCCTAAACCCTAAACCCTAAACCCTAAACCCTATTTGTCAAAAATCCCTAACACACACTAAAGGTGTGAGAGAAAACCCTCTCTAGTTTTTTTCCACATCTTTGGCCGTAAACCACCCTCCACCACCCTCTATCACCGCCAACCACCCTACATCCACCGTCAACCTCCTTCTTCCACCGTAAAACTTTCCATTTCAGCCTCCGTCTTTACCCTAGGTTTGGTCAGTGTGTGGTTTTTTGGATTTACACGTAAGTTTTCTTAGTTTCTTGTTTCCTGTTACAATTGTTCTACGGTTTCTTTTGGGTTTGTCATTGTTCGATTAGTTGTTGGTGTTATCTGGTGTTGTTGTTGTGATGGGTGGTCGTAAAAAGCCACCTCCACCACCTCCACCAACTCGGGTACAACCACAAAGATCCGGTAAACCTCCGTCGAGATCGTCTTCGGAAGTGGGTGGGGATATTCTTACGAAGACAGATGTAGCGCTGGATGATGGAAATAAGGAAGAGCTTTGTATGGTAAACAAACAAGCTTCTACGATTCCGAGTGTTCAATCTTCTCAGGAGTCGTCATCGGAATCTATAACAACTCCGGCTAAGCCTTTGTTCTCGGGTTCATCGGGATCGTTTGTTAAAGACTCTAGCGAGGATCTGGAACGCCTAAGACAGGAATATCGAAGAGAACAACAAGAAGCTTTGAATTCGATTCTCCGACAAAAAAAACTGAACGATGAGAATGAAGTAGTATCGGAGAAGAAGCAAAGGTATGTTGTCTGTGATACGTATGCGGCTAAGGAATTGGAAACTCCGGTCACTAAAGAACAGGTTTCAGGCCTTAACAAGGTGGAAGAGGTTGATGGGTGGTCGACGACCACCGCGAATGGAGACCCTACGGTGGTCAAGGTGGGTCAAAGGTCAACTACCGTACATGGTGGCGAGAGAAGGGATCCGGGATGTTTGGAAAGTTTGTTTATTTTGGAAGTTGATAATCATGATTTGCAAGTTGAAAATTCTCACGTAAATGTGGAGATTATTTCCAAACAAGAAGGAACGAAAGATGCTGAAACAAATGACAAAGATCCGGATGTCACTATTGGGTCTTGTATCGGGTCGGATCCTCTACATAAAATCGTAGGTACTGCAGGCCCCATCGCTTCTAATGCTGGTTTGGAACTGGGGTCAGATAACGGGCCATTTATGGCAGCACAGGCCCAAACTGTGGGCCCAGATTCGGAAGATGCAAAGGACTCAAGTGGGCCGACTGCTGAATGGGATGAAAACTTTACTTTGGATCAGTTTTTAAATCAGGTGAAAGCCCAAAAAAGGGATCCAGTTTCTAATTGTTTGCCAATGAAATTGGATGAGGGCAATAGTAATGGGCCGGCTGTAACACAGGCCCAATCCACCCCGGTGGCTTGGGTTCGGAAATTACCGGTTTTGAATGATGTTATGTCGAGTGCGGATTATTTTTTTGTGAATAGAAGTGCAAAGGATCAAAATGCGGATGCTCCTCTTCCTGAAGCCGATATCAAGAAAACCAAGGTATCCAATTCCTTTGTGTGGTTTGATAATACTAATGTGTTGAATTTGGATGATAATCTTCCGGAGGTTGATCCAATCCGGGGGACTAAACTTTGGTCTAAACCGTTATTTCAAAAACTTTTGAATGGCGAATTAGTAGATGATAGTGAAACTCGTCTAGTGTATGTTCCTCCTAAAAAAGATGAGAATGGGGAAGTGGTGGTGAATCTAAGCCCACAATTTATGGCCAAGAGTGTGCAAGCTCATGTTCTACAACTCTATGGTTACTTTGTGGGAAGAGACTTACCATTTCAACAAGTAAAGGAAAATCTTATTCGTATGTGGCATAGGTTTGGATTGAAATCGATGTATAAAAAGAGGGGTGGTTTCTATTTTTTCAAGTTTGAGAATCTAGAGGGCATGATGCAAGTTCTTGATACGAACCCTTGGTTGGTGGACAATGTTCCTCTGGTGCTACAAGTCTGGGAACCGGATACCATCTTAAAAAAACCGGATCCGACATCGGTTCCTTTATGGGTTACTATACAAGATTTGCCTTTGTGTATGTGGAATGGTGGTAGTATTTGTGAAGTTTTAAGTAGTGTTGGGAAGCCGCTCATGCTTGATAAGGCGACCTATGATCGATGTGAAAAAAAAGAAGGGCCTATGAACTATGCCCGGGTCTTGGTAAATGCCTTCGTGGATAATGGTCTCCCGGACAAGGTGAAAGTTAGGTTTCCCCCTCGAAATGGTGTTCCGGGTAAGGTTTGTTATTTGGACTTGAAGTATGCTTGGAAACCTCCCTTTTGTAATTTTTGTGGTGTGTTTGGTCACAAGGGCGATTCATGTGTTCATTTAAAACCATCACATGGATCGGCCCCTAGCACAAATACACAACCAAGTTCTTCCGGATTGAAAAAGGATACAAATTGTATGGCTACTAACGATGCTAATATGGTGGATAATAAGGCCCAAGTAAATAATGGTGTTAATGTGAAAGGGAAAGATGTTTTGCTAGATGAAGATGGCTTCGAAACTGTAACAAAAAAGAAGAATAAATTGAAACAGATCCAGCAAGTTGGTCAGGCCCATTGGCGGCCACTCAAAATACCGGGTATTAATTATCCCAGGCCCAAGAATGTAGCGGCCCACATTGAAAATATTGCTGCTACTAAGCAGCCCAAGAAACAGGCCGGTCCTTTTGTTTCAGCGCCAAACAGACCAGCCCAGCAAGCTGCTACTGTTCCGAAAAAAAAAGAAGTTGGGCCTGGCCCATCAAAGCTGAATGATGCTGATTTCCCTCCATTGTCGGCCCAAAATGCAACCAAAAAAGAAACCCGGTATGTGCAACCTAGATTAAAATCTGTTGTTGTTTCTAATCCTTTTGCGGCTTTAGATGATTTGGAGGGCAATGAAAATAAGGTATGTGATGCAAAAAAGGATGATAAAATTGATGATACCTATGATGACAAGACGGCATTATGGGAGAGTGAAAAGAAGGAGGTTATAAAAGTCTATAATTCGGGGGTTCCGCCTTCTTATGATATCCTTTTTCATGTGTGGTCCAAGGCTAAACAGAAATTTTATTTTGGTTTGAAAAAACTTCATCAACAAGATCACAATGACAAAGAGGATGATGATGATGATTCGGTTGAAGTATTATCAGAGACGGATGGCACATCTAGATTTATGAAAAAATAACTATATTGTATTTGATAGGTTATTTTTTCTTTTGTATGTTTTTTGGTTTTGAGTGGTTTCTCGCTTTGGTTTATGTCCTGGCGAGGAATTTGCTTTGTTTGTAATCTTTTTATGGAGAAATATATTTGCCTGGGGTACCGTCCCCTTTCCCAAAAAAAAAAAACCCTAAACCCTAAACCCTAAACCCTAAACCCTAAACCCTAAACCCTAAACCCTAAACCCTAAACCCTAAACCCTAAACCCTAAACCCTAAACCCTAAACCCTAAACCCTAAACCCTAAACCCTAAACCCTAAACCCTAAACCCTAAACCCTAAACCCTAAACCCTAAACCCTAAACCCTAAACCCTAAACCCTAAACCCTAAACCCTAAACCCTAAACCCTAAACCCTAAACCCTAAACCCTAAACCCTAAACCCTAAACCCTAAACCCTAAACCCTAAACCCTAAACCCTAAACCCTAAACCCTAAACCCTAAACCCTAAACCCTAAACCCTAAACCCTAAACCCTAAACCCTAAGGAATTTCATTCGGTCAAAAATTTTCTCTCTCTACTTTCTCTCTCTAAGAATCTGCCAGGCGATTTCTTCCCTGTTCGTGCACTGTTTGATCCATTTCCGCTCAAACAACACTTCCAATCCATTGATTTCTGCTCATAATCGATGGATTGTTTGACCGGTGATCATAATCTGAACTTGTTGGAAGCAAAACCACCAGATATTGATGATTCTGGAGGCTTTTCATCGACTGAAGCCTCTGTTCGTCAAAACCCTTCAATTCCACTGAATCATGATAATTCGTCCATGTTAATGGATGATTCTGATCTTAATTCAACCCCTGAGCTTCAACAATCTCTCGTATCACCTCAAATTCCATCCAATTTCATTCCTCCTTCTGATTTTGATGAATCTCCAATTTCACCTAAATCGCCATTGAAACCGATATCTTCTAAACTTGCTTCGGAGATTCGTTTTACTTCAGAACTACTCTCTTTCAGGTCTGTTTGGCGTAATCATATGCTGATGGAGCTTGAAAACAACATGAAGGTGAATTACCAGGATCCGAAGTTTATTGAATTGAAGAACAAGATGGTTAACTGGCAATTTTATGGTTCTGAGTTCTGTTTGGTGAATGCTATGACTATTGAGGAAGCAATTCAGGTATTGATTGATAAATCCTACTCTGATAATTCGTTTGTTCCTGCTATGAACTGGTTTTTTACTATGAATGTGATGAACAAGGGGTTTGAGTTGAGGTTTGGGGAAATGTTGTTGAGGGTGATGGATGCTGATAATGATAAATCATCTGATTTAATGAAGGGTGAGTGTAATGTTAGTGATGAGTGTTTACAGTTTATGCAATTTTTGATAACTGCTCATCATAACAATGACACTAGAAGGATGAGAATTGTCTGTTCTGATGTGGAGTTGACTGAGTTTTATGTAGCTGGGAAGGGTGGGTTTGTTAGTAAGAAAGAAGAGGTTAGTGCTATAGATTCTTGTGATATGCAAATGTATAAGTCTGAGGAAATATCTGTGGCTGCTGAAATAGAACATCAGGGTAGTAAGTGGGATGATAAGGATTGGAAGTTTCAGGGTAATGAGCATATTAAGGTCAATGTGGATATAGTTCAGAAGGCTCTACTGAAGCTTGTTCATAAGACATTTGTTAATCCTGGTTTTGAACCTGCTATGCAAAAGTTTATGTCTATGAACATGCTGAATCCTGTTTTTGAAGAGTGTTTTGGGGAATTACTGGTAGAGTCTTGTGTAATGGACTGTCCTGATGGGAAGGGTGAGGATAATGACCTTGGTGAATTTATGACTTTCATTACTATTAATTTTGAAGATGGTAATATCAAGAATCTGAGGCTAGGTCGTTCTAGAGATGTTTGTACCAAAGCTGCTAATGGTATTGATACTTTGATGACTGAGAAGGAGAATACTGTGGGTAATAAAGATGGGCTGACTCAGAACTTTAACTGCAATAAGGTGATGCAGGGGAACCAATCTTTGTTAGGGGATCACTTTGTTGAGACTCTAGTGGTAGCCTTCCATCAACACTATCAGAAGCTGTTTTGTAAAACAAAAGAGAATGAGGTGGAAGACCTGTTTGAGTTTGATATGAATATCATTAGAGCCTTATCTAGATGGGTGTATTGTAGAGATAGGCCAACTGATATTAATATGAATGGAGCTCCTTTGACTAAAAGAAGGGAGCTGAATGAGGTGTTTGAAACTGATAGAGCTAAGAGAGGTAAAATGGTTGGATTAGAGGCTGGGAACAGTAAGGGTGATGTTATAAAGAATATGGTGCTCAATTCTGAGGGTAAAAAGATTGTGAAGATTATCAAATCTAAGAATAGAAGTGGTAAAAAGACATTTGTGTTTGATAAGAATGCTTCTGTCCCTGTTCTTCCTGTGTTCAGGATAGGGGTGTCTTCAGGTTCTATTGGATCTACTCCAGTGAATGATATGACTGTTGATCAGATTCAGAAGGAAATTGAGGGATTAAAGAGTTTGGGAGGTGTTAAAGAAGAGGTGAAAGGATATAAAACAGCTAGTGGGCTTATATTTGATCCTTTTGAAGATGAATCTAAAGGAGTACAGGTAGTTGGCTTTAATGATGCTGAGTTTTCTGCTAAGGAAGCTAGGGATTTATATAAAAAGAAGAAGGAAAGGCTGAAAGAGTTGGTTGTAGGGTTAAGCAGGGCTAAGGAGGCTTTGGCTAAAAAGGAGAAGGATTTGGTAGCTGAGAGGGAGGAGATTGTTTTAAAGTCTTCTGTCCTTGGCCCTGTTCCATCCAGAAGGGCAGTGTTCAAGGCATTGGCTTCTACTCCCAAAGACTCAGTTAATGAAACTATGTTGGGGGATGAGAATGGGGATGCTATGCAGGAAGAAAAGAACAAGCCTTCTTATGCAAATGCAGTCAAAGGTGAAAAGGTTGCTGATTTGGTCAAGCAAATTGCTTACTGCCCCCCTACCACTTTGGAAAATGGTGAAAAAGTGGTGGTTATTAAACAAGAGTTTGTTGAACAGGTGAAAAAGACTTTCTACAAACACTTGTATGGTTTCTTTGTGGGCTCTTTTTGCTCTCTAGCCTGGGTTAGATTTAACCTTTTCAGAATGTGGAAGAAGTATGGTATTGAAGACATTTCTTCCAATGGTAAAGGGCTGTTTTATTTCAAGTTTGCAGAAGAGAAGGGTATGTTAGAAGCTCTTAAAGCAGGCCCCTGGGTGGTGAATGGTATTCCTCTTGTTATCAAGCAATGGGAAGTTGGTGCTGCTATTGAAAAGAAGGAACCAGATAAAGTACCAGTCTGGATTCTATTTAAAGAGGTCCCTTTTGAGCTCTGGAATGTTCAGGGATTGTGTGAAGTTGCTAGCTGTATTGGTAAGCCACTGCTTTTTGATAATGTTACTGTTGATAAGTGTTTGAATAATAATGTGCAGGCAGGCTTTGCTAGAATTCTGGTAGAGATTACTGCAGGTGAGAAGTATCCAGAGAAGGTGAGGGCTTTTTATCCTAAAGAAGAAGGCAGGGTTGACAGAATTGCTGAAATCTTGGTGGAATTTCAGAAGATTCCTGTGAATTGCTCACATTGCAAAGTCTTTGGACATTCTTTTGAGGCCTGCAATGTTAGGGATCTTACTGAAGAAGAGAAAGAAGCAAGGAAGGCTAGTAATGAGGCTTTGAAGGTTGATGGACAAGAAGGTAAAAAAGGGGAGACTGTGGATGAGGAGGGCTATAGAACAGTGTGGAACAGAAGCATGGCTATGAGAAATGGTAATAAAAATGAAGGGCAGAATAGGAATAATAACAGTGTCTATGGGGGAGCTGCTCTTAGACAGAGGAATATGGGCAACAAATGGGAGAATAAAGACTCTAAACTGCAGGATAGAATTAAAAGCTTTAAGATGAAGCAAGCTATGATGGAGTATGAGGAGAGCCAAGTGAAGGGTAAGAAGGAGGCTGGTAATGCATCAACTTCCAGATCAGCAGCTGTTGGTAAGAATGGTAATGGTAATGGAGTTCAGATGAAGAATGTGGAGTATAGAGTGAAACAAAGTGGTACTGTCAGAGAGAAGAAGAACAGTCAGGAAGATCAAACTGTGGAAGTGAGTAATAAGTTCAGTATATTAGGTGATGAAGGTGTAACTGAGGAAGACTTTGTGGTTGGCAGTGTACCTGTGAAGTCTGGTGTGAATGTGAAGCCTGTGAAGTCTGGTGTGAATGTGCAACCTGTGAAGGCTGGTGTGAATGTGAAACCTTTGAAGCCTGGTGTGAATGTGAGGCCTAGTGCTTCTAGTCCTGGCCAAAGCTCATCCAGTAAACCCAAACATGACCTTAAACCTTCACAAAAACAGAACCACACTACTAATTCTAAGCCTGATAACCCTTCTCATTCAAAACCATCCTCTTCCAATACAAAACCTTCTGAACCTTCCTCTGCTGTTTCTGTTGACCCTTTTCCTAAACCTTTCTCTGTTGTTAAACCTGCTGAAGTGGTGACCCCAAACTTTCATAATCCCTCTCCTTATTTTGGTGAGGATTTAACTAATGATCCAGTCATTGAGCAGTGTGTTAATGAGCTTTCTCCTGATCAAGTGAATGATATAATGTTCTACATTGATCAAAGAATTATCCCCTCCAAAGAACAAGTTGAGGAGTGGACTATTGATCAGACACATTTGTTTTTCCTTATGTGCCAGCATCACAATTTTCCAGAGGGAATGGATTATGATGGAGTTGAAGACATTGAAGTTGAATCTGAAGATAATGAGACAGGTATGTTTATGAAGATTGATGGTGTGAACAAGGATCAGGAGATGCAGGAATTGCATGCTTCTGATGATAGAACCTTGTCCAATGAATCACAATAATTTGAATATCATGACTTGGAATGTTAGAGGTCTTTCTAACATTGCCAAGCAAAATGAGGTGATGGAGCTTTTGAATGACAGGAATGTTGGTATTTGTTGCATTTTGGAATCCCATGTTAAGAGTAATAACCTGAATAAGGTCTGTGGGAGAGTGTTTAATGGGTGGGAATGGGTGTCTAATAAAGTTTATTGTGCAAATTGGATTAGAATCATCATTGGGTGGAAACCAAATTTGGTTGATGTTATGATCATGGGTAATTCTGCACAGGCTATTCACTGTTTTATTAAACCAAAAGATGGCAGATGTGGTTTCTTTTGTTCCTTTGTATATGGCTTTGTTAAGCATCTGCCAAGAAGGGCTCTATGGGAGGAACTGAAGGCTCTGGGTGGTACCATTCAGCAGGATCCTTGGCTGATTATGGGTGATTTCAACTCTATTATGGATCCTAATGAAAGATCTATGGGGTCTTCCCAGATTACCCCTGCTATGATGGACCTGAGGGATTGCTGTAATGCTATTAATGTGGAAGACATTCCCTCTTCAGGGTTACAGTATACCTGGAACAAGTCCCCTGGAAGAACTGATGGCCTATTAAAAAAGCTTGACAGGATCATGGGTAATGAAAATTTTATGACTCAATATCAGGGTATGCAGGCTAGTTTTTTGCCTTTTTATTCATCAGACCATTCTTCAGCTTTGGTGTCTTTGAAGGGGTTAACCAGTTGGAAGCCAAGACCTTTCAGGTTTATGAATCATTTGACTACTAATCCCAAATTTTTGCCTTTAGTTGAATCTGTTTGGAAAAATGGGGTGAGGGGTTGCCATATGTATTCTGTGGTGTCTAAGTTGAAGTCTCTTAAAAAACCTCTGAGGAAATTGGGTAGAGAAGTTGGGGACTTGACTGATAAAGTCAGAATTCTTACTAAGGAGTTGGGTAGGATTCAGGAAGACATGGTCAAGGATCCTCACAATAAAAGGCTGAGAGATGAGGAAGTCACTGCTACTAAAATCCTTAAGCAGGCCACTATTGATGAAGAATTATCTCTTAAGCAGCTTGCTAAGATTGAATGGCTAAAAGCAGGTGACCAGAATACTGCCTATTTCCATAAAGCAGTTAAGGGTAGACAGAGTAGAAACAGGATCAATTCTGTGGTTGACAAAGATGGTATATATTATGAGGGTAGTGGGGTTGGTGAAGCCTTTGTTAAACACTTTGAGAGTTTTATGGGTCAGAGAGTTAATGTGGAAGACATAAGGGATGCTGCTTCTCTTTTTCATGACAAAATCCCTGTTGATAAGGCAGATTTCATGGTGAGAGCTGTTACTGATGAAGAAGTGAAGAAGGCCATCTTTGAGATAGACATTGATAAAGCCCCTGGACCTGATGGCTTCTCATCAAAATTCTTCAAGTCATCATGGTCTGTTATTGGCAGAGAGGTTTGTGATGCAGTCAAAGAATTTTTTCATAATGGAAAGCTGCTTAATGAGGTAAATGCTACTATAATCTCTCTTGTTCCTAAATGTGTTAATGCTAGGAATGTTTCTGAGTATAGGCCAATTGCATGCTGTAATGTGCTTTATAAATGTATATCCAAGATAATCTGTGATAGGATCAAAGGGTCTCTTGATGGCATTATTGATGAGTGTCAAAGTGCTTTCATACCAGGTAGACAGATTAGTGACAATATTCTTTTAACTCAAGAGTTGTTAAGGAATTATCATAGGAAGGTAGGTGAGCCTAGGATAGCATTAAAGATTGACTTACAGAAAGCCTATGATACTGTTAGTCATGAATTTCTGGAGGCTTGCTTGTATAATTTTGGGTTCCACCCCTGTATGGTAGCTTGGATCATGACTTGCACCAGATCAGCTGCTTATACCATTAACTTGAATGGGGAAGTTTTTGGATATTTTAAGGGTTCCAGGGGATTAAGGCAGGGTGATCCAATGTCACCTTACCTGTTTACAATTGTTATGCAAGTTCTTAAACTGATTTTTGACAGAAGAATAAGGGAGAGTGGTCAGTTTACTTATCACTGGAGGTGTGGAAAGCTTAAATTGACTCATGTCTGTTTTGCTGATGACCTTTTGGTTTTTGCCCATGCTGATGTTAGGTCAGTTAGGGTAGTCAAAGCTGCTTTAGAAGAGTTTAGTAGTGTCTCTGGTCTCATTCCTAATTTGAATAAGAGCACTATGTACTTGAGCAATGTTAGTGAGAGGACTCATAGAAGAATTGGTAGGTTACTGCCATTTAAGGTTGGTAACCTTCCTGTGAGATACCTGGGAGTTCCACTTCTGTCAAAAAGATTATACTCTAAAGATTGTTCTGTTCTGGTTGATAAAGTTAGAAAGAAACTGGATGATTGGAAGAACAAATCCCTGTCTTTTGCTGGTAGATTGCAGTTGCTCAAATCTGTTCTTTCTTCACTGCAAGTTTACTGGGCTTCAGTGTTTCTCTTGCCTTCAAATGTTATTGAGGACATTGAGAGACTTATGAATAGGTTTTTGTGGAGTAATTCTGATCCTGCTAAGGGTAAGGTTAGAGTGTCATGGGAAAGTGTTTGTTTTCCCAAACATCAAGGGGGGTTGGGTATAAAGTCACTAAGAACCAAGAACAAAGCCCTTCTGACTAGGCATATATGGAACCTGATATCTGGTAAGAACACCATTTGGACTAAATGGATCAGGGAATATAAGTTGAAGGGGATTAGCTTCTGGGGTTATAGAAAGATTGAGGGCTCATGTTGGAGTTGGAAAAGCCTGCTTGACAATAGAGCTGACATATGGGCTCATTGTCTGCAAAGCATTGGTAATGGAGCTTCAACATCAATCTGGTATGATAATTGGTGTCCTCTTAGCCCTTTATCCATGTTCATTACTCCTAGGGACATTCACAGGGCTGGACTTAAGCTTTCATCAACTGTTGATGAGGTGGTGGGATCAAGTGGTTGGTTATGGCCTGAGGAGTGGAGGAGTAAATTCCCTTGTTTGTTTGAACTTTCTCCACCTCTGCTAACTGAAGGAAAGATGGATATTACTTTTTGGAAGACCAAGAAGGAGACTCTTGAATCATTCTCTACTAGCACTGTGTTTCAGGATCTAAGTCCTGTTAGACCTGAGGCTCCTTGGTCTAAGATAGTTTGGTACAGCCAAGCCATTCCTAGGCACTCTTTCATTCTATGGATGGCCATTCAAGAAAGACTTTTGACTCAAGACAGGCTGTTTAATTGGGATGTTCAAAATGATATGAAGTGTCCTTTCTGTAATTCAGTCAAAGATAGTCATAGGCATCTATTCTTTCAATGTGATTTCCCTTTGGCAGTCTGGAACTCTTTGAAGAAGATTGCTGGGTTAGATCAATTCTCTCATAGACTGTGGGAGTGTATTGAAGCTTTGGCTGCAAATCCCATGGGGAAGTCTGTAAAGAGTATAGTTCAAAGGCTTGTGGTGGCAGCTATGGTGTATTTTATTTGGCAGGAAAGAAATCTTAGATTGTTTCAAAAGAAGACAAGGACTAAGGATGAGTTGTGCAAGATTATCCAAGAGACTGTTAGACTGAAGCTGATGGGATTGAGGATCTTTGCTAGTTCTAGCAGTATTCAATTGAGCAAACAGTGGGGATTCAAGGTGGTATGGAAGGCTCCTCCAAAACAGGTTAATCCATGACTTATTCTCTTTTGTTTATGTATGCTTGGGAGGGGAGGTATGGTTGGGTTTGGGTTTTTTCTTGTTATGATATAATGGGAGGGGTCAGTGCTTTAATTAATTTTATGCTAACTTTAAGAAAGGTAATAGGAGTTCTAATGGAATGTGGGCAGGGTAATATCTATTACTGGTTTTTATATCTTAATTTTTTTGGAAATATTGTTACTGGGGAGGGGGGCTTTGATGGGAATTTGGAAGGTGTTAGGAGTTCATTTCAGCTATGGGTAGACTTCTGGCATGGTCTTGATCCTGCTTCCTCTGTTAATGGTTTGTTCTTTTTGATGGATCTGGTCTGGTCATGTTGTCAAAGGTGGATCTTCAGGTGGGTTGATCTGTTGACAATTTGGTCTCTTGTTAGACTAGTTGTCAACTCTGCTTTATGGAGAATGGGTATAGGTAATGATGGCCTTGGGATAAGGCAGAACCTGGGAGTTGTATGGCTGGAGAAGGGTCATGGCATTAGGTTCCTTTTATTTGATTTGGTTTTTTCTGTTTTTAGATCCAGTCATGACCCTCAAACCACTCTTGGTCATTTATTGCTGAACCTTTTCTTGCTTTGGTGTCTTGAGTCATTTATCTCCTTTTGGAGATTGGGTGGGGGGCATTTTGGGAATCAAGGTGTTATATGGAACTGGAAATGGCCTTGGGTAGTAACCTTAGATGTTAGTACCTTCCCTAATGATATTTTAAGGTGTGTCTTTCATACACCTATGTGGAATGTCTTGTTTTTAAACCTTAGGATTATAGGACATGGCAGGCATGCTAGTGTATCTTTCACTGCATGGTTTGTTTTAACCTTAAACTGGAGGGGCTTAGGAATGGATATGCAGGAGATTTGCATCAACCCTGGAGAGATAAGGAAGCTTTGTTCTTCTGTTTTTAGGACATTATATCCCCTTTCTTTTGTTTTATTTGGTTTTTTGCTTTCTAGATCATGGCAGAAGAACATAAACCTTGATATTAAAAGTGTGTGTTTTGGTGTTAACCTGTGTGAGTGTGTGTTCATAGAGCATTTGCTCAGGGGTGGGGGGTGCAATATGGGTTTTGGTGTCATCTGGAGACTTAAAATACTATGGGTAGAGATCTGTATTCATTTCTATTCCTTTCTTTCTCTTATCTTTTTTGACACCAGCTGCCTGGTGCTTTTCTTGGGAAGGGAGGGTGGGTATATGATTGACTATTTGGGAATGTCACCATCCAGAGGCCTTGGTCCATTTTTGACACTCTGGTATGGTTCTGCGTTGAGGAAAGGAGATTTAGGTATGATTGTGCTCAGGGAGAGCTTAAACCAGGGAGATATAAGGCTGGACCATGCTACTATTAGTAGGACATTATTCTGCTGTTTCTATTTTTATTTTTTAGATCTGCATAGTAGCATGGAAACCCTCAGTTGTTCTTTGGTAATCTTTTCTAGACCTTTTTCTTGCTTTTTCACTTTTGAGTCTGTTGAGTCTGTCCCACTTGGGACTTTCATTGGGATGGGTTTCATGGGTTGGGGTAGTTGCTGCTGGATGTTTATGGTTGTGGATGAGGTGTTGTGCAAAGTTGATAATAGAGGTAACCTGAGGTGGAGGCTTGATAATGGTAACAGCAAGTCTGGATGCAGGGGCATTATGGTCTTTATTGTTATTTATGTACAGTGCTCTAGGATTGATGAAGTTGGTTTATGGGTTATTGAGCTGAACTGCAGTGCCTGGCATATAACTGCTAAAGAGTATGAAGATTGGAGCAGGATTGTTGATAAGTACAAGCTGGTTAAGGGGTTTGCTGTTACTCAAGACTTGCTAAGGTACACATCTTTTTTGATGAGGTACTGGTGTGTTCTGTTTGCTTTGGATTGTGATGATATGTTGAGTAGAATGGAAAATATGGGTTCTAGCATGTCTAGCATTGCCACTACTCTGGTGGAAGTCTTTATAGAGTGCAGGCATTGCTGGGATTTCTTATTTGTGGTTCCTAATTTTGATAAGCCACTCTTAAAATTGGTTCTTAGAACTACTTTTAAGGTCCATTCTTCTATACACTGGTTCAGTGATGGTGCTATGAGAGTTTCTCAGGTTAATGGTGCCAGTTTCTTAATGGAGGTGTTAAAAGGCCATGATCTGAGTGTCCTCTTTATAGTTACATATGAATGCGTGTTTCATGTGTTTGTCTTAGAGTTATGGGGTAGGTGTTATAAATCCATCCTGAATTTTGATTGCTATATGAAGTGGATGGAAGATATAATCTGTAAGGGAGATTATAGTGTTAAATTTGAGGATGAGTTGATTATTAGAATCTTTAAAATGTATCGATTTGTTAAGGATGCAAAGGGTAGTGGCACATTGATAAGTTTGTTGTTTGTTAGAGGTTATGGGGATGGATATGCTAGTGGTAATAATATTGTTTGGAGTGCTCATAGCTACTGGATTGTTGCTTGGTGGATTGTATCAATTGGGCCTGAAATGAGACGGATTTTGTTTAGTTTAGAAGGGCAGGTTTGTTTATGGACTGGATTATGGAGAGGTGTACTTTTTTGCTGGGTTGGATTCGATTTAAAAATTAGTGATAAGTGTTTGGTTTGGGCTGTAAGGAAGAGGCTTGATGGTTTGAATTATGGTGGCAATTATAAAACAGATTGGGCCAGGAAGGATGAGGTGAATGTTATTGGGCTTAAGAATATAAGGGATGAGATCTGGGCTGATCTGCTGATAAAGAAAGACGGCTGTTGGACTGAAGATGGGTGGGCTGGATATTTGTGGGCTTATCGCATATGTATTTTCTGGTTGTATGTGTTGGGCCTATGTTGGGCTTTCAACATTTGCATGTGGGTGTAGGTTTATTGTTAGATAGGCCCACGGTTAGTTTTTTGTTTTGGGCTAACTTTTGGCCTTGGGTCTATGTCCTGGGTCTTGGTTAGTTCCTTGTTTTGTAATTTCTTTTAAATATTAATAAATGTTTGCCGGGGATTTTCCCCTTTTTCCAAAAAAAAAACCCTAAACCCTAAACCCTAAACCCTAAACCCTAAACCCTAAACCCTAAACCCTAAACCCTAAACCCTAAACCCTAAACCCTAAACCCTAAACCCTAAACCCTAAACCCTAAACCCTAAACCCTAAACCCTAAACCCTAAACCCTAAACCCTAAACCCTAAACCCTAAACCCTAAACCCTAAACCCTAAACCCTAAACCCTAAACCCTAAACCCTAAACCCTAAACCCTAAACCCTAAACCCTAAACCCTAAACCCTAAGTTTCTCTCATTTGTGATTTTTTGTGTGTGTTTTCCAAGGTGTTTCTCTCTAGCACCTCCTTCCCTTCTCCACGAAATTCCTACACCTTTCGGCCGATTATGGTGCTTTCGAATCCCTCTTTCTTTGTTTCTCCTACTCTAAATCCATTCTATTGAGATTCCACATACACCGAATTGGTTTGTTATGTGGAATGAGACCTACAACTTGTATTTGGTTGGTGATTACTCACGCCATGAATGGAGGGAGAAACGGGTTGAAGGTATGAATGAATTATCTTGTTGATAATCCACAGGATAACCGAAAATGGAATTGCTATTCCTTCATGTTGATCACCCACATGAGGAATACGTGGATGATAGGAGGGTAGGGGGATAGAGGGTGACGTGCAAAATCTGGAGTTTGATGCGCATATTAAAGATCAATGGGGTTCTTCCGGCTTCATGCGGTTAGTCGTATAATATGGAAGTCGTGATTGGTATTAATCAGGAATGGTTCGCATTTGAATATGGATCGCTTGATAGTGGAGGGAATAAAAAACATCGAACTGTCACATTGAAGATCATTCGCATTTTCGCTCCGATCAAACTCCAAGGTTAGTCACGTATTTGGCCGGTCTTGGTTATGTATGGTTCATAAACTTTGTTCTTGATGCTTCTCGGGTCCCATATTCATGTTTATTACGAACTGGTTTGGATTGTTTCATGTTCATGTTTTGATAAATTTGAATGTTTGAGGAGTGGTGTTCAGAGCCGAAATTGGGTTTTGATATGGATGGTTTGTATGGGATGACAATTATCATCGTTCGTTGATTCCAGAGTGTGTTCGAGTTCTTGTTATGTGTATGGTTTGAAGGTCCGTAGCCCCGAGTCGGCATTAGATCAAACTCCAACATAAGTTATGTATTCGGCTTATTGTTTGGTTAACTGTCACATTTTCCTCTCGTACATATGCATGGTTTTACTTCGATTGCTGTTTGTTAATTGTCCGGGATTATGGTTTGAGTTCGACTTGAGTATAACCAGAGTGGATCCAATACGCATGACGCATAACCGAAGACTGGAAACTATTGGCCGTTTATTGGTATCACGTTGAATCCGAGGTAAGTTCATGTTTTCGAATATATTTCGGTTGTCGAGGGTTGGGTTTTCATGTTGAAGGATCTTCGGATGGTTGATTTAATGAGTTTATGATGGATTATGAATGTTGGTTTTAATGTTAACGGCCTGTTATGTTCATGGATTAGTTATGCATGAATTTTCTATGTTTTTGATTTGGAGATCCGTAGCCTGTAATGGCATTAGATCGAACTCCGATCCTAGTTCATGTATTCGTCTAGGTTGAGGTTAATCAAACTCTTAGTTCATGCAATTTCTATGTTCTGATATGGGTCCATATGGTTTGATTGTGCCGGATTATGATTGAGCCGACTGTTGTTTGGGTCGTTTGAAGATTGAAGTTCCTGAGTAGTAGCCGAATGTTCTTTCAGGTTTTGTTTATTATGATTGATTTGGAAATTCATTAGTCGTATTGGCAATGAGTTAAACTCCATGATTAGTCATTTTTTGATTTAGTCATGGTTAATCATCATAATATTTGTCATATGTTTGGCCGATTTGAGTAAGGGTGTTCATACTTTGTCCTTGAACATACCTTGCACAATATGGATCTTCATGTGGAGTTTGATTGATAGAAATGGTTGATCTAATAATTTACGGATGGATACTGTTATTGGATATGGTTCGACCCACTAAAATCGGATCATCCTCAATGCATTATTTACATTCCTTATTTTATGCAAAGTTGGTTTGGAAATGGAATAATTATCCGATCAGCATGTTTGAATTTGGAGATTTTATTGGAAGGAATTGATTGATAAAATCTATGGCTTGATTTTAAATTCTTGGGCTCCAAGGAATTTTAACCGATGCAATTTGGGCCGAGAGATGGTAATTGGGCTGTATATGATGGTGGTTTAATGGGCAGCTCTTGGATCCAACTACAAACTTTGGGTTTCTACATTGTAGGCTCCTATATGGGCTGCTACATGGGCCGAAGTGTGATACTTCACACCAAGTACCGGGCTACAAGATTAATGGATGCTTCTACTTTGAATTACGGGCTTAGATGTTTGCTATTGGATTATAATTGGGCTGTTTTTGGATTAATTAAGAGATTGGTTAGAGCTCGAATGTATCTGGACATAGGTTGTGTCCAGATTCATAGTGAATGTGGTCAGCTTTGCGTCCAGGTTCATCCGAACTGGACTGGATTGTTTTTAGAGATGGGTATGGATCATGGATGGCATAAGTTTGGGCTTCAACCTCTGGGCCTGGACTAGTAGTATGTTTCATTTCTTTGTGTGGGCCTGCGTGCCTTTGTTTGTTTCACTTTTTGTTCGGGCCTGCGTGCTTAGTAGTATGTCTCATTTTAGTTTGGGCCTGCGTGCCCTCTAGTATGTTTCACTTGGCCTTCCCCCCTTCATGGTAAAACGCCCAGGAGGGGGGGACCCCTTTTTTCAGGCTTTGCTGTTTTCTAGTCTGGCGCTCTGGTCTGGGCTAGCAGCTTAGTCTTTTTTGTACCTTTTATTTTTAGTTTAATAGATTTGCCTGGGGTTCCGTCCCCTTTCCCAAAAAAAAAAAAAAAAAAACCCTAAACCCTAAACCCTAAACCCTAAACCCTAAACCCTAAACCCTAAACCCTAAACCCTAAACCCTAAACCCTAAACCCTAAACCCTAAACCCTAAACCCTAAACCCTAAACCCTAAACCCTAAACCCTAAACCCTAAACCCTAAACCCTAAACCCTAAACCCTAAACCCTAGGATTCTCTCATTTGCACTTTTTTGTGTGTGTTTTTGAAGGTGTTTCTCTCTAGCACCTCCCACCCTCCTCCAAGAATGAAAAAACATACGGCCACCTCTTAGGTGATTTCAAAGCTTGATTCTTTGTTTTTCCTATTCACAATCCAATCAAATGAGATTCCATGTATACCACATCGGATTTCTACTTGGAATGAGACCTACAACGAGTATTATGTTGGTGTTTACTCACGCTTATGATTGGAAGGGAGAACAAAAGTCAAGTCTTGATTTTGTTATCTTGTTGATAACCCACAAGATAATGTCAATCGGCAATGTTGATAACCCATGTCGCCGAGAATCAATCTTTGTATTGATATTAGACACCGTAAGTTTTGGATTTCAAGGAATCAAGGAAGGGCTGGTGAGGCGACGAGAAAGACGGCTTGCTGCCATCCGTTGTGTTTTATTCTTGAGTTTCGATTGCTATTTCACCCTTTGGAGATCGTTTGGGCCGGTCTCTAGGAGTATTCGAATTGGGTGTGGGAGATTGAAGCAGTCCGAGTCTTGAAGAAGGTGCTATGGAATGGATGTGCAACTCTCTTGTTCAAAGAGAGTGTCAATCAGTCATGGTTTTTAACTATGATCGTTACCCATGTTATCTTATTCTAAGGATTCATGGTGCTAGACAACCTTTACTCTCCACAGATTATGCAGCGTAGAGTTCCTCCGGCTTCGTAGCGTTAGTTCTATCATATGGAAGTCGTGAATTGTTCTTGGGATTGTGCGGTTAAGATGTTTGTAATCCGTGTGTTTAGTGGCTGATTGTTTATAACCGGTTTTGATCCAAGACGCATGACGCACACCCGAAGGCTGGAAACTATTGGCCATCTATTGGTATCACGTTGAATCCGAGGTATGTTCATGTTTTCGAATTTATTTCGGTTGTCGAGGGTTGGGTTCCATGTTCGAAGGATCTTTTGATGGTTGTTTATAATCGGGTTAAGGTTTGTAAGGTCTTTGGCCGAAGGATCATATAAACGGATGCTTATTTTGAGTGGTTTGGAGGTTCATTGGTCGCATTGACAGTGGATCAAACTCCATGATTAGTTCATCGTTTTGGCTATGTCATGGTTAATCCTCAAAATTTTTCCCTAGATGTTGGCCGAGATTAATTTGTTTACGAAAATGAATGGTGATGTTGATTAAATGATGGTGTTCATATGCTCTTCATGTTTGTTTCTTGAAGATTTCTTATGGTTTGGTGATTCAAGTTTGTTTAATTTAGATGGAATATTTGATCGCATATGGATTCAAGTATTGTTCGGGTCTTGTTTTTGATCCGGCAATAATCGGGTCTGGTTCCGAAAATTTGAATGGCTTTGAATGTGTTTCCATAATATGTGGATGGTTGGTTTGGAAAGATAATTATGGGGTTTGAGTGGAATATTATGTAGGAGCCGAAAATCTCTTTGATTTTTAGAAATAATCTCATAATAAATAGGAAGGATTGTAAGAAGAAGGTAATGTATATGGCTCATGTTTACGTCCAGATACATTCATGAAGGTGGGGTGTCTTTTAAAAAGTTGGCGCCTACAATTTTGATACTGGATATGGACTGATTGGTCGGCATTTTATTACACTTGGGCCGAGGTTTTGTCAATCTTTTTCTGATATGGATTGTTTAATGCTGGAATGTATCTGGACATACATTGTGTCCAGATTCATAGTGTATCTGGACCTTAAAACGTCCAGGTGCATTCTGAACTGGATTGGAATGATGGATTAGCCTTGGGTGTTGGATGGTTTACGAATTGGGCTTCAATTTTGGGCCTGGTTTGGGTTTTGAAATACATAGGGTATGTATGGGTCTATTGGGCTTACTACAACTTGCTGAGCTGCGTTCCAAAATGGGTTCCTAAGGAGGCTATCACATGGGCCGGTTGTATTGCACACAAAGTACCGAGTTTATTGTCAATGGGCTTACCTCTTGGGCTTACAGTTTGGATTAAAGGTGGTGATGTCCTATGGGCTGCATACTTATTCATGGATTGCTTATGGATTGGATCACCTACTAGTATGATCTTGAATCTTATTTGGGCCTGCGTGCCTATGCTTGTTTCATGTCTTGTTTTGGGCCTGCGTGCCCTTTAGTATGTTTCATTTTTGGTTTGGGCCTGCGTGCCCTCTAGTATGTTTCATGTTTAGTTTGGGCCTGCGTGCCTATCTAGTATGTCTCACTGGTTCTTCTCCCCTCCATGGTAAAACGCCCAGGAGGGGGGGACCACTTTTTCAGGCTTTGCTGTTTTCTAGTCTGGCGCTCTGGTCTGGGCTAGCAGCTTAGTCTTTTTTTGTACCTTTATTTTTAGTTTAATAGATTTGCCTGGGGTACCGTCCCCTTTCCCAAAAAAAAAAAAAAAAAAAAAAACCCTAAACCCTAAACCCTAAACCCTAAACCCTAAACCCTAAACCCTAAACCCTAAACCCTAAACCCTAAACCCTAAACCCTAAACCCTAAACCCTAAACCCTAAACCCTAAACCCTAAACCCTAAACCCTAAACCCTAAACCCTAAACCCTAAACCCTAAACCCTAAACCCTAAACCCTAAACCCTAAACCCTAAACCCTAAACCCTAAACCCTAAACCCTATGGATTTTCATTTGCACAATTTTTTTCTCTCTCTACTTTCTCTCTCTAAAAATCCTCTCTAAAATTTTCGGCTGTTTCCTTCCTCTATGACCGATAATCCATCATTTGAGGGTCAAATCCCTCACTTTTCTTCTCCAAATCCTCCGATCCCACCTGATTTACCCCCTGATGTTGGGTTAAATCGTTGTCTGACTACTAATTTGGCACCTTTATCCCATGCGACCCCTCAAACCCAGCAAGCAAACCAGCCGCCTCCTCCTCTTGAATGCAATTATGCTTCAATTCAGCAACCTCGGCCCCCAAACGAGCACCCTGTTACCCCTTCCATCCCAGATGAACAATTAAACCCTTCCCCAGAAGATGCAGATGTGGTATTAGCTCGGATACGAGCTGAAAATGTAGCCCACGATGCCCAGGTTATGCGTGAGGCTGGTCGACCTCCGTGTGGGTACAAATCAGCGAACCCTAAAGCTGTGGGATTGAAAATTAAGGGTCTTCGTAGCCCTAACAGAACTAAACCCGTCGTCAAATATGGTCCCTTGTTATCGGACCTGAGAATCAAGGGATTTGTGGAGGAGACAAATAGAATCGCTGCAAAATTGAAACAAAAGAAGCCGAATTGGTCTGAGGTATGGGCCGAAAAGGTGCAGGGGAGTGATGATGTTGCTGTTTCGGATGAAGAATACCAAACACAGAACTCGGAAACAGAAGAAGAAGCTGCTATGGATGAAGACGTCCAGGTGGTCGGCAATAATGTGGTCACACAGGATGCAAACATGCTGAACAACCATATTCCTATTCTGCCCTTGGATGACTCTCGTCCCACAGGTATGAACTCGGCTCCGAATATGCCTAGTTCGAGTTGTGTCGTTATTGAAAATGATATTATTGAAAATGTGTGGGATAAACACTCTAAATCGGGTATGACATTTGCGGATAAAATTAAAGCGAATCGGGAAGAAACTGGGGAGAAACTTGAATTCATACCCCCCACCATTACCCCGGAAGGTAAATGCCGGGTAGTTTTTACGAAAGAAGACATGAATTTATCGGCAAAGGCCTTCCCATTGTATTTGTATGGCTATTTTTTGGGCACCTCTATGGATTTCAAAAAGGTTGACCTGAATTTGAGACGACTTTGGAAAGCCTATGATGTTATTGAAATATCTAAGAACTCCACAGGTTTCTTCTTCTTTAAATTTGGTAGTGAAATGGGCTTGAATGGGGTCCTTGAAAATGGTCCATGGTTGGTAAACAACATTCCTATCATATTGAACAAGTGGGAACCGGGTCTCTGTATTCAACAGGAAGACTTGAAAACCATTCCGTTATGGGTTACGGTTCATGATGTTCCTATGGAATTATGGACTAAAAGGGGTATGAGTATCATGTTTAGTGGCGTGGGCGAACCGTTGTTAATGGACAGGGTCACCCAAGCTAGAGTTGCAAGCAAATCAGGTAAAATGGGATATGCGCGTCTCCTAGTGAATGCAAAAGTTGAGTTTAAACTCCCGAACGAGGTTGAGGTGGAATACCCGAGTAGGTCTAATGGTGAACAGCGTGTTGGGGTGTTAAGAGCCTCATACCAGTGGAAGCCACAAATTTGTGATCATTGCATGGTTTTCGGCCACTCAACCAGACTATGTAAGGTTAGACCCAGAACAGAAACTGAGTTGGCTGCTGCCAATGCGAAGTTGGCACCTAAGCCAGCTCCAGCAGCTGCAAATTGTGAGCAAAACATGGCTGGAAGGATAGATAATATGGTCAACACTAGTGGTGTTAGTGTGGAGAACAAGGTCCCTGATCTAACCAACAAGAATAATGATGATGGGTATACGCGGGTTGCTCGCAAAAGTAGAAAGAAACAGCCCCAGCAGGTGGTAAAAGGCCCCAACGCGCCTATGCAACAGCCTAAAAAAATGCAGCAGAACGCAGAACAAACTGTTCGTATCGCCACATCGACGGGTGGTAACGGCCTCCACAAAGGTGAAACTAGTGGGACAAATAAATCTGGGTCGTCGTTTAACTTTGCTCGTGCGCTTCAAGGGGTTAATAGTCAGAACACTGGTACTGGGAAAGCGCCTCAAAAAAATGCTGAGAAAGATCCGGAGCCTCTGTGTAATAATCGGTTTTCTGTGTTGGATATTGAAGCTTCGGCTAAAATGAATACATTGGTTGGTGACCCGATTGACTTATATCCGGATGCTAGTGGTATTGGGGAAGTGTGCACCATGAATAAACAACAGGTCATTGACCCAGGTCGGATCATCCCGAAGTGGCCAGACCCTAAGCCGTCTAATGGCATGGTGGAAACCATGTTGAACAATATCATAGAGTACTCGGACTCGGAGTATTCTGACAAAGATTATGACATCACTGCGGAACAACGCCGCATTATACGCAGGGCCATAGTCAAGAACAAATGCGTAAAACATGAAGTTACTATGAATTGGTCGCAAGGCGAGTGGGAGTATTTTAGGGACCAATGCGACATTCTTGGGATCGATCCGGATATGTTAATTGAAAACGTGGGTGAAGATATGAGCGGTACGGCTCAATTTTTCACTCGCCAATTGAGGTCGGGTAAGTATTTTGACCCGGTTGTGGCTCGTCCCTCTCCTCGTAAATAATCATGTCTGTGCTCAGTCTGTTTCGGGTGATGGTGGGGTGGGTTGTTTTGTTGTTGCTGCTGTCTTTCGGCTCTCTGTTTTGTGTTAAGAAGCTTCTGATTTTTGGCTCGTACTCAATCCTTCTTTTTGGAAAATATGTTCGAGTTAGCTGGTCTTATTTTGAGCTGCTGTTGGATCGGTTTAAATGGAGCCTGGTTTGTTTTGTAGGAGCAGGTTTTTTGTTTGGGTTAATTCTGGTCTGGTGGAATTGTTTGTCCAGCCGTGTGTCTAGGCCCAAAAGGCAAATAGGCCCATCGCCTCTTGTTCTCAGCTTGATTCCATGTGTCCAGGCCCAAGATGTGATGCTGCTTGTCTCTTTGCTGTCGCATTGGCTGGTCAGGCCCACTGTCCCGGCCCAACTCCCAGATCCAGCCGTTTTTTGCTAGCGTTTGGTTTGTCCAGGCCCAAGATGCTTATGGGTTTGTTTGGTTAGTTTTTTTTTATGGAGTCCAAGGCCCATTAATATGGGTAGCCGATGTGAAGGCCCAAGTTTATTGGGTTCTCTCTGTTTTAGCTTGATTATTTGTTTTAGTTTTGGTTTAGTATTGTATTGTATTGGGTAGAAATGTATATTTAGCCTACTAGGTTGGTTAGAGATTTAGTAGGCGTAGTATGTATTTCTCTTTATAGAGGTTCCCGAAGCCTGTTTCGGGGGTGTCCTCTTTTAGGAGTTCTCGGGGGGTATGCCCCCTTAAAACCTGTACAATCACCTTTTTGGGAATATACTTTTGCCGGGCAATGCCCATTACCCAAAAAAAAAAAAAAACCCTAAACCCTAAACCCTAAACCCTAAACCCTAAACCCTAAACCCTAAACCCTAAACCCTAAACCCTAAACCCTAAACCCTAAACCCCAAAACCCCAAACCCTAAACCCTAAACCCTAAACCCTAAACCCTAAACCCTAAACCCTAAACCCTAAACCCTAAACCCTAAACCCTAAACCCTAAACCCTAAACCCTAAACCCTAAACCCTAAACCCTAAACCCTAAACCCTAAACCCTAAACCCTAAACCCTAAACCCTAAACCCTAAACCCTAAACCCTAAACCCTAAACCCTAAACCCTAAACCCTAAACCCTAAACCCTAAACCCTAAACCCTAAACCCTAAGTTTGTTTCATTTGTCAATTTTCCTAAACACACACTTAAGGTGTGAGAGAAAATCCTCTCAACCTTTCTTCCACTTTTTTCGTTTTTTACCACCGTAAACCACCATCCTCCGCCACCTCCTCCACCCTACAACACCTCTGTTTTTTCCTTTACACCTTTAATTTTGCTGTGTTCGTGGAAATTTATTAGTTCAATTCGTTTCTTATTGTTTCTGGGTTTTAATCATGAAGAAAAAGAAGAAACTGGGTTTAAAACTTTCTCAGACTACTGGAGGTGATAAATCCATGGAAAATCAGGAAGAAGCTAGTGATTCAACTACTATTCATAAAGAATTTGCTGATGTACAGGATGTTGAGTCCAAAAATGTTTCATCAATTCCAAACCTGTGGGATCTATGGAAGGAAAAATTTAAAAAAGATGCTGAGGTGCAGAAAGCTAATTTAGAAAACCCGATGGGTTTGGAAGAAGATTCAGCGAAAAAAGAATGTGGTTTTAATACTGATATGGTGTCTATTCCTTCTGTTTCTTCGTCGTTATTCTCGTGTCCGTTTACTGCTTCAGGTTCTATTGAGACTCCATTAAATGTGGAAAAGAATATAGAGGTTGAAGTTGAATCGGTTGATATGTCGAAGAAGAAGGAGAACGATCTGGGTGCATTAAATGTTATCAGAAAAGAAGATGTTATGTGTTCATCGGCTCAGGGGATATCATCCTCTTCGGAAAAGACGTCTGAATCTGGGTTTTATTCTGGGTTGAAGATTGTTGAGGAGAGGATAAATATTCAGGAGAATGATAAAGAAATGAGTTTTGATCGGGAAAAAGAAAATTTAATATGTGTTAATGTTCAGCAGCCGTTGGATGAATTGGATTTTAATCCAAAGGCTGAAAACAAAAGAGATTCATTGTTTTCATCGCCTAATCCTACGGATGGAATGTCAGGGAATGTTTCGGGATTGCTGCTTAACACGTCAGTATTTGGGTCGGGTATTATGCAGGATCCGGGTCTTGTTGCGGCTGCTATACAAAAACCTAAAGAGCAGAATGTTTATGGATCGTTGGATCAGGATAAAGTAGATCCTGTGGTTATTATTAAAGAGCCAATCATTGGTGATTTGACAGCTACACATGAAGGAATGGGACCACAGAATTTGTCGCATCCATCTGAAAATGAAACGGTCAAAATTGTTGGGCCAGGTAATTTTAATTCTTCTGGGCTTAGTGTTAATATTGGGCTCCAGGATTTTAGTCAACAAAAAGATGGTGATAATTCTGATGTTGGGCTAAAGTCTGGACCAAATATTAATAATATGGAAAATAATAATCCTAGTGGGCCTGTTTCTTCTGATTTGCAAACTGGGCTTAATAATACAGTATTGGGACAAGACTGTAATAACCCAGCTAAGCCTAATGCTGCTGGGTTGGGGCCGACTCCTAATTCTGATATTGGGCTTAGTATGCAGGGATTATTAAAAGATATTAATGGGCTTAATGGGGCATCTACTGGGCCTGTTTCGGGGTTTACTGTCCAGCATTTACAATTCGGGTCTTTTAGTCCAACTAAATCAAAGACACCCATGTTTGATTTTGTTTGTGATAATAACCTGAATTTTGAGGGAAATGGTTTGGATGTGGATCCGGTTAGGGGTACTAAGTATTGGAATCAAGAGTTATTTGCAAAATTTGCTAAAGGAATTGATGTTTTGGAAAGCGAAACTAGATTGTTCTATGAACCGCCTAAGAAAGATGAAGATGGTGAATTTGTTGTTGATCTTAATGGACACTTTATGACAAAAAGTGTTAAAGCTCATCGCCTTCAACTTTATGGGTATTTCGTGGGTGATTCGCTTCCTTTCCAAGTGGTGAAAGAAAATCTAATAAAAATGTGGCATAAATTTGGAGTAACATCAATTATTAAGAAAAGTGGTGGATTTTACTTCTTCAAATTTGCCAATGATGAAGGTTTATTGCAAGTTCTTGAACGAAATCCATGGCTAGTGAAAAATATCCCATTAGTGCTTCAACTTTGGGAACCGGATTCGATTTTATCTAAACCGGATCCAACTTCGGTTCCAATTTGGGTGACCATAAAGGATTTGCCTCTTTGTTTGTGGAATGGTGGGAATATTGGCCAACTAGCTAGTTGTGTTGGAAGACCGCTTATGTTGGACAAGGCTACCTATGATCGTTGTGAGAAAAAGTCGGGACCTTTATCTTTTGCTCGAGTCTTAGTGGAAGCTAGTGCCTCATGTGGTCTCCCGGATCGCACTAAGGTTAGATTCCCACCTCGTAATGGTCTACCGGGTAAAAAAGCTTACTTGGATTTTGGGTATAAATGGAAACCTCCTTTATGTCATTTGTGTGGTGTTTTTGGTCACTTAACTTCTACTCATGAGCCTAAAGTTCAAGAGCAACAAACTCAAGAACCAAAGGCCCAAGAACCGATTAAAAGTGTACCTCAGCATCCTATTGTTTTGGCACAAAATGTTGTTCAAAAACAAAATGATTTGGATGAATTTATTGAAGTCACAAAAAAGAAGAAAAAGAAGCAAAAGAAACGGGCTGTGACATGGGCTCCAGTTATTAAAACTGGGCAGTCAACAGGCCCAATAAACACTGAAGATGCAGGCCCGTCTGCTGAAAAGGGCGCTGCTTCTGCTTCTGCTTCGGCTGGGCCAGATAAAGCCCATACTATTGGGCTTAATGTTTCGAAGGGGACTGGGGTGTATGTTCCAGGTATTGGGCTGCGTCCAGGCCCAAAACAGAGCAATAATTCAGCTGCTGCATCGGCCCAAGCTGTTAAACATGTTTCGCAATCTGGGCCTCTCAATAGCCCAAAGCTTGATAACTTGGATTCTTTGGGCTTTGTGGATTCTAATCCACTTCTTGGGCCTGTTAATGGGCCTGATAAGGATCCGAAAATGAAATCTCAAGTGGATGTTTCAAACCGGTTCTATGCTCTAGTCGATGAAGATGATGATGAGTGCTTTGATGCCGATCTCGGTATTTGGGACCACGAACTAGCATTGGCTCATAAATACTTCAACTCTAACACCCGGCCACCGGATGATGAGTATGAAAAATGGTCCAAGGAGCTCAAGGCATACTTTAGGAGTTTAAAGAGGAATTCGCCACCTAAGGGCTCTCCAAAAAAGAATGTCGTGAGTGTTGCACATGAAGATGACAAGAAAGATGATAGCGATGAGGTGGAGTCCGAGATGCATGAGTCGGCACGGTTCATGAGCTTGACTTAGCTTTATGCTTTTATTTTTCTAGTTTGTTTGTGTTTAGTTTGTTTGGTTGTTGGGCCTTGGGCCTTTGTTTGTTTTTTTGTTTGTTGGGCTTAGTGCCTAGTTGGTAGGTTGTTGGGCTTTGTGCCTTAGTTTGTAATCTCTTTATGTGAGTTATTAATAAAAGTTTGCCGGGGTACCGTCCCCTTTTTCCAAAAAAAAAAACCCTAAACCCTAAACCCTAAACCCTAAACCCTAAACCCTAAACCCTAAACCCTAAACCCTAAACCCTAAACCCTAAACCCTAAACCCTAAACCCTAAACCCTAAACCCTAAACCCTAAACCCTAAACCCTAAACCCTAAACCCTAAACCCTAAACCCTAAACCCTAAACCCTAAACCCTAAACCCTAAACCCTAAACCCTACCACAAAGGAGACTCTACTCCCTCTCCTCTGGACCGGAATCGCTCTCCACTCACCAACCTGGACGTGAACGAATTGGAGTTGAGCCAGCAATTGAATGCTGGAGGGCTCTCTTTTGATGCGGCAGTCCAATCGCTTAACCAAGGTAATATCCCTACTGTTCTACCCAACTCTCCTTCCAAATCCCCTTGTAGCTTAAACACCATGACTGTTGATGTCCCCTCCCCTGTCAACATTCTCAATTGTGAGGATGGTGGGAGTTCGGAGGACGATGGGATGTGTGAAACCTCTGATGATGAGGAAGAGGACAGTTCGGAGGATGAACCTGACCCCTTACCGAACCAAACTCAGGCTCATGAGCAGGCCCTGGCTGCTAATGGCCCTGTTTTGCAGCAGGTCATCCAGCCCCAACCCCCACCTGCCCTGATTAACCCTGCTATGCCTGTTAATGGTGTGGCTGTGAACTTTGCCATGGCTGGTACAGGCAGGGCATGGCAACCTGAACACCGAAATGGATTGTCAATTGCTGAACGAATTAAGCTGAGTCAACAGGCCAATAAAGTTCGGATTGGTTATTTCCCCCCCACTATCACAGCAGAAGGCAAGAGTAGAGTTATCATAACCAAAGAGGACCTCCATCAATCTGCTAAGGCCTACTCCCTTCACCTTTATGGTTACTTCCTGGGTACGTCCATGGACTATAACCGTGTCAACTTTTGCCTCAAACGTGACTGGCGAAACCATGACTTAGCTGAAATATCCAAAAGCCCAGCTGGATTCTTCTATTTTAAGTTCAAAAGTGAAAAGGGAATGAATGAGGTTTTGGAAGGGGGTCCTTGGTTTGTGAACAATATCCCCTTGCTAATCAAGAAATGGGTCCCGGGATGCTGTATTGAAAAGATAGAACCTTCAACAGTTCCTCTATGGGTTACAGCCCATAGTGTTCCACTGGAACTGTGGACTGACACGGGTATATGTAAGATCATGAGTGGCACTGGCCGTCCCCTCCTAATGGATCGTGTCACTGAAGAAAGATGCTCAGCACAGACAGGTAAACTGGGTTTTGCTAGAATGCTGGTGGATGTTAAGGCAGAATTTGGGCTCCCTAAGGAGGTTGAGGTGGAATTTCCTGTTCCAGAGGATGCTCCAGAGACACTTCCTCCTACTGTTGGCACTATTAGCCTCTCTTATCACTGGACCCCAGCCTTGTGCAATCACTGCCGTGTTTTTGGGCACAGTGACAGGCAGTGCAAATTCAAACCCAAACCTGACATTGAGATGGCTGAGGAAAACAGGGCTGAAACAGAAGGTCAGGACCAGCAGACAAGTGTGCAAAACCAACCTGACCAAGATGGGTTTACCACGGTTATCTCAAAGCAGAAGGGGAGGAAACGTAACTCAGCAGGTAAGCCTATCCCCACTCGTGAAACTAACACCATGTCTGATGCAGGTGCCGTAGGCCAGCAAAAACACAGTGGTGCTTCTACCAGTAGTGACCCGTCTGTCCAGCGGAAAATGAGTGAACTTCATGCTGCCCATGTTGCCACAAAAGAGAAGAACCAAACAGGGAATTCGAACACCAGAGGTAAAAACAAAGAGTCTAACCATAACAGTGCCCCCCCACAAACCAGTGCTAATCGTCCAGTCACAAGGAGTAGGCCTGCTAACAACACTACCCCGAGCCAAAACAACCCCATCCAACCCCCCACAACATCCAAAAAACCTTCCCCTAAACCACCCAAAAAACAAACACCAAACCCCTCCACACCAACATCCTCTAGCACACCTACTGCTAACCGTTTTTATCTCCTGAACGAGGATTCTGTTGGCCTCCTTATGAAAGGAGGTGACCTTACGGATCATGTTATGCAAGATTTCAATGACCAGGAGGAACTTCCAGATGTTCAGGGCCTTGACCAAACCATTGATGCTGATACATATGACTATGGAATTACTGATGGTCAAAAGGCAGCCATCTCTAGTAGGCTGGTCAAGTTCAAGTCAGTTCGTGGAGAGGACCAAGCCAACTGGGAGCAAGGAGAATGGGATTACTTTCGAGATTTCTGTGAAGGGATGGGCCTAGACCCCAAAATGGTAGTTGAAAACGTTGGGCAGGATAGGTCGGGTACAGCCAAGTTTTTAACCAAACAGGCGGCTCAGGGCAGGAAGGGCAATTCAGAGGCCAAGGCACCCCAAAAAACCAATCTGTCTTAATGGTGTTGAACATCACAGCTTGGAATATCCGGGGCTTGTCAAATGTCTCGAATCAAAATCAGGTTAGAAACCATTTGGCTGGTGGTAATTATAGTGTTTGTGGTATTATAGAAACCCAATTGGCTAAGGAGAAAGTTGCTAGCTGTTGTTCCCGTGTCTTTGGAAACTGGTTATGGGATTCTAACAGTGCTGTTTGTGCGGGGCGTTGTCGTATTGCTGTTGGCTGGGACCCTAACTTGGTTGAAGTTATGATCATTGAAAGGCTCCCTCAGGTTATTCACTGTTTTGTTAAACCGATTCATGGTCAGATGGGCTTTCACTGCTCCTTTGTCTATGCCCATCATCGTCGCATCCCTCGTCGTGACTGCTGGCAAGCCTTAGATATCCATAAACATGTGGTTAATGGGCACCCTTGGCTCCTCCTTGGAGACTTTAATGCCATCATTGACCCTAGTGAACGGTCTATGGGTGGCTCTCGTGTGGATGACAGTATGACTGAAGCCCGAGACTGTTTCAACATGGTTGAGATCAATGACATCTGTAAGTCTGGGCTGCCGTTTACTTGGAACCAGTGTCCTGGTAAAACAGATGGTCTCTTGAAAAAACTGGACCGTGCCATGTCCAATGCCTCCTTTGTCAATGCCTTCCCGCATGCGAATGCTAATTTCTTGCCGTTTCTGAAATCTGATCACAGCCCCATTGTTGTCAGCATCCCGAATGTGCCGAACCCGAAGCCTAAACCATTCAAGTTTCCCAACTTTCTGACTCTTAAGGAGGAGTTTCTGCCTTGTGTCACTAATGCCTGGGCCAAGAATGTCACTGGGGTGGCTATGTTTGTATTGGTCTCCAAGCTAAAGGAATGTAAAAAAGCGATCAGAAAGCTCACCTACCAGCAAGGCAACCTGCACGTGAAGGTTAACAAGCTTAAATTTGAGCTGGAATCCATCCAAAAAGAGGTCTGCTTGGATCCTACTAACACTATTCTGAGGGAAGAGGAAGGTAATTACCTGCAAGCCTTTAACCAGGCTGTTAAGGATGAGGAATTATTTCTTCAACAAAAGGCCAAAGTTACTTGGTTAAAGGAGGGGGACCAAAACACGAAGTATTTTCACAGGGCTGTCAAGGCTAACCAGCATAGAAGTCGAATACACCAGGTTGAGAATGTCAATGGTGAGCTGTTCTCGGGGCATCAAGTGGCGCAGCAATTTGTTAACCACTTTGAAACTGTTCTGGGCACTTCTGTGGAAACCATTCCCATCCACGACCCTACTACTCTGTTTACTAGATCTATTCCTCCCCATGAGGCTGATTTCATGACCAGAGATGTTACTTCGGATGAGGTAAAGCAGGCTTTCTTTGATATAGATAATGACAAAGCCCCCGGGCCAGATGGGTTTTCTGCCAAATTCTTTAAAGCCGCTTGGGGTGTCATTGGGGATGATGTATGTGCTGCTGTTAAAGGGTACTTTAATAATGGGAAGCTGCTCAAAGAGGTCAATGCTACTGTGATCTCTCTGGTTCCCAAGCGGGAAACACCTACAAAGGTCACAGACTATAGACCCATTGCTTGTTGTAATGTCCTTTATAAGGGAATCAGCAAAATTATCACCAACCGTATCAAAGGCTCTCTTGACAAAGTGGTTGATGACAATCAGTGTGCGTTCATTCCTGGTAGACTCATCAGTGACAATATTCTTCTGACACAGGAACTCATGAGAAACTACCATAGAAATACTGGGCAAGCTAGGTGTGCATTCAAAATTGACATACAGAAGGCCTATGACACTGTTGAATGGGAGTTTCTAAGGGCTGCCCTTACCCATTTTGGATTCCCTAACAAAATGATCATGTGGATCATGAACTGTGTTTCCACAACTGCCTTCTCCATTGCTGTTAATGGGGACCACCATGGGTTCTTTAAGGGAAAGAGGGGCCTTCGGCAGGGAGACCCCATGTCCCCCTACCTATTTACGTTGGTTATGGAAGTTCTTACCCTGATGATAAGGAGACGGGTTGCGCAGAATGAGCAGTTTCAATTCCATTGGAGATGTGAGGAGGTTGGCCTGACCCACCTCTGCTTCGCTGATGATCTCTTTCTGTTTTGCCATGGTGACAGCAGCTCTGTTCATACCTTATTAGCAGCGTTGGATGAGTTTAAAGAGGTGTCGGGTTTAGTCCCAAGCATACCCAAAAGTACGGTTTACTTCTGCAATGTTGATCCTGAGGTCATGGAGGAACTGAATGCCCATATCCAATTCCAAGTGGGTGACCTCCCTGTTAAATACCTTGGTGTTCCTCTCATTTCCACAAGACTCCGTCACAGAGATTGTATCCCCCTCATTGATAAAGTGAAGTGCAAAATTTCCGACTGGAAGAATAAATCCCTTTCATTTGCTGGTAGACTCCAATTAATCACCTCGGTCTTGAATTCCCTGCACGTGTATTGGTCCTCGGTCTTCATTCTCCCAGTCTCAGTTTCTAAAGATGTGGAGAAACTCATGCGTGGCTTCCTCTGGTGCCACGGGGAAATGAAGAATGGCAAAGCGAAAGTTAAATGGAAGGATGTGTGTGTCCCTATGGCTCATGGGGGGCTGGGCCTCAAAAAACTCCGTACCTGGAACCAAGCCCTTATTGCAAAACATACTTGGAATATCATTAGCCGTAAAAACTCTCTTTGGGTTAAATGGGTGTATGCCAATCGGCTGAATGAATATAATTTCTGGGAGCTTGTCGATAAAGGGGATTCTTGTTGGGGGTGGAGGAAGATATTGGATCTTAGAACCAAACTCCGGCCTCACATTATTCACAACATTGGCAATGGTCGTGACACCTCAGCTTGGTTTGATACATGGCATGAAGTGGGACCTTTGAGCAGCTTGCTAACCCACCGAAACATGAGTGAAGACACCCTTAATAGGCGTATGACAGTCGACAACCTGATTAGGAATGGTGATTGGGTGTGGCCGGAAGACTGGCGCCTCCGTTTTCCAAACATAACCAGCACTACCTGCCCCACCCTATACCCGGATAAGAAGGATGTTGTTAAGTGGAAGTGTAATGACGGGACCTTGACAGACTTCTCTGTCAAAACTGTCTGGTTGGATATACAGGAGGCTGGCATGGAAGTTCCTTGGATGAAGCTGGTTTGGTTTAACCAGAACATACCTAGGCATGCCTTCCTGCTGTGGTTGGCTGCTAAAAGGAAGTTGAAGACCCAGGATATAATTGGTAGGTGGCAGGGCATGGGTAACCTCAGCTGTGTCTTTTGTAAAACTACACCGGATAGTCATGATCACCTCTTTTTCGAGTGCCACTTCCCCAGCCAAATCTGGGATTCTCTTAAATCGGTGACCACCTGGGGAGCAGTTGCTAATGATCTAAGCCGTATCATTGACCACCTCAATACTCTTCCTCAGAATAACACCATTTGGAGTATTGTCAATAGGCTTGTCTTTGCTGCTGCTGTGTATTATGTCTGGCAGGAAAGAAATAGGCGATTACATGAGGGTGTCAACAGGTCTGTTGAGGAAGTCACTTCCTTGATTAAAAACTCTGTTAAACTTCGGTTAATGGGGCTGCCTTTACTAAAAACTGCCACGTCTCTCGAAGTTGTCCAAATGTGGGAAATTCAGGGTGTCAATTGGACTGTCCCCAAAAAGATTTGCTATGTTCAGTCTAATGATCCTATATAATCTGTCCTTGGCCACCATTATGTGGAGCATGTGTGTTCTGTCCTACTGGTTCCTGACTGCTGATGAGATTAGAGGCTTTGAGATGGAGGTATACTGGTTAGAGGTTAAAATCACACGCATGATGAAAATCCTAAAAATCCTCACTCACACTCATATTTTATTTATTACTGTTATGGGATCTGGGTGGGCTTGGGGCTGGACTGTTGTTTCATGCAGGTTTTTGTGTGATCATGCTGGGCTGGGCTGGGCTAAGGGCTGGGTGTCTCTTTTGTGGGCCTTGGGTTGGGCTGGGATTGGAGGTATAAGGGGGTGTTGGGTAGAACCCTTGTTTAGCTGTTCTTGGTGTTACTTGGTGGCTTGTTTCTCCCTCCTTCTTTGGTCTATAGGGGTCTTTGTCCACTGTCCCACCCGTATCCCATTCTATGCTTGTTGTTGGGGTCATTTGTGGAGGTTAGGTTTTGTTTGTGTGCCTGGGATAGGCACGAACCCTGGAGAGATAAGGTTGGACTGGCTAGGGGAGCAGTTTTTTCGGGTGACCAGTCCTTTGTTCCTTGCCCTGATGCCAGAAACCCATATCGAGTCTAAGCCGTCGTGGTCTAATACTAACGTTACTGGGTTTTCTTTGACCTGTCCTGGTCAAAAGGGTTGGGTCAACTACTCTATGGGGTTGGGTTATATTTACAGGTTTTACAAGGTGATGCGGTTGGTTCTCAATCGCTACTGGAGCAATGAGAACTGGAGGCATCATGTGTACAAGTGTTATCCTTATAGTCAAAGACTTTCTCGAGTTGCGGACTGTGCGAGAAGCTGGAATACCCATATAGTGGAAGTCTACTATGGTGCTCTTTATATTGCTCAAAAGTCTCTTAAAAGAAGTATGGGAGCTGCTAAGAAGACCGAAGACTGGACTGTTTTGGGGTGTGGCTGGACTTGGATTTGGTACATTCTAATCTGGGCCTGTGACAAGTTACGGCCCAGTGGGCTGCTGGAAATACAAACCGGATGGGGGGAGCCCATCAGCACTGGGCTGGTGTTGATAAAATACTTACACCACCGTGCCCTTGTGTTCTTATGTGTTTGGATCCATTTTGTTGGTCTGAAGGCCCATCTCAATTGGGTTCAAGTCAAAGTGCAAAGGTGGAAAGATTGGTTCAAGTACCACTACTGGAAGCTGTGTAATTGGGCTGCTGCCAGGCCCATTGTCTCTTATTTTGTTGTAATTTGGTTTAGATATCAGGCCCATACCTATAGTTTTGGTTCCTGGGCTAATGATTTGTTAGGCAAACTTGTCTATTTTGTTGGGCTGTTTTATATGCCAGGGTGTAATCTTAATATGGGTTGGGGGTACCCGGGGTATGTAGAACCTCAACGCTCCCGGGTTACCATTTTTTGTAGGTCTTGGTCTTTATGTGACCGGCCTAGCAAGGCTAAGCTTGCGTCTAGGTTTAGTGTTCTCCATGGGTCTAATGTTTATGGTCATAGGTTTTGTAGCCTCCCGCGTGTGGGATGCATGATTTCTTATTTTTGGTCTCCTGCTAGTAACAAGGAGACAAGGCGGGGGAATGCCCCCATGATGATGTAAATTCTAGTGTTTTGTTTTATAAAATTTTGCCGGGCTCTGCCCTTTACCCAAAAAAAAAAAAAACCCTAAACCCTAAACCCTAAACCCTAAACCCTAAACCCTAAACCCTAAACCCTAAACCCTAAACCCTAAACCCTAAACCCTAAACCCTAAACCCTAAACCCTAAACCCTAAACCCTAAACCCTAAACCCTAAACCCTAAACCCTAAACCCTAAACCCCAAGTTTTTCTCATTTGTGATTTTTTGTGTGTGTTTTCCAAGGTGTTTCTCTCTACACCTCCCTTCCCTCCTCCACGAAACTCTCAAAAACTCACGGCCATCTTGGATGATTTCGGTCATCTAGGATGATTTCAATCTTTGTTTTTGTTCTTCCTAATCGTAATCCAATCAAAAGAGATCTCATGTTCACCAAATCGGATTGTTACATGAGATGAGACCTACAACACGTATTAGTTGGTGTAAACTCACGAGTATGATTGGGTGGGAGGAACGAATTCGATATTATGAATAATCTTGTTGATAACCCACAAGATAACCGTGCATGAGAATTGATATTCCATATTGTTGATAACCCACATGGTGGAATACGTGGATGATAGGAGAGGAGGGAGATATGAGAGTTACATGCAAACCAAGGTTTATGATGCGCACAAGGATGAGCAATGGGTTACTTCCGGTCCCATGGGGTTAGTTATATCACATGGGGATCGTGATTGTTCATGGGTTGAGATGTTTCGGATCTGGATGTTTTTTGGTTTGATTCGGATTGGTTTCAAGGTTCTTCGATGATACAACATGCATGACATATCAAGCCTATGACCGAAGACTATTGGCCGTATGGTATCACGTCAAATTCCAAGGTATGTCACGTATTCGGCATTCTCTTGGTTGTCTTGTTTTGAGTTGTTTACGTGTGTATCTTAGTTGAATCGATTGAATGTTTGATTCTGGGGTCCAATTATGTGTTGGTTTGTTAACGGATCCGAGGTATGTTTGTTATGGTTAATGTGTTCCTCATGTTGATGGTTCGAATCGAGATCGGGTTCGAGTTCTTAGGCTCCAAGATCTTTGATGTGTTCCTCATGTTCACGGGGTCGAGTTCGAGATGATTGTTCATCCATTTTCATGCATGAGTTACTGAGTTATGTTTGATATGGAGGTCCGTAGCCGTTATCGGCATTAGACCGAACTCCGACCTTAGTCATCGTATTAGACTTCGTGTTTGGTTAATCATCATATTATCATGTGTTCATGAGCTTGGAATTGGCTATGAGATTGTTGATTTGTGCTACGATTATGGATTGGATGCTTCTGGGCGAATGGTTTGATCATAAATATGGTTTGAGTTGAATAAGTTATGATATTCATATGTTCTTCAGACTTGTTATTCATGATCTACTATGTTTTGGATATTCAAGGTTGATTAACTATGTTTGCATGAATCAATCGTATGCGGATCCAAATCTTTCTTCGGGTTCTGTTTATTGATCCGAAAATAATTATGGAAGTTTTAAAAGATTGAGATTTGTTTCCTAAATGTAAGCCACAAAGTATGGAAGGGAGTTAATGGGATTGACTGCATTGATTATATGGAATCTTTTTTGAATTTGAAATTTTAGTGCCAAGTTTGGTGGCCGACAATTCCTTGGCGGTGGTCTGTTTCAAAAACATTTAGAGGCTGGATATTCGTTTAGAGCTGGAATGTATCTGGTCATGAATTGCGTCCAGATTCATAATGTATCTGGACAGAATTACGTCCAGATTCACTTTGATTCAAGGGCTGACAGAATGTTTCTAATTTGGGCCGCATGTGGTGCTTGGATATTATGGATAGTGATTGTTTTTATATTGGGCTCGTACTAACCTTTTATAGGTCTTTGGTTGTGGACTCTTGGGCTCCTTACTTCGGCTTTACATGGGCCGATGTGTGTATATAAACACACAAAGTACCGGTTTTAATGTGTATAGGATATTTGCTCTTGGGCTGTGGGCATAAGCTAGGAGGTGATGTTGCTTTGGGCCGATAATGGACTATTATGATGTTTGTCTTATGGACCATTGATTATGGATATGGATTAAAACATGGTATATGTTTGGGCCTTTTCACTTGGGCCTAAGCTATAGTGATTGGACTTCAGTTGATAGGCAACAATAAGGACTACTTGGGAGTATCAAGACTATGAGCGGATTGCTTGGACCTAGCGTAGTCTAGTTGCTTGTTTTATTTTGTTTTCTTTTTTTTTGGGCCTGCGTGCCTTTGTTTGTTTCACTTTTTGTTTGGGCCTGCGTGCCCTCTAGTATGTTTCACCAGTTGGTTTGGGCCTGCGTGCCTAGTAGTATGTCGCATTTTAGTTTGGGCCTGCGTGCCCTCTAGTATGTTTCACTTGGTCTTCCCCCCTCCATGGTAAAACGCCCAGGGGGGGGGGGGGGGCTTTTTCAGGCTTTGCTGTTTTCTAGTCTGGCGCTCTGGTCTGGGCTAGCAGCTTAGTCTTTTTTGTACCTTTTATTTTTTAGTTTAATAGATTTGCCTGGGGTACCGTCCCCTTTCCCAAAAAAAAAAAAAAAAAAAAAAAAAACCCTAAACCCTAAACCCTAAACCCTAAACCCTAAACCCTAAACCCTAAACCCTAAACCCTAAACCCTAAACCCTAAACCCTAAACCCTAAACCCTAAACCCTAAACCCTAAACCCTAAACCCTAAACCCTAAACCCTATGGAAATTCATTTGCTTAATTTTTTTCTCTCTCTAACTTTCTCTCTCTACCCCAACTCTCTCTAGCCGTCTACTCCTTTCCTGCCGTTTTTTCTTGTGTTTCAGCCATGAATCCATCAAACTGTGGATTTCATCCACAAAACAAACCGCCTGATCCATCCCATCCCCTTAATGCTTCTGATTTCCCCCCCCCCCCTTGCAACATCCAGACAATCTCCCTACTCTCTTCGGTCCAAATCGTTGGAAGGGAAGAACCTGGGTTTGGAGAAACCACCCAATAAAGGGGGTACTGCTGTGATAAATCTTCATCTGGAAGATTTTGAAGCTGATTCGAACCATCCTCAACCAGCGTCTGTGAATGGAGAGGCTCAATCGGACCTCCATCAGGCTAGATCCACGTTTGTTTCTACTTTAGGGCAGTGGGCTCAAAGAGTTGCCGAAGGAAATAGTGAGGAGGGTGGTCTCTTTGTTGCTAAAGCTGGTAATGGTATCTCCCTTGCTACGAAAACAGCCGTTAATCAAGGTAACACTTCTGTTCAAGAGCCTAATCTGACTAATTGTTATCTTAACACATCCGATTCAAGGTTTTTCTCTCCTAATGTGTCGGAGGTTAGTGGTGAGTGTACGGATGTTAATATGGCTGCTGCTTTTGAGTCGGTTGATAGCCCTCTTACAGGCCATACTAACCCTGTTCCTGATGCCACCATGGGGGACTCGAGTTTGGGCTTGGCTACCCACCCTGTGGACAATGTTAGTCCTGTGGATGGGGCTAATTTAGTGCCGAAGCAGGTGATTAACAGGGGAGGGTCTGTATCCCATGATATAACGGTTAATAATAGGCTGAATACCTCTCCTGCTTCGGGTGGTACCAAACAGGGCCTGGGTAGGGGTTCTTTTGCTGACCAAATCAGAAAGAATAATGAGGAGGAAGATACGAGATTGGAATATATTCCCCCGAGTGTGTCATCGGATGGTAAGAAGCAAGTAATCATATCCTCTGAGGATCTAAGGTATTCGGCTGCTAACTTTGCTCTCCATTTATATGGTTATTTCCTTGGTACTTCGATGGATTTCAAAGTTGTTAATGCATGTTTCCAACGTCTGTGGAGGTCGTTTGATTTAGATGTCATTTCGAAAAGTGCCACAGGTTATTATTTCTTTAAGTTTAAAACTGAAAAGGGTTTAAATGAGGCCCTTGCCAATGGGCCATGGATGGTCAACAATGTTCCAATTTTTCTTAGTAGATGGGAGCCGGGGATTTGTTTGGAAAAAATTGAACCGAAAGTTGTTCCTTTATGGGTCACTGTGCACCATGTCCCTCTTGAGCTATGGACGGGGAAAGGATTAAGCAAAATCCTCAGTGGCATTGGTTACCCCCTCCTTATGGATCGGGTTACAAAAGAGAGATGTGCGAGCAAAACTGGAAAAATAGGCTATGCTAGAGTTTTGGTCGATGTCCCGTCTGATAGTGATCTCCCTACTGAAATTGAGTTGGTGTATCCTATGGTGAACAATAGACCGCCTCGTGTTGTTAAACTTAGCATAAGTTACCAATGGAAACCAGCGATATGTAGTCATTGTCATGTGTTCGGGCACACCACTAAGCTATGTAAAATAGTGGAACCGGTGGTGATTGAGACTGAGCCTGCTCCTGATCCGACACAAGTTGCTAAGGATATGCATCCTCAAAAGCCCCATCCCAGTGCTCAACAGATGTCTGTCCAGGAGAAGGAATTTACTGCAGTGAAAAGGAGAAACAAGGGCAAGAATGTTAAGTTCCAGGGGAATAATAAAACGCAGACGCAAACTAAACAAGTTGATAAGGCTACCCCGAATAAACAGGGTGGTAATCCATCCTCTAGCAGACCTGCTGTGGTCCAGGGTACTAAGCAGGGTGGCATTAATCCGGGTCATTCCAATTCTGCTTCCAGTAGTGGTCAGCCTGCTCAGAAAGTTGGGTCGTCAGGGTTTAATTTTGCTCGTGCAGTCAATGGCCCGAGGACTCGGTCCCAAAGTGGTGGTTCACATATTCCAGCTGAAGCGAGTAATTCATCTATGGTGAATTCAGGCAATCGGTTCGCTGTTCTTGATTTGGAAAAAAGTGTTAAATCTTCTAGTCTGGTGGAGAGTGAGACTGATTTGTACCCATCGGATCCTTTCAACCAGGCTACTTTCTCTTGCTCGACTGCCCCGGTCACCATCACGGCTGCCACGAATACTAATGTTCGAGTGCTGCCTAAATGGTCTGACCCTGAGGTTGACCCGGACGAGGAAATGGAGGACTCGGAGGATGATAATGGCTATGATTATGGTATATCCCAAGCTCAAAAAGATGCCATCTTAAGGCGCCTTAAATCGAAAACCCAAGCTATCCCAAAAGAAGACACGGATGAATGGGAACCGGGTGAGTGGGATTTCTTTCATGATCAGTGCCAAGAGCTTGGATTGGATCCGGATTTTTGCATAGAAAATGTGGGTATGGACACAAGTGGGACAGCTAAATTCTTTGCTAGCCTTGCGAGGGATCCGGTTGTTGCAAAGCCCCCAATACGTAAGTAATCATGGCTGGCTCTCCTACGTTTTTTATCTTCAGTTGGTTTGGTTTCTGGCTTAAATTCGTTGTTTTTGGTTGGTGGTGGATTGTTGTTATTGCTGCTGTTGATATTATCATCTGGGTTCGTTTTGTTCGTTGGGCCTGCTTTGATTTTGGATCGCTGGTTCAGACTAGAGGCTTGTTAAAATCCTGGGTAATAAATATAGTTGTGGAGCCTTTGTTATTTTGGATTCCCCCGAACTGGGCCTGTTTTACGTTAGAAGTTTTAACCCAGCCATATAATGTGTTTTTGGGCCGACATTATGCACAAAGTGGGTGGGCCTATTTCTATTACCTTAGCTGTTTCCAATGGGCCGAATTTTTGGTGGGGGTTAGGCCCTCGTAAAAGGCCTGGTAATCATACTTTTCCTGGGCCTGCCTCCCTTTTTGCTGCCCTTGGTCTGAAGGTCACTTTTGGGCTCGCTGCTGCTTCGAGTTGAAGGCCCACTTGCTGGGTTTTTTTTTCTCTAGTATTAGTTGGGTTTTTTAGTTTGTTGGTTAGTTTGTAGTTGTTATTTGGTTTGTTGTTCTCCATTGGTAGATTTGGATATTATGTCTACTAGGTAGTCCTAGCTGAGTAGGCGTAGTATGCGTTTCTCGTGTTGAGGTTTCCAAGGCCTGTCTTGGTGTGTCCTCATTTAGGAGTCTCGGGGGGTATGCCCCCTTAAAACCTGTAACACATTTCTTTTGGGAATATATGTTTGCCGGGCGATGCCCATTACCCAAAAAAAAAAAAAAAAAAAAAAAAAAAACCCTAAACCCTAAACCCTAAACCCTAAACCCTAAACCCTAAACCCTAAACCCTAAACCCTAAACCCTAAACCCTAAACCCTAAACCCTAAACCCTAAACCCTAAACCCTAAGTTTGTCTCATTTGTCAAAATTCCTAAACACACACTAAAGGTGAAAGAGAAAAAGCTCTCTACTCTCCTTCACTTTTTGTAACCGTAAACCACCCTCAACACCCCTCCTCCATCGTCAACCACCCTCAACCACCCCTCCGCCACTGTAAACCACCCCTTTCAACCTTCCATCAACCGTCAACCTCCATAACTCCCTACACTACATCGGTCATTTTTCTCAGCCGTCTTTCGTGTGTGTTTTTGATTTCCACGTAAGTTTTTTTTTTTTTTTTTTTTTTTTTTTTTTGGTTTCATTGGTTTTGTTGGTGTATTTGGATATAAAGAGAATAAGGAAGATAAAGGTACGGGTGTTTTGTGAGAGTGATGGGTGGTCGTAAAAAACCGCCGCCACCACCTCCACCGACTAGGGTTCAGCCACAAAGATCCGGTAAACCACATTCGAGATCGTCTTCGGAAGTGGTTGGAGATGTTCTTACGGAGCAGAGTGTAACTGTTGAAGATGATAAGAAGGAAGAAATATGTATGGTCAATAAACAAGCCTCCACGATTCCGAGTGTTCAGTCGACTGGAGAGTCTTCATCCGAATCAATAACGACTCCGGTTAAGCCGTTATTATCGGTTGCGTCGGGTCAGTTTATTAAAGGATCGGAAGCTGATATGGAGCGTTTAAGAAACGAATATCGTAGGGAACAGCAGGAAGCGTTGAACTCTATTCTAAGACGTAAGAATGTGGAGTGGGGATCAATATCGGATGTGGCATCAAAACAGGATGTTAGTAGCGAGGGATGGTCGGATACGAAATATGAACAGGAACAAGTAACTCCAGAACAAGTTTCGGCGTTAAAAAATATTGATCGGTTATCGGAAACAAGGTCCACCACCGCACATGGTGGTGAAGGGAAGCCGGAGGATGAGCTGGATACTCGGATAGAAAGTTTGGAAAGTCCGAAAGATTTGGAAAAAATTAATCAGATTTTAAATTTTGATATAGAAGACAATAATGGTGATTTACTTTCCAAGAATGGTGGAGAGATGTTGAAGTGTCATGGAGATAATAGAGTGCATGGTGGGAATGAGAGTCATCCAGATGTGGAGGTGTCTATAGGTTCGCAAATAATGATTGGGCCGGTACAGGTAAACGAACCAGTTGTGAGCCCACAAGAAGCTATTTTAGTGGATTGTGTGGGCCATGATAATGGGCATGTTATGGCTACACAGGCCCAAAACACGGAAGTTCAATCTGGGCTGGCACGGGAATCCAGTAATGAAGCCGAAGTGGTGCAGAATTTTCCTTCAGTTCTGGAGGCCATTTTTGATGAAGCCCGAACCAAACATGGTGGACCAATCTCGAATGCTTATACGGTCCAAAAGGATCCCAGGGGTTTGGACCAGGCCAAGGTGGAACCAGTGGCTTGGGTGCGAAACACTCAAGATAGTAATGGCACCATTTCAAGGGATGACTATGTGTTTACTTCGGAATACAAAGAACAGGTCCGGTTTGGTTCATTCATCCCAAGGGCCGAGTCAAAAACTAGCTCTTCTAAGGTAAATAACACTACTCTATGGTTTGATAATGAATGTGTCTTAACTTTGGATGATAATTTACCGGATTTTGACCCGGTTCGTGGAACGAAATTATGGAATAAAGCTCTTTTCTTAAAACTCTTGAATGGCGAAGTGGTTGATGATAGTGAAACTAGATTGGTATATGTTCCACCTAAGAGAGATGCTAGTGGTGAAGTGGTTGTTAAACTTAGTCCACAATTTATGAAAAAGAGTTTGGAAGCTCATGTACTTCAACTCTATGGTTACTTTGTCGGTACGGACTTACCATTTCAGAGAGTTCGAGAGAATATAATTCGAATGTGGCATAAATTCGGGCTTAAATCTATGTACAAAAAGCGTGGGGGCTTTTACTTTTTCAAGTTTGACAATTTAGAGGGAATGATGCAAGTTCTCGATACCAATCCTTGGTTAGTGGATAATGTGCCGTTGGTTCTTCAAATGTGGGAACCGGATACTATTTTGAAGAAACCGGATCCGTCTTCGGTTCCCCTATGGGTCTCAATAAAAGATTTACCTCTTTGTATGTGGAATGGAGGAAACATTAGTGAGGTATTGAGTAGTGTGGGTAGACCTCTTATGCTTGATAAAGCCACATTTGAAAGATGCAAATCTAAGGAGGGTCCGATAAATTATGCTCGAGTGCTTGTCAATGCTTTTGCGGATCATGGATTACCGGACAAGGTGAAAGCTACGTTTCCATCTCGCAATGGAGTGCCGGGTAAGTCATGTGAGCTTGAGATATCTTATGCTTGGAAACCGCCTTTGTGTTCTATTTGTAATGTGTTTGGACATAAAAAGGAAAATTGTTACAAGAATATAAATGTTGATCTTGTGGAGAATAAAGCTCCACTCCATGACACGGTTCACCATAGCCAGACTCCACGAATTATTGTTGGTTCGCAACAAAGGGAACAGCCCATGAAGGGCTCGGCCCAATGTACTAATAAAGGGAAAGGAATTCTAGTAGATGAGGATGGGTTTCAAGAGGTGCAGCCAAGAAAAAATAAGCCAAACAAGCATTATTATCACCCAAACCAAAGAGCTTGGAAGCCCCTAAAAATAAATGAGCAAAAGTTTGGGTCCAATGGGGTTGCAAATCAGCCAAAAAGTATGCCGAAGACAACTGGCAAAGCCCAAGTTATTAATGCTGCTGTGGGCCGAAATGATGGGACAAGGAATGATGCTGGGCCTTCGTATTTTTCAGGTATGGACTCCACTAAGCTTACTTCTTTTCCTCCTGGCCCATCGGTTTTGTACGAAAAGGATTTTCCTCCTTTGGCTAATCACTCTAAGCCCAAAAAGGAAAATGCTAGGGGACCCATTAAGCAACAAATTAAATCGGTTATTGTGTCAAATGCTTTTTCGGTTTTGAATGAGATGGAAGAGGATATTATGGTTCAAAAGAATGCGCCAAAAACTAATCCTAATGAGAATAGTATGGCTACACATGAACAAGATGATAAGGTGGATGCTCATTATGATGCCGCCACAAAGTTATGGGATTATGAAAAACATGAAGTTGACAAATATTATGCTTCTAAACTTCTACCCCCGTATGAGATTTTTAGTAAATGGTCAAAATCTCAACTGGAGTATATGTCACGATTGGGAAAAGATAATAATATGGCGACAGTTGAAGTGAAGAGCGAAGTGCTACAAGAGGAGGAGGTGGAGGAGGTTGAGTCAGAGACGGATGCCACTGCTGAATTTATGAAGAATGATATAGGCTAGTTGTATTTCTTTTCTTTTAGTTATGTATGTCGGTTCTTTTTTAGTGCTCTTCTCTGCTTTGGTCTGTCCTGGCAGGAGTGCACTTTTGTTTGTAATCTTGGTTTAGTTAATAATATTTGCCTGGGGTACCGTCCCCTTTCCCAAAAAAAAAAAAAAAAAAAAAAAAACCCTAAACCCTAAACCCTAAACCCTAAACCCTAAACCCTAAACCCTAAACCCTAAACCCTAAACCCTAAACCCTAAACCCTAAACCCTAAACCCTAAACCCTAAACCCTAAACCCTAAACCCTAAACCCTAAACCCTAAACCCTAAACCCTAAACCCTAAACCCTAAACCCTAAACCCTAAACCCTAAGTTTGTTTCATTTGTCAAAAAACCCCAACACACACTAAAGGTGTGAGAGAAAACACTCTCTAGCTTTCTCTCATACTTTGCCGTACACCACCTGCTCGCCACTTCTTCTCCACCGTTAACCACCCTTCCTCCACCGTAAATCTTGCTACCACCGTCAACCACCCCTTTTCACCCTCCTTTCAACCTCCTTCCTCAACCTGGTTTCGGTTAGTGTGGGTTTTGGGATATTCACGTAAGTTTTTTTAGCTCTTGTTTTATCTCGTGGTCGTAAAAGGTTTCTGTTCGATTTGTTTTGTTGCTTTGGTGTTGTTAGTTGGTTTGTTGTTGGTATGGGTGGTCGTAAAAAGCCACCACCACCACCTCCACCGACTAGGGTTCAACCACAAAGGTCTGGTAAACCGCCTTCGAGATCGTCTTCGGAGGTGATTGGGGATGTTAGTATGGACAGAGATGTAACAGGTGATGACGGAAAAACTGATGGGGTATGTATGGTGAACAAGCAAGCCTCTACGATTCCAAGTTTTCAATCGACCCAAGAAACTTCATCTGAATCTATATCAACCCCGGCGAAGCCGTTCTTACCAGATTCATCGGCTAAGTTTGTTCCAGGCTCCGAAGCTGATTTAGAACGTTTGAGGAATGAATACCGAAGGGAACAACAAGAAGCTTTGAATTCTATACTTCGGAAGAAGAACGTGGGGTTGGGATCGTCATCGGTTTTCGATTCGAAACAGGTAGTCAGTGATGGTTGGTCGGATACAAAACAAGAACAAGAGCAAGTCACACCGGAGCAAGTTTCGGCGTTAAAACACATTGATGAGTTATCGGAAATAAAGTCGACCACCGTTGCGGGTGGTGGTCGGGCGTCGGAGCTTGATCTGGAATGTCGGAGAGGTAGTTTGGAAAGTCCGAAGAATATGGAAAGTATTAACCAAGTTTTAAATTTTGATTTACCGGATTTTAATAAAAAGTTTATTTCCAAGAATATGGGGGATGTTTTGACCAAGGATTCTATGCATGAAAAGCTTGAGGAAGAAGCGGATTTGGATCCTACTATCGGGTCACGAATGGAGGCTTGCCAGACTCCTACCTTTGATCCGGTGTTGGGCTCAGCTAATGGGCAATTTATGGCAGCTCAAGCCCAAACTGTGGGCCCTGATTCGGAAGAGGCTAAGGTGTCAAGTGGGCCGATAAATCAAGGAGATGAAACAAACCGATTGGATCAATTTTTAAAACAGATTAAAGCCCATGAGGGGCACCCAATTTCCGGTTGTAGAGCTGTGAAATCGGATGAGGCCAGTAGGAATGGGCCGGTTATTACACAAGCCCAATCAACTCCAGTGGCTTGGGTTCGAAAATTACCGGTTTTGAACGAAGTTATGTCAAGTGCAGACTATTTCTTTGTAAACAAGATTGGAGAGGAACAAAATGTGGATGCTCAACCTCCTGATGCCGAACTTAAGAAACCCAAGGTATCCACTTCCTTTTCTTGGTTTGATAATACTTGTGTGTTGAACTTGGAAGATAATCTTCCGGATTTTGATCCAATCCGGGGGACAAAACTTTGGACTAAACCGCTTTTTCAACAACTATTAAATGGTGAATCGGTGGATGATAGTGAGACTCGTCTTGTTTATGTCCCACCTGCACGAGATGAAAATGGGGAAGTGGTAGTGAAATTAAGTCCACAATTTATGGCGAAGAGCTTACAAGCTCATGTGCTTCAACTTTATGGTTACTTTGTGGGTCGAGACATGCCATTTCAAACTGTTAAGGAAAATCTCATTCGGATGTGGCACAAGTTTGGTCTTAAATCGATGTATAAAAAACGGGGTGGATTTTTCTTTTTCAAGTTTGATAATATAGAGGGTATGATGCAAGTTCTTGACAAAAACCCTTGGTTGGTCGAAAACGTCCCTTTGGTACTTCAAGTTTGGGAACCGGACACCATCTTGAAAAAACCGGATCCTAAGTCGGTTCCCTTATGGGTTACTATAAAAGATTTGCCTTTATGTATGTGGAATGGAGGTAATATAAGTGAAGTTTTAAGTTGTGTTGGGAAGCCGCTCATGCTAGACAAGGCGACCTATGATAGATGCGAAAAAAAGGAGGGGCCTTTAAATTATGCACGGGTTTTGGTTAATGCATTTGCGGATCATGGACTTCCGGATAAGGTGAAAGTTAATTTTCCTCCTCGTCTTGGTGTCCCGGGTAAGGTTTGCCATTTGGATTTAAATTATGTATGGAAACCTCCTTTATGTAAGGCTTGTCATGTTTTTGGTCATCATAGCGATTTATGTGGTAATAAACTAGAAACAAAAAATGCTACAAAACAAGCACATGGATCGGCTCTTTGTACAGGATCACAACCAGGTTCCTCGGGAATTAAGAAGGATGCAAGTATGGATAATAAAGCTCAAGTGAACATTGGTAGTAATGTGCAAGGAAGAGGGGTTTGGATTGATGCGGATGGTTTTGAGCTTGTCACAAAGAAGAAAAAACAAATTAAACAAGCCCAACAGGTTGGTCAGGCCCACTGGAAGCCACTCAAGATTTCTGGGCTCAATTGTCCAAAGACTAAGAAGGCAGGGACGGCCCAAGCTAACCCAAAAAAGGATGCGGCCCAGCCTATTCCTATTGTTGCTGCTGTCCAACAGGCCCAGAATACTGGCCGGCCCACTAGCGATGCTGCTAAGTGGCAGCCCAACACTGCTGCTGCTATGCCGACCCAAAACAAAAAAACTGGGCCTGGCCCATCGCTGATAAATGAAGCCGAGTACCCTCCTTTATCGGCCCAAAATGTCACAAACAAAGGAAATAGGAACGTGCAGCCTAGAATGAAATCCGTTATTGTTTCTAATACATTTGCGGCTCTAGAGGATTTGGATGACCAGGCGAATAAGGTATGTGACACAAAAATAGATGAGAAAATTGATGATAACTATGATGACAAGACGGAATTATGGGAAAGTGAAAAGAAGGAGGTTATAAAAGTTTATAATTCGGGTGTTCCGCCTTCTTATGATGTTCTTTTTCATGTATGGTCTAAGGCAAAGCAGAAATTTTATTTTGGTTTGAAGAAGCTTCATCAACAAGATCAAAAGGACAAAGAGGATGATGATGACTCGGTTGAAGTATTATCGGAGACGGATGGAACATCTAGATTTATGAAAAAATAGCTCTATTGTATTTGATAGGTTATTTTTGTTTGGTATGTTTTTTGCGTGTTGAGTGGTTTCTCGTTTTGGTTTATGTCCTGGCGAGAAATTTGCTTTGTTTGTAATCTTTTTATGGAGTAATAAATTTGCCTGGGGTACCGTCCCCTTTCCCAAAAAAAAAAAAAAAAAAAAAAAAACCCTAAACCCTAAACCCTAAACCCTAAACCCTAAACCCTAAACCCTAAACCCTAAACCCTAAACCCTAAACCCTAAACCCTAAACCCTAAACCCTAAACCCTAAGGATTTTCATTTGTGTGATTTTTTTCTCTCTCTAGTTTCTCTCTCTACCCAATCCTCTCATCCGGCTTATGCGACCTCACCTTCTTCCCTCCAAAAATCGTGTAAGCTGCTGAATTTCCCGTCAAAATGATACCTTCAACTGGTGGAAACCTTCCACCAGACCTTCCCCCTGATTTATCTCCCCACAATTTGACTGATAACTCTCAAACAAGAAGAATCTCTACTCGTTCGTCAGCCAAGGAGCAGAAGGACCAAAACCCCTGCAAATCCTTTCTCCAACCTTCACACCCTAATTCAAGACAGCCTCAAGCCCCTGGTAAACAAGAAAAGCATCGCCAACCCCTTTCGAACCTCTGTGTGAACGATCTTGCTCAATCCCCGTCCCCAATTACCCCAATTACCCTCAACTTTGATGGGGCTACTGCTGAAATTACGAATTCTTCCCCTGCTCAGGGCCTTCCGACCACCATGGAGGTGGATTTGGCGCCAAATTCGGAGGCAATGGAGGATGGTATTTCTTTCGATGCTGCGGTTAAGTCAATCAATCAAGGTAATGTGTCTATTAACCTCCCTGTTACTCCTTCGAAATCTCCATGTTTATTGAATGTTGTCCCGTCTGAAATCCCTACCCCAATTCGCAACCCTGAATCTGGTGATGAGGGTGAACCGGAGGGTGAGTCTGATGAGGGTGAGGATATGTGGGAAACTGAAAGCGATGAGGATGATGTGAGTGAACAGGAAGGCCCTGATCCCCTGACCCAACCCCTAGACTCTAACCTGGTCACAAATGATCCCAAGCCTGCCCTGTCTATGCCCAATCAACCTGTGCTAGAGCAGATTGTCCTCCCTAAGACAACTACTCGGGTGCAACCAATTATCAGTGACCCCCCCACCCATCAACAGTTCAATGCCTGGTCCTCTAATAATAATATGGGCATGTCAATTGCGGATAGAATTAAACAGAGTAAACAGGCGAATAAGGTCAGAATTGAATATTTCCCACCCATAGTTACCCCTGAAGGAAAAAGTCGAATCCTTATCACTAAGGAAGACCTTGTTAAGTCTGCTAAGGCTTACTCTCTGTTACTCTATGGATACTTCCTTGGTACCTCCATGGACTATCATAGGGTCAACTATTGTCTTAGACGTGACTGGAGAAATTTTGATGTGGCTGAGATTTCAAAGAGTCCTACAGGTTATTTCTACTTTAAGTTTAAGAGTGAACAGGGTATGCAAGCTGTTTTGGAGGGTGGACCCTGGTTTGTCAATAAGATCCCTCTATTCCTTAAAAAGTGGGAACCTGGGGTGTGTCTAGAGAAAGCTGAACCATCTCTCATACCCCTTTGGGTGACTGCCCATGATGTTCCACTAGAGTTATGGACGGATACAGGTGTTTGTAAAATTATGAGCAGTGTGGGGTACCCACTCCTGATGGATAAGGTCACAGAAACTAGGTGTTCAGCCCAATCAGGCAAGATGGGATTTGCTAGGATGTTGGTAGATGTGAAAGCTAGTTCCAATCTCCCAGAGGAATATGAGATGGAATACGAAGAAGACCCTCCCCACCCGGCTCATATTAGCAACATTCGTCTCTCCTACCACTGGAAGCCCCCTGTGTGTCAGCACTGCTCAGTGTTTGGCCATTCAACTAAACAATGCAAATTAAGGGAGAAAACTGCTGAGGAAATACAAGAAGAAAATGCTGCTGTGGAAATCAATGTTGAGCAGCAAGCTGCTGCCCAGAATGTAGTTGATAATGAAGGATTTACCACTGTCAGTTATAAGCAGCAGGGCAGGAAAAGGAACTCAGCTGGTAAAACAATCCAAACAGGTAATGTTCAACAGCCAATGCAGGAGAAAACAAGTGTTCTGCAGCCTGGAAACTTGGGAGTAACAGCTAAGAAAATGGGATATCAAAGCCAACCTAAAGACAACAATGCATCGACTAGTAGTGATCCCCAAATCCAAAAGAAAATGAGTGAACTCCATGCAGCCCATCTAGCCAAAACCAACCCAAACCAGAGGGAAACCAGAAGCACGAAGAGTAAAAACCAGCAGCCTGTGTCAGCTAATGCGCCTCACCACCCCAATGCCCCATCAGTTTCTAATCCTAAGTCCAGACAGAGGAAATCAAATCCTATGACAAGTGGAACCAACTTGTCTATTCCACCCCAACCAACCCCTAAACAAACCCCACCCCCCCAACAGAAACGTTCACCTCCCAATAAACCTCCCCTTTCAGACCCAACCACTTCCAACAGGTTCTATGTTTTTAATGAAGAATCTGCTGCTTGCTTATTATCAGGAAAAGATATTTCGGATCATCTTATGCAGGATTTAGAGTATGTTGATGCTGAATCAGAGATGGAAACTACTAGTGTTGATGTTGTGAATGATCAAGACCAAGATCGAATGTCAGACACTGAGATGCTGGATTATGGTATCACCGATGGTCAGAAATTAGCCATTTCGACCCGTCTCATCAGGTATAAAACAGTGAGAAGTGAAGATCAAGCAGGTTGGGAACCAGGGGAATGGCACTACTTCAGGGATCTCTGTGAAAGTATGAGTCTGAACCCTGATGCTGTGGTAGAAAATGTTGGCTTTGACAAGTCTGGAACGGCAACATTTCTGACAAAACAAGCAGGTGCAGGAAAGGGAGGCAATGCAGTGGCCAAACAGTCCAAGCAACCAAACCTGTCTTAATGGGTTTAAAAATCACAGCTTGGAATATACGAGGTCTTTCCAATACCTCGAACCAAAATCTGATGAAGGGTCATTTGGCTGAAGGTAAGTATAGTGTGTGTGCAATCATTGAAACCCAACTGTCTAAGGACAATGTGAATAAGTGCTGCTCGCGTGTTTTTGGTCACTGGGAATGGGATACTAACAGCTCGGTGTGCAGTGGGCGATGTAGAATTGCTATTGGGTGGGACCCGAACCAGGTTGACCTTATGGTCATTGAGAGGAACCCCCAAGTCATCCACTGTTTTGTCAAACCTGTCAATGATCAGCGTGCTTTTTATTGTTCTTTTGTTTATGCTCATCACCGGCAAATTCCGAGAAGGGAGTGTTGGGAAGCCTTGGAAGCCCATAAAACTGTTGTCAATGGTCACCCTTGGCTTCTCCTTGGTGATTTCAATGCCATAATCGACCCAAGTGAACGTAACATGGGGGGTTCCCGTGTGGATGACAGCATGGTTGAAGCCCGGGATTGTTTCAATACTGTGGAGATCAACGACCTATGCATGTCAGGTATGAGATTCACCTGGACTAAGAGCCCAGGTAACCCTGAGGGTATTCTGAAGAAGTTAGATAGAGCCATGTCCAATGAGCAGTTTATTGATCAGTTCCCCCTTGCCAACGCCCACTTCATGCCTTTTCTAAAATCGGATCACAGCCCTATTGTTGTTACTCTGCCTGATATACCTCACCCCAAACCAAAACCGTTTAAATTTCCTAACTTCATAGCCTTTAAACCTGAGTTTCTGCCTTGTGTGTCTGATACCTGGGCGTCCCAAGTTGCTGGATTTGCTATGTTTTCAGTTGTGACCAAGCTAAAAGCCACCAAGAAAGGGATTCGAAAGCTTACTTTTAAACAGGGCAACCTCCATACTCGGGTTTCCAAGCTGAAAACTGAACTGGAGACTATTCAAATGGAGGTTGATAAAAATCCGTCCAATGATGTCTTGAGAGAGGAGGAAGGGATATACTTGAAAGCGTATAATGATGCTGTCCGGGATGAGGAACTATTCCTGAAACAAAAAGCCAAAGTGTTGTGGCTAAAAGAGGGTGATCATAATTCGAAATATTTCCACCGGATGGTCAAAGCTAATCAGCATCGGAACCGAATCCATTCTGTTGAAAACCTCAGAGGAGAATTCCACTCGGGTCAGCAGGTGGCTGGTCAATTTGTTGACCACTTCCAATCTGTGCTGGGGACTTCTGTTGCTGTTGACCACATTATTGACCCGGAATCGTTATTTACCAGACATATTCCCCACTTTGATGCTGATGTTATGACCCGGGAGGTTACCAATACTGAAATCAAAGAGGCGTTCTTTGATATTGAAGATGATAAGGCCCCTGGGCCTGATGGCTTTACGGCTAAATTCTTTAAGGCGGCGTGGAGTATTGTTGGTGAAGAGGTGAGTAGAGCGATCAAGGATTTCTTTCATAATGGAAAACTTCTGAAAGAAATTAATGCCACGGTGATTGCCCTTGTTCCCAAGCTAAACACACCTAAAAAAGTCTCAGACTATCGGCCTATAGCCTGCTGCAATGTGCTATATAAGGCTATTAGTAAAATCATCACTAATCGTATAAAAGGGGTCCTGGATAAAATTGTTGATGACAACCAATGTGCTTTCATCCCGGGTCGCCTTATTAGTGATAATATCATGCTTACCCAGGAACTTATGAGAAACTATCATCGAGACACTGGGCAAGCTAGATGTGCATTCAAGATAGATATCCAGAAGGCGTATGATACAGTAGAATGGGGCTTCTTGAGGACGATCCTAATCCAATTTGGTTTCCCCCACAAAATGGTTCAGTGGATTATGACTTGTGTGACCACCACTTCCTTCTCCATTGCTGTGAATGGAGATCACCATGGCTTCTTTAAGGGCAAACGGGGACTAAGGCAGGGAGATCCAATGTCTCCCTACTTATTTACGTTGGTTATGGAGGTTCTCACTCTAATGATTAAACGTAGGGTTGCTCATAATGCCCAGTTCCAATACCATTGGAGATGTGAGGAGGTGGAGCTTACTCATTTATGCTTCGCTGATGACCTCTTCCTTTTTTGTCATGGAGATACAGCCTCTATCCATACGCTTATGGGTGCTATTGATGAGTTTAAGGATGTCTCAGGCCTTGTCCCGAGTATCCCCAAGAGCACCGTCTACTGTTGCAATGTGAGTTCGGATGTTCATGAGCTTCTTAATAACCATATCCGTTTTAGGGTGGGGGAGCTCCCAGTCAAATACCTGGGTGTCCCCCTCATATCCACCAGGCTTCGGCATAAGGATTGCACCCCCCTAATTGATAAGGTCAAGAGAAAAATCTCTGATTGGAAGAACAAGTCCCTTTCTTTTGCGGGTCGGCTTCAATTGATATCATCAGTTCTTAACTCGCTTCATGTATACTGGTCGTCAGTCTTTATCCTTCCTGTGGCTGTGTCCAAGGAAGTGGAGAAACTCATGCGGGGTTTTTTATGGTGTCATGGTGAGATGAAAAATGGGAAAGCGAAGGTTAAATGGAAGGATGTGTGTGTCCCTATGAATCAGGGTGGTTTGGGCTTAAAAAGGTTGAGAACCTGGAACAAAGCCTTAATCGCTAAACACACGTGGCACATTATTAGTCGGAAAAAGTCCCTATGGGTTAATTGGATCTATACTCACAGACTTGCTGAGTACAACTTCTGGGAACTAACCGACAAAGGAGATGTTTGCTGGGGCTGGAGGAAAATTATGGAGTTGAGATCCCAACTTCGACCCCACATTGTGCACATTCTTGGGGATGGCCAAAGCACCTCAGCCTGGTTTGACAATTGGCATGAGATTGGGCCGTTAAGCAATGTTCTCACTCATAGAAACATGAGTGAGGATACGCTAAATAGGCAGCTTAAGGTTAGTGATATCATTGTTGATGGGGATTGGGTGTGGCCTGCAGATTGGCAGCAAAGATTCCCAAGTATTACAGGTACTGTTTGCCCAAACCTGGACCCCACTAAGCGTGACAAGATTGGGTGGAAGACTAATGATGGCACTGTTACGGATTTTTCTGTGGGAACAGCTTGGACAGACCTGCAAGAAGTGGGTGTGGCTGTCCCCTGGGTGAAATTAGTGTGGTTTAACCAAAATATTCCCCGTCATGCTTTTATACTCTGGCTTGCCCTCAAACAAAAGCTGAAAACTCATGATATAGTGGGAAGGTGGCAAGGAATAGATAACCTTCGATGTATTTTTTGCCAAGCTGAGCCGGATAACCATAACCATCTCTTTTTCGAATGCACATTTCCTAAGGATATCTGGGGTGAACTGAAGAAGTTGACTGCCTGGGGTCAAATTCCTGATGTTTTGGAGGATATCTCAAACCATCTATGCTCCATGCCGCAAGACAACACCATCTGGAGTATTGTGAATAGGCTCGTTTTTGCTGCTGCTGTGTACTTCATTTGGCAGGAGAGAAATAGGCGTATTCATGAAAATGTGGCGAGAACTAGAGAGGATATCACCACCCTAATAAAGAACTCGGTTAAACTCCGTTTAATGGGTCTCCCTCTTGTGAAAACGGTTACCTCCCTTCAAGTGGCCAAGATTTGGGATCTGCAGGGTATCCAATGGGCTGCTCCTAAAACTCATGTCCATAATGCGAATGCTTAATCGGAAGAATAAACGTGCGCAGAATTGGGATATGGAGATTGAGATTGACTGGAAGGAGAAATACTTCACACTCTTAATGAAAATCCTTACTACCTTCACTTTCACTTTCACATTGTTTACTGTTTTTAATGGGCTGGGTTGGGTTCTGGGCTGGGCTTTATTTTGCAGGAAGCTCTGCTTGATCTGGGTGCTGGGTTTGGGTATGGGCTGGGTGTTTTCTTATGGGACGGGTCCTATGGGCTGGGTTGGAGTTATAAGGGGGAGGTGGGTAGTGTCAACCATTAGTTATTCTTGGAGTTATCTGGTGGTTTGTTCTCTCCCCTTTTTTCTTTGGTCTATAGGATTTATTCCCACACCTTGGTTATACCCGTTTAATGATAATAATTGGTGGAGTTATTTGGTGGATTTAGGATTTCTAGGTGCTTGGAGTTTAAGCACAAACCCGAGAGTTATAAGGTTGGACTGGATAGGGGTGGCGTTTTTCAGGAGTAAACCCAATTTGATCCTTGCCCCGAGTCCAGAAACCCATTCGTTCGTTTGGCCTAAAACTAATGTTTTGTGTTTTGTTACTTATTTCACTGGGCATACTTTCCTGGGGGGTTGGGACAGGTTTTCGGCTGCTTTCATTGGTATGGTGCTAGATTGGTCCATGATGTCTTTGGATCTTAAAGAGTTTCTCAACTCCAAGAGCTGGACGCATCAGGATCGGAGGCCCTTTCGGCACTGGATTAATGACTTTGGTAGGAACATTATTCTCAGGACCTTGTGGAAGACCCAAATCTGGGTGGTTATTATTCAGGCCCAGCTATGGGGCTCTAAGGGGTACACGGTTATGTTGAAGGCCCTTAAAATGGGTTTTGTGATGCTGCTGAAGGCCCATGAGAGGGTTTGGAATGAGCTGGGCCGTAAGCAGGCCCAAGGGAGCTACGCTTGGCTGCTGTCGCCCTCCCTCTCCACTGCTGCGCTGCTGGACTGGACTTGTATTTCTGATCGGAAGGCCCATCTCAACCGGGTTACAATTCAGGCCCAAGGCTGTCAAGCTATTCTCCTTCAAACCAAGTGGGGGGAGCCCACTAGAAGACTCAAGAGAGCCAAGAGAAGGCCCACTGTTGCAACAAGGGTTATGAAGTCATTTTTAGTCAGGCCCATTAATTTTATTTTTTGGTGCTGGGCCAATACTTTATGTTATATGTTTTTAAAGGTTTGTACTATAGCCCATAGTTGGGCTAGGGATAATACTCTTAAGGGGTGGGGGTTCCCGGTTAAAATGCATACTAAATGCAACCGGGTTACCAACTTTTGTAGGCCGTATATGTTAGTTAAACGGCCTAGTAAAGCGACTAGGAGACATAGTTCTAACTTATTAGGGAGGTTTTACCTCAATAGGCGTATGTGTATTCACCCGAAAGTGGGTTGTGTGGTCTCTTATTTTTGGTCCCCTAGTTTAGTTGTGGGGATGTTGCGGGGGTATGCCCCCATGATGGTGTAATTTTTTGTGTTGTGATATAATACTTTTGCCGGGCAATGCCCATTACCCAAAAAAAAACCCTAAACCCTAAACCCTAAACCCTAAACCCTAAACCCTAAAACCCTAAACCCTAAACCCTAAACCCTAAACCCTAAACCCTAAACCCTAAACCCTAAACCCTAAACCCTAAACCCTAAACCCTAAACCCTAAACCCTAAACCCTAAACCCTAAACCCTAAACCCTAAGATTCTCTCATTTGCAACTTTTTGTGTGTGTTTTTTGTGGTGTTTCTCTCTAGCTCCCTTACCCTCCTCCATGGTTTTTCAAAAAGTCATCGCATTCAAGTGTGAATCCGGATTTTTTTCTTGTTTCTCCTATTCATAATCCATTCTAATGAGATTCCAAATGCACCAAATCGGATCGTCATTTGGAATGAGACCTACAACTCGTTTTTGGTTGGTGCTTACTCACGCAAAGTTTGGATTGGAGAAATAAGGAATCAAGTTTTGGGCTGTGATTGTGATTCTTGATGGAGAACGTGGATTCAAGGAGTGGTAGGGAGAGCAAAGAGTGGGACGGCTTGCTGCCATCTTGGGTGTGTTTCTTCCTTGATTTCGATTGCTTTCTCACCCCTTGGAGATCTAGGGCCGGTCTCTAGGAATATACGGAATGGGTGTGTTTGAGACGAAGCTTTTCGATTCAAGAATGACGATGCTTGGGATTGGATGTGCAACTCTCTTTATTGAGAGTGTCAATCGGTCATAGTTTTTCGATTATGATTGTTACCCGAATCGAGTTTATTGATTCGGTGCTAGACGACCTCGGAAGCATACGGAGAATTGTAAACGGAGATCTTCCGGTTCCATGCAGTTAATCCTATTACATGGGAATCGTGATTTTGTTAGTCAAGAATGGTTGATTCGGGTTTGAGGTTACAAGGGTGTTAGCATGTGTTCATGGCCGATTTCAACTGTGACAGAATCAAGTTGGGTGCGGCATTGAAGATTATTAGCATTTTCGCTCCGATCGAACTCCGAGAATCACAAGGTATTATGTTGTTTTTCGGTTATGTTCACCTTTCGTTTTTCGTTTCACATGTTGATTGGAAGGCCTGGCATGTTCATCATGTTCGATTTTCATGGGATGGTTTTTGCGATTGATGTTTGAGTTAGATTGTTGATACATAATGGCCGATATCTAGACATGTTCGATTCTGTTTATGTGTTTGATTTGAAGGTCCGTAGCCTATCCTAGGTATTAGACCAAATCCCAAGCTTATTCAACGTATTCGATTAAGTCTTGGTTAATCATCATGTATTCGTTCATGTTTTTTTTATCGGGTCCTAGTTTGTATGGCGGATTATTTGTTTATCACATGGTTGTTTGATGGTTTCGGCTCATAAGTTTGATGAGTTATGGATTAGAGCCGAGGGTTGGATGTGTTATGATGATTGATATGATGCTCATATGATCTTGATATGTTCTTGTGAATCATACTAAATCAGGTCTTCATAATATGAATGATATGTTCTTGGTTGATTGATCATATGATGCACATGATATGGGAATGGATATGATTGTTTTGAAAATGCATTGATTGCGATTGACTTGCCATAGATTTAGTCGTAAAAATTGGAAAGTTGTTACTGAGTTGAATGACGTTAATATGGCGGATTGTATGGGATTTAGTTTCCAAATTTTCGGATATGGAAGATGTGCAGAATTGGGCGCCAATACTATTTTCAAAAAAGTATCACAGATATAATATTGGGCCACATTTTTAGAGAATGGAATGTATGTGGACGTGATATGCGTCTAGATACAAAACGTATGGGGACTGAATGTATGGAATGGGTTTGATTTCTTGGTATCGAGTGTTGGAACGTATCTGGACATACATGGTGTCCAGATTCATAGTGTATGTGGACTACATAGCGTCCAGGTTCATTCGGAACTGGACTGGAATGATGGATCAGGTTTGGATGTTAGATGATTTACGGTTGGGCTTCATTCTTGGGCCTGGTTTGGGTTTCGCAATACATGGTCTACGTATGGGTCTATTGGGCTTATTACACCTTGCTGAGCTGTTTTCAAAGTGGGTTCCTAAGGCGGCTACCACATGGGCCGGTTGTATTACACACAAAGTACCGAGTTTATTGTAAATGGGCTTACCTCTTGGGCCTACAGTTTGGTCTAAAAGGTGGTGATGTCCTATGGGTCGCATACTACTTCATGGATTGCTTATGGATTGGATCACCTTCTAGTATTCATTTGGATTTACTTAGGCCTGCGTGCCTATGTTTGTTTCATGCCTTGTTTGGGCCTGCGTGCCCTCTAGTATGTTTCATGATTGGTTTGGGCCTGCGTGCCCTCTAGTATGTTTCATGTTTTGGTATGGGCCTGCGTGCCTATCTAGTTTGTCTCACTGGTTCTTCTCCCCTCCATGGTAAAACGCCCAGGAGGGGGGGGGACCACTTTTTTCAGGCTTTGCTGTTTTCTAGTCTGGCGCTCTGGTCTGGGCTAGCAGCTTAGTCTTTTTTTGTACCTTTTATTTTTAGTTTTAATAGATTTGCCTGGGGTTCCGTCCCCTTTCCCAAAAAAAAAAAAAAAAAAAAAAAAAAAAACCCTAAACCCTAAACCCTAAACCCTAAACCCTAAACCCTAAACCCTAAACCCTAAACCCTAAACCCTAAACCCTAAACCCTAAACCCTAAACCCTAAACCCTAAACCCTAAACCCTAAACCCTAAACCCTAAACCCTAAACCCTAAACCCTAAACCCTAAACCCTAAACCCTAAACCCTAAACCCTAAACCCTAAACCCTAAACCCTAAACCCTAAACCCTAAACCCTAAACCCTAAACCCTAACCCTAACCCTAACCCTAAACCCTAAACCCTAAACCCTAAACCCTAAACCCTAAACCCTAAACCCTAAACCCTAAACCCTAAACCCTAAACCCTAAACCCTAAACCCTAAACCCTAAACCCTAAACCCTAAACCCCTAAACCCTAAACCCTAAACCCTAAACCCTAAACCCTAAACCCTAAACCCTAAACCCTAAACCCTAAACCCTAAACCCTAAACCCTAAACCCTAAACCCTAAACCCTAAACCCTAAACCCTAAACCCTAAACCCTAAACCCTAAACCCTAAACCCTAAACCCTAAACCCTAAACCCTAAACCCTAAACCCTAAACCCTAAACCCTAAACCCTAAACCCTCCTTGGGTGCTTTTATATTTCGGCTATTGGGCTTTAGTTAGTTTTTATTTGTTTCGTGTGGTATCGTTACTTTGTTTCGTTTGTATTTTGGTAGAAAATATATGTCGCCTACTAGGTTGTCTAGAAATGTAGTAGGATGGGTATATTTTCTCTTATAGAGGTTCCCGGAGTCTGTTCCGGGGGTGTCCTCTTTTAGGAGTTCTCGGGGGGTATGCCCCCTTAAAACCTGTACAATCACCTTTTGGGATTAATATATTTGCCGGGCATTGCCCATTACCCAAAAAAAAAAAAAAACCCTAAACCCTAAACCCTAAACCCTAAACCCTAAACCCTAAACCCTAAACCCTAAACCCTAAACCCTAAACCCTAAACCCTAAACCCTAAACCCTAAACCCTAAACCCTAAACCCTAAACCCTAAGTTTCTCTCATTTGCAAATTTTTGTGTGTGTTTGTCATGGTGTTTCTCTCTGGCCTCCATGCCTAAAACTCACGAAAATCAAGAAAATACGGTCCCTTCTTAGGTGATTTCGATTCTCCTTCTTTGATTCCTACCTAATTCCAATCGATTATGGTTCCAACAACACCGAATTGGTATGGATTGGCGGAACTAGATCAAACAATTGTATTATGGTTGTTATTTGTTCATGAATATGATTGGAATGGGATGAAAGGAAACGAGATCGATTTATTGTTTTGTTGATAACCCATGAAACAATGTCAATCGGCCATTATCATGGCTGTTACCCAATCTCTGATTGGTGCTAGACGTCGTACGAGTATTGGTTTGTGGGTATAAGGCAAGCAAATGGAATAGGAGAGGAACAATCGGCTGCCATCTTTGGTTTTATTTAATCTTGATGTTATATACTTTATCACCCTTTAGAAATCTTTTGGGCCGATTTCTAGGATTGGACGGGATGGGTGTGGTTGAGACGAAGTATTATACATCAGGAAAGATGAAACAAAGGATTGGATGTGCAATCATCGTGAGATGATGTCAATCGGCTTTGAATCCTTCGGGTGTTCAAGTTGTTACCCATATTATTTTTAATATGGTGCTAGGCAACCATGAAAGCATATGTGGATTTGTATATAGAGAGCTTCCGGTTCCGTGTTTTTCACACTCATATTATCGGAATCGTGATAGGTTTTTGATAGATTGTTCTATCTGGATGTGTAAAGATGAATGATGTTCGAATGAAGGTATAGCTCCACGGGGTTAGTTCCTATGTTCTGGGAGCTGAGATTGAGTATTGGAATTGGTTTCACCAACAATATCCAATGAAGAGTGGTGAGCAAGTGTTTCAAGCCTTTGACTGAAGACTATCGGCCATTTTCGGCATCACGTCAAACTCCAAGGTATGATCACGTATTCGACATGATCTTGGTTGTCTGGGGTAGATTTACTTGTGATCAAATGCTTATCTTTATTGGTTATAATTATGGGTAATCCGGGGTTGAGGTTGGTGTTGATTAGTGTATGCATGAGCAAGCATGATTTATGCATGACTAGTATGGTGATTATGGGAGTTTATCATGTGTTCATGTGCTTTGTTCTTTACTGGCCGAGATACTTTATGCTCGGGTTAGGGTGCATAGCGAATTGTTTCACGGTTTACTCCTAGTCATTATAGTTTGTTATGGGGTTCGAATGTTCTTGTGTTCTTCAAGGTGTTTATAAGGATCATAGTATGGTTTGGAGCTCCAAGAATACTGGTTAATGTTTGTGGTTTAATTCGGTTTGTGGGAACAAAAGGTACCGGGCCATGTTTTTGGGTCGGATCTGATTGATTGCTAGTAATTATGGATTAATTTGTTTCCAAATATTAAGCCACAAGTTTTGGAAGTTAGTTATGGAGATGAACGATAAGTATGGAATGGAGTGAATGCATGTTTGGCCGCCAAGTTTGTAAAAATTGATAATTTTTGAATATTAAATGGTAGGGCCGGTTTGTTTGGGGGGCTGAATCTGGACGACTAACAGGTCCAGGTTCATCTTCTTCCTTTCTAAATATGGTGGGCCTGGATTTTTGGAAAGTGGGCGCCAAGTTTTTTTAAAAAAAAATCGAATGGTAGAGGGGATAAAAATTGTTTCTGATATGGATTGTTTAATGCTGGAATGATCTGGACATACATTGTGTCCAGATTCATAGTGTATCTGGACCTTAAAATGTCCAGGTGCATTCTGAACTGGATTGGAATAATGGATTGGCTGTGGGTGTTGGATGGTTTACGAAGTGGGCTGCAATTTTGGGCCTGGTTTGGGTTTGAAATACATAGGGTATGTATGGGTCTATTGGGCTTATTACAACTTGCTGGGCTGTTTTCCAAAATGGGTTCCTAAGGCGGCTATCACAGGGGCCGGTTGTATTGCACACAAAGTACCGCGTTTATTGTCAATGGGCTTACCTCTTGGGCTTACAGTTTGGTTTAAAAAGTGGTTATGTCCTCTGGGCCGTACATTTCTCCATGGATTGCTTATGGATTGGACCACCTACCAGTATGATCGTGGATCTTATTTGGGCCTGCGTGCCCTTTAGTATGTTTCATGTTTTGGTTTGGGCCTGCGTGCCCTCTAGTATGTTTCATGTTTAGTTTGGGCCTGCGTGCCTATCTAGTATGTCTCACTGGTTCTTCCCCCCTCCATGGTAAAACGCCCAGGAGGGGGGGGGGACCACTTTTTCAGGCTTTGCTGTTTTTCTAGTCTGGCGCTCTGGTCCGGGCTAGCAGCTTAGTTTTTTTTGTACCTTTTATTTTTATTTTAATAGATTTGCCTGGGGTTCCGTCCCCTTTCCCAAAAAAAAAAAAAAAAAAAAAAAAACCCTAAACCCTAAACCCTAAACCCTAAACCCTAAACCCTAAACCCTAAACCCTAAACCCTAAACCCTAAACCCTAAACCCTAAACCCTAAACCCTAAACCCTAAACCCTAAACCCTAAACCCTAAACCCTAAACCCTAAACCCTAAACCCTAAACCCTAAACCCTAAACCCTAAACCCTAAACCCTAAACCCTAAACCCTAAACCCTAAGATTTTTCATTTGCTCAATTTTTTTCTCTCTCTTCTTTCTCTCTCTAAAATTCTCTCAAGCCGTTCACTCCCATCTTCCCCATGAAATCTTCAATTTGCGGTCAAAATCCACAAATTTCCTCTCGTATCCCTCCTTTACCCCCTGATCCCCCATCAATTCCTGCCTATTCAACCGAATGTGAAGTGGAGAAGGTGAACTCGTCACCCATTAAAGCAAAACAGGGGTCGTGTGCAAGCCCTAAGGTTGGCGACGCCTCTTCAGCAGCTCAAACACCCTCAGACCTGTCCAATCCCTCCGAAAATCCTTCTCCTTCTACTATCAATCATGGCGGCGCTTCATCCCTGGCTGAAGAAACCCTCCAGGCACCTACTATTCCACTCTCGTCTATGGTGGAACATGCCTCTCCTCAGCGAAAACAGGGGTTCAATGAGAAGCTTAAAGGTTTGGTGGATAACATGAGAACTAAATCGGGCCCAGCTACTCCTGAGGAGCTTGAACTGGACCGTCAACGAGCCCTGGATATGGCTCATGATGAACAGCTGATGAGAGACGCAGGGGGATACCAGATTCCGTCCAGAGTCACTCGTTCTAAGTCAGGTATGGTTCGTATTGCTGGATTTAGGGGTGTTAGAAAGCAGAAAAGTAGCGTGCGGTACAGTCCTATGCTTTCCGATATGAGAACCCAGGAATTTATTAAGGGTACACCAACTTTTTCTACTAAAAGGGCTGTAAAGGGGGGTGACAATGGGCTGGGCATTACTAACTCTTGTGAAGGTTCGTTTATGGAAGAGGTTGTTGAGGTTGATGACCCTTCGGATATAGAGGTGGAGAGCATAGGTGGTAGGAGTGGCCAGGACTTGGGAAGCCTTAATTCTGATCAGGTTGGGGCTACTCCTATTACTAGTCAGAAGCAGGGTGGAGTGGACATTAGTATGGCAGAAGTGGAGGTCCAAGAACGAAATGTTGATGTGCAGAGGACTGTGAATGTCTGGCAGCAGGAAGCGATGAAGGGCCTTACTTTTGCAGAAAAGATAAAACAGAATAACTCATCAGGGTCTATTAATTTGAAATACATCCCTCCTATTATCACCCCTGAAGGTAAGTCTCGGATTATCTTGACTAATGAGGACCTTGTTATTTCGGGTAAAATTTATGCTCGCCATTTATATGGGTATTTCCTAGGATCGTCTATGGATTTTAATGTTGTAAACCGGTGTTTAACTAGTTTATGGAAAGCTTTTGACCTTGCGGAAGTGTCGAAAAGTAGTACCGGGTATTATTACTTTCAATTTTATAGTGAACACGGTCTTAACCAAGTGATTGAGAACGGCCCCTGGATGGTTAACCAAGTCCCTATAGTTCTTAACAGATGGGAACCTGGGTTAAACCTGGAAAAAATTGAACCAGCCACTATTCACTTGTGGGCCACGGCCCATAATGTTCCTTTAGAATTCTGGTCAGATACAGGAATGAGCCAGATTTTTAGTGCCATTGGTAATCCACTACTGTTAGACCAAACTACTGAAAACAGGGTGCTGCAGAAAAAAGGTAAATTGGGATTTGCACGCATGTTAGTTGAGGCCAAAGCGAATTTAAAACTGCCTAGTGAAGTCGAAGTGGAATACCCAGCTAGTCCTAACAGGGCTGCCCGGGTGGGGATCATTCAGCTATCCTATCAGTGGAAGCCTCCTATATGTAACCACTGTGTTGTTTTCGGACATTCCACTAAGTTGTGCACTATTAGACCCAGAACTGAAGAGGAGTCAGCTAGGGAAGCCAAGAAGATTGAACAGAATCAAAATTCTCATGTTGTTGCTGCACAAACTGAGGGAAAACAGGAGGATTTTACCAAAGTTTCTAGGAAAAGAAATCAGGTCCGTAAAGATGGTAATGGACAGAAAGTGGTGTCGAATGTGATAAATCATGGTGCTACTTCGAGTTGTTTGCAGAATCCTCCTATCCAATCAGTTACAAATATGGAAACAAGGGTGCCTAAGTCCAATCAGCATGGTTTAAGGGCTGCAAACAACCAAACTGCAGCCTTAAAAACAGGTGGTAACTTATCTCAAAGAGGAGAATCGAGCAGAGCTGCTAAAGCAGGATCGGGTTTCAATTTTAGCCGTGCAGTTCAAGGTGTTGGGAAGCCTGCTGTGAATGCTAAAGCAGCCCCTGTGAAACAAAGTGCTCCTGTGTTACAAAATCGGTTTTCGGTGTTGGATTTGGAGGCGTCTGCTAGAACTAACACATTGGTTGGGGAACCTGTGGATTTATGCCCAGAAAAGGGTGGTATTGGTGAGGTCTGTACTGTTAACAAGCAACAAATGATGGAGCCGGACAGAATCTTACCACGTTGGAATGAGCCGAAAGTGAAAAATGGTACCGTGGAGAACATGTTGGATAACATCATTGATTACTCGAACTCCGAATGCTCGGAGCCTGATTATGACATCTGTTGGGACGAAGAGGATTGAAGAAACCACCTTTTGATAACCTTAGTCTTTTCCATATCTGCCTAAGTATAGAACTGCTGAAGAACAAATAGAAGAAGTACTGAAGAACAAACACAAAGTACTGAAGAGTAAATTCATCAGAAGTTCTGAAGTCTAACCAGACATTTCACTGAAGAACTACTGAAGACAAACTGCTCATCAGCAGTTTGTCACTCATCAGCACTTTCCATCAGAAGCTTCTAACCGACTGAAAGATCAGCAGTTTTACTATTATATTGTTTTGTTAAAGTCTTGATTTCAAGTTTCAATGTACAGACTGATGTAAGCTTATCTTAGCATAATATCTTTGATAAATATCTTAGATTACTTCAGACTTCAGTTTTGTACAATAGTCTATAAATAGATGAGTTTGTTCATCTATTTTACATATGTGATTTTGTGTAATATCTTTGAAATTATATTGAAATCCTTCAAGCTTTAAACTTATAATTTCCACTTCACATCTGAGAAACATAAACTGCCATTACTGCTTTATACTTAGATCATTTATTGTTTCTCATTTACTATTCAGTTAAGGGGGAGTAATAACTCCTCATCAAAGTGATCTTTTAGACCTTTGAACACTTAACCTTCCGCTGCTTAATAACTCTTATATAAATCTGATCAAACACATAAGTGTTCATAGAAACAGCCACTGATCCAACAATTGGTATCAGAGCTTCTGGTTAATCTGATCAAAATCAATCTAATAAATTGAGATTCAGACACAGGCTCAATATTGATATTCAATAAAAAGGATAAAAGGCTCACTTTTTAAATCCATCACTTTAAGAAAGTATTGACAAATCCAAACTTCTTAAAAATGGATCCCTACAATACTGGATCTGCCAACAAACCTCCTATGTTAGTCAGAAATGAATATAACATATGGTCTAAAAGGTTGGCACATACTATCTCTCAAACAAACACTGGATGTTGGAGGTCTGTAGTTTTTGGACCTCACAAACCAGTTGTTACTGATCCAGAGGGTAAGACTGAAAGACCAAAGGATCCAAAAGAATACACGGAGGAAGATTTCCTAAAGTTTGAGCTTGATGCAAAAGCTTTCTCCATGTTGGCTATGGCTCTCCCAAACGAAATTTATGCTGGCCTTTTACATTGTGAAAGTGCCAAAGAGCTGTGGGACTGCCTAAAAGAGCAGTTTGCAGGAACTGCTGAGGTGATAGCCAACATCAGAGAAATACTAGCTCAACAATATGAAACTTTTACTCACATAGAGGGTGAAACTTTAACTCAACAGTTTGAAAGATTTTCTTCACTCATATCTGAGTTAAAAATAAACAATCAGACCTATACAACTGAGTCTATGTTACATAGATTTTTAAGGTCTTTACCTTCAAAATGGGAAACTTACTCAATAGTCCTCAGAACCAGTTCTGATTTTAACACCTTGAACCTAACTAGGTTACATGGTAAATTATTAACTTTTGAAAGAGAAATCAATCAAAAGAAAAAGCTTCAAGAATCTGGTAAAACTGCTGATGACTATACTCCGGGTAGCACAGCCTTATTAGGACATGACTCACCATCCTGTTCTAATAATTTTGGTTCTTTTGACCACATTGACATAACAGCTGGGATCTCATCAGATGGATCTTTCCCAGCTTATGACAATGAGGAACTAAGTCAAACTGCTGACAACATGTGTTTCATCATGGATGATTTAAAATATTTTAGCAGTGATGACTTAGAAGAAATGGAAATATTGCACCAACTGGCCTTGTTAAGTTTAAAAACTAACAAATTTTACAAGAGGTCAGGAAGGAAATTTCCAGGACTAAACAATTCAACAAAAGTTGGTTTTGACAAATCTAAATTGAGATGTCATAAGTGTCAAAAGTTGGGACACTTTGCTAGAGAATGTAGAAGCTCTAGCTATAACCAACAAATGTCCCCTGGAAATCAATATAACCCCTCATACAATAGGAATAATGGAACTAATGGGAGTGCTCATTTTGTACAGGCACAAGCTCCAAATGTTCAATATGTGCCACAAGTACAATATGTACAGATGCCTGCTCAACAACAACAGCAGCTCATGCCTCCATTTCCAACTGCTCAACTTCCTGCACAAACTCAACAACCCCCTCAGCAACAAAGCTTATTTACCTCAGGGTATGTTGATTGGAGTAGTCTTCCTTATGACACGTCAGAATGCAGTCAGGATTCAGACAATAAGGTCTATGATGTCAACTGGGGAGAACCTGATAATGGCAGAAAGAATTTTGCCTTAATGGCCTTTGAAGGATACTCTTCAAATTCTGCTCTCACACAGGTATCACAACAATCTCTGTTAAAGCTTTGCACTAAATCTTGCAAAGAATCATTTGCTTTAATAAGAGAAACCAATGTGCATTTACAAGGCAAATCCAATGACATGGAAAGAAAATACACACAAATGAAGTGTGATTTGGAAAGAAAAGTCATGTTGAAAAACAAAGAAATTTCCAAACTAAATGATAAATCCATTGAAACAGAAGCACAAATTAAAACCATGATAGACAGCCTAGGAAAAGTCAGACAAGAGCTTGCTGACACCAAGGTTGATTGTGAAAAATGGGTTGAGTCTTGTAAAGGGTATCAAATGTTACTTAACAAACAAACTGCAGCCAATGTTAAATTTGGCATTGGATATACCCACACTGAATCACCAACAGATTTCACCCACAAAACTGATAATGATGGGAAGAAATTGATTCAAACTTCTGATATGGAGGAATGCACATCCTACCATCAGAACTTCCTTAAAAAGGGAAGTACTGCAGAAGTTAAAACTACTGACAATAAGCCATCAGCAGTTTCAACTACATCAGGAGTTGAGACCCTGAAAACTGCTGATGACCTATTTCAAAAATCAGATTTTGTCAGTAAATTGCCTTCTAGCTCTCTTGATCTATCTAAAAGGAAAGAGAAGGCAAAAGCATGTGAAATATGTGGTCTGTTTAACCACATAACTGAACTTTGCAAATTTAGAAAGGTAAATCAGTTAAATAAACAAAGACAACAACTGATTGTGGGAAAACAGATAAAACAAGATTTTCAAAATACCTTTTTTCCCAACAAACAACAATCAAACAAAACCCTTTCTAAGAAGAAGCCTTTATCTCAACAAAGGTCATCTTCTCAAAGTTCAATTTCAGAAGTTTCACCTAACTCATCAGCAGATTCACAAACTGCTGAAGTTAAAGATTTGATAAACCTGGTCAAACTTCTGATGACCAAAGTTGATGGTGGAAACCAAAAAGAACCCACCATTGTTCTTAATGACAAATCCATTGCCAAAAAGACATGGATTACTAAAAATGGTCCACAACAAGCTGCACCTGTTCTCAAGAGCAAACCCAAAGCCAAACTGGCTTGGGTTGCCAAAACTAACTAATTTGCTATCTTGTGCAGAGAGTCTCCAGAGGTTTGAATAGCATATGGTATGTGGACAGTGGAGGCTCAATGCACATGACTGGATGCAGATACCTGATAAACAATTTTATCAGTCAAAGAGAAGGATCTGTGTCCTTTGGGAACAATGCCAAGGGATATGTGCTAGGATATGGCAATGTATCCTCAGGCAAAATGCAGTTTGACAAGGTCAATCTGGTTGAAAACCTTGAGTACAACTTGCTGAGTGTCTCTCAAATGTGTGACAAAGGATATTCTTCCTTTTTCACAAAGACAGCATGCAAGATCATATCACCAGAAGGCCAGAAGTTGATAGAGAAGATCATTGAAGATCATACTTTGCTAATTGCCAAAAGATGTGGCAATGTCTATGCAGTGGACATTGAAAAAGACAAAGTATTGAACAAAACTGCCTGTTTCTTCTCAAAGGCATCAACTTCAGAAAATGATCTCTGGCATAGGAGACTTGGCCATGTGAACTTTAAAACCATCAATAAAGTCACAAAAATGGGCTTGGTCAGAGGTCTACCTTTGAAGGAATATCAGTGCAAAGAACACTGTGTTTCCTGTCTTAAAGGTAAACAGCATAAGTCCTCTTATAAGTCTATTGAAGAATCAAAAACAACTGTATGTCTTCAATTACTCCATATGGACTTATTTGGACCAGTCAAGATTATGAGCCTTGGTAAGAAGAAGTACTGCTTGGTCATCATTGATGACTACTCAAGATTCACATGGGTCTTCTTCTTATATTCCAAGGATGAGGCAGCTGAAATCATCAAGTTCTTTATTCTACAAGTAGAGAAGCAATACTCTCTATCTGTCAAAATCATCAGGAGTGACAATGGGACAGAGTTCAGGAACAAGACTCTGGATGAATTCTGTCTGTCTAAAGGGATTGTTAGACAGTTCAGCATTCCCAGAACTCCTGAACAAAATGGTGTAGTAGAAAGAAAGAACAGAACATTAATTGAAGCAGCCAGAACAATGTTAGCTGATTCAGGCCTACCTTTGTATTTTTGGGCTGAAGCAGTCAACACTGCATGCTATGTTCAGAATAGAGTTCTTATCAACAAGAGACATACCAAAACTGCCTATGAAATTCTTCATGGCATTAAGCCCCTTATCTCCTTCTTCAGGGCTTTTGGATGTCAATGTTTTATCCTCAACATCAAAGACTCTATCTCTAAGTTTGCTGCAAAAGTTGATACAGGTTATTTTCTTGGTTATTCTCCATTGAGAAAAGCTTACAAAGTATTCAATTCAAGAACCAGGATAGTAGAAGAAACACTGAATGTCAAGTTCAATGAATCAAAACACACTCTTATTCCAGCAGATCCTGCTGAATTATTTGATCTTGACAGTTTTCATTTCGGACCTGAAAAGACTGTTGAATCATCCAAACCTCCTCAAAATGGTTTTCAAGGATTTGAAGATGATAGTCCTGCACCATGGACTCCAAACACAGTCAGAAGATCAACTATTAAACCTTCAGAAGTTTCAATAGCTTCTACTTCAGGAACTACTGATGAACATTTTGAAACTCCTGATTCAGCTGAACCTAAAACTCCTGAAGTTCAAATAACAGCTGAACCAGATATTATCAATCTCAGTGGTTTATTTGAAGAAACTGTAGAGCCATCATCCAGTACAGGCTTACAACAACTGATTGAACACAAGGATCATCCATTGGAACAAATCATGGGTGATATTGCCTCAGGGGTACTTACAAGAAACCAGCTCTCCAACTTTTGCTTATTCTCAGCATTCATCTCTCAGTTGGAACCAAAGAAGTATCAAGAAGCCCTCAAAGACAACAATTGGGTGCAAGCAATGCAAGAAGAGTTGCTTCAATTCAAGAAACAACAGGTTTGGGAAATCTGTCCCTTACCTGACAACAAGCAACCAATTGGAACAAGATGGGTCTTCAGAAACAAATCAGATGAGGCTGGTATGATAATCAAGAACAAAGCAAGACTAGTGGTACAAGGTTATTCCCAAGAGGAAGGAATTGATTATGATGAAACCTTTGCACCAGTTGCAAGACTTGAAGCTATCAGGTTATTTTTAGCTTATGCAATTTCCAACAACATTAAAGTTTATCAAATGGATGTCAAAAGTGCATTTTTGTATGGAAAAATAAAAGAGGAAGTGTATGTCTGTCAACCTCCAGGGTTTGAGGATCCTTCTCATCCTGATTGGGTTTACAGACTTGACAAAGCTCTTTATGGGCTAAAACAGGCTCCAAGAGCCTGGTATGAAACACTCTCCAACTTTTTACTAAAGAATCACTTCTCAAGGGGATCCATTGATAAAACTCTTTTCATAAAACATGTTGGAAATCATGTCTTACTTGTTCAAATATATGTTGATGATATCATTTTTGGTTCAACAAACTCAAAACTGTGTGAAGAATTTAAGAAACTCATGCAATCAAAATTTGAAATGAGTACAATGGGAGAATTGCAGTACTTTTTGGGACTGCAAATCAAGCAACAATCAAATGGAACATTTATACATCAATCAAAATATGTTAAAGAATTATTGAACAAATTTTCTTTACAAGACTGTAAAACATGTTCCACTCCCATGACACCAATCACACAAATTGAACCAGATGATCAAGGGAAACACATTGATCAAACCATGTATAGATGTATGATAGGTTCTCTTTTATATCTAACTGCTTCTAGACCAGATATCATGTTTTCAACTTGTGTCTGTGCTAGATACCAATCTGCACCAAGAGAATCTCATCTAATTGCAGTCAAAAGAATCTTCAGATATCTGAAAGGAACTCCTACTTTGGGGATCTGGTATCCTGCTTCAAGCAATACCAAGTTAACTGCTTTTTCAGATAGTGACTATGCAGGCTGCAAAATGTCAAGAAAATCAACATCTGGTGGTTGTCAATTCTTAGGAAACTGTCTGGTGTCCTGGCAATCAAAGAAACAAACATCTGTGGCAACTTCAACAGCTGAAGCTGAATACATTGCTGCTGCAAGCTGTACTTCACAGATACAATGGCTCCAATATCAACTGCTTGATTATGGAATCAAAGAGACCAAGACCCCACTTTTTGTAGACAGCAAATCTGCCATTAGCATCATTCAAAATCCTGTTCAGTTTTCAAAAACTAAACATATTGAAATCAGGTATCATTTCATAAGAGATTGCTATGAAAAAGGCAAGATTGAGGTGAAGCATGTCACAACAGCCAATCAAATAGCTGACATTTTCACCAAACCCCTTGATTCAACAACTTTTCAGAGGTTAGTATCCATGCTTGGGATGTTAAACTTAGAAGAAAGTCTGTAAGTGTTTCACTTTTTAATTCTGCACATATTTTATTTTTCACTTACATACTTATCTGTCATAAACCTCTGAAGACCAAAAATTTGAGAAAAGAGAAAGTTCTGATGAACAAATTTGAAAACTACTGATAAACATCAAATTGGGATATTTTCAAAATGGATGTAACTACTGATAAAAATCAGAAGTTAGAAAAGTGCTTTAAGAGTCATCTGCATCAGCAGTTGAAACTACTGATGAGAAAACTAAAACCACTGATGAAGAAACCTTTCTTCTTCAGCAGTTTGACTAAAAGGGTAAAACAGACTTTTCACTCGTCAGAAGTTTGACCTAGTCGGTTAAAAACCTCTGATAAATACCCTGTTCCAACACTTATCCATTCAAAAAGCAAAATTCCCTCTTTCTCTCTCAAATTCAAAACAAAACCCCTTCTCTAACCTAAAAATCACTGTTCGATCAAAAATATCCATGGCTCTCGTGTTAAAACAGGGACACAACCAAAGAGGCTACTTTGTTAAAGATGAAGCCTGGTCCCAGTATGATGAGATACTTGATCTCATCATGAAATCCCAATATTATGATGCTTTCACCATTGATCCACCCATTCATGAAGAAACTCTTAATGAGTTCTGGGCAAATTCAGAAACGGTGAAGGTGAATAATGAAGTGATTTCCCTCAAATCTTCTATAAAAGGGAAACTGATGGCCATCTCACCAGAAACACTAAGCATCAGGCTTGGTTTGAAGGATTCTGAGGCACCTGAACAAATTCCAACCTCAGATATTCATCTGACCATGACAGAATGTGGCTATCAAGGTACTTTGGCACAAGCAACAGTTTACAAAAAATATTTTGACCCACAATATAAACTGTTATTTCATTATATTATTATGTGTCTTAGTCCTAAAACTGGGTCAATAGATCAGATGCCTTCAACCTTTCAACCTATTTTTCATTCCATCATAAATGAAACTTCTTTCAAGGCATCAAAACTATTTTTCAATGAACTGGTTTTACATCATCAAAATGATAAAAAGAGATTTTTGTTGTATCCAAGGTTTGTTATGCAGTGCATAATAAAAGAACTTGGTGAGGGAGTACTTGAGGGAAAAACAACAACTTTAAATCCTTTAACTGCTCAAGTATTCTCTAGGCACAACAAACCAGCACTTTTGCTTAAAGATGACCAAGGGGAAGAACAACCCATCCCCAAGGAACCCACATCTTCCAAACCCAAAAAGATAACTAAAAAGCCTAAACAACAAAAACCAAAAACAACCAAGTCACTGAAAAAGAAAGTTCAGGAACTGGAGAAACCTGAAACTACTGATGTGCAATCTGCACTTGAAAAGGAAGTGGCTGAAACATCCTCTCAGCACACTCCTTCTCCACCACCCAAAAGAAAACCTGTCACAGTTATATTTAAAAGAAAAAGATTTAAGAAACAAGTAACTGTTGACCCTGCCTTTGAAACTGCTGAAACCATTCCCACCCAAACTCCTGAACACCAACCCATCCAAACTACTGAACCTGAACCCTCACATACAACCATAGAAATTGCCCAACTTCTCTCAGGACTTAAAGGAACCCATTCACCACATGTCACTCCCCTTACAACACATCAAATTGGGGAGATGCCTTCAGAAGTTGACATGAATGTGGATCCCTTTAGCCCAACACAGAGAGATGAGGATGAACAAGGGTTTGTAAGCCCAAACTTACAAACTTTTGGTATTTTTGAGGCTGCTACTACTCACTTATCACCCAGTGGTGAACCTGAGGACAGTAGTAACATAGCTAAGACCTCAAATCTGGCAACTACTGATGAAGGCCTAAGGCCAGAAGTAGGAAAACCTCAGGACCAAGACAAAGAGGTTCATGAGACTACTGGTTTGGGTCCAGTTCATGATATAACTGATCCTGCCCTCTCTGAGGACACTATCAGGGATTCAGATGATTCCATTAAGTTGGTTGATGAATCAAAACTTCCACAAACTGAATTGACGGTTGATATTGAAGGTCCTGCATCTAAGGTCTCCAAGCTCAAGAAGCTGGTCACCAAAGATCAGGTTAAAGACCAGTTAGCCCAAAAATCCCCACAACTGGCATCTTCAGAGCAATCTGAAGATCACCCAAAACTCACCCCTTCACCAAAACAACCTACCCAATTCACTGGGCTCACAAGCATAGACTTGAACCAACTATGCAGCCCAGATGGTCCCCTGTATCAAGCACTCAAACAAATTATTACTGATCAACTCAAACCCTTCACAACTGCTTGGGAGTTAAAAGCTAACAATCAGTTTGGGTTGATCAACTCGAGACTTGCAGAGTTGAACAAGAAAATGGATGAAACTCAAGATCAACTTGCAAGGTTGTCTGCTGCAACATCTCATTCTATTCGGCTTCCAGAAGTGGATGAAGCCAAAAAGGGGGAGATGATTAAGGAACCAACAACAGATGCTACACAAAGACAAAATCCTGATCAAGAAGCTGATAGACCAACACAAAGACCAGGAAAAGAAGTAGCACCAGAGTTCAAGTTACCTAAGGCATCAGAGGTAACTGCTGATTACATTTCTCAAACTACTGAAGACAATCCTTCAGCAGTTGTGACCAAACCTACCACATCAGCAGTTCTACCTCCAAAACCATCATCAGAAGTTCCTAAGGCAACTGAAAAAGACCCTGCTCCCACTCCTTTGCCTACAACAACTTCCACAGCTGTTTTAAACCCTACTCCCATCAGGATGTCAAAAGAATTATTAGAGAAGAGTTTAAAAGAAGCTGCCAAGAAGGCAAAAGAAGACAGAGTATGGAACAGCCTAGAAACTAGAGAAGACTTGAACTATGATGAAAAACTGATCAAGTATCAAGAAAAACTTGATGAGCTTGAGGCTGAAGAGAGAGCACTTGAAGCTGCTGCTGAAGATGACAAAAGAGCACAGCTAATAAAATTCATTACAAAGAACTCCAAATCCAAACAAGTGGCCCTCAAGAAACTCTCAACACAAGAACTGACAAGAAGAGCTCAGATGCTATCTGACAGAATAGCAACTGAAAATGAGAGGAAAGCCAAAAGAGCCGAAGTGATTGAAGAATTAGTGGCTAATGACTATGGTTCAAAAGCCTCAATCAGCAAATGGAAAGAACAAACTCTCTATGAGGCTTACAAGAAACTCAAAGCAAAGAAAGCTGCTGAACCAGAAAAATTTGAAAGCCAAGAAGTCCAAACAACTTCTATTGTCAAAAGACCATCTGGTACATTAAGAAAGCCAGCCACTAAAAGAAAAGCAGATGGAGATCCCATTGTCAAGACTGACTTCAAGATGATTCTGTTAGAAGGAGATCAGTTGGTACATGGTGATTTTGATGTTGAAGAGAAACCCATCTTAACCCAATTCAGAGACAAGGCTACCTATGCTTATCAGTTACAACAATCCATTCAAGAAGAAACACATACAAGGGTTGTTACAGAGCATCACCTGCCCAATATGCCAATCCAAGGTGCTGCTGAATTACAAGGAAGTCAAGAGTCTCACCTGAGAGTCACTGAAATCGAAGACATTCCTCAATCAGGTCAACCTAAGGAAACAGGCTTGGTTTCCTATGCCTCTGACTTTGACAGGTCAAAGGTAAACATTGTGAAATGGTCATTTACTGAATCCAACTCAGTACTTGTGACCAGGAGAGACCGTTCAAGTAAGGTCTATAGAAACTCAAAGGAGTTGAGTGTTTTATCGTCCAAAGACCTTCTCACCATTCAACATTTAACACCTGAACTTGGTCCTCTCACTGAGCAACAAAGATGTACTCTTACCACCCGGATGACAGCAGAGATCTGGAGGATGTTAGAAGAGAGAAAAGGACAACAATAAAGGATAGATAAGGTTTTGGCTTCATCAATCCAGGGGGAGATTGTTGGGACGAAGAGGATTGAAGAAACCACCTTTTGATAACCTTAGTCTTTTCCATATCTGCCTAAGTATAGAACTGCTGAAGAACAAATAGAAGAAGTACTGAAGAACAAACACAAAGTACTGAAGAGTAAATTCATCAGAAGTTCTGAAGTCTAACCAGACATTTCACTGAAGAACTACTGAAGACAAACTGCTCATCAGCAGTTTGTCACTCATCAGCACTTTCCATCAGAAGCTTCTAACCGACTGAAAGATCAGCAGTTTTACTATTATATTGTTTTGTTAAAGTCTTGATTTCAAGTTTCAATGTACAGACTGATGTAAGCTTATCTTAGCATAATATCTTTGATAAATATCTTAGATTACTTCAGACTTCAGTTTTGTACAATAGTCTATAAATAGATGAGTTTGTTCATCTATTTTACATATGTGATTTTGTGTAATATCTTTGAAATTATATTGAAATCCTTCAAGCTTTAAACTTATAATTTCCACTTCACATCTGAGAAACATAAACTGCCATTACTGCTTTATACTTAGATCATTTATTGTTTCTCATTTACTATTCAGTTAAGGGGGAGTAATAACTCCTCATCAAAGTGATCTTTTAGACCTTTGAACACTTAACCTTCCGCTGCTTAATAACTCTTATATAAATCTGATCAAACACATAAGTGTTCATAGAAACAGCCACTGATCCAACAACATCACAGAGGAACAGCGACGTGTAATTCGGAGAGCCATAGTAAAGAACAAATGTGTTAAACATGAAGATACCGTCAAATGGTCGTCGGGTGAATGGGAATATTTCCAAGACCAATGCGATATCCTTGGGATAGACCCGGATGGGTTAATTGAAAATGTGGGTGAAGATATTAGTGGCACGGCTCGATTCTTTGCTGGTCAAATGAAATCGGGTATGGCGTTTGATCCGGTTGTGTCCCGTCCCTCATCCCGTAAATAAACATGTTTATGTCCAAAGTGTTTAGATTGGGAGTTGGGGTTGGTTTCTTGTTGGCGTTTTTGTGTTTTGGGCTGTGTTTTTTCATTAGAAAGTTACTTATGTTTGGTTCGTTTTCCATCCTCCTTTTTGGTAAAAATTGCTCGGTGAAGCTGTCTGTTCTCCATTGGTGTTTTCTGGGTTTTTTTTTTTGGGTTGCCTTCGATGCGTAATAAGGCTGCTTTGATTATGGTTCGGTACACTCCTTCTTCTAGCTGATGGCCGTTTATTTTGTTGCTGTTTTGGGTTTTTCTTTGGTTTTGTGGTACTGTGCTTTTGTTTGAGGGCTGGATATTGTTGGGAGCAGGTCTGTTTCGCGTCCGGTCATTGGTCTTGGCTTGGTTGGTCCGTGGTTGATGTCCAGCGCTTGTTCGTTTTGTTGGTTAAGGCCTGGTTATTCGGCCTGGTGGTTTTTTTCGTGGGTGCCCAGTTTTTCTATTCGTGTGTCTGCTCTTGGATTTGGCTGGATTGGTCTGTGGGTTTGGCCTTGGGTCAGGCCCAATTCTAGCCCAATATGACTAGGGTGATCCTAGTGGTTTTAGTTTGGTGGAGATCTAGCCCAATTTCAGCATCCTTTCTCATTCCCTGCTGCTGCCAAGGCCCAGTACAAAGCCCAATGCAAATGTGGGTATGTGTTTTTGGTTGCTGTTCTTGTGGGCCGGCCTCCCTGGTCTCTTAGATTCTGAGCTGAAGAGAAGGCCCTTTATTTGGGTTTATTTTCCTAGTTTATTTGTATTCCTTTTTTGGTAGCTAAATATATTTAGTCTACTAGGTCGGTTAGTGGTGTAGTAGATTTTGTATGTTTTTCTCTTATAGAGGTTCCCGAAGCATGTTTCGGGGGTGTCCTCTTTTAGGTGTTCTCGGGGGGTATGCCCCCTTAAAACCTGTACAATCACCATTTGGGAAATATATTTGCCGGGCAATGCCCATTACCAAAAAAAAAACCCTAAACCCTAAACCCTAAACCCTAAACCCTAAACCCTAAACCCTAAACCCTAAACCCTAAACCCTAAACCCTAAACCCTAAACCCTAAACCCTAAACCCTAAACCCTAAACCCTAAACCCTAAACCCTAAACCCTAAACCCTAAACCCTAAACCCTAAACCCTAAACCCTAAACCCTAAACCCTAAACCCTAAACCCTAAACCCTAAACCCTAAACCCTAAACCCTAAACCCTAAACCCTAAACCCTAAACCCTAAACCCTAAACCCTAAACCCTAAACCCTAAACCCTAAACCCTGCTCCTAAGGGTCCTCTGTCTTCTCTGGACCCTGTTCTGGAAGGGATGATACTCAGGTTTATTGGAAGCTCTGATTTGGATCCTATTTTTACTCGATATATGAATATCTTCCTTCTGCAATCTGTGGGTGATTCTAAGTTTGAAGATGAGTTTAAAAGACTTATGGTCAAAATTGGTTCTGAATTTGTGATTAGAAGGGATTGTAAGCTTTTAGATGATGTCTGGTTTGATATTGAATCAGTCAAGTGGCTGACTGTTGAATGTGAAGGATTATCTACTGTAGTTCCAGTTTTCTCTACTACTATTAATGTGGATTTTCATAAGCATTTTAGTGTAGTTTTTAAGGAGGTTGGTAAAGTGAAAGAGGTGGATAGTTTCTTTGAGACAGAGGATAGGATGGTTATGGCTTTGGCTGCTGCTTTTAATGATCAATGGTCTAGTGGATGGCATAAGATAGTGTGTGGTTTTAGGAGGACTGTTCAGGATTCAGGGAGTCAAATGTCTGAACAGGCTGATAAGGGTCAGGAGAATGATATGGAGATGGCACAGACTTTGGCTTTGTTGCTAAAAAGGAAGATTTTATATAGAGAAAAGGTGCTTTATGATATACAAAATTGCTTTATTGATGAGACCCCGAATTGTATTACAAAGGGTGCAGGGAAGAAGAGAAGGTATGAACCTAAGAAGCCTCCTGAGTTGGTTGTTACACCAATGGGTAAGAGAATTATTAATCTTCTGAAGTATAAAAGAGAAGGGGAGGTGGCTAGAAAGAGGGGTATAAAAGCTTGTAAGGAATTTGTGAAGATAGGTTTCAACTTGGGAAAATCATCTGAGCTGCCAGATTGTATGAATAGTTCTTCCTTTTATTATGAGACAGTTACATTTGGTGAGAACTGCTTGAATGAAGTGGAAATGGATGAGACTGTTGCTGCAATGGAAAAAGATGGTATTGAGGAAGGTAGTGATCATAAGGGGCCTAAGATAGGAGACAAAGTTACTAAGAAAGTTTATGTTAAGAAGACTATGAAAGATATAATGGATGCTATGAAGAGTAAATTGAACAAGATTAAGGTCTTGTGCAGGCCAAAGGATAACAAGATGGATCCAGCTGTCAATCCTTTGTTGAAAGATGTTCTTGGGACTATTCCTACTGTTCCCAAAATAGTATTTGATGCTAAAGTTGATGAATCCGGTAAGGTGGTTAGTAGTATTGAAAAGGTCATTGCTGATCAGCTTGCTATGATGGAGAAGCAGCAGGCTGAGTTGGATAAACAGAAGAGGGATTTGGAAATAAAGGGTCTGGAGTTGGCTAAATTGCAGATGGGTAGTAATAATCAAGGGAATGTAGGGGATGCTAGTGGGAAACAGCAGAAGGGGAAGAGTAAGGAAGGGGAGTCTAGTGTGTCCTATGCTAAGGCTGTTACTGGTAAGGATAGGGAGGAGGTGGTAAAGTCCATCTCTTATGTTAAGCCTACTGTCTTAGATACTGGTGAGAAAGTCATTTTGATAAAAAAGGAAGCTGTGGCTGCAGTCAGAGAAAGGTATAGATTGCATTTATATGGGTACTTCGTGGGGACTGATTGCACTTTGGCCTGGGCCAGATTTCATCTGCTTAGGATGTGGAAAGTGTATGGTCTGGTAGAAGTGACTTCTAATGGTCAAGGGGTTTTTTATTTCAAGTTTAAATCTGAACAGGGTATTGAGGAAGTTATGAAAGCTGGGCCATGGACAATAAGAACTATTCCTTTGTGTTTGAAAAGGTGGGAAGCAGGGGTAAACCTTGCAAAACCTGAACCAAAATCTGTCCCTATTTGGATTACAGCAAGTGGAATCCCAGCAGAGTTATGGGATAAGGAGGGATTGTGTGGAATTGGTAGTTGTATTGGTAATCCTATCACATTTGATGCTGTCACTATTGACAAATGTGCTAAGGGTGATACGGCTAACTTTGCTAGGATTCTAGTGGATACGCCTGTACTGGATGTGTATCCCATATCTGTTAAGGCTATGTATGTGGGTGAGGCTAATGGTATTGAATCCACAGTGGACATAAAGATTGAATACCCTAAAGTGCCTATTAACTGTAGGCATTGCAGGGTTTATGGGCATACTTTTGAGGATTGTAATATTAGAGAACTAACTGATGAAGAGAAACAAGCTAGACAAAAGAAGGTTGAAGAGATGAAGAATAATGGGGCAGAACTGAAAAAGAGTGTCCAATTTGATGATGAGGGCTATCAGTATGTGGGTAGAAGGAATGTGTTGAAACCTGTTGTTAACATGCATTTGAAGAATGGGCAGGGAAGTAGTGAGAATGTAAAGGGTAAGAATATTCAGACTGAGGGTGAGGGCAAGGAGAACAAGCAGAATGGGCAGTATGCTAGTTCAAGTAGGAGTCAATCAGGACAGAGTGTTCAGCAGAATAGGGGTAATCAGGGTATTAAGAAGGGTAATCAAGGGGTAGTTAAGGGTAATCAAGGGGTAGTTAAGGGTAATCAAGGGGGAGTTAAAGGTAATCAAGGAGGAGTTAAGGGAAACAATGGTGTAAAAAACTCAGGGCAGGAATATAGGGTAAAGAATAATGGCAGGAATCTAAATACTAATGAGGGAGGGGGTGGTATTGAAGTGAGGAATCCGTTTGAAGTGTTAGAAAATTTGAGCAGCATTGTTGATGAGGATACTATGCAGACTGATAAACAAGGGAATGGTGCCAAACCTGAAGGTAATAACAGTATCAAAAAAGAGAAGATTATTACACATTCTTTGGATGATTATTACAAGGGAATTTCAGAAGAACAGAAGAAGGAGCTGATGGGCTATATCAACAACCAAGAAGTTCCTAACAGGGAAGTTATCTCCTCCTGGTCTTTTGCTCAATCTAAATTCTTTTCCATTATGTGTAGTAAATATGAATTTATTGCAGGATTAATGTGTTTGACTCAAGATTTGGAGGCTGAAGAGGATGCAGTGGATATTGAGATTGGAAATGAAGGTAATGAAGTTTCTTCAGAAGAGGATGAGACTGCAGAATTTATGAAGTTGGATGGATCAAGTGTTTCAAGGAGGGGTCAGGTATTGTCCTCTTCTTCTACTGCTGATGGTTCTCAATGAATACCCAAGACCTGAATATTATGTCCTGGAATGTGAGGGGTCTCACAAAGTTTTCTAACCAGGATCAGGTCATGAGTGTTTTGAATGAGAGGGATATTGGGTTATGTTGTTTATTAGAATCTCATGTTAAAGGACAGAATTTGGGTAAGGTTTGTGGTAGAGTTTTAAATAATTGGGAGTGGGTTTCTAATAGGCAGTATTGTGCTAATTGGGTCAGAATTATAGTTGCTTGGAAGCCTAATTTGGTTGATGTCATGGTCTTAGAGAGTACTTCACAGGTCATACATTGTTTAGTCAAACCACTCAATGGGTCTCCTGGATTCTTTTGCTCGTTTTTATATGGGTTTGTTAGGGGTCATCAAAGGAAATCTCTCTGGCAGGATTTGAGGAGGTTTGGGAATACTGTTAAGGATGATCCTTGGGTTATCATGGGGGACTTTAATGTTATTCTGGACCCTTGTGAAAAGTCTATGGGGAGTTCTGATGTTAATGCCTCTATGTTAGATTTTAGAGAGTGTTGTCAGGATATTTGTGTGGATGATGTCCCTTTTGCTGGCTTGAAATTCACATGGAATAAATCTCCAGGCAAAACCACAGGCCTGTTAAAGAAATTGGATAGGATAATGGGTAATAATGGTTTTATGGAGCTCTTTAAGGGGTGTGTTGCAACTTTTTTGCCATTTTATTATTCAGATCACTCTCCTGCTCTGTTGACTTTAAGGGGTCAAAGTCAATGGAAACCAAGGCCTTTCAAATTTATGAATCATCTTACTGGGAATTCCAAATTTTTGCCCACTGTTGAATCTGTTTGGAAGGAGAGGTTTCAGGGTTGTGCTATGTACTCTGTTGTTAGTAAGCTGAAAAGGTTGAAGAAGCCACTTAGGAGATTGGGGAGAGAAAATGGTGACTTAACTGAAAAAGTGAAGAAACTGACTAAGGAATTGGGGAAGGCTCAGGAGGAAATGGTTCAGGACCCTCATAATCCTAAACTAAGGGAGGCTGAGATTAGTTTAGTTAGTGCTCTAAAGAAGGCCACTGTTGATGAAGAATTATTTTTAAAACAGAAGGCTAAGGTAGAGTGGCTTAAGGCTGGTGATCAAAACACTTCCTACTTCCATAAGGTTATTAAGGGGAAGATGAGCAGGAGTAGAATCAATTCTGTCCTTGATAAAAATGGTGATTTCTTTGAAGGACAGGATGTTGTTGGGGATGTGTTTGTTAAGCACTTTAAAGGATTCATGGGTGATAATGTGGAGGTTGAAGCTCTGAGGGATCCTAACTCTCTGTTTGTATCAAAATTGCCTAGAGAAGTTGCTGACCAAATGGTTAGAGAAGTCACTAATGATGAGATCAAGAAGGCTCTATTTGATATAGATATTGATAAAGCTCCTGGGCCAGATGGGTTCTCTTCTAAGTTTTTCAAATCTGCTTGGGGCATTATTGGTGATGAAGTGTGTCATGCTATCAAGGAGTTTTTCTATAATGGTAAACTTCTTAAAGAGGTTAATGCTACTATAATCTCTTTAGTGCCTAAGTGCTCAAATGCTAATTGTGTCACTGATTTTAGGCCTATTGCCTGTTGTAATGTATTGTACAAATGCATTACTAAGGTTATTTGTGAAAGGATAAAAGGTTCTTTGGATTTGATTGTTAATGAATGCCAAAGTGCTTTTATACCAGGCAGGCAAATCAGTGATAATATCTTGTTGACCCAAGAGTTGTTGAGGAATTATCATAGGAAAGTCAGAACTCCAAGAGTGGCTTTGAAGATTGATTTGCAGAAGGCTTATGATACTGTGAATCATGATTTTTTGGAAGCTTGCCTTGTAAACTTTGGGTTTCATCCATGTATGATAGCATGGATCATGACTTGCATTAGATCTGCTGCATACTCTATCAATGTCAATGGGGAGACTTTTGGGTTCTTTCAAGGTAAGAGGGGGCTAAGACAGGGAGACCCTATGTCTCCTTATCTGTTTACTATAGTTATGCAGGTTTTAAAGCTCATATTTGATAGGAAGATTGCTGAGGATGGCCAGTTTAAATACCATTGGTGCTGTGAGGAGTTAAAGTTGACCCATGTTTGCTTTGCTGATGATCTGTTGGTCTTCTCACATGCTGATTCTGCATCAGTTAGAGTTGTTAAAGCTGCCCTTGAAGAGTTTAGTTCTGTTTCTGGTCTTGTGCCAAATCTGAACAAGAGCACTATGTACTTTGGTAATGTTTCTCTTCGGATTCAGGACAGACTAAAGGCTATTCTCCCCTTCAGGGTGGGTGTCCTGCCTGTCAGATATTTAGGGGTGCCTTTGCTTTCTAAAAGGTTATATGCTAAAGATTGTGCAGTCTTGGTGGATAAAACTAGGAAAAGACTTGAAGATTGGAAAAATAAATCTTTGTCTTTTGCTGGTAGGCTTCAACTTGTTAAGTCTGTGTTATCCTCTCTTCAAGTTTATTGGGCTTCTGTGTTTCTTCTTCCTAGTAATGTCATTGAAGACATAGAAAGGTTGATGAACAGGTTTTTGTGGGCTCAAAATGAGGAGGCTAGAGGGAAAGTCAGGGTGGCCTGGGAGTCTGTTTGTTATCCTAAAAATCAAGGGGGCCTTGGGATTAAATCTTTGAAAGTCAAAAACCAGGCTTTGTTGTCTAGGCATGTGTGGAACCTGATTTCGGGAAAGGAGACTATATGGACAAAATGGATTAAAACTTTTAGATTGAAAGGGCTGAGTTTTTGGGGTTTTAGGAAAAGGGAGGGGTCTTGTTGGAGCTGGAAAAGCCTCTTGGATAATAGGGATGTTATATGGCCTCACTGTCTCAAAAGTATAGGGGATGGAAAAACAACCTCTGTGTGGTATGATAATTGGTGTCCCTTAAGTCCTCTAAGTCTTTTTATATCACCAAGGGACATTCATTATGCTGGTTATAATCTTAATACTACTGTTTCTGAGGTTGTTTGTGATGGCAACTGGAACTGGCCTGAAGAGTGGATGAGGAAGTTCCCCTGTTTGTTCCAAATGAAGCCTCCTATGCTCACTGATGATAAGCATGATTGCACATTTTGGAAGACTAAGGAGGAAACCCTTGGGTCTTTTGAGACAGGTATAGCTTTTAGAGATTTTTGTGATCATAAAGAGGAAGTTGTATGGGCTAAGGTTGTTTGGTTTAGCCAGTGTATTCCTAGGCATGCTTTTATTTTATGGCTAGCTTGTCAACAGAGACTGCTCACACAGGACAGACTATTAAACTGGGATGTCAAAGACAACTTATTATGTGCTTTCTGTGGAGTTGTTAGGGATAGTCATAAACACCTGTTCTTTGAGTGTGACTATTCAGCCTCAGTTTGGAAGGGATTGCAAGATGCTGCTGGTTTGAGAGATTGTCCAGCCAGTTTAGAAGAGTGTGTTCATATTTTGGCTGTTGGCCATCTTGGAAAGTCTGTGAAAGGAATTATTCAAAGGCTGGTTTTGGCTGCTATGGTCTATTTTGTGTGGCAAGAAAGAAACCTCAGGTTATTTCAGAATAAATCCAGATCTGTGGAGGTCTTATGTGGCACCATAAAGGAGAATGTCAGGCTTAGGCTGCTGGGTTTGAGGATCTATGGATCAAGAAGCAGCATCCATTTCAGTAAGATCTGGGATTTCAAGGTGGTATGGAAGGATCATCTGAGGCAGGTTAGTTAATGATGGATTTAAGCATTCTTACTTTATGCAGGGAGATGTGGGTGGGTATTTGGGTTGGTTTATTTAGTTTATTAATTCTTGTCACTGCTCAAAAGACTTATCAAAGGCTAGGTAAACTTATAATTAATCTGGTTATTAAGGATGGAGGGCAGGGTAATTCTTTGATGGCTTTTAACCTGCAGCCCTGTGCTTTAAAGGATTTTTATCCTGGGGATGGGGGGTTTTTTAAACTTGAGGGAGTTATATGGAGTTCTTTTCAGCCTGGGGTAGTTTTCTGGCCTGTTTGGCCTACTTGTATATTCTTAAACATTCTGGAGTTTCTTTTGTTTTTGTTTTGGCTCTAGTTCTCTTTTGAGACCATCTTAGAATTTTCTGTTTTAGAAAGGAGGTTAGGATGGTTTTGTCTTGGGATAAGACTTAAACATGGAGTGATAAGGATGGGTCAGGGTCACACCATTAGGATCCTTCTGCTTTTGTTGTCTTTTTTATTTTTTAGAACTTGGTTTGGCCCTGAAATCACTGATTATCTTTTGTTTCCAAACCTTTTCTTGATTTTGTGTCTTGAGTCTTTTTACTCCATTTGGAGATGGGATGGTGGGACTATTGGGAATCATGGTGGTTTATGGAACTGGAAAAAGCCTTGGGTAGTCACCTGGTTAGTTAGTTCCTTACCTGATATAGTTAAAAGGTGTGTCTTTCATACACTAGTGTGGTTGCTTCTGTGTTTAAACCTTAGGATTGTAGGAATTTGCAGCCATCATAGTACTACTTTTACTATATGGTTTGCCTTTACCTTAGCCTGTGGGGAGTTAGGTGATTATATGCAGGAGGTTTGCATTAACCCTGGAGAGATAAGGAGGCATTGTTCTTCTGTTTGTAGGTCATTAATATCCCTTTCTTTTGTTTTTGATTTTAGTTTTTTGCTTTCTAGTTCCTGGCAGAAGAACAAGAACCTGGTTGCTTTAAGTGTGAGTTTTGGTGTCAGCCTGTGTGAGTTATTTGAGCACTTGCTCAGGGATGGGGGGAAAACTATGGGATTTGGTGACATCTGGAGACCTAAAATACGTTGGGTAGAGATCTGTATTCATTTCTTATCTGCTCTTTCTTCTTCTTTTGTTGTCATGTCTTGTTTGATTTCTGTTCTGGGAAAGGGGGGTGGGTTATACAATTACAAATGGGTTTTTATCCTGTGCAGAGATCTTGGTCCATTTTTGACACTCTGGCATAGGTCTGCGTTTTTTGATTGGTGGATAGGTTTATTGAGGCTCAGGGGGAGCATAAACAAGGGAGTTATAAGGCTGGACTGTACTGTTGGCTATAGGACATTATTTTCTCTATATTTTTTGTTTTTAGATCTATCCAACAGTATGGGAACCCTCAAAACTATTTTGGTAATCTTTCTGAACCTGTTTTCTTGCTTTTTACTCTTTGAGTCTAGTGTGTCAATCCCACTTGGGATCTGTCAGGGATGGGTCACTTTGGGTTGGGTTGATTACATATGGAGTTGGGCAGTTGGTAATGGGCAGCTATGGAATCAGGAGGGTGAGGAGCTTAATAGGGGCAGATTTGTCATTATGCAAAGGTTTAAGATGGAAGTTTGTGAAGCCTATGGTTTATGGGGTGGGATGGGTAAACTATTCATGTCTGTGATGCAGCTGCTGTTAAGGTATGGAGATGTTGAGAGTAACAAGGCACCCTTTATTTTGTGCTGTGAGCTGGTTAGTGCTTCTGTTTCATTTAGAATATGGATCCTGTATGCTGGTTTGTGGATTAGTTTGAAGATCAATAAACAGATTTTGTCTAATAATGCCACTGCTTTAGTGGAGGTGCTTAAAGGTTATAGGCAGGGTTGTGTTCTATTGATTGCAGTTATTGGTAAACTGCTTTTGGCTATGGTAGTTCCTATCAAAGTCAAAATTCTCTCTACCACTTTAAGTCTAGACAAGAATACTATAAGATTGGATTATTTTAATGGTGCCATTATCCTGATGGAGGTTCTTTTAGGCCATGAGATAATTACAATTCTTATAGGTGTTAAGGATGGCCTTCATTCTTTGCATTTGATTGAAACCTGTTTGGTGGTGATCAAAATTCTGGTCAAGATTGTAGTTTGGTTCAATTTTTTAAAGATTGATTGGTTTGTGGGGGTGGTTACAGTGTATGTTTTGGGAATTATCTGGTTTTTAGAGCATAGATTATGGATAGATTTTAATTGGAAGTGGGCTTACTGGAACTGGGGAGGTGTGGGTAGAACTCAAAGGTATGGGGCCGGGGAATGGTGGAGCACATATGGGGTGGTTAGTGTTTTATTTAGACTAGGGACTTTTATTGGATATGTTGTGTTTGTTAGTAGGCCGGATGGCAGTCTTGTGGTTAATGGGCTGGGAAATGTTAAGTGGAGATATATAGCTTTGGGCGGGTTTGTTGGACTTATGAAGGTGTTTGTTATGGGCTGGAGTACTCAATTTGCTTTGAGTGGGCTGGGGTATAAATGGACGGGTGAGCATCTGAAGGTTGGATGGTTATGTGGGCCGTTGATGCATAATAGCAACAAGTTGGGTTATGGGCAGATGAATTTGGGCTTAAAGAAATGGTATGGGGTTACCTTGGGGCTGATAATGGACAAAGAAGATGGCAGGAGTATTGTGGATTGTTGGGCCTGGGCTTGGATGCTCCGTGTGATGAATGCTTGCATTTTTAGGATGTATTTGTTGGGCCTATGTTGGTCGTATAACATTGTTATCCGGGCTTAGGTTTGTTAGTTAGCCCGTTTTATTTTCGTTTTTGTTTTTATTTTTGTTTTTGTTTGTTTGTTTTTGGTTTTTTGCGGGCTTGTCGTTAGTCTTGGGTTTATGTCCCGGGCTTTGGCTTGTCTTTGTTTTGTAATTTCTTATTATCAATAAATGTTTGCCGGGGTGTTCCCCTTTTTCCAAAAAAAAAAACCCTAAACCCTAAACCCTAAACCCTAAACCCTAAACCCTAAACCCTAAACCCTAAACCCTAAACCCTAAACCCTAAACCCTAAACCCTAAACCCTAAACCCCTTTAGACCCAGGACAGAAGAGGAGCTAACCAGGGAAGCAAAGAAGATTGAACAGGCTCAGAAACCTCCTGTTGTTGCTGCTCCGACTGAAGGAAAAGATGAGGAGTTTATCACAGTTTCTAGGAAAAGAAACCAGGGACGTAAAGGTACTAATGGACAGAAATTGGTGCAACATATGATTAATCGTGGCACTCCTTCGGGTAGTGTGCAGAAAGCTACGACTCAATCTGTTCTAAGTGGGGAAAATTTGTTTCCAAAGACCTCTCAACAGGTTCCAAGGACTGCAAATGTTCAAAATGCAGCCATGAAAACAGGTAGTAATGGTACTCACAAAGGAGAATCGAGTACAGCAGCTAAGGCAGGATCGGGTTTTAATTTTTGTCGTGCAGTCCAAGGTGCTGGGAAGCCAGGTCCGTATTCTAAAACAGGCCCTTTGAAACAAAATACTGCAGTGAACCAGGCCACTCCTGAGTGTTCTAACAGGTTTTCGGTTTTGGATCTTGAAGCGAGTGTTAAAACGAACTCTTTGGTGGGTGAACAGGTTGATTTAAACCCGACAGCTAATGGGATTGGGGAAATTTGTTCAGTGAATAAACAACAACTCATTGATCCGGGTCGAATATTACCTCGGTGGCCAGCCCCAAAAGTCAACAGTGAAAATGTGGAAAAAATGATTGACAACGTAGTTAACTATTCGGAGTCAGAATGTTCGGATATGGAATATGATATTACAGTAGAACAACGTCGTCGTATCCGCAGAGCCATTGTCAAGAACAAAAGTATCAAACACGAGGAGACAGTTAATTGGTCGCAGGGAGAATGGGATTATTATTTGGACCAATGTGACATCCTTGGGCTTGATCCGGATGGGATAATAGAGAACGTGGGGGAAGACCTGAGTGGAACGGCACAATTCTTTGCTCGGCAAATGAAATCGGGTATGGCTTTTGATCCGGTTGTAGCTCGTCCATCCTCTCGTAAAAAATCATGCTGATGGTGTTGAGTAGGATAGTGGGAGTTGGTTTTTTGTGGGTTTGTTTATGGTGTAGGCTGTGTTTTTTCATTAAAAAGTTGCTGCTCTTCGGGTCGTTTTCGATCCTTCTTTTTGGTAAAATTATTTACTGGGTGGGCCTTCGTTTTTTCCTTAATCGGTTGCTTCCTTTTGGTTTGTTGGTGGTGTTAAAGCGCCTATGGATGGGTTATGTTTGCACTGGTACAGTATGTAATCTGGTGGGTCAATGGGTGCTTTTTGCTGGGTGTTTTGGAGCCAAGATCGGTGTTTTTTGCTAGTTATTTTGGAGCCCAGATTGGCTGGTTATTTGGAGCTGCTCTTCTTTTTTGGTTTTGGGCTGGGCTCAATGTTGGCTGGGCCTTCTTTTAGGCTCAGGACTGCTAAGTTTGGTTTGGAGTTTAATTGGGCCGCATGGCCTGATTGGGTAGTGGCTGGATACGCTGAAGGCCCATTGTTGGGTTTCTGGTTATGTCTTTTGATTAGTTGGGCCTGCTTCTCCGTTGGGTTTTGAAGGCCCAATTGTGGGTTTTAGTTGTTTTGTTTTTGTTTCTGTTTTGTTTTGTGCTTAGTTGGTTTTTTGTGGTAGGAAAATATATGTAGCCTACTAGGTCGTGTAGTGATGCAGTAGGATATTTATGTTTTTCTCTTGTAGAGGTTCCCGAAGTCTGTTTCGGGGGTGTCCTCTTTTAGGAGTTCTCGGGGGGTATGCCCCCTTAAAACCTGTACAATCACCATTTTGGGATTAATATATTTGCCGGGCAATGCCCATTACCCAAAAAAAAAAAAAAAAAAAACCCTAAACCCTAAAACCCTAAACCCTAAACCCTAAACCCTAAACCCTAAACCCTAAACCCTAAACCCTAAAGGCTCCGGTTATTCACACAACTAGGGTTTATATTCACACAACCCCTCAACGGGCCCGTAGAGGGCAAAATGGGCATGTAGACGGGTCGTCCAGGCCCAGACGGCCCGTTTAAGGGCTTAAACCCTAAACCCGACGGCCAGTCAAGGCCAGGACGACCCGTCAAAAAGCATCAGTTCCAAAACAATCATTGGTAATCATTGGCAATGATTAGGTGATGATTAGGTGATGATTATTTTATTTTTTTATAAGTGTAGTGAGTGTGGATGTTTAAAATGGGTTTAAATGTTTGGTTTTTGGTTTGAATGTTTGGTTTTTGGTTTTTTATAAATGTTTGGTTTTTTATAAATGTTATTTTTTTTTATTTGTATAATCTGATCTTTTTTATATAATTGTGTATATGAATATGAACTAATATCGTTTATGTTGCCGAACTAAACAAAACCCAAGATACGAACAAGATGAACAATAAAACATAAATAAGCATAATATTCCAAAAATTTACATAAAAGTAAGAGTTCAAATGTTCAACCAAAATACTACCAACCCGTCTAACCCGACCCACCCTGCTGATCCGACCCACCCGGCTGATCCGACCCACCCGGCTGACTGGTGGACGCCCCACCATGCTGACTGCTGGACGCCCAACCCGGAAGTGGACGCGGCTCCAAACCAGCTTCCCGCCGTCTCTCATTCTCGCTCTCCAACATCCACCGCATGTCAGCCCGCAACGACCCTAACTGATCCAGGATCTGCTGAAGTACCTGGGTCGTGTCATCATGCAACCTGACAGCATGATAAACGCGGCCAGGACGCTGTCGCTCATCAATGGGAGCATCTGGCATCTCTATATCGACCGGTGGGTCGCCGCCAACGTGTGGCATCTGGACCTCAGGGGCATTCGGCCCATCGAGATGTACCAGCGGCTGTGGCACAAAATGCTCGCCACGGTCGCCAGCCTCACCGAAAGCACGCTGGTAATAAGCGGGTGGGTTGCTGCGCGGGACCCGTGCTGCCACCTTCATCTGCTGCATAGTGGTAATATTTAACGGCCTGAAATGCACAACAATAATAATATTAAATAATAATATATAAAATTAAATAATAATAATAAATAATATTAAATAATAATATATAATAATAATCTTACTTGGGTCTCATCGGAGGTGGTAAGGCATCCTCCTCAACATGCGTCCACAACTCGCCCGGGCAAACACGCAGCGCGATGGCGGTGATGATCCCACCAATCGGAATACCCCCCGCCGGGTTCCTGTGAGGGTAGGTCGCGATGTACTCGGCAAAGCACCTGTGTAGCGCAACCGGCCTACCCCTCAGGATGCAGTAAAGGAAGAAAAGGTCATTCTGCTGGACCCTTTCGTTACAGTTACACCGCCCGGCAATCGACCAGGTAACCAAACGGTGTATGTAACGGATCAGAGGGTCCCGAATGTTGCTGGCCCTATCCATCCTGCACAGAATAATACTAACATTAAAAAAATTTCGGCAGAGTTTCCTCTGTTTTTGTACGAACCAGACAACACAAGTCGTCTACAAAATCCAAAAACAAACAACCTAAACTAACTAATTAACAATAATAATTAAGTAACTAAGCGAACTAAATAAATATAATAATAACGAACTAAATGAACACGAACTAAATGAACTAAATAACAATAATAATAGGAAATAATACCTCTCGCCATCCTCCCCATACGCCTCACCACCGATAGTGGGCCACCAGGCCATAAGCATGTCGTCTGGCAAGCTCGTGATGGCCGTGGTGTACATGTCCTGGACAAGCTCGTCCTCTCTGTACCAGCAGCAAGTCGTAGCCCACTGGTCCATCGTATATGAGTACAGCTGTCCGAATAATCGGAACTGTACCTCAGGCTCAGGCTCGCCGTCAGGACCTACTGGAGGGTCAACACCTGCTGGATGCGCCGCGTAGCGGAATGTCGAGATGAACTCGATCGTCAGTGGCCGATGCGCATCTTGTTGAAGATCAGCTAACATCCGCTCCCAAGGGCTGTCGTCTGGGATCCACTCCTCAAACCTGTCCTCAGCACCGATCGCGCGTAATGCGGCCCAGTCAACACTGCGCGATCCGTGTATCGAATGCAGCTCCATCTTCTCCCAGCGCGCGATCTCGTAGTCGTCGTTATCGAGCCTGTAGCGCCAATCTCTCATATCGCCCAGAGCATTAGGATTCCCGTCCTCAGGCTGGATACGGCGTCTTCTGTTGCCTCTGTTTGCCATATCTGCAAAACAAAAGCAAAACACTTTAGGCGCGCGTTTATATTAAAAGGAACTAAACAAACACACTTTAGGCGCGCCTTTATGTTTAGGCGCGCGTGCGCGCGTTTGTGTTTAGGCGCCTAAACACAAACGCGCGCCTTTATGTTTAGGCGCGCGTTTAGGTTTAGGCGCCTAAACACAAATGCGCGCCTTTGTGTTTAGGCGCCTAAACCTAAACGCGCGCCTAAACATAAAGGCGCGCGTTTGTGTTTAGGCGCCTAAACACAAACGCGCGCACGCGCGCCTTTATGTTTAGGCGACTAAACCTAAACGCGCGCACGCGCGCCTAAACATAAAGGCGCGCGTTTAGGTTTAGGGGGTTTTAAAACTTTCCCTACGCGCGCCTAAACATAAAGGCGCGCCTAAACCACCACCCAACCACCACTGACCACCACAGCCACCACCATCCCTACCCACCACAGCCCACCACCACCACCCTATCCCCACCACCACTGCCCCACCCCACCACCCACCCCACCACCACAGCCCCACCACCCACCCCACCACCACAGCCCCACCCCACCACCCACCCCACTACCACAGCCCCACCCCACCACCACTGCCCCACCACAGCCCACCACCACCACCCTATCCCCACCACCACTGCCCCACCCCCACCACCCACCCCACCACCACAGCCCCACCACCCACCCCACCACCACAGCCCCACCACCACCACAACCCTCACCACCCAACCACCACCCAACCACCTCGTCTACAAAATCCCAAAAAAAACCCTAATAATTAAAAAAAAAAACCCTAATAATAATAACAATAATAATAATGACAATAATAATACCTGTTGTGGTGGTGGCTGGAGGTGTTGGAAAGAGTACTCGGTGGTGGTTGTGGTGGTGAAGAGTGGAGGACTTCGGTGGTGGTGGTGGTAGGCGACGAGAACCGAGGTGGTGATGGTGGAAGGGTGGAGGAGCCTCGGTGGTGGTGGTAGAAGGGTGGAATAGGACGGTGGTGGTGGTGGTGGTTGAAGGCGACGAGAGGGGTGAGAGAGAGGGAGAGTATGGTTGAGAGAGAGAGATGGTAATTGTGGGACGAGTGGGAGGGCTGCTGCTGTTTTGGGGGTTTTAAAACTTTCCCTACGGGCCGTCGAGGCCTGGACGGCCCGTAGGGAAGTTAAATTTTTTGAAAAGTTTCACTACGGGCCGTCCTGCCCTTGACGGTCCGTGTGAATTTAAATTTTTTTTTTATTTTAAAAAGAGAAGCTTCTCCTGGAAGCTTTGTGGCCCAGACGGCCCGTTTAGGCCCAGACGGGTCGTTGAGGTCTATAGGGACGGGTCGTTTGGGCTCAACGAGCTGTTAAATCCTTCGTTTTTATTGTTTTTATTGTTTTTATTTTATTTTTTTTTTTTTAATTTAAAAACAAGGACGGGCCGTTGAGGTCTAGACGGCCCGTTGAGGCCCACTAGGACGGGTCGTTGAGTCTCAACGAGCCTTAGATTTGGGCCTCCAAACGGGCCGTCTGGGCCTGGACGGGCCGTTGGGGAACAACAGGGACGGCCCATAATGGCCAGGACGACCCGTCTTAGACAGTTTTTGGGCCTTGGACGGCCCATCAAGGCCTGGACGACCCTTATATTTTTATTTTTTTTTTTAAAATTTTAGTGTATTTTATATATTTTAAGCTTGGTATTTGTAATTTTTATAAAAAAAAAGGAGTATATTATTATAATAAGTATAAATGAACACATACAACAAATTTTTTCGTTCGTCCGGTCCGTTAACATAAGATAAGCTAAGCTAAGTTAAGTCGCAGTATTGAGGTGGTCGAATATCAACCCTTTCTATACGGTCCTCATATACCGTCTCCCACTCGCTTGCCTCTTCATATCGCCACCTACGCCATGACGGATTCAGTTTTGGCATTGGGGCGCCTTCTGCTAACTCAATCTTAATGAAATGATCTTTGTTAACAAAAGCAAACGATACGAACTTATGTTCTTCGACGCTGTGTGGACCATCGAACATTGGGAAGTACGTCTCACTTTGATCATACGGAGAGAGAAATTGAACAATTTTCCCAAATTTCTGAGCAGCCAGTAATCCTGCGGCGGGCATCTCCATCCATTGGTCGCGCGTTGCTGGTCCCACTCCAGTATGATCTAATGAGTTGCAGACTCTGTCGTAAGTATCGTAATCTATTTCGTTTAAAATTGGCCTCCACCGGTCTTCATAATCCACGAGCTCCTCCTTAAGCTGGCTGCGGATGAATCCCCACATATCCTGGTGCCACCCTAAGCCCACAGCTATGGATCGAAACCCACAGTGACCGTCTCCATGGACATCCCGGATGTCTGTAATGTATCTATAATATGCAGGTGGAAGCCATTTCTTAAACCTTTTGATCTGCAGTTTGTACCTGTAACCATTAAAAAGTGAGATTTAATATGTGTATAAATATGTATGCATGTGTGAATTTATATATCAGTAGTTTGTACCTATCCCTTTCCAACAGTGAAAAATCTTCATCGTAAACAATCGGTTTGTCTGTTGATTGTTTACCTCTTCTGGAAGGCTTTTTGCCCTACGTTGAAAAAATTAAATTATATAACAACAACAACAACAACAACAACAATAATAATATTAATAATAATACTAACCGCAGCCTTATCCTCCTTTTTTTCCTTTTCACTTGTTGTTGGCCGACCCCGAGTATCCGTTTGTACCTCAGGAGGTTTATGTTTAGTCATAATCGGATTCAACACCTCCTTCATCTTCTGCAACATGCTTTTTTTCACTTGCACCGGTTGCGACCTTAGTTGCTCAGCGAATGCATTCATTTCGTGCTGAAAGTCAAACTCGGGATTCTCAGGTACTTCTGGCATAAAGTCAAGTCGTGTCCAGAAGATGTCGATATCAGCCAGTGACACTCGTGTATCTGATATATATATTCAATCACAACAACAACAATCAATAATCTACAAAAATTTCGGATTTTTATAAAAATTTCGGCAGAGTTTCCTCTGTTTTTGTACGAACCAGACAACACAAGTCGTCTACAAAACGCTTCAAACATTTATAAATTTGACTATTATATCCTAAAAAAAATAATAAGTCTAAAAAATGATGTTACCTTTCGCATCATACAATTGCAATTGACAGGAACATGGCAGTCCATAAGTCTTCTTGAGTCGGTGTTCACAAGACCTCTTACTAGTTGTATAATAATTTATCTTGTTGACCCCTGCGAGCATCAAATCAAGCGCTAGATGGGAAACCCTACCGATTACGTCTTTAAACAACGGTAGTTGATGTTCCCACATTCTTTTTGATCGGCTTTCTTCAAAGGAGTGCTTTATCGCTATGCGCCGTGACTCCATAACTTTGTCTATTTCCATCACAAGCGCGTGGAGCGAGCTGTTCGGGCCTTTTATGTACCTCTTAATCAGAGCATGCTGACTCTCGACCCTGTTGGTCGTAGTCTGACCGAACGTAAGGTTTTTATCTGCCCATGCTTCCACAAACATTTCTTTATAATCTCGGAGCCAAACTGACTCCATGTACTCGTAAACCCCTGTAAAAAACAGAATAGTGATGTCAATACAGAAAATATGTACGCTTGTAAAGCAAAATAAAGAATAAAATATATACCCGTTCGATCCTGCTCCCAAAGTCGTTTGTAGAGCGCTTCAAGATTCAATCTGTAAGCCTCTTCGTCAGGCGATTTACACAGTCGACCAAAATACTGCAAAAATATTTCCCATTCTTCTTTTGGAAATCCTGCTTTATGATATTTTGCAATATTTCGTTGAATATGATACCTGCAAAACAACAACAATAATATTAATAATAATAATAATAATAATAACAATAATAATAATAATAATAATAATAATAATAATAATAATAATATTATTATTATTATTATTATTATTTTGTTGAATATGACACCTGCAAAGCAATTTCGTAGCATCCGGGAAAACTGTAGCACATGCACTCATCAGAGCCAGATCTCTATCTGTAACAATTACACGTGGCTCCATACTCTTCTCCAGCAAATCTTTCAGCCTCTCAAGCACCCATATGTAGTTCCTCGTTTTCTCTTTAACGATAAATGCATGGGCGATACAAAACGACTGGTTTGTCGACGTCATACCCACAATTTGAACAAACGGGATTCTGTACTCGTTCGTTTTGTAGGTGGCGTCGATCAGCATCACATGTGGAAAGGCACGCCAGAGATTGTAGGAGACCCGGTGTGAAAAGAAAACATTCTCAACAACATCTGTCTCTGGATTCTGGTTGGTGAAGTAGGTAAATTTCTTTTCAACCAGGATACTCTCGAGTATCTGCATAACAATAATAATAACAATATTTAATATTTAACAACAACATAAATTAGTAATAGTCTATGACAATAATAGTAATTAATAATAATACCTGCATTGGGGTTTTATCGCCGTAAATTCTACGTTTAATCTTGCTCACTGTATTGTGTATGTCTCGTAGAATACATACATTATCCGGGTTTTGTGCTCTGATGGCCAAATGTATGTTCGCCGGTTCCAGGCCTTGAAAATAAAGCGTTTCCACCATTTTTTCTTCTTGTGGTGTCAGCCGCCTAGCAAAAGCGTGCCCCTCAGCATGTATAAAAGGGTCGTGGTTATGATTTGCGTGTTTAACCTCCAACTTCCAACCCTCTTTGCGTAGCCTCCCTATTAACATAAACGGACAGTTAAGCTTTTTGCTACCCGTAGACCTTACTGTGGCTGTAGTATGGTATTCGCCATAACGGTCGCATCTCAGGTCTATCCTAATTTTTCTTGCATTATTTCCACTGCCTTTTGAAACAGAACGTCCTGTCACTAGGACGTAACCGCTAGCAAGGGCTCTATCGTAAGCCCATTGTTTCATGTCTTCAACAGACCCGAATACCTGAAAATTTATACAAGAGTCTAGTCTAAATTCATACTACTCTAAATTATATACTACTGTAAATATATACTAGTTCAATCCAGCAAACCCTAAAACGTGTAAAGATATACTAGTGTAAATAAATAAACGCACCTGCTCGGTTTCATACGAAACATCCGGGTTAGGTTCAACTTTTATGTTAACATCTTCATAAGCGTCTTCCTGGTTGTCATCATTCGGGTTAGAACCGTTATAATCTTCCTCTAAGTCATTAGCACGATTCCCGCGCGAATGGTAACTCCCGTACGTGTACTGCGGGTAGCTTGGTGGCACGAAAAAAGACTCCTGTTCCTCTACATATTCCTCGTTGAGATCGGGCAGCATGTTCCCGTCATTACCACGAACCCCGGATTTAACCTCCTCTTCACCAACTTGAACCCCGGGTTCATACCCTACGCTTTCAGAGACGTAAGACTCGTTCTCAGACAGGTCAACGGTTGAAAAGCTTGTTAAATATGTCATCGTGAGACCGGGAAGTCGAAATGGGTCGAGGGTTTTGGTGGTGGTGATGTTTTAAGGTTTTGTTGAAATGGGGAAGAAGCTGGTCGTTTGTTGGTTAAATCAGGAAATCTCAACGGGCCGTCGAGGCCTAGATGGGCCGTCGAGGGAGTAAATGCCCTAACCTAACACGTCTCTACGGGCCGTCCAGGCCCAGACGGCCCGTCCTAAAGCACCTTTTTCAGACTTTTCAGTCTGAACTGCCTGCTTTTGCAGGAGTTCAGACTGATCACTTATTACATCGTACTTATACGGGCCGTCCAGGCCTGGACGGCCCGTCTTTTTTGTCTTTTCTGCAAACAAACGGCCCGTCGTGGCCTAGACGGGTAGTCTTGAAACCCTAATTTTGCTTAACGGCCCATCTAGGCCTCGACGACCCGTCTAGAGGTTGTTTAGGGTTTTTTTGAGGTTGTGTGAATAACATCACCCACCCTAAACCCTAAACCCTAAACCCTAAACCCTAAACCCTAAACCCTAAACCCTAAACCCTAAACCCTAAACCCTAAACCCTAAACCCTAAACCCTAAACCCTAAACCCTAAACCCTAAACCCTAAACCCTAAACCCTAAACCCTAAACCCTAAACCCTAAACCCTAAACCCTAAACCCTAAACCCTAAACCCTAAACCAAGGTGTTTTCTCTCTAGGCCAAAACCTCTCCTTCTTCCACTCTAATGCATTCTCGGCCATCTTTCTCTGTGATTGATGATTACCGGATTCTCCTACATCACTCTCTTATGTTAATCCAACTCAAATTATTGAGTGTCAATCGGCTATGATACGTTTTTTCATAGTTGTTACCCAAGAACACCATAAATTTTGGATTTCTTCTTGGTGCTAGACGCATGGATTATTCTATTTATTCATGTTATTGATTCGGTTTTCGAATCCATGGATATAGCATAAGGAAATAGATAGGAAATCATATCGCACATGTGTTGTGTGATGCTAATCGGATGTGTTTTTGTAACAAATCTGTTACCCATGATGTTTTCATGGTGCTAGGCAAACGAGATGCAAGAGGTACAGGAAGTTCTTGATGGTGAAGGTCTAGAGAGAACAATTATTTCCTCATGGGATAATTGCTATTCGATCTTTGAATCGGAATAGGACGGCTCGCTGCCATGGTTTGTGGTTGTTCTTGAAGGTTTCGAATGTCACTATCACCCTTTAGAGATTCTTTGGGCCGGATCTCTAGGAGGAAGCGTATGGGTGTATTACCGGATGGAGGTTCGTGACTAGAAGGAATGATTCAAGCATTTGGATGTGCAACTTGTTTGTTTAAACGAGTGTCAATCGATCCAGGATGTATCTTGGATTGTTACCCGATTCACACTTTTGTGGTGTCGATATTGGTGCTAGACAGCTTTGGTTCCATTTACGAATTAGTGTTTTGTGTGGAGATCTTCCGGCTCCATGAGGTTAGTGTTATTCTATGGGAGTCGTGAATGTTCAAGGAAGATTGTTCAATTGATTGTTTACTGGTTCGAATGACGAATGACATGAAGATCCTACGTGCATGGTGAATCACTCCACGACTGCAAACTATTGGCCGTGTATTGGTATCAAGTTGAACTCCAAGGTATGTCATTGAATCCGACGTTATCTTGGTTGTCGCAGGGTGGGTTATCACGTTTGAGGGGTCGACTGTTTCTTGCTCAAAATCGGGTTGATGTGTGACTTGTTATTGGCCGTTTATTGTGTGTTTATTTGGTATGGTTATGGCCGGTTATTGTTTGTTGGGATGGGATGTCCGATTGTTTGTTCATGAATTGAACACCTGTTGTGTATGGTTTGAAGATCCTTAGCCCGTGTTGGGCATTAGATCGAACTCCGTTCTTAATCATCGTTTTAGATTATGTACCGGTTAATCATCATACTTCAGTTTGTTCATTTGTTAAAGCTTCGGATCCGTCTCGGTGTTATGGACGACTTGATTCTTGGTTGTTTGATCGTTGGTCGTATGGTTCGGTGTGAGGACTCTTGATATAATTGAGCCGAGTATATGATTCTTGGGTGGGTGTCGTGTTCATGATTGAAGGTCCGTAGCCGACACGGCATTAGATCGAATTCCTAGTTTAGTTTTGTATCTGACTTTTATCTGGGTTATTATGTTCATCGTACTCCACTTTTAGAATCATTGGTTATGCATGGTTCATAATATTATAGGTGGATGTTAGTTACAATTGTGTATGATGAAGATGAGTATGAATGTTCAGCCTCTGTTCTTCATTGTTCATGAGGATCAGAGTATTTTGGTCCCTCACAAGTAAAAATGGGTGTTAGCGGTTGTTTGATCGATTGGTTATGTAATGGATCTGGTTCAAGATTTCGGATTATGGGTTGATCCGATTATGGGTTGTTATGAGATTGAGTATGTTTCCTTCTTTGGAGGAGATAATTATGGGTTGAAATTTGGAAGTTAATGATAATATCCTTTAAATTTGAAAGTTAAAGAGGTTGCATTTTTAAAAAACAAACTTGGAGATGAAGAAAATTGGCGCCTCTTTTTGGATTACATGGGGCCAAATAATTACGGTTTGGAAGTTATTTGCAAAAATTGCAAAAATAATGGGAATGGATAACATTGGCGCCAAGGAATTCGTAATTAAGGTGTGGCTGATTGGATTGCATGTAATTCATGGATTAGGCTGAGCTGGACTATACCTGGACAGGATGTGTGTCCAGATTCATTCCGTATCTGGATTGTATTTTGTCCAGGTTCATTTGATTGTCTAATGGGCTGCACATGTTTGGTGAATGTTCATAAGATTCTTGCGCCTGTATTGATGCTCATTGGGCATGGGTATGCTTTGGCTATTTTGATTGGATTGATGTGAGTATGACATGGGCCGATTACTTGGCCCAAGTGTTATATGACTTGGGCTTCATCAAATGGGCTTAAGGCATTGAGATTGGATTGTTTGAAGACATAAACAAGCTACTTGGGATTACGAAGCTTATGAGCGTCATGTATTGTCGACATGGATTTAAAGTAGCGTTTAGTTGGATGTCTAGCTTGTTTTATTCGGCCTACGTGCCTATCGTATGCTACATGTATTGTTTGGGCCTGCGTGCCCTCTAGTATGTCTCACCATTTGGTTTGGGCCTGCGTGCCTAGTAGTGTGTCTCACAATTTGGTTCTTCCCCCCTCCATGGTAAAACGCCCAGGAGGGGGGGGGGACCACTTTTTCAGGCTTTGCTGTTTTCTAGTCTGGCGCTCTGGTCTGGACTAGCAGCTTAGTCTTTTTTGTACCTTTTATTTTTTTAGTTTAATAGATTTGCCTGGGGTTCCGTCCCCTTTCCCAAAAAAAAAAAAACCCTAAACCCTAAACCCTAAACCTTAAACCCTAAACCCTAAACCCTAAACCCTAAACCCTAAACCCTAAACCCTAAACCCTAAACCCTAAACCCTAAACCCTAAACCCTAAACCCTAAACCCTAAACCCTAAACCCTAAACCCTAAACCCTAAACCCTAAACCCTAAACCCTAAACCCTAAACCCTAAACCCCTAAAACCCTAAACCCTAAACCCTATGGTTTTTCATTTGCTCAATTTTTTTCTCTCTCTAGTTTCTCTCTCTAAAAAATTCTCTCTAGCCGTTTAATCCCCTTTCTTCATGAAACCATCAAATGAAGGTCTTTCCCCTTCATTTATTCAGCCGATTCCACCCCTCCCACCTGATCCTCGTATTAATTCTTCTTCCTCAAACCCTATAGTAACCCAACTGAATCTTTCCAGCCCTATTTCGGTTAGTATAACAGCAGCCGCACCTGTTCCAAAGGAGAATGAGACCAGGGAGATACATTCGGTGGGTGGAGAAGCAACCTACACCACAACCGAGTTGGAAAATAACCCCATAGATGAGGAATTGGAAAAAACTAGGGCCGAAAAAATGGCTCATGACAAACAACTGTTACGTGAGGCAGGGGGGTCCCAAATTCGTACGAGGTCTAGTCGATCCAAGCAAGGAGTGGTACAAATTGCAGGTTTTGGAGGTGTTCGGAGGCAGAAAACTAAGGTTCGGTACAGCCCCATGCTCGGTGATCTCAAAATCAAAGAATTTGTGGCGGGTTCTCCGTCTCCCAACTCGGATATGGCTCTACATGTTACGGATGAGGTTATTGAAAACTCCCCCATGGAGGAGCTTCCTGCTGAGTACGACAACCCCAACAATAAGGTAAATACTTCGCAACTGCCTAACTCAGATTCTGTTATGGACGATGGGTTAATTGGTTCTGAAGGGGACACCTCTGAATCGGGTGATAGTCGTGTGGGGGTTACTTGGAATGGTGGTAATGAGTTGGGTAATGTGTGGAAGCAAAATGGGGAGGCAGGGATGTCGTTTGCTGAAAAAATTAAGCAAAACAATAACTCGGGGACCATTCGATTACAATATTTTCCCCCTGTTATAACCCCGGAAGGAAAAACGCGCATAGTCCTTACTAATGAAGACTTGATCCAATCAGCGAAGGCCTATTCCCTTCACCTGTACGGGTACTTCCTAGGGTCGTCGATGGACTATAATATTGTGAACAGGTGCATTACTCGCCTATGGAAAGCATATGATCTTGCAGAAGTGTCAAAAAGCACCAATGGGTATTATTATTTCAAGTTCTATATGATAGAGCAATAACCAAGCATATAATCACAAGAACAAGTATTCAAACGGATGATTTCATTGATCAGAATGCAAAGCTATTTATAGAGATTACATGCAACGGCTAGTTAACGTAAACAAAAGAAAATAACAAACTTTGAACGTAAAGACTGGATCTAAACTAGAAATCAGGAACAAGCTTGACCATGCATATGCACTTTATTCTCATCCGCTAACAACTTCAATTCTAACGACTTTCAGCTAATAACGGCTCCATTGATTGAATTATCTTCAATATCCCCCTTTAATTCAATCTCTCTAACTCCAAGCATTTCCCTTAAGTAGCAGAATTGATCAGGTCCAAGAGGCTTTGTCAACAGGTCTGCAATTTGCTCTTGAGTACGACAGGACTTCAACTCAACTTGATTTGTATCAACCAAACTTTTAATGTAATGAAACTTAATATCAATATGCTTGCTTCGACTATGCAATGCAGCATTCTTGGACAGAAATATAGCTGATATATTGTCACAAAAGATCTCAGTTGGCTTCTCTTGAGTGAAACCAAGTTCATGTAGTAATTGCCTCATCCAAATTGCTTGGCATGCTGCTCCATTAGCTGAAACATACTCAGCTTCAGTAGAAGAAAGAGCTACAATGCTTTGCTTCTTTGAGCACCATGATACAGCACTGCTGCCAATTGAAAACACATATGCTGAGATGCTCTTTCGATCATCAAGTGAACCTGCCCAATCACTGTCTGAAAAACCAACAAGTTTGACTGCTGCACCATTCTTGTAACACAACCCAAAATCAATAGTAGCAGCCACATATCTTAGGATTCTCTTTGCAGCTCCATAGTGTTTTGCAGTAGGTTCATGCATGTATCTTGTAATGAAACCTACTGCAAATGCCAACTCTGGTCTTGAATGGGTGAGATACAACAAACCTCCTACCAAGCTTCTAAATCTTGTTGGATCTACCCTTCCTTGATCTTCACCCTGCAATTTCTCACCTTTATTCATAGGTGTTACAACACCCTTGCAACCTTTCATTCTAAACTTCCTTAGCAACTCATTTGCATATTTCTTCTGTGACACATAGATTCCATCAACAGCTTGATGAATCTCTAGACCAAGAAAGTATGCCAACTTTCCAAGGTCTGTCATCTCAAATTCTTTTATCATCTTGACTTTAAATTCTTCTAAAAGAGACTGAGAGGAGCTAGTGTATATAATATCATCCACATAAATGCAAATAATAATTATATCACTTTCACCTGCCTTCTTAATGTACACAGTTGGCTCACATACTAATCTTGAGTAAGAATTAGACTTTAAATAAGAATTGATACACTCATACCATGCTCTTGGTGACTGTTTGAGACCATAGAGTGCCTTGTGCAGCTTATAAACCTTGTGTTCTTTTCCTTTTACTTCAAAACCAGGGGGTTGAGCAACATAAACTTCTTCCTTGAGTGGCCCATTTAGGAAAGCTGACTTTACATCCAGCTGGTAAATCTTCCACTTTTGTTGAGCAGCAAGAGATAATATGACCCGAATTGTTTCAAACCTTGCAACTGGGGCGAATGTTTCTTCATAGTTAATCCCATATTCCTGAGCATAACCTTTTGCAACTATTCGAGCCTTGTACCTTTGTATCTCTCCCTGTGCATCAAACTTCACTTTAAACACCCACTTTAGCCCAATTGCTTGATGGTCAGCTGGTAAGTCCACCAGTGACCAAGTCTTGTGTCTTGTTAGAGCCTGCAATTCAAGTTCCATGGCTTCCTTCCACTCTTTACATGACAAGGCTTCTTCATAAGATTGTGGCTCAATAGAAGAGAGAGCCAGTTGACATTCATACAACTGTTGAATTTGCTCAGGTTCAAAAGGAACAGTTTCTTCATAAATCTGATTCAAAGATTTTGATCTTGGGTTTTCTCTTTCTCTGCTGCTGCTGCTGCTACTGCTGGTTTCACCTTCTTCATTACTTGTGGAAGTACTAGATGCACCAGGCTGAGTATTGTCACCATTGAGTTCATTCTCACCTTCTGTTTCTTCTGATTCCTCTTCTTCAGGTTCCCATAGGTTGATAAATTCATTAGGCAATCCATACTTATCATCAAGATTTCCATTCCACTTTGCCTTCTCATCAAAAACAACATTTCTGCTTGTGATGACATGTCTCTTTACTGGATCATACAGTCTGTATGCTTTAGAATTGGGAGAATATCCAATAAAGATACACTTGCAGGCTTTATCTTCCATCTTCCTTCTTTGCTGCTTTGGAATTAAGCTGTATGCAACACAGCCAAAAACCTTTAAGTGATGAACAGAAGGAATTCTATCATACCATACCTGGAATGGAGTTGCTTCATCCAAGGCTTTAGTTGGTGACAAATTTCTCAAATACACTGCAGTAGCAACTGCTTCACTCCAAAAAACATTGCTGAGATTCTTTTCATGTAACATACTTAAAGCCATCTCTCCAACAGTTCTGTTCTTTCTTTCAGTGATCCCATTATGCTCTGGAGTATAAGGAGGTGTTAAGTCCCTCCTGATTCCTTCTTGTTCACAGAAAGCCATAAATTCTTTTGAGCAAAACTCTCCACCTCTATCTGTTCTGAATGCTTTGATCTTCTTATTCTTTTCAGTTTCAACTTTGGCTTTGAATAGTTTGAACTTTTCAAACACCTCATACTTATTCTGTAAGAAATACACCCAAGTCATTCTACTCATATCATCAATAAAGAGCAGAAAATACCTGCTTCCTCCCAGGGACTTGGTAGACATTGGACCACAGACATCAGCATGGATAAGGTCTAAGACTTCTGTTGTTGGAGATGAATGGGACAGGAAAGGTGCTCTTGTCATTTTGCCATTCACACAGGCTTCACATACATTCCAATTCCTCATCTTTGGAAGTCCATAAACCAACTGCTTTGAGCTAAGACTCTGCAGACTTCTTTCATTCAAATGGCCAAATCTCAAGTGCCATAAGTATGAGTCATCAACAATGGTGGCAAATGCTACATTATTTGAATTAGACACATCTAGAGGAAAGGTATTATTGTTGGCAACAGGAATCATACACACTGTTTCATCAGTTTGTTTCTTAATAATGGTGCATGCTCCTTCATCAAAGACCAATCTATGTCCAGCTTTCATTAACTGTCCAACACTTAGTAGATTGTAACCAAGTGCTGGAGCATACTGAACATCACTTAGAGTTTTATACTTTCCACCTGCCACCTCTAATTTAACTGACCCCTTTCCTTCTATGTTAATCCTTTTCCCATTTCCCATACGAACAGCAAGTGTGTTGGTTTTGTTAATATTCTTGAACAATGATTGTTGACCAGTCATATGGTTTGAACAACCACTATCTAAAAACCAAATATGGGAAGAACTTACATTGTCAGTTGTGGTCACAAGAGCATGATCTTCATTCTCACTTATGGCCATGAACAGCTGTCCTTCTTCTTCATCATTGTCATCTCCAATGGCTGGAGAGGCATGAGGTTCATTCCAACAATCTTTGCTAAAATGTCCAAATTTGTTACAATTATAGCATTGAACATTGGCTTTCCCTCGACCATTACCTCTGCCTCTCCCACGTCCTCTACTTCGTGGGCTGCCTCTACCTCTACCTCTCATGAACAGGCCTGTTTCTTCTTCTCTGACTTGCAAAGCCTGTTCTTCAGCAACACTATCACCATTTCTGTTGACTCTAGCCTCATGAGACTGCAAGGATCCCATTAGCTGATCAAATGTCAACACACTTAGATCTTTGGATTCTTCTATGGCAGCCACCACATGATCCCATTTAACTGGTAAACTCCTCAAAACTTTCTCTACAACCTTCTGATCAGTCACATCTTCTCCATAGGCACGCTGTTGATTGACAATTTTCATGACTTTGGACAGGAAATCTCCCATTGCTTCTCCTTCTTTCATGTGAATAGTCTCGAATTCTCTTCGCAGGCCTTGTAGCTTCACCATTTGGACCTTAGAGTCACCTTCATATTCAGTTCGTAATACAGTCCAGGCCTGTTTGGATGTACTAGCACCAGCAATTCGAGAGAACACTTCATCATGAACACCAGTTTGGATCAAAGCAAGAGCACGTGCATCCTTCTTCTTGTGGTCTCTTAACCTGGTTCGATCAGCATCATTATCATTGAAACCATTTTCCACAAACTCCCAAAGGTCTTGTGACATTAGGATGGTTTTCATTCGGATCTTCCAGAATTCATACCCTTCTCCCTTAAACATTGGAAGGGTAGGATTGATTGAGCCTGAGTTCGAATTGGTTGCCATGAATTAAAGAAAAGATTGTGAATGTGAGAAAGAAATGAGGTGATTAAAAACCTGGAGATGCTCTGATACCAAATGATAGAGCAATAACCAAGCATATAATCACAAGAACAAGTATTCAAACGGATGATTTCATTGATCAGAATGCAAAGCTATTTATAGAGATTACATGCAACGGCTAGTTAACGTAAACAAAAGAAAATAACAAACTTTGAACATAAAGACTGGATCTAAACTAGAAATCAGGAACAAGCTTGACCATGCATATGCACTTTATTCTCATCCGCTAACAACTTCAATTCTAACGACTTTCAGCTAATAACGGCTCCATTGATTGAATTATCTTCAATACTATAGCGAGCAGGGGCTGTTAGATGTCTTGGAAAATGGCCCGTGGATGGTTAATCAGGTCCCCTTAATCCTCAATAAATGGGAACCGGGTCTTTGTTTGGAGAAAATTGAACCGACCACTTTGCACCTTTGGGTTACGGCTCACAATGTTCCACTGGAGCTTTGGACAGATCGAGGTATGAGTAGAATTTTTAGTGCTGTTGGGGACCCTTTGTTATTAGATACTACTACTCAAACTCGTGTGGTTGCTAAGAAAGGGAAATTGGGGTTTGCGAGAATGTTGGTGGAGGCGAAAGCTTCGTCAAATCTGCCTAGTGAGGTGGAAGTAGAGTATCCAGATAACTTGAGTAAGGCTATCCAAATTGGTATCATACAACTATCCTACCAATGGAAACCGCCTCTGTGTAACCATTGTGTAGTCTTTGGGCATACCACAAAACTGTGCAAGCGGAGGCCTAGAACGGAAGAGGAAATAAATAAGGCTAAGAAAAATGATGTAGGGGATAAACCAAGTGAAGCCAGAAAGGCGAATCCTGTAGTCGAAGTGGACTTAACAAAGCCTGATGATGGGTATACGCAGGTCAAGCGGAAAAACAAAAATACTACCTCGATTGCAAATGTGAAAAAAAGTGTCCAGCCTAACACTACTCAGGTAGCTACGGCTGCAAACTCTGTGCAAAGAGCGCCTTCTGCAGCTGGGAAAAGTTTTCAGAAAGGAGAATCCAGTGGGGCAGGAAAGCCAAACTCGGGGTTCAATTTCGCTCGTGCTATCCAAGGTGCAAATAGCAAAAAAACGACTACTGTGAAAGCTCCTCAAAAAGCTGCTGTGAACCAGCCGAAAACTGTGTGTAATAACCGATTTTCAGTCTTGGATCTTGATGCGACGGCAAAAACGAATACCTTGGTTGGGAATCCAATTGAACTGTACCCGGATGAGAGTGGGGTTGGGGAAGTTTGTACCTTAAACAGGCAACAAGTCATTGATCCGGGGCGAGTGATACCGTCATGGAGAGAGCCTAAACCGGCTGCAGGAATGGTGGAGACCATGTTGAATAACATTATTGAGCATTCGGACTCGGAGTACTCAGAAAATGATTATGATATTACCGTAGAGCAACGACGCACAATCCGTAGAGCCATAGTGAAGAGTAAATGTGTTAAACATGAGGTTACTGTCAATTGGTCGCGGGGAGAATGGAACTACTTTTGGGACCAGTGTGACGCTCTTGGCTTAGACGGGGACTTTCTCATCGAAAATGTGGGGGAGGATCTCAGTGGTACGGCCCAGTTTCTAACCCGGCAAATGAATTTGGGTAAGTCGTTTGACCCGGTCATTGCCAAACCCCCTGCTCGTAAATGATTAGCTTTAATTTTTATGGGAAGGGTGGGTGGGTTTCTTTGTTTTGGTGCTGTGTTTTGTTGGTCTGGTTGTTTTTTGGGCCCCGGTTTTTTGTCAAAAAGCTCCTTCTTTTTGGGTCTTTCTCCATTCTTCTCTTCGGATTATTGGTTTGGTTTGGACAGAAGGCTATGGAGCATAATATTTTTAGCTGGATTTCTTGGTTTGTTGTTTGCATTAGGAGTTGTTTAAAGCCCAACCGGATGGGGTATTCTAATTTAAACTTGTGCTTATCGTGGGCTCAGTCTAATTGGGCCAGCAGTGTTGAAATTGTGAACCAGGCCCAGGTACTCATGGTTTTAGAAGGCCCAGAGCTGGGTGTCCTATTTTGGTTCAATTGGGCCGATTTGGGCTTACTGCTGCTTCTGTTTAGGCATGGGTGTTGGCGTTGGGCCTGCTTTGGTCTGGATGCGATCAGCTTTTTGGTTTGAAGGCCCATGTTTTTTTGGGTTTAATTTGTGTAGTTGTTGGTGATTTTCGGGTTGTTTTGTATTGTTAGCTTTCTGTTTGGTAGCGTAGCTTGGTTCCGTAAGTGGTTTGTTCCTTGTTTTTTGTGGTAGGAAAATATATGTCACCTACTAGGTCGGTTAGTGGTGTAGTAGGATTTGTTTGTTTTCCTCTTATAGAGGTTCCCGAAGCCTGTTTCGGGGGTGTCCTCTTTTAGGAGTTCTCGGGGGGTATGCCCCCTTAAAACCTGTACAATCACCATTTGGGAATATATTTGCCGGGCAATGCCCATTACCCAAAAAAAAAAAAAAAAAAAAAAAAAAAAACCCTAAACCCTAAACCCTAACCCTAAACCCTAAACCCTAAACCCTAAACCCTAAGATTCTCTCATTTGCAATTTTTTGTGTGTGTTTTCCAAGGTGTTTTCTCTCTAGCTCTTCCTTCCCTCCTCCACGAATTCTCAATATTCACGGCCTCCTTGGATGAGTTCGACTATCCAGGTTGTTTTTAATCTTGTTAATTGTTCTTTCCAATCGTAATCCAATCAACAGAGATCGCATGTGCACCAAATCGGATTGTTACATGAGATGAGACCTACAACATGTATTAGTTGGTGGAAACTCACGAATATGATTGGATGGAAAAACGATTTCGAGGTTGAAATAATCTTGTTGATAACCCACAAGATAACCGTGAATGAGAATGTTATTCCATCTTGTTGATAACCCACATGATGGAATACGTGGGTGATAGGAGAGGAGGGAGAGATGAGGATTACATGCAAACCATGGAGTATACTGCACTCAATAATAGCAATGGAGTTCTTCCGGTTCATGTGGCTAGTTTCATCTATTGGAATCGTGATTTCGTTTGTAGAATGGAAGAAGCAGTGAGGGTTGCGAATGGTCTTATTATTATCAGATTCAATGACGATATCCTGCACATGTGAATTCTGCTCGGGACTGAAGACTATTGGCCTTTCGGGTATCACGTCAAACCCAAGGTATGTACATGTTTTCGGCATATTCTTGGTTGTCTAGGATGGAAAACATATGTATTCTTGCATATTGAAATTGAATTCTGGTTATATGATGATATGGATATTGGATGATTATGGGATGAATATGTTTGGCCGAAGACAAAACATATGTTTGAATGCTTGTTATGCTTGGTTTGAAGATCCGTAGCTTAATCGCATTAGATCGAACTCCAGGCTACATCATGATTTCGGTGTAGTTTCGGTTAACCGGCATAATATTTATTCATATGTTCTTATCGGGTCTTTAGTTTGTTTGTGTAAAGATTGATTATCTGGTCGATATATGATTCTGATTTGGATGATAACTGAACGGATCATTGGTGGTTAGTCTATTATGTTTGGTTTGAAGATTCAAGTGTCGCATTGGCAATGACTGTGTTCATATGTTATGTTTCCTGATCGTACTATTGGAGTTTGAATGCAAGCCGTGACTTTGTGATTGATTGTTGATAGTCGGTGTGGATCCAATCCGCATGAAGCACACCCAAAGGCTGGAAACTATTGGCCATCAATTTGGTATCACGTTGAATCCGAGGTATGTTCATGTTTTCGAATTTATTTCGGTTGTCGAGGGATGGGTTTTCATGTTATAAGGATCTTTGGATGACTGTTTATGATCGGGTTGAGGTCTGCGAGATCGTTGGCCGTTTGGATCATATAATCGGATGCTTATTTTGATTGGTTTGGAGATTCATTAGTCGCATGGACATTGGATCAAACTCCATGATAAGTCATGGTTAACCATCATTATTTTCCTATGTGTTGGCCGAAATCAGTTTGTTTATGGAGATGAATGGAGGTGTCAATTAAATTATGGTGCTCATATGTTCTTCATGTTTGTTCTTGAGGATCTCGTATGCTTTGGTTATTCAAGATTGTTATGGATTCAAGTTCCTGATCGGGTCTTGTTTTTGTTCGGGAAATAATTATGGGGGTTTAAAATTCAAGATTTGTTTCCTAAGATTATGCAACAATTTTTGGAAATATGGTTATGGAATTTTGAATAAGTTTGAAAACCTACGGATGCTTTGGAAAGGTGGTGGAATGGAATGCATTAATGAGGATAATATTGTTTGAATGCTAGTAATTTTGAGGGGATGCATCTGGACAATTATGGGATTTCAAAATCCCTTGGGCGCCAAGATCTGGTTTGGGAAACAAAATAAGGTGTCTCATAACCAAATGACTAGGTGCTATGTATTTGGACGAAAATCACGGCCAGGTTCATCTACTTCATTAATGATAAGATTTTTAGTTTGAATTTGGAGGATTGACATAAGGCTTAAGTATGGATTGCAACATGGTTTATGAATTTAGTTGGGTCCATTGGGCTTACTACTACTTGCTGGGCTGTTTCCAAAATGGGCTCCTAAGGCGGCTATCACATGGGCCAGTTGTATTGCACACAAAGTACCGATTTTATTGTTAATGGGCTTACCTCTTGGGATTACAGTTTGGTTTAAAGGTGGTGATGTCCGTTGGGCCGCATACTTATTCATGGATTGCTTTTGGATTGGATCACCTACTAGTATTATCTTGGATTTTATTTGGGCCTGCGTGCCTTTGTATGTTTCACTTTTATTGGGCCTGCGTGCCCTCTAGTATGTTTCACCGGTTGGTTTGGGCCTGCGTGCCCTCTAGTATGTTTCACTTGGTCTTCCCCCCTCCATGGTAAAACGCCCAGGAGGGGGGGGGGGGGCCTTTTTTCAGGCTTGGCTGTTTTCTAGTCTGGCGCTCTGGTCTGGGCTAGCAGCTTAGTCTTTTTTGTACCTTTTATTTTTAGTTTAATAGATTTGCCTGGGGTTCCGTCCCCTTTCCCAAAAAAAAAAAAAAAAAAAACCCTAAACCCTAAACCCTAAACCCTAAACCCTAAACCCTAAACCCTAAACCCTAAACCCTAAACCCTAAACCCTAAACCCTAAACCCTAAACCCTAAACCCTAAACCCTAAACCCTAAACCCTAAACCCTAAACCCTAAACCCTAAACCCTAAACCCTTGAGTATGGGCCGCCTTGAAGACAATGAAACAGGTATGTTTATGAAGTTAGATGATGAGAACAAAGAACAGAAGGTGCAGGAATTGCAGTCTTCTGATGTTAAAACTTCTGATCAATGAATTACAACAGTTTGAATATAATGACTTGGAATGTTAGAGGTCTTTCTAACATTGCCAAGCAAAATGAGGTGATGGAGCTCATGAATGATAGGAATGTTGGTCTTTGTTGTATTTTGGAGTCTCATGTGAAGAGCAACAATCTTCATAAAGTCTGTGGCAGGGTGTTTAATGGGTGGGAGTGGATCTCAAATAAGGTATATTGTGTCAATTGGATCAGAATCATAATTGGGTGGAAACCAAATCTGGTTGATGTTATGCTTATTGGTAATTCTGCTCAGGCTATCCACTGTTTTATAAAACCAAAGGATGGCAGGAGTGGCTTTTTCTGCTCTTTTGTGTATGGGTTTGTCAAGTATTTGCCTAGAAGATCTCTTTGGGAGGAACTTATAGCTCTGGGGGGTACAATTCAGCAGGATCCCTGGTTGATCATGGGAGACTTTAATGCTATAATGGATCCTGCTGAGAGATCTATGGGGTCTTCTCAGATTACTCCCTCTATGATGGATCTTAGGGATTGTTGTAGTGCCATTAATGTGGAAGATATACCTTCATCTGGATTGAAGTATACCTGGAATAAATCTCCTGGGCACACTGGTGGATTACTCAAGAAGCTTGATAGAATCCTGTGTAATGATAGCTTTTTGACTCATTTTCAGGGTGTTTTAGCCAGTTTTTTGCCATTTTATTCTTCTGATCATTCCCCAGGGCTTGTCTCTTTAAAAGGTCAGAGTAACTGGAAGCCAAGACCTTTTAAATTTATGAACCATCTGACTAGTAATCCTAAATTCTTACCTATTGTGGAGTCTGTGTGGAAGTCTAATGTGAGAGGGTGCCACATGTTTGCTGTGGTGTCTAAACTGAAGACTCTTAAGAAACCTCTTAGGAAATTGGGAAGGGAAGTGGGGGACTTGACTGAGAAAGTTCATATTCTAACTAAAGATCTGGGTAATATTCAAGAAGCTATGGTGCAGGATCCTCATAATAAAAGGCTTAGAGATGAAGAAGTTGCTGCTATAAAGAGTTTGAAACAAGCAACTATTGATGAGGAGCTCTTCTTAAAGCAGAAAGCTAAGGTTGAATGGCTTAGAGCTGGTGACCAGAACACTGCCTATTTCCATAAGGCTGTTAAGGGTAAACAAAGCAGAAGCAGAATTAATGCTGTTACAGACAAGGATGGTAACTACTTTGAGGGCAATGGGGTGGGAGAGGCTTTTGTGAAACATTTTGAAAGTTTTATGGGGCAAAGAGTGCAAGTTGAGGCTATTAGAGATGCTGTTTCCTTGTTCCATACAAAAATTCCAGGTGAAGTGGCTGATTTTATGGTCAGAGAGGTTACTGATGAAGAAGTTAAGAAGGCCATCTTTGATATTGATATTGATAAAGCTCCTGGGCCTGATGGCTATGCTTCCAAGTTCTTTAAATCTTCCTGGTCTGTCACTGGTAAAGAAGTCTGTGCTGCTGTCAGGGAGTTTTTTCATAATGGAAAGCTTCTGAATGAGGTAAATGCTACCATTATCTCTCTTGTTCCTAAATGTTCTAATCCTAGGAATGTTACTGAGTATAGGCCCATTGCTTGTTGTAATGTTCTTTACAAGTGTATTTCTAAGATTATTTGTGAGAGAATTAAGGGAAGTCTGGATGGTATTATTGATGAGTGTCAAAGTGCCTTCATTCCTGGTAGGCAAATTAGTGATAATATTCTTCTAACTCAAGAGCTTTTAAGGAATTATCACAGGAAGAATGTTGAGTCCAGAATAGCTTTAAAGATAGACCTTCAAAAAGCATATGATACTGTTAATCATGATTTTTTGGAGGTTTGTTTATTTAATTTTGGATTTCACCCCTGTATGGTTTCTTGGATAATGACTTGCATAAGATCAGCAGCCTATTCTATTAACTTGAATGGAGAGGTTTTTGGTTATTTTAAAGGATTAAGGGGTTTAAGGCAGGGTGACCCAATGTCCCCTTACCTCTTTACTATTGTTATGCAAGTTCTTAAGCTGATGTTTGATAGGAGAATTAGGGAAAGTGGTAGATTCAGGTATCATTGGAAATGTGAGAGTCTCAAACTTACACATGTCTGTTTTGCTGATGACCTTCTGGTCTTTGCACATGCTGATGTGACTTCAGTTAGAGTGGTTAAGGCTGCTTTGGAGGAATTTAGTAGTGTTTCAGGGTTGATGCCTAATCTGAGCAAAAGCACTATGTATTTGAGTAATGTTCCTGAGAGTGTTCAGAGGAGGATTTCCAATTTGTTGCCTTTTAGGATTGGTACATTGCCAGTTAGGTATTTAGGGGTTCCATTGCTTTCAAAAAGACTCTATTCCAAAGACTGTGCTGTTTTAGTGGATAAGGTTAGGAAAAAGTTGGAGGATTGGAAGAATAAATCTCTTTCATTTGCTGGTAGACTTCAACTGTTAAAGTCTGTGTTATCTTCTTTACAAGTTTATTGGGCTTCTGTTTTTCTGCTTCCCTCTAATGTGATAGAGGATATTGAGAGACTTATGAATAAGTTTCTGTGGAGCCATGCTGAATCTGTTAAGGGTAAGGTGAGAGTTTCATGGGAAAATGTGTGTTATCCAAAACACCAAGGGGGGTTGGGAATAAAATCCTTGAGAGTTAAGAATAAGGCATTACTGACAAGACATATTTGGAATCTTATCTCTGGTAAAGATACTATCTGGACCAGATGGATAAGAGAGTATAGGTTGAGGGGGTTGAGCTTTTGGGGTTTCAGGAAAATTGAGGGATCTTGTTGGAGTTGGAAGAGTCTTCTTGACAACAGGGTTGAAATATGGTCCCATTGCTTACAGAGTATAGGTGATGGTACTTCTACCTCTATATGGTTTGATAACTGGTGTCCTCTCAGCCCTTTATCCATGTTTATCTCTCCTAGAGAAATTCATAGGGCTGGTTATTCGTTAACAGCTACTGTTTCAGAGGTTGTGGGGGATAATGGATGGTTATGGCCTGATGATTGGAGAAGCAAGTTTCCCTGTCTCTTTTCCCTTTCTCCTCCTATTCTTACAGAAGGGAAACAAGACATCACCTTTTGGAAAACAAAGAATGAAACTCTTGAATCCTTTTCCACTAGTGTGGTTTTTAATGACCTCTGTCCTACTAAACCTGAACCTCATTGGACTAAGGTTGTTTGGTACAGTCAGGCTATTCCTAGACATGCATTTGTATTATGGCTTGCTGTACAAGAGAGACTTATGACACAGGATAGGCTTCTCAATTGGGATATTCAAGGGGATATGAAATGTGTTTTTTGTGGTCTGACAAGAGACAGCCATGATCATTTATTCTTCCAATGTGATTATCCCATTGCTGTTTGGGATAACTTGAAGGGGATTGCTGGTTTGGATCATCTTTCCTCAGTCATGTTGGAGAGTGTTGCTGAACTAGCTGCCATGCCAGTGGGAAAATCCATTAAAAGTGTTATACAAAGATTGATGATGGCTGCTATGGTGTACTTTGTCTGGCAGGAAAGAAATCTTAGGTTATTTCAAAAGAAGTCAAGGAGTGTAGAGGATTTGTGTAAGCTCATCCAAGAAACTGTGAGATTGAAGCTCCTGGGGCTAAAAATCAAGGCCTCTGCTACCAGCATTCAGTTGAGCAGAAGATGGGGTTTCAAGGTGATATGGAAGGTCCCTCCCAAACAGGTTTAATGATGATGGTACTCCTCTTTACTTTAGTTATTCTGTTATGGGTGGGTGGCTTTTTGGGTTGGGTTTGTTTTTTAGTTGACTTAGTGCAAGGGGGGATAGCATTGAGTCATAGAAATACTATTCTAATTATGGTTAACAATGGGAAGCTGTCCTTGGTTTGGGTTAAGATTGTTATCAAATGGTTTTTTCAAAATTCTGTTTTGAGAAGGATTGACCATGGGAGGGGTGGGTTTCTGGGAACTTTGGGTGTTGTATGGTGTTCTTTTCAGCTAAGGGTAGTTATCTGGTATGGAATTGCCCATACTTCCTCCTCTTCTGGTCTGTATGATGTTTTTGTTTTTAATTTGGTTTGGTTTTCCTATGTCTGTCATTGTGTGTGGTGTCCTGTTCCATTGATACTCAGGTCTGTTAGCAGATCTGGTACCAATTCTGCCTTATGTTCAGGAGTTTTAGGTTTATATGGTCTTGGGATAAGACATAACATGGGAGATATAAGGTTGGAACAAGGTCATATTAATAGGATTCTGCCTTTCTCAGTGTCTTTTTATGTTTTTAGATCCAAATATGGCCTTGAAACCCTGGACTGTTGGTTATTGCAAAGCCTTTTCTTGCTTTTGAGTCTTGAGTCTTTCTGCTCCACTTGGAGTAGGGGGGGGGGGGGGTTATTTGGGAACCAAGGAGTTATCTGGTACTGGAAAAAGCCGTGGGTAGTCAACCTTAGATGTAGTTCCTTCCCTGTTGAGTTGGAAAGGTGTGTCTTTCAAACACCTATGTGTTCTCTGATGTGTTACAACCATAGGGATTTAGGATATAGCAACCATATTAATATTTTATCTACTATATGGTTTGCTTTTACCTTAACCTGGTGGATTTTAGGGAAATTTGTGCAGGAGTTTTGCACTAACCATGGAGAGATAAGGAAGCATTGTCCCTTTGTTTTTAGGTCATTATTCCCCTTCATTTTTTGGATGTTTTTATTGCTTTCTAGAACTATGCAGAGGGACAAAAACCTTAATGTTTTGTGTGTGTGTTTTGGTGTTGGCCTGTGTGTGTTTATTGAGCACTTGCTCAGGGAAGGGGGGAAAACTATGGGATTTGGTGTCATCTGGAGACTTAAAATACGTTGGGTAGAGATCCTTTTTCATTTCTTATCTGTTCTCTCTCTTTTCTTTGTTATATTGTGTCTTGTTGTTCTTTTCATGGGCAGGGTGGGGGGTGATTTAAAGCAACTTTGGGGATGTTATCCTGAGAAGAGAACTTGGTCCATTTTAGACACTCTTCCTCAGGTCTGCGGTTTATGCTTGGTGGTTAGGATTGGTATGCTCAGGGGGAGCTTTAACATGGGAGACATAAGGCTGGACCATGCTGCTGTTTTTAGGACATTAATTTCTCTCTTCTGTTTTTATTTTCTAGATCTATGCAGCAGTATGGAAACCCAATATATCAGTTTGGTAATCTTTCTTAGCCTTTTTTCTTGTTTTTTGTGTCTTGAGTCTTGTGTGTCTGTCCCACTTGGGACTAGTCTGGGGAGGGGCTTTTTGGGTTGGGTTAATTTGTGGAGAAGGGATGGTGTTGAGGCTTGTATGCATGGTAAATTTGATAAGAAGCTGAAGGTTAGGGGGCAGGGCAGATATACAGTGGCTAAGAATATGACAGATAGTGAATGTTGTTGCAGGGGTAATATGGTCTTATTTAGAAAGAATTTTCAGCCTTGTTTGTTATTGAAGAGATGGGGGATGAGAATGGGAAGGGGGTTGTCGTTGTATTGGTTATGGATAGCTCAATATTGGAATAAGCAATTTGAGAAATTTTGGAGGGTCTATGTTGTTTTGAATATAAACATAAGCCAAGTTTGGAAGCTGGTTGTGAGTAATCTGAGGATGGGAAAGTCTATGGATATTAAAAAAGATGGCAAGATTCTTAGGGAAGGATGTAGTTGGAAAGGGATATGTGCTATGAAGATTAGGAGATTATGCAGGGGTATTTTAGTCATTATGTTTAGAATAGAGAAATGGACTCAACTGGTGATTAGGAGTGAAAGGATTGAAAAGAAAGAGCTGTGTTGGGAGTTGAGATTATATGGGCAGCAGCTGCAAGGTCTACAGTCATGGAATGGATGGACATGGTTATGTGATCAAGTGCTGTTGGAATGGCTGCAAAGTAGTAGGATGCTGAGATGTTTACAGGTGTGCATGATTCTTAGCATTTTACAGTTTTTTTGGGTCAGTCTGGGTGATTGTTTATTGATTATCTTTCTAGTTGGTATAGTAAGGTATTGTATGAAGGCTAATAATCTTGCTGTGTCTAATAATGCCACCACTTTGGTGGAGGTGCTTAAAGGTTATAGATACAGTGTAGCTTTATTAGTTGCAGTTATTGTGGTTCTGCTTTTGGTTCTAATAGTTCCTATTAGGATCAAACTTCTCAATACTTTAGAATATTGCCACAAGAATACTATTAGGATGGGTCATTTTAATGGTGCCATCACCCTGATGGAGGTTTTAAAAGGCCATGAGATGATATTGATTCGTTTAGTTGCTTATAATGGCCTTCATTATTTGCATTTGATTGAAGCTGTAATGGTGGATATCAAAATTCTTGTGACATATTCATTGTGGACCTTGTGTAAACAAGGTTTCAGGAAGAAGGTACTCGTATTAGTTTGCTTGTTTTGGATAGTGTTTAAGAAATTTTGGAGTGTTGATCTTTTAATGGGGGCCTGGATAATAGTTATTTGGGTTAGTATTATTGGTATGTGTATAGGATGGGTCAGCGGTTCTATTGGGCTTTGGGTGTGGCAGGAAGATATTGAGGGTAGTGGGCTGAGATCTGTTTATAAGGTGGTGCAAATTGTGGACTCGATATGGAACAAAGGATTATTTGATATATGGATCAGCCTTGTGTATGTTAAGGTTTCGAGTGGGCTTGTGAAGTGGCTGGATGAGTCTGTGAGAGAGTGGAAGCAATTGGGCTTTAGTGATAATGGGTATTGTAGAGATTTTGATAATGGGTTAAGGATGAAACCAAAGGGGAAGTGGACTGTTGGGCTTAAAAGAAGACTTGAAGGTTGTTGGGCTGAAGATAGGTGGAGGGATTTCTGTTGGGCTATGCGGGATTGTTTTGTTTGGATGTATGTGTTGGGCCTTTGTTGGGCTTATAACATTCTAGTGTGGGGCTTAGGTTGTGATGTTTAGTTAGCCCGGTTTGTTTTTTTGTTTTATTTTTGTTTTGTTTATTTTGGGCTTACATTTGGCCTTGGGTCTATGTCCCGGGCCTTTGTTTGTCCTTGTTTGTACTTTTTTGATCAATAAAAGTTTGCCGGGGTGTTCCCCTTTTTCCAAAAAAAAAAACCCTAAACCCTAAACCCTAAACCCTAGACCCTAGACCCTAGACCCTAGACCCTAGACCCGAAACCCGAAACCCGAAACCCTAAACCCTAAACCCTAAACCCTAAACCCAAAACCCGAAACCCTAAACCCTAAACCCTAAACCCTAAACCCTAAACCCTAAACCCTAAACCCTAAAATTTTTTAAACCCTAAACCCTAAACCTCAAACCCTAAACCCTAAACCCTAAACCCTAAAATTTTTTAAACCCTAAACCCTAAAATTTTTTAAACCCTAAACCCTAAACCCTAAACCCTCAACCCTAAACCCTAAACCCTAAACCCTAAACCCCCAGGATTCTCATTTTGCGTGACTTTTGTGTGTGTGTTTTAAGGTGCGATTATGGCGACCAGCTGATTTCTTTGGTTCCTCACCGTTTTCTTTCATTTTTTCTTCTCTTCGTGTGATTTTTTCTATTCTAGCTAGTTAGGGATCCCATCTTCTAGCTGTTTCTCATTGATTTCTTCATAAAATTGATGGGAAAGTCAAGCAAAGTGAACAAAACAGGTACGCTGAAAGGAGAACCACCAGATCCGAATTTGGCGGGAAAGTTTTGATCGTCGGAGGCGCTATCTTCCGATGATGAAAACGATTCTTCTACAGAGAAGGGTATAGGAAACAAAGGATTGGGTGTGAGAAATGGGGCGGCGAAGAAAAGGAAAGGTAAAGAGGGGTTCAAGATTAACAGGGAAGCTAACTACTACAAAGATGAATTAAACAAGGAGAATATTCATGCTAATATCACTGAAGGTATCAATACTCGGTCAAAAAGCAACAATCGAAAAAAGAATGGTGATCATATGATGCCGAATGAAGAAATTAACAGGGGTAACATTGATGAGGGTGAGAGTAAAGACATGGAGATGGGCAACAACAAGATAGAATCTGAATTAAAGTCAGAAGCTGATGAAAAAGATAACAAAGAGCAATTGAAGGAAGAGGGGAAGAAGGGTGAACAGGGGATCCCTCTGACATGTTGTTTTAATGAAAACCCAAGAGAGAAGGTTGAAGAACATAACTCTGTGTATTCGACCAACTCACTGTTTGTCCTCAACAGCCAGAAGCATACAGAACACCAACAGGAATGTGAGGAGGAGGTGAACTCAGGTAACTCTGCTAACTTAGTTGACTATCAATCTAATAGTCTCAATGCGATGGGTAATGGGTTACATAGAGAGGAGGATATAAACTCAGAATTACAGGTAGGTGCTAAAAGAAAGCCTGTAGGTAACATCCCTTGTTTGGACTCTACTAACCACAATAACCTTGTTAATAGCCCAAGTAAGGTGAATCATGATAAAAAAGTGAAGTTGAGTCCTGTTGAGGTAAAGATTGATGCTAGTTTAAAACAACCTTTTAAGAAACATCATGTGGTGTGGGCCTCAAAAAACAGAAGTCTGAAGAAGAATATGCCTAAGGTGCAGTTTAATGGTGAATTTAGGCGAATACAATTCTCAGATAATTTGTTTGTGAATGCTGATTATCAACCGGGTGATAGTAAATTTGTCATCAATAGGAGAAAACCGAAAAAGCTTAAAACACCTAAGGAATTGAAACAAGAATGGTTGTTTAAACAAGATAAAAAGGAAGGAAAGGACAAGAAAGTTCCAGGCCTAGATGTCAGTTTTACTCTTAAAAAATCCATGTTGAACATTGGCCCCATAAAGGCAGTTGAATTCACAGCCAAGAACCCTGATAAAGAGGCAACTAGTACAGAGAATAATCAGGGGAAAGCTGCTACAGATCCAGTGTCTAAGGAGGAAGAGATGAAAGACCAACAGAAGATGACTTATGCTGACATGGTTGACAGCAAGAAGGCTAACAGTTGTCTGGGCAAAATAAAGTATTATCCTCCTGTCATCAGACCAGATGGGCAGAAAGTCATAGTGGTGGAACCAAGAATCATAAACACAGCCAAAGAACGATACAAAAATTATCTATATGGCTATTTTGTTGGCTCTAACCCATCAATTGGTTATGTTCGTTTTAATCTTACCAGAATGTGGAGGCCTTATAATCTTGAAGACATCAAGTTTAATGGGGCAGGTATTTTCATGTTCAAATTTAAGGATGAGGATGGATTGAATGAAGTGCTGAAGCTGGGACCCTGGATGGTAGGAAACATTCCACTATGTGTAAACAAATGGGATGCTGGGATCAGTTTTAATAGAGCTGCCCCAAAAACTATTCCAGTGTGGATTATGCTACAAGGCCTTCCATTAGAGCTATGGGATGCTGAGATCATTTGCAGAGCAGCAAGTTGCATAGGTAACCCCTTGACTTTTGATAAAATCACTAAACATAAGTGTGATAATCCGGATGAGGCTGGAGGGTATGCTAGAGTTCTGGTTGAGGTGAAAATTGACTGTGAGTTTCCTAAGACTGTTAAAGCCTACTATGCTGAGAATGGTATTAGTTCGAGTCAAAGTGTTGATGTAAAAGTGGAATATCAAAACATACCAGTGAGATGTGACTTCTGTAAAGTGTTTGGGCATAGCTTGGTGAATTGTAAAGAGCGACCAAAAACTGAGGAAGAGATATTGAAGGAGAAGCAGCAAAGAAATGAGCAGACTAGTGTAAATGGTATGAATAAGAATAAACAGACTATGCAGACAGATGATGAGGGGTACACAATGGTGGTTAACAGGAAAAACAAAAATTTCAAGAATCAATATTCCAGCAACTTTAAGGGAGATAATATGCATAGAGAACAGGTCCAAGAAGTGGCTAAAAGACCAGTGCAGGGGATCCAAATCCGAGAAGCTCCAACAAGTCATGATAGGGAGGATAGGGGAAAGGTTGGTGGAGCATCTACCTCTGGTGTTACTAAAAAGAATGGGGAGATGGGTCAGCTGAGGAACAACTCTAGAGTGGGGCAATCTACAATCAGATATAAACAGAAGAACAGTAACTCTAGAATCAATGTCATTGATGAAGAAGGAAAATTTAAGTTGGTGAATGAGCAGGGACAAGAAATGGAAAATACAGGAATAAGTAAGGAGATTGATACAACCAGAGCCAAAAAGAAAGGTGTTGAAATCAAATCAAAGGACATTGAAACCAAGAATCAGTTTAGACTGCTTGATGAAGAGGAACCGGAAAGGGATGAGCAAAAGCAGAATGATCAAGACCTGAAAGATCAACAAGAAGAATTACAAGAGCTAAACAAGAATTGGAGCAAAGTTCAGGAGAAGATTCTAAACAAAGAGTACTTTGACTACTTAACACCGCAACAAAAGGGAGAGGTTCTAGATTTCATCATTAACAAGAAAGTTCCAGGGAAAGATGTCCTAAGCTCCTGGAAGAAATCCCTAATAAGTTACTTTGTGCATCTTTGTAGCATTCACAATTTTGCTGCAGGTATACTTGCTGTGCAGGGGGATGATGATCCTATGGAAAATGAAATAGAGACTACTGATGCTGATGAGGAATCGGAAGAAGAAGTTGAATCTGAAGATGATGGGACAGCTGTATTCATGAAAGAGGACACTATCCAACCTCATGACAACAATGACATGGCAGATATGGTGGTGGATAATAGTGAAAAACCAAGCCAGTTTTGAAGTTATTCTAAGGAAGCACAACAAAAAGACTCATGGAGTTTAAAATTCTCACCTGGAAGGTTCGGGGGCTGGCCAAGAAGGACCATCAGGAACAGGTTATGAGACTTATACATGAAAATAATATTAGTGTTTGTTGCATCCTTGAGTCACACCTAACAGCTGATAAACTTAAACCTACTTGTAACCAAGTGTTTAGGAACTGGGAATGGATTTCTAATGTGACCCATTGCCGGAATTGGATTAGAATTATTGTTGGGTGGGACCCGAATACTGTTGATATTATGATCATTGATCAAAATGAGCAGGTCATTCATTGTCTGGTTAAACCATTGACTGGACAAAATGAATTCTATTGTTCATTCATCTATGGTAATGTGAGGGCATACAGAAGAAGACCGTTATGGGAAGATCTGTGCAGATTCCAAAGCACTATTCATGATGGCCCTTGGCTGGCTACTAGAGACTACAATGTCATCTTAAACCCTTCTGAAACTTCAAGTGGACAATCGGAAGTCACTAGTGCTATGGAGGATTTTGCCGAATGTTGCAATATGGTGGGTCTGAATGATATGGCAAGCACTGGGTTAAGGTATACCTGGAATAAGTCACCTGGAAATCCCAATGGCCTCTTAAAAAAGCTGGATAGGGTTATGGGTAACTGTTTCTTTGCTGCCAAATTTCCTAGTGTGAAGGTTGAATTTCTCCCCTTCTGGACCTCTGATCATTCACCTAGTTTGGTCTCCTTTCCAAACTTAAGGAAGATTTGGAAGAAAAAACCATTTAAATTCATGAATTTCCTGACAAAGAAGCCTGGATTTAAAGAAGTGGTTGCCAAAGGCTGGGAGGTTAATGTCAATGGGTTGAAGATGTATAAAGTGGTTAAGAAGCTTCAAGCACTAAAATCAGCTCTTCGGGTTTTCAATAAAAAAGAAGGTTTTAGTAAACAGAAAATGGAGAAAATTAGAGAAGAATTGGGTAAAATTCAAGCTGAGGTAGAAGTTGATCATTGCAATAAAGAACTGAGGGAAGAGGAAGTTGCATATACGAAAGCTCTTAAACAAATGATTCTGGATGAAGAATTGCTGAGTAAACAAAAGGCCAAAGTGACCTGGCTCAAGGAGGGTGACCAAAACACTAAGTATTTTCACAATGTAGTCAAAGGGATTCAACAGAGGAGTAGAATAAATTCTGTTTGTGATATCAATGGTAACTATTTCCAAGGTGAAGATGTTGGACCAGAATTTGTGAAATATTATGAAACCCTGTTAGGTACCCAGAACCAGGTTGACCCAATAAGGCAGCCTGAAATGCTGTTCAGAAACAAACTCCCTGAAGTAGTGGCTAACAATATGGTTAGGGTGGTTACTAAAGAGGAAATCAAAGAAGCTATGTTCAGCATTGAGGATGAGAAAGCTCCTGGTCCAGATGGATATACTTCTAGATTCTTCAAAGCTTCATGGGATATTGTGGGTAATGAGGTGTGTGAAGCTATTCAGGAATTCTTCAGTAGTGGGAAACTGTTAACCCAGGTTAATGCAGCTATTATTTCCCTCATTCCTAAATCAAACTCCCCGAGTACTGTTGCAGATTACAGACCTATTGCATGCTGCAATGTTCTGTACAAATGTATCACCAAGGTTATTTGTGAAAGGCTCAAAATAGGTCTGAATAATATCATTGATGACTGCCAGAGCGCCTTTGTTCCAGGAAGAATGATCAGTGATAACATCCTATTGACCCAAGAGTTAGTCAGAAACTACCAACAAAAGAGAGGAGAAGCAAAAATAGCTCTTAAGATTGATCTTCAAAAAGCCTATGATACTGTGAACCACAGTTTCATGGAACAGTGCCTGATACACTTTGGAATTCACCAAGACATGAGGAAGTGGATCATGCAATGCCTCACAACTGCCTCATACTCTATTAACATCAATGGAAGTCCACATGGATACTTTAGAGGTAAAAGAGGTTTAAGGCAAGGGGATCCTATGTCCCCTTACCTGTTTACCTTGGTTATGGAGGTCTTGAACTTGATTATCAAAAGAAATATAGAACAATTGGGGAATTTCCAGTATCATTGGAGGTGTGAAGAGCTAAAAATAACCCATCTTTGTTTTGCTGATGACCTGTTTGTATTTGTTCATGCTGACAGGCATTCTGTGGGTATAATCAGGAGATCTTTGGAGGAGTTTAGCAACATCTCTGGCCTAGTTCCCAACATGAACAAAAGTACTTTATATTTTGGTAATGTTGGGAACACAATAAAGAATGACATCAAAGCTATCTTGCCATTCAGAGAAGGTACCCTCCCTGTCAAGTATCTAGGTGTACCACTACTGTCCAAAAGACTGTATTCAAAAGACTGCAAATGTTTGGTGGCTAAAGTGAAGAAAAGAATAGGTGACTGGAAAAACAAATTCCTGTCCTTTGCTGGGAGACTACAGTTAATCAAATCAGTCCTGTCATCTTTGCAAGTGTACTGGGCCTCGGTGTTCACCCTTCCAGCTAATATAGTGGAGGACATTGAGAGCCAAATGAGGAAGTTTCTTTGGAGTCAGAGTGATCAACATAGAGGCAAAGCTAGAGTTAGTTGGCAGGAGGTTTGCAAGCCTAAATGCCAAGGAGGATTGGGTATAAGATCATTAAAAGACAGGAATGTTGCCCTGATGTCTAAACACATTTGGAACATTATCACCAATAAAGATTCCATATGGGTTAGATGGATAAAAGAACACAAGTTGAAAGACAGGAATGGCAGGGAAAGGAACTTCTGGGATATACGTATAGAAGATGGGGCCTGTTGGAGCTGGCGAAACATTCTGGATAATAGACAGGTTATTAGACCCCATTGTGAAACGGTGGTAGGTGATGGGACCAGCACTTCGGTTTGGTATGACAAATGGCATGTCCATAGTCCTTTGGGAGAGTTTATCACTAAACGGGAGATTGCTAGAGCAGGTTTGAGTCTGAACACAAAGGTTGCTGACATTGTTGAAAATGGAGTGTGGAAATGGCCACAAGAATGGTACCAAAGATACCCATTCCTTCTTGATCAACAACCTCCCATAATAAGACAGAATGTTAAAGATGTGGTGAAATGGAGAACTAGAGATGGCAAGCTTCTTCCTTTTTCTACTCAAAGTGCTTTTGAGGATATATGCTGTGTTAATGAACAAGTGGACTGGTACAGAACAATATGGTTCAGTCAATGCATTCCTAGACATGCCTTTGTTGCTTGGCTTGCCTTTAAGCATAGACTGCTTACTCAAGATAGACTATCTAATTGGCAGCCTCATATTGATCAGGTCTGCCCCTTCTGCAAGCAGCAGCCTGATAGCCACCACCATTTGTTCTTTGAATGTGACACTCCCAAACAAATCTGGGAGTTGACTCAAACCTGGGGGGATTTTAATAGTCCTCCGGATGACTGGATTGAGTGTATAGCCCACTGTAGCAGACTGAAGAGGAATAAGACAATTAACAGTATTATTTGGAGACTCTTGTTGGCAGCCACAATCTATTTCATATGGCAGGAAAGGAACTTGAGGTTATTCCAAAAGAAACGAAGAACTGTAGCAGATATACATAAGCTAATTGTGGAAGCTGTTAGATTGAAGCTTATGGGTCTAAACATTAGGTCCAGTACTGCTGCTATTCAGGCTAGTCTGAAATGGGGTTTTGAAGTTATAGAAAAACCAAAGCAAACTGATGGAAATAACAATAGACAGTAGTTTTGATTGGGCTGGTAATGGTGAACATTGCACCTTTGCTCTTACTAGCATGGAAGGTATGCAAATGAGAATCCTTGATAGTTATTTTAGATTATGTGTTAATTTTTTTCTGTTTAAAATGGAGTGGAGGACTGGTTGGGAAGTGCTCTGGAGTGAGCTTTCTGAGAGAAACTACGGGTATGGGAGGGTGAGGATTGGTACACTCTGCACACTTGGCACCAGTTTCAAAACAGTGGAGAGTAGAGGAGTTATAGGATGGGTGGTTATACCTTATTTGGGCTGGGGAGGGAGTTTGCGAAAGGGTTGGCTAGTATTCTGGTGTTTTAACACCATCCTGCCCCTTGTGTCGTTTCATTTGAGAGTGTCTAAGTGTCTTGAGTTTGGTGTCTTATGGGTCTTGTCTCTGTTTTTTATTCTGTTAGAGTTGCCTGGGAGCCTAACTATTCCCAGCCACTCTAATTCTGCGTTTAGTTTGGGAATTTTAGGAATTAAGCCTAAGAAGGGTGAGGCTTCACACCTGGGAGTTATAAGGATGGAGTGTCCCATTGGTTTTTTGTTGCCATTTCGAGTCTTTTCCTTACCTTGTTGTTTTTCTTTTTTCCTAGCTAACCAATGGGACCGAACCAAATTCTGTGTCTATACCTTTGTTGAGCCTATCTTCTTTTGCGAGTCTTTGTTTGGGGTGGAAATTACTCAGGGTTGGGTTTGGATTTTTCTAACGTGTTCTATGCAGGTTTATGAGCCGTGGATGAAAGTTTTAAAGCATGTTATGATTAAGAATGACTTGAAAAGTCCAAGAGAAGCCAAAAGGAATAATGGAAGGCAGCAGATGACTTATTTGAAGACTGGAAGTGCAGGTCAACAGAGGAATTTCCTGGACGAAGATGCTGATTTTTGTGTAATTCAGATCACTAGAAGCAGGCCTGGTCCAAAGTCTCAGGCCCAGAATGTTAAAATGCTTATTAAACATAAGGATGTTACATATGATTGTGTGTTGGATCGCTACCATGGGCCAAACGAAAGAAATTGGATGGCAGACTACATTACTCGAGCCCATGTTAAAAAGAGAAAAAGAATGAATGTGGGCCGGCCCATAACTTGTAAGATGGGCAGCAGTGGTCTTCGTGAGGTAATTATTCAGATTGGGCTTAGAGGGATTGGTTTATTTACTAACTGGGTTGGGCTCAAGATTATATCGAGTTGTTGGGATTGTTGGGTAGAAAATATGTGTTATGATTATTATAAAAAAAAAGAGAAGCAACAATCGGTTTGAATCTAATAAAGCCACAGCGTTTGTGGAAGTTTGTAAAGATTATGGGTTCAAACTTGATTCTCATGTCATGTCATTTGCAAATAAAAATCTAGATATAAATGGGTTCCTAATGATGCCACTAAAATGGTGGAAGTTAGCAAAGATCATGGGATACTCTTTTTTGATGTTATGGTTCGCTTGGTTCATATCGCACATAATTCCTTAGCTACAAGTTTTGGAAGAGCATTGGTTACTGGATATCATAGAAGAGAAAGGATATGGATAGATGCAAATTGTGTGAAGGAATCAACTATTTTTGAAGATGCAAGATAAGAAGGTCCCACCGTGCCTTAGGAATTTCTTAAGTAATTTTAGGTTTTTGTATTATTTTGTTAGTTTATGCCTTGTTTTGGATAGGCGGATTGTTATTTGTTTGTTTTATTTTTGGACCACGGGGATCACATAATTATGTGTTTTTGGCCCCTTTTTCAGGCTTCGCTGTTTTCTAGTCTGGCGGTTTGGCCGGGCTAGCAGCTTAGTCTTTTTGTAATTTTCTTTTTTAGTTATAGATTTGCCTGGGGTTCCGTCCCCTTTCCCAAAAAAAAAAACCCCTAAAACCCTAAACCCTAAACCCTAAACCCTAAACCCTAAACCTTTCTTAGGACCAGATCACCTGGCTTGAAGCGTTCATGATTAACTCTGGCGTTGTAGTAGGACTCCATCTTTTGTTTGTATTGAGCTTCTCGAATTGCTGCTGAGTCTCTGGCTTCTTCTAAGAGATCGAGATTGAGCAATGTTTCTTGTTCATTTGCCTGGATGTCAACATGAAGGGTTCGAGGTGTGGTGACTCCGATTTCAGCAGGTATAACTACTTCGGACCCAAAAGTAAGGCTATAAGGAGTTTTCTTGTTGCTTGTTTTTTCTATGGTCCGAATTGCCCAAAGAACACTTGGCAATTCTTCCAACCAGTTTCCTCCTCGTCGGCCTAATCTAGCCTTGATCCCTTCAACCACACTTCTATTCATCCTTTCGACTTGGCCATTTGATTGAGGGTATGCTACAGAGCTAAAGACTTGTGTTATTCGATATTCTTTGCACCAAACACTGAATGGTCTCTCTGCAAATTGTTTTCCGTTGTCGGTAACGAGCACCCCAGGCAAGCTGTATCGGCAAATGATATTCTCCCAGACGAATTCGATTATCTTTTTTCCAGATATTTTCCCAAGGGCTTCACTTCTGGCCATTTTGTGAAGTAATCAACAGCCACTAATAAGAATTTGACCCCTCCCTTTGCTGGTGGGAAGGGTCCAACGATATCCATCCCCCACTTGTGAAATGGCCAAGCTGAATTAATAGGCACTAAGTCATGCTTGGGGCTTCTCAGGACAGGAGCATGAATTTGGCAGGCTTCACATTTCTTCAATTGTTCAGATGCATCACGATGCATGGAAGGCCAGAAGTAGCCCAGGTTCATGAGTTTTGCCACGACTGACCTTGGACCACAATGAGCTCCACATATTCCTTCATGAACTTCCTTAATTAGGTATCTGCTCTGTTCGGGGCCGACACATCGAAGCAATGGGGCCAAGTACCCTTTTTTATAGAGTATTTCGTCTTGGATGGTATACTGCTTGGACTTGATTCGAACCCTTTCAGCTTTAACAGGATCTTGTGGTAGTTCACCTCTTTTTAGGAACCTTATAAACGGAGTCATCCAATTTGGTTCGTTTTCAGCGATGACATCTTGAACCTCGAGTTCTGATATGGCAGGATGCTTGATCACTTCAGCCAATACCTTTTTAGTGAGGTGAGCGAAATTCAATGAAGCAAGCTTGCTAAGGGCGTCAGCTTTCTTGTCGTGAGACCTTGGAACTTGTTTGATCTTGCAACACTAGAAGGTGTTCATGATTTCCTTGGCCTTCTCTCTATATTTTTTCATGTTAGGTTCCTTGGCAATGTAGTTATCGTTCACTTGATTGGAGACCAGCAGTGAGTCAGTGAACACTTGAAGCTTGTGAACCATCATCTTTTTTGCAAGCTTGAGCCCTGCTATCAGGGCTTCATATTCTGCTTCGTTGTTTGTTGTCTGAAATTCCAAACGAAGGGCATATGTGAATTCTAACCCTTCAGGGTTGATTAATACAAGACCGACACCTGAACCTTCAACGCTGGAAGCTCCATCTGTATAAAGCTTCCAGGCTTCGGGATCAATGGGTTCGTCTGTGGTAATATTAACCTTGGCAGTCTCCACCCTTGGAATTTCAGCAATGAAATCAGCAAGTATTTGTGCCTTTATTGCTTTTCTCGGGACGTAGGTGATTTTGTGTTCACCTAGCTCAACAGCCCATTTGGCTAGTCGTCCCGAGGTCTCAGGCCTTTCAAGCACATTCTTGATAGGTTGGTCAGTGATTACTTGTATGGGATGTGCTTGAAAGTACCTTCGGAGCCTTCTGGCTGTTTGCACCAGGGCTAAGGCCAATTTTTCCAAAGGAGGGTACTTGACCTCTGCTAACTTTAAAGTTTTACTGAAGAAATAAATAGGTACCTGAGCTTTGTCTCTTTCTATAGTGAGAACAGCGCTGAGGGCTTCGTCAGTAACTGAAAGATAGACAGAGATCGTTTCCCCTGCTTTAGGGGCTGCAATGGTGGGAAGGGAAGCCTGGTAATGCTTCATACTGTTGAAGGCTTCTTCTGACCACCTGAAGTCTTTCTTGTCAGTGCAACCTTTGAGGGTCTTGAAGAAAGGTTGGGATTTCTCAGCTAGTTTCGACACGAAACGTTTCAAGGCAACAAGTTTGCCGTTCAGGCTTTCTACCTCCTTCTTGGTTTGGGGTGACTTCATGTTGAGGATGGCTCGAACCTTATTCGGCTTAGCCTTTATGCTTTGTTTCCCTACAATGTGCCCTGGGAACTTTCCTTCTTCGTAACCAAAGGAACATTTGACAGGGTTTAGTTTCATGTTGATTTCCCTGAGGTTGTTGAAGGTTTCTTGTATGTCGGTAAGCATTTGGTCTTCAGTCTTGCTTTTGATGACTAAGTCATCCACGTAAGCTTCCATGTTTCTGCCAATTTGCTTGGCAAAGGCCTTGTCAACCATCCTTTGGTAAGTTGCACCTGCATTTTTTAAACGAAAGGGCATTTTTCTATAACAAAAGATACCCTTGTCAATATGAAAGGCAGTTTTTTCTTCGTCTCCCTCCTTCATTTGTATCTGGTGATAACCCTTATAGGCATCCAGAAAACACTTGAAGGGGAAACCTGTAAGCGAATCGACTTTTAGATCGACCTCCGGCAAAGGATAACAATCCTTGGGACAGGCTTTGTTGAGGCCTTTAAAGTCTATGCACATCCTCCATGAATCATCAGGCTTTCGAACCATCACAGGGTTTGCAACCCTTGATTGATATTTTAACTCTCAGAGGATTCCAGCTTCGACCAGTTTATCTACCTCTTGACAGGCAGCTTTGCTTCGTTCTGGAGCAAGGCTTCTCTTCTTTTGAACTATTGGTTTGACGTTTTGGGGAACCCTGAGTTCATGCTCAGCAACCTCGCGAGGGATCCCCGTCATGTCACTTGGGCACCAAGCGAAAACATCGACATTGTCTTTTAGCAGTGTCTCAAGCTTTGAAAGGACTTCCCTGGGTAGGGCCGTGTTGACCCGTATCCTTTGATCAGGGTATTTGGGGTTGATGTTGAGACCAAGTCTGCTTTGTTCGTTGGGACTTTCAACAACCGTTAACACAGAGGTTGATGGTTGGAGGGTTGCAACTCCTTCTTTGGTGGGGAACTTGGCACTCTTCCGGCTAATGGAAACGGTCATATCAAAGACTACCACACCTGGCCTGCCAATGATGACATCATAACTGGATGGTAGGTCTAGGACGACGAAAGTTAATGGTTCAGTTCTTTGCATTCGTCCATCGGAAAAAGTTACATCAAGCACTATTTCTCCCAAGGGCTTGATGGGTATGTCAGCAATGCCTTTGATGGCGGCTTCAGCTGGCTGGAGCATGGAGCGTTCTTCGGAGCTTAGAAGGTTGAAGCATTTTGCGAACATGATTTCAGTAGCAGCTCCGGTGTCTATGTAGGCTTTTTGTGTTTTGAGTGAGCCAACGAAGGTTTCAAGGACTAGTGGATCGCAATGCTTTTCTTCTTTGGTACAAGGGAAGTAGATGCCTTGACGCTCCCAATCCTCCAACCTCTGTCGCTTACTTGGGGTTTCGTTCTCAACTAACACCATAGCGACGTCTTTCTTTTTGTTATCAGCTATGTTTTCTTTGACACCTTTGACCAAGTGGGCTAGTTCTCCAGATCTAACGGCTTCTTCGACCCTCTTCTTAAGTTGGAAGCAATCGTTGGTGTGGTGTCCCTTCTCTTCGTGAAACTCACAATACTGGTTGGAGCTTTCGTTTCTTTTTACTCTTTGGTAAGGGACGAGGAGGTCTGAAGGTATGCTTGACTTCCTCTGTCGCCCGGATTTCTTGAGGAGTTTTAGTGAGGTCTGTGAAGTTTACGTTTCTATCTTTGCTTGGAAGATTCCTTCCTTCGGGCCTTCGGGACTCAGACCCTCTGGGTCTTTTGTCATAGGTGCCGTAGTTACTTCTTTTTCGAGTAGGGCTGTTGCTTCTCCAGCTGGATGCCCTTTTTCTTTGTTCTTTGATGTCTACAGCTTCTTCTCCTCGGATATGAGCTTCAGCTCTTTCTAAGGCCTCTTCAAGGGTTCTAGGGAGACTCTTGTTAAATGATGAACCGGTCGTTACGGCTCATGCAAAACCTTAATAAACCTAGGTAGCTAGGGTAAGAAGGGTATCGAATCCACAAAGAGCATGTGGTTAGTACTACACCGACTATTTGTTTGTCTAGTTTTTATTACAAAATACAAAATACGATTATGAAGTTTTAGTTCTAACAATCTACTCTTTTTCTCTTTTTATATTTTTAGATAGAATAAGCGTCGATAATAGCCACAAACAACTATATCAAGGCTCGGTACAAAATATGATAACTAAACTAAATTTATAACTAAAGTACTCACTCCCGGGATCGAATAGGCAAGTCCTAGAATGCAAAATAAATTGACAAGTATATGAATTTCACTGCTAGATACGCGGTGACAAGGAACCGTAACTTAGCTATCAACTACTATCTCTAGGACCGTAGTATGCTTTATCGATTACGTTCACTAAATCCTCTACACTATATTGATGCATAAATGACAGAATTCATCTCATGAGATTAAACACATAGACATATCTAATCCTGCAGTGAGTCCAACCCAATATCAAGCACTCAATATAACGATTATAACATCACAGATTATAACAAAATACATAGTCAAAACATTAATACAAACCAAAAGCTTACAAATCGTCACCCGGAAGTGAGGTACGAATCTAACCGAACATGACTACAATCGAACAAGCATCATTCCTACAACTTATTGGCTTCATTTCGTGGCTTGGGACTGATCTAGGATCAAGTCCCGTGTTGGATTCGTAACAGAAGCGTCTGGTTGTTCTTAAGGAGGAAGAAGGTAGGATCTCGAGTTGGAACAGGCTAGAAAGTGAAGCAAACACGTTTTCTGCGAATAAGTCTCTCCCGCGGACCGCGGAGGAGATAAGGGATCTCCCCGCGCTCCGCGGGGATTATAAAAATCTTTTCAGATCTAACAACACGCCGCGGACCGCGGAGGACTTTGGTTTCCTCCCGCGGACCGCGGCAGAGGTTTGTGTAAGCAAAATCCTTTCCGTCTTCCGGTTTTGATCGTTTCTAGCGCGCATTCTCGTTCCGGCTCGCGTCTTCGCACTTTAAGCTCGTAAAATCATCGTTTTAGCTCTTTTAGCTTGTCGTCTCATATTCTCGATTAAGCACCTAATTCCGGGCAAACCTACACACAATAAACGATAAAAATACCAAATTAAACTATACAAATGGGATGCATACGACCTCGCATCATTAAACTCCCCGGTAAGGTACTTTGAGTTGATGGCGTTCATGAACCCTGCAACCTTCATTTTTTCGTCTGCATCGACATAGGTAAGGCCTTCTTTCTTGTATCTTTCAATAAAGCTTTTCATGCTTTCGTCGTCCCTCTGTTTTATTTGAAAGATAACGGTCGCATCCTTGACGCAACGTCTCTGTTGTGAGAAGTTGGCCAAAAATCCTTTACCAAGTTTGTTAAAGGTTTGGATGCTTCCTGCTGGCAAGCCATTGAACCAGATCCGTGCAGATCCAACAAGGGTCTGCATGAACATGAGGCAGCACTCGGGATCACCCCATTTCTCGATCCGAGCTGCCCCTGAGAAGATCTGAAGGTGATCTTCTGGATCATCAGTGCCATCGTATGTCCTTATATGAGCTGGCATCTTTAGCTTGTTGGGGAAATCGTAGTCTGCTATCTCTGGTGAGAAACAGGACAAGCTATTGGGCTTGTAAAGTTGGTTGATAGTGTGCTCCACCCTGTTTTTGGTTACTCCACCAGGATTTCCTTGTTGAGCAGCGATGGCTTGACTGATGAGTTGCTGCCAAGGAAAGTTAGCCATCATTTGTGATACATTGCTGGTTTCCATGGGGATGCTCATAGAAGCGTTTATAGCCATGGGAAGTGAAGCCATGGCTTGTTCCCATGAAGTGGCTGCCGGAGGTGGGACACTGGCTATTGGTGACTGTAAAAGTTGATCCAAGGTAATTTCATGCCCAAGTGGTGTGCCGGAGGTGGCAGCTTGGGTGGTAAACAGTGGGAAGGCAATAGGACTGGACCTTGCTTCGTAACGGGAGGCAGTGAATGTGTTGCTGGGACCAGCATTACTGTTCCTGGGTGATGGTCTGCGACCATAGGTGGCAGTGAAAGGGGTAGGAGGTCCAGGAGAGAGTGATACCTCTTCTTCCTCGTCATAATCTAGCCGAAGACGGACTCCTTTGTCCCTTTCCTTCATGACGTACTGGTTTAAAAGGGATCTGAGCTGCAGGAAGTTCCTTTCCACTCCTTCAGGGGTGAGATCTATGCGTTAGGGAGTTTGTGCAAGATCAGGGAGAGGAGAAAGCACCCCTGAACGAGTGGGAGGTGGAGTCTGCAAGTTTGCCGACCCGGGACGAGTAGGTGGGGACTGAGTTCCTGCTGGAGTGCCTCCCAGAGTGGAGAACGACACAGATCTGGCCGGAGAGGTTTGATCCGTGCCTAGAGAGATCTGATTGACCTCTTCTTGAGACTCAGGGTCAGACATGGGGAGAGTTGGTTTTGAGTCACAGGAAGGGTTCAGGGGTTCAAGGGTTCCACTCTGCCTAACGCAGGTCGTGGTGTCCTTCTACGTTGCAAACGTAGAAGGAGGTTCAAGATAATTTTATTGTTGTTAATGCTTTAGATTTCTAGTTTGAGCTGTACTCGAAATCAGAATTGGCTGTTCTAGAGATCCGAGTGAAGAGAAGTGTTCTCTCCACGTGCAAGGACCAAGAGAATAAGAAGTTTAGAGTGTAAGAGATGTGAGATGCTGTGATAAGATCTGTGAAGACAGGTCTGATTTATAGAGGAAAGGACCCTCTATTAGAGGAAAGCATATTATATTGGACCATGTTGCAACAAAAGGACAATCCACTAATAGCCGATGGTGGCTATTGACCTGCGGTCTGTTTGGTGTTGTTACTCCATCAACAACTGATTGTGTTGCTCGATGAAAAGGTGATAAGACAAGTCATCTTTTTGACTTAGGATACTTCTGCCTTTTAAACCGTTAGTAGCTTTAAACCCTTTAAGCACTGCACTTCGATATCGTTTGTTCTTTTTTGCTTTGAGCTACCCACGTCATCAGTCCAGATAGCCATGACCATTTATTTTTTAATGTAAAATCCCGAATGATGTGTTTTCAGCTTTAAAGAGGTTCACCACATGGGGTAGTATTCCTGATGGGTTAAGTCAGATCACTAATCACCAAATCACCTTACCCCTTGATAATTCCATCTGGAGTATAATCAATTGGCTAGTTTTCTCAGCGGCTGTGTACTTCATCTGACAAGAAAGAAATAGACGTCTCCATGAGAATGTTTCTAGGTCGAAAGAGGAGGTGACCCAACTTGTCAAAAACATTGTTAAAATCAGATTGATGGGCCTTCCTTTGATTAAGACCATATCCTCTTTGCAAGCTGCAAAAGTTTGGGACCTCCATGGTGTCCAGTGGGTGAAGTTGAACCAAAACAAAAATCTGAAGCATGACTGAACCAACCAATTGCCAGCAGTGTGGGGAATTGAGGTGGTACAAGGATAAAGTCGATATTAGACAGCAGCACAATCAGTATGAGGAAGACAAGATGATGAGTTTCTGGCCTGAGAACATTATCACACTCGTAATGAAAATCCTATACAATTACACTTTTCACTACTTTACTATGCTTGTGGGAATGGGTGGGTTTATGGGTTGGGTTGTGTTTTGCAGGTCTGTTTTGGGTTACGGGGAGGTGGGCAGGGGCTTGAGTTGGCTGTCATACAGTGGGCTGGTTGTTTTGGGTTGGGTTGGAGTTATAAGGGGGAGGAGGGTAGGTTTCAACCTTAGATGTTCTTGGTGTCACATGGTGGATTGTCTTCTCTTCTCTGTTCTTTGGTCTATAGGATTTTCCCTGGATAACCGATTGACCCTTGTTAGTAGTAATTGGTAGATCTGTGATAGGGGTGTAGAATTTTCTGGTATTTGGGATATAAACACAAAACCGGGAGTTATAAGGTTGGACTGGATAGGGGTGGTGTTTTTTCGGTGGGAGCCCAATTTGTTCCTTACCCCGAGTCCAGAAACCCATATTTGTTGGCCTATCATCTTAATGATTTGGTTTATTGCTGTACCGGGTGGGTTGGGACGACTACCCGACTATTAAAGCCTAGGTTGGCCTATATCTTTGGACAAGAAGATTGAGCTTGGAAAGCTGGATCAGACCTGGTGGGGGGAACCCATCCAAGTTTACCCTTTGAAGGCCCAAGATATGGCTCATTTTCACGACAAGAGGATTGGGCCCAACTGTGCCGATAGGGCCCCAAATCTGTTGTCTATTTTTCACAGGATTCAGACCGGGTGGGGGGAGCACACCTTGATGGTTCGTGTTCTTCTGCTGAGGCCCATCTCTGATTCGGTGGCGGGCTGGTCCTGCTGTGGTTTTCGGAAGGCCCAATCGAATTGGGTTAATGATCTCAAGACAAAGTGGAAAACCTGGATAATAGCCCATCAGGGGCCCTAGGATTACGAACTGCAAAACAGGCCCACTGATATGTTACTTTATAACTATTGGGCATATGTTCATGTTTATTTTTGGGTTTCCCATTGTGTTAAATACATTGCTGGCCTTTATGTTTGGCCCGGGTTATTAGGTTTTTTGGGTTGGGGGTATCTGGGTTATGTTAAGAATTCCCGGTATACCAATTTTTGGAGGCCAAAATTGCCTTTTGACTGGCCTTGTAGGGTTAGAGGTAGATTTTGTAAATCCCCTAAAGTGGGATCCATGGTTTCTTATTTTTGGTCTCCCAAGTATATAGTGGAGACAAAGCGGGGGAATGCCCCCAAGTGTTCTTTGGGTTTTTTCTACTTTAAATTCACTAGTGAGGCAGGGATGAAGGGAGTTCTTGAAAATGGCCCATGGTTAGTCAACAATATCCCCATCATCCTTAACAAGTAGGAATCGGGTCTATGTATCAAACGAGCTGAGCCGAGTTTTATTCCTCTATGGGTCACGATCCATGACGTCCCTATGGAAGTGTGGACAAAAAGGGGAATGAGCGTTGTTTTTAGTGGTGTAGGTGAGCCCCTCCATATGGACCGGGTTACGCATACTAGAGTTATAAATAATTCTGGAAAAATAGGATATGCGCGAGTCTTAGTGAATGCTAAAGTTGAGTTGAAACTGCCCCATGAAGTAGAAATTGAGTACCCGAGTGGTCCCAATGGCGAGGAACGGATTGGAAAACTTAATGTTTCATACCAATGGAAGCCCCCATTGTGTGATCATTGTGGTGTCTTTGGTCATTCGCTTAAACTCTGCACTATTAGACCGAAAACGGACGACGAACTTGCTGCTCTAGCCAAAAAACAATCTAAAGCTCAACCGAAAAAGGCTGCAGCCTCTGAAGCTGCTACAACAGTTGTTAATGGGTCAAAAGGTAAGGAGAAGAATATCGAGCATGCCCCGAATCTCCATGGTGACGTCTCTTTGAATGCGAAGAAGGCTAGTGAAAACAAGGTGAAGGCTGGAATGGATGGTAAATCTGTCGCAAAGCCGTGCTCTAAAGTGTCGAATAATAGTGGAGCTCAAGCTAGCTGTAGTGGTGTTAAACGTCCGAATCGAGGGTTTGATTTCTCGCGTGCAGTTCAGGGTCCAAAAGCTCCAAAAAACAGTGCAAAACAGCCCCCAAAAAGGACAATGTGGCTGTCAAACATAGTGGTCAGTTGCTGCAAAAAAGACTGGGCAGGAAAATATAGTAGTCGCGAATAGGTTTGAGGTCCTTTCGGAGGTTAAAGACCCTTGTGATAGTGTTGTACAACAACCCAAATTCTCCCTGTTCAATGCTGCAAGTGCAAATGGGCAGCAGCTCATTGGTGATCCTATGGACCTGTATCCGAATGCGACTGGAGTTGAGGAAATATGCACTGTAAATGAACAAATAGTCATAGATCCAGGCCGCATTCTTCCGGAATGGTGCAAGCGTAATGCAAGTGAATTTGTTAGCAAGGACTATGGTATCTCGGAAAGACAGAAAGATGCTATTATGGATCGGCTAAAAAGCGAAGCGCGTGCTATTTGTTGGGAAGATCAGGAAGATTGGGTCGATGGCGAATGGGAATTCTTTCGGGACTCTTGTTTCCAACTCGGCTTAGACCCGGATGACTGTGTTGAGAATGTCTTAGAAGACGATAGTGGAACGGCTCAATTCTTGACTTGCCAGCTTTGTTCGGGTAAGTATTTTGACCCGGTCGTTAGCAAGCCCTCCAAACCTAAGAAATAAATATGGTCTGCTGCTCCATATTTCTTTTGAGTTTTTGGGTCTTTTTTTTGGCACTTCGTCTGGCTTCCTGTTAGTTTTTGGGTGCTTTTTTATTTTGGTTGATGAGTTTGTTATTGCTTGGGATGGCTCTAATCCTATCGTACGATCCACTGGTCTCCATATGGGCTTTTGGATTGATCTTCTAGTTCATGGCAAATTTGATCTTGGTGGGCCCAGCTGTCTTCGGTATGTTGCTGCTGAAGTTTTTGCCTCTCTGGCCTGTTTTGGTCCCATCGTTTATTGGGCTGGCATTACCAGGCCCACTTAGTTTCCGACCCTCATTTGTTCATGCTGGGTTTTGAGGTTGGTTTCCTTAAAGGCCCATGATTTTGGGTTTCTTTTGTGCCGAAGAGAAGGCCCAATGTGTTTGGGTATTATTTTCCTGGGTTAGGATCAAATACACAAGACACTTTTTCTAAGAAGGGTGAGAAGGATTGTGATCCATTGATCATATATTTGAAGGGTTGAGATTAGTTTGTTTAAAAAAAATAAATAATAAATTAGAGAAAGGGCATAAAAGGAAAACTACATTTGTTGAGTTTCTCACTCCACATGCAATGCACATGTCAATTCCCCCATCATTTTAAAATGTCTATAACTTTTTCATACGATATTTTTTTTTCAAAAAAATTTCACCATATTAACGAGCGTTTTTTATCTTTAATATGAGTACCACATTGCTACATTAAAATTGAAAGAAAAAATCGTGTTAAATGGGTTTTCTTCTCCGTTGTGTCTTCTGCTCGTTCATTGTGTTATAATATGCACGTGTGCTTTATTAATATGTTATTTATGTTTTTTTAGTCTACACATGATTTAACTTTGTCCATTATGTTTTTAGTATGCTTTTCATTGTGTTTTACGCAAACGAGTTTTGTATTTAGGTGTACATTGTGTTTTATTATGTTGTTCATTGTGTTTAAGTCTATTATTCATTGTGTTCTAGTCTTTTGTTCATTGTGACTTTAGTATGTCGTCCATTATGTTTTATTAAACTGTTCATTATGTTTTATACCCTATTGTTCATTGCATATTTAATTGGTATTCATTGTGTTTTACGTTATCTCCATTGTGTCTTACGCAACTGGGTTTTCAACTTTTTTTTTCAAAAGTATTCATTGTGTTTTAGTCTTCTATTCATTGTGTCTTTAGTAAGTCGTCCATTGTGTCTTACGCAACTGGGTTTTCAATTTTTTTTCAAAAGTATTCATTGTGTTTTAGTCTTCTATTCATTATGTATTTAGTATGTCGTCCATTGTGTTTTATTAGATTGTTGATTATGTTTTATACCCTATATTTAATTGGTGCTCATTGTGTTTTACACTCCATTGTGTCTTACGCAAGTGGGTTTTTGACTTTTTTTTCGAAAGTATAACAATATGGTACTCATATTAAAGATAAAAAGACGCTCGATTTTATGGTATAATATTTTTTAAAAAACGATGACGTATAAAAAAGTTACGGACATTTAAAAATGAAGGTGGAAATGACATGTGACTTGCATGTGCATATTCTTTTGACAAAATTACCCCTCCCACTTGTTTAATCCTTTGACACATGTCATTTTCTAGAGGCTTTTCACCCTTCTCATTTATTGTAGCCTTTGTAAAATAACTCAACCATTATTTTCCTTATTTTGTTTGTATTGCTAGGTGTTGGTCGTTTTGTGTGTAGTCCTTCTAGTTAGTGTAGCCTGGTTTGTGCTTCTTTGTAGCGTTGTTGTTTTTGGTAGGAAAATATGTCACCTACTAGGTCAGTTAGAGGTGTAGTAGGATTTGTATGTTTTCCTCTTATAGAGGTTCCCGAAGCCAGTTTCGGGGGTGTCCGCTTTTAGGAGTTCTCGGGGGGTATGCCCCCTTAAAACCTGTACAATCACCTTTTTTTGGAATATAGTTTGCCGGACAATGCCCATTACCCAAAAACCCCTAAACCCTAAACTCTAAACCCCAGTGATTATGGAGGTTGTCACATTGACAGGAAATCCACTTCTACAGGATGTCAATTTCTGGGTGATAGGCTTATCTTTTGGCAATGTAAAAAGTAGATCCGGTCTTTCAGACATTGGGGTGTGGTTTATCTTTGCTTCAGTAAAGCCAAATTTTGCAAGTATGTCATCCACGTATTTTCCCTGATGGATCAAAATACCCCCAGGGCTTTGACGGACTTGCAAACCCAAAAAGAACGTCATTTCACCCAATGCACTCATTTCAAACTGCCTTTTCATCACCTATTCATAGTCCTTGCATAATGCATCACTAGTGGATCCAAAAATGATGTCGTCCACATAGATTTGCACAAGGATCTGGTCCTCATCTACTCTCTTAACAAATAAAGTCTGATCGATAATGCCACGAGTGTATCCATTGGCGAGCAAGTAATCGGTCAACGTAGCGTACCATGCACGAGGTGCCTGGTGAAGACCTTACAAAGCTTTATGAAGCTTGTATACATGCCCCGAATATTTTGGATTTGTAAACCTGGTGGCTGAGAAACATAAATCTCTTCTGTAACCTTTCCATAGAGAAAAAGCTATCTTGACATCCATCTGATAAACTGTAAAACCCTTGAATGAGGCATATGCAAGAAAGATCTTGATGGCTTCTAGACGAGCAATAGGAGTATATACTTCATCGTAATCCAGCCCCTCAATCTGCCTGAAACCTTGAACCACCAATCTTGCTTTGTTTCGGACAATTACCCCACTGTCGTCTCTCTTGTTTCTATAAACCCATCGAGTGCCAAGAAGACGTTTTCCCTGAGGTAGCTTCACCAGTTTCCAGACCTGTAAATTGTCAAACTGATTAAGTTCATCTTGCATGGCATCAACCCAGCTTGGTTCCCGCAAAGCCGCAACAGTAGTCTTTTGCTCAATCTGTGAAATGAAACACAAGTACAAGCATTTGTTGATGTTACCAGTTTGACTTCTTGTCAAAACACCAGTGTTCACAAGATCTATCACAGCTTCAATCGGGTGATCCCGTTGAACACCAGTGGGAACATCGGTGTCTGGAATGATTGGACTATCAGTAATAATCTCCTCTAAATCTGGTTCTTCAACTCCTTCGTTTTCATCTTCCTCCACAATGCATTCAGGAGGGATAGGGTCATGAAATTTAGAAGTCAAGTCATCAACAGATAGTTCTTCATCATCTACATGTTGTGAAGGCTCTTCAACTTCATTAGGAGATTTTTCAGAATGTGTTGCAGTACCGGGCTCATTTGTTGGAGATTGAAGAACAGGAGGGGTTTGCTGTACCAGTGGGTCTGCAGAAATTTTCGGTGGAGACCCAGGTAAAACATTTCCCTCATCCTCTGCACTATCCAACAAAGAGGATGAGGTGCCAAAAGTGGACATGAAAGGACCTGCAGAACCTGCATTAACACTAGAAGGCACTTCATTAATGATCTTCAAAGACAGAAATAAAGACTCATAATCGAACAACCAGTTGGGATCGACTCTAGTATCCGTATCATTTTCCTCGAGCCACCGCACGTCAAACGAATCTACGATCTGTCTAGTCTGTTTGTTATAAACCCTATATGCAGTTTTGCCAGCATAGCCAACAAAATAACAGTCGTCAGCCTTTTCATCAAACTTAGGTGTTGCGTCCAATGCAACAGAGTACATGGACAACCAAATGTTCGAAAATGCTTGACGGTGGGTTTTGTATTAAATAAGACTTCGTAGGGCGTCTTCATTCGTGCTTTATTTACCAGAACACGGTTTTGCACATAGCATGCCGTATTCACAGCCTCAGCCCAGAAGAAAGTCGGAAGCTTTGAATAACACAACATTGTATGCGCAGCTTCAATTAATGTGCGATTTCGTCTTTCAGCCACTCCATTTTGTTGAGGCGTTCTTGTAGAGATGAACTGATGAGCGATCCCTTTCTGAGCACAGTAGTAGTTAAATTCCGCATTCTTGAATTCAGTCCCGTTGTCACAAAGCAAAACCTTCACCTTGATGTTGGTCTGATTCTCCATTAGAATAATAAATTGTTTAATTATTTCTGTAGTCTCACTTTTGTTAGCTAGAAAGAAAACCCAAGTAAAACGTTAATAATCATCAGTAATCACTAAACAGTAAGCTTTGCGAGAAATGCTCAGTACATTTACTGGGCCAAACAGGTCCATGTGAAGTAGTTGAAGTAGAGAATCAATGGTATTCACCAACTTACAATGATGAGGCTTTCGATGATGTTTACCTTTTGCACAAGCAACACATTTTTCAACAGTTATGAAATCTTTAACAGGTAAGTCTCTTACCAAGCCCAATTTAGTAAGACAATTCAAGTTTTTAGCATTAGCATGTTCAAGACGACGATGCCATAGTATGGCATTATCTTGAGAAACTTTTGAAAACAGACATGTAACATTTTCAGATGGAGGTTTGTTCATGTCAATGACATAAGTATTTCCTCTACGTTCTGACTTTAATAAAACCCATTCTTCTAGAATCACTACTCCAGGTTTTAAAATCATGCATCCCTTATGAGTGAAATGAGTTGAATAGCCATTATCACATATCTGTGATACGCTCAAAAGGCTGTGCTTCAACTCTGGAACATAATTGACTTTGGTAAAGCAGAGTCCACCATTTCTTACTGTCCCTCATGATGTGATCTGACCCCTATCACCTCCCGCAAATGAGACAAATCCACCGTCGAAACGTTCCAATTCGGTCAGTTGGGATAAGTCTCCAGTCATGTGTCAAGAACAGCCACTATCAATGTACCAAAGGCGAATGATAGTCCTCCATAGCCGTTCTTGAACATGATGCGAAATTAGTTAATGTTTGGTACCCATGCCATAGCCTTTTTGGGTATCCCATTCTTATCCATGTACTGGGCTTCCTTCTAGTGCATGTTAGCAATAGAAACAGATTCATGATTATCATCACATACATTTTTATTTGGATTAACAGAACGTGATGATCCTACAGATGGGGGAGGACTTGGAATAGAATTCTTTGGTTTCCAATATGATTTTTTTTTTTGAAACCATTTTCTTCTTGTTATTAGTAGATACCTTATAGGTTTCTACTTGTTTGGGAGGCATCTTACCAATTCTGTTTAGCCTCTTATTTCTATTCCAGTCTTCATCAGAAGGCTTCACCTTGGATTTGTCACTCCTCACAGCTTTAGGCTTATTGGCCTTCATTAGCTCCGAGTGATTTATATTCCCTTTTGGAGCCTTCTAACGCTCCTGTTCTCAGAGAAAGTCAAATGAGTTTTGCAATTTATGGCTATGTGTCCAGGGATTCCACATGAATAACAGGTTTGACGCTTCACATGTGGATCCCCCTGAGGTTTTGCTGCCTTATCAGATCTATAAGATCTGTATGGAGCCCGATGGCTTTGTGAGGTTGTCCTTGACAAATTCTGCTATTCGTACTTTGGCAAAACGTGTTTGGGTGGAATATATTTACCAACCCCACATGTGCTTGTTTGTTTAAATAACAAATTTTTAGTTTCACCACTTGCATTTGATAAAATAACAGAATCAGACGAAGTAGTCAAATTACAATGTTTAATGCTCAAAACAAACGACCCCACACAAAAATTATTGTCTTTAGCAGAAATTGAAAAATTGTCTTTCTGAATCTTATTATTCAGTTCATTTGATTCAGAATCACTGACTTCATCCCCATCATCTACCCAATCCTCAACAAATACATTGTCTGCACAAGAATCAATTGAGTTAGTATTTAAAACATCAGATGAATCAACATAATCGCTTGCAACATGTTCATCAGTCACAGGAGAGTCAGAAGAATTTGTGCTCTGCGCTTCAGAATCAAATGAATCAGAATTGGAAGTTGAAACTGATTCAGGTGATTCAGATATGTTAACAGATGATTCAGCTGTTTCACAAGTTTGATTTTCTGATTCATTTGTGTCAGCCGAATCTGTCTCTGAGACAGATGAGGCCTCATTCACTTCTGAACTATTTGAACATGATTCTGAAACAACTGAGTCACTTTTAGTTTGTGCCATTTTCTTTAAGTACAGCTCTCTAAAGTCTTTCATGTAATCAAACTCATATGGCACATTTGAGTTTGTGGAAACAGTTTCTTCACAATCCTTTTCATCAACTTGTACCGATTCATTTTTAGATTAAGTTTCAGATTCATTTGTTACATCATCTTTCATTACATCAAAAACTCGATCAACCTCTTTATTTTTCTCAAAACTTAAAGTTTCAGTTTGTTTATCAACACTTTGAGGTTTAACAAAAACTTTATCTGAAGATGGCTTTGATTGAGATTTATCTGATTTAGGCTTAGAGATTTTAATTGGAACAGATTCAGGTCTAGTGATCTTAATCTGATCTCTCGATGGTCTGATACTTGGCTCTTCCATTAGAGGACTATATCCTTTAATTGGTAGAGCCAACAACTCTTCGTCTGTCATGGGAAGAGGAATAATTTTCATTGAATGGAGGAGGAACTTCTACAAATCCTAGGCCTTTATTCCTCAATTCCTTTTTAGGTCTGAACTTTAACTGCGTATTGATTATTTTTTCAACCTTCACACTGGAACAATCGAATTTTTTAAAATGAAAATCTGCATTTTCAAATTTTGATTTTAAATCAATCAATTCTGCAGTTAAAGTATCGGACACGCGTCTGAAGTGTAGATAGTGACACTTGTGTTCGCTCACTTCTTAATGCAAGCGCTTGATATCTAGTTGTTGTGCTTCGACCATTTCTTTATAGGACATAAATTTCTGTTTCATGTCCCATGTGGCCATTTTTTTCATATTCAAGATGCTTGTACGCAGAGAGAGTTTCTTCGCTAAACTCTTTAACCTTTAATTTACATTTTCCAGTGCAACAAAAAGCAGATAATAAATCAGAATATACCTCGGTTTCGGAAGGCACATAGTCGTCATCCATCAGTGCCATGAGAGCCATGTAAACTGCATCTTCTGTTATCTTCAATTCTTAAACTTCTGTTGACCAATCCCATCTAGCTCCTTCCTGAACCACCATAGCATTGCTCGGAGTTGAAGCAGATGAATCAGTGCGAGTAACTAAAGCCTAAGTGCCTGGAGTGGAGGCAGAAGCAGTAACAGTGGGAGCAGTGAAAGCAGTCTCTTTCTTCGGCCTTGTACATTCCCTAGCAAAATGACCAGGTTAATCACAGTTGTAACATCTCATCTTCTTCTTTTCCCACCCCATTATCTTTTTAGGATTCTCCCACATGTTCTTTCCTGTTTTCTTGATGAATTTTGATACTCGATGCACTACCATAGCTATCTGCCAAGTCAGGTTCATCTCTTCTAGGTCGTCCTGATTCACATCATTCAAATCACAGGCTCCAACATCCTTTGAGGTCAATTGACCAGTGAGAAAGGCATTGTAGCAGTTCATAAATCCAGCAAACATCCCCAAATGTTCAGCAAAATCCTTTGGTATGGTGACAGGTGTCTGAGAAGCAACCATTGATGATACCTGTGAGGTGGAGTTGATTGATAGAGTAGCAGTAGCTTCTGATGTAACAGGATTGACTTGATTTGATGATTGAGCAGCCTCAAAAATTGGTGGATATGAAGATCCACTGGCGCGTTGCTTATCCAGTTGAGACATAAGATCATTACTTGATGAGGCCACAACTGCATTGTTGTAGCTTGCAGTATGTGCCTGATAACGTTGCTTATCATCTAAATCATATGACTTGATCAAAGAGATAGTCTTGGACAGAGTTAGTCTTCCCAGGTCTTTTGTTCTTTTAATCAAGGTCACATTTGAGTCCCAGTTTCTCGGCAACGTGTTCAGCAGCTTTTTGTTCATCACCGAATTCTCCACCACCATATCATTTGCCTTCATCTCACTTACAAGAGACACGAAACGTTGAATCTGACTTTCTAGTGTTTCACCAGGAATGTGATTAAAAGCATTGAATTTTTTACTCAACATTTCTCTCCTGCTTTCCTTCATCTCTTCGTTTCCTTCATACAGATTCTCAAGTGCAACCCAGAGTTCTTTGGCAGAAGTTGGATCACGAACTCCAATAGAAACTTCAGGAGACAGTCCCTGATGGAGATAAGCTAAAGCCCTTTCATCAACATCAGTCTTTGCATGATCTTCGTCAGTATACATCCTTTTTGTCTTAATAGCAGTTTCCCTAGTCACATCATTCACCGTATAGGTCATCACACATGGTCCATTTAGAATCGATCTCAGTGCCTTTAGATCCTTTAGATCCTTGATTTTCATGAATTGGATGAATCTGAACTTCCACTCAGAGTATGACATTCCGAGTTGAAGTATAGGAAACTTCTGATGAGTCCCAATGACAAACTCCATTGCCTTGTCAAGTTGTGTAGCCACTAGCAGCTGATCAGCATTCAGTCCATTCATGTTAATCTGATTAACTTGTTCCATTTATGAAAATTAAACTTAAAATTATTAGACAATTAGTTATATTTATTTAAATTTTAGGTCCAATAATTTATCCACAGTCCAATAGTTATCAGTCCAAATATCCAAGAGGTCCAAACAGTCCAGGAATAGGTTTATGATCTGAGAACAGTTAAGCAACTCGAGTACTGAGTAGAATTCGAGAACAATTATGAAATTCGAGAACTAGGCAGAGTCCGAGAATAGAACTGAGGCTCGAGAACAATTGCTTGATTCGAGAACACTTCTCAGACTCGAGAACACATGCCTTATTTGATAATAGTGTTCATATTCGAGAACAGATCTTGACTCGAGAACAGTTTGTAGACTTCGAGAATAGGCTGTGATCCGAGAACGGTGTGCAAGCTCGAGAACAGGTTCCTACTCGGGAACAGTGTGCAAGCTCGAGAACTGGCTGAGACTCAGGAACAGTATGTATGCTCGTGAACAGAAGTTGACTCGGGAACGCCTTCCAAGTGCACTCTCCTTCAAACCTGCCAAGATTAGAAAACAGAATTTTTGAAAAATATGGAAACCTTTTAATTTTTTAAAAGATTGATTGACCGAAAATTTTGGTTTCCATTTCAACCAGTAACCCGAAATTTTTGTTAACACAAATGCAACTTTGAAACAGATCAAATCAATAGATTGATCGAGATTTGATTAACAAACACTTTGTAAAAGATTGTAAAAAACTTAATTTCAAAGATAATATTGTATATCAATTATCCTGCACAAGGTTGTTAGTTTGTGAAGCATTTATGAATATAATCAAAACTGAAAAATGATAAACACAAAGAAAGACAACCTTTTTCACAGCTATGAAATCTCCTTGCTTGATTTTCGTGTTGGTACCGAACCGAGCCTTCGTAAGACTACTTAGGCTCCGATACCAATTGTAAGTCCAGAATCCTCTCCGGGGTATCAAACACACCCAATCGACTGCGAAAAACAAGATTGAATGTAAGAACCACAAGGAAGAAATGAAAGCCGAATGATTTTATTGCAAAGGTGCACACGACTTCTAAGAGTCATCCGGTACACCAAGTTCGAGTACAAGAGAGTAAGATAACAATCAAATAGCAAAACCACAAGCAAACCCAAAATGTTCTAGGAACCCCCTACTTATAGTTGCATAGTGATGAAGGCTTGTCGTGTACTCTTATCAAAAGAAATTTATAATGCAACTTCTTAACTTACAACTAATGTAAATAGGGAAGTAGGGTTGTCGAACCACGAGGAATGAGTGGAAAGCTTAAATGTAACTATGCTAGATTTTAATGTCACAATTTTTATAGCTTTTATATTTTTTAACAAGTAATATAAAATTCAGATTTTAAGTGTTTGGTTGAGATCTGTAAACTAACAATAACAAGATTTTGGATTATAACAATATGTTTAAAAGAGTAGCTTCCACCCGGGATCCTATTCGTATGTTTTACTGACAAGTTTCTATTGTTGCTCTAAACACTTCCTGTCACGAAGCCTTGGGGTATAGTATTGATATAACAACTAGTGAGCTATTATCAGTCTAGCTATCCCTACGAGAACATAAACCAATCTCCTTATGGTGTCGAAACGAAAGACCACAATTACTAGATTATTTGATTTACGCAAACAAGGTTTAATCAATACACACAAATAGTAAAAGAGCTAGTTTATACAACAATTATAACAACTCAGATACAAACATACAAATAATCACCCGGGGGAAAAGCTACTGTGAACGGTTTAGCTCCGCATCTTGGAGCAGAATGATTCCATGGTTGTGTAGAATGCTTCCATAGTTCCTAGAACTTGATTGTAAGTGAAAATGGTGAAGAATTGGGTTAAAACCCGTCAAAGAAGTGTCCCTTTGCGAATGCAGGTCCTTCCAGTCTTGTAGAGCTCGTCCATGAAGAAGAGAGTGCGATCTTAGGCTGGAAAGTGAAGCCAGCCTATTTTTCCACTTCGTAACGTTGCCGCGGTACGCGGGAAGGCTTAGAGAATCCTTCTGCGTACCATGGAGGATATTATAATATTTCTGGACTTAAAACACGCCACGGACCGCGGAGTGTAACTACATTCCTCCCACGGTCCGCGGGAAGGGTTTGTGTAAGAAACTTTTGTTTTCCGCATCGTTTTCATCCGTTTCTCGCCCCGATTCTCGTTCCGGCTCGTATACTCTCGCTTAAGGCTTATAAAATCATCGTTTTAGCATATCCTTCGTCTTCGTTATCATTCTCGTTATTGTAGCTAACTCTAGGGTATTCTACACACAAATAAACACAAAACTAACAAATTAAACTATAAAGATGTGATCCTTTCGGACTCACATCACATAGGGAGGTTCACATACAAAGGCCCAAAAGCCGAAACCCACTTAATCACTAGACCAAAATACCCAAAGTGTCTAATGGGCCAAGACAGACGCAAACATCTAAATTATGGCCCTACATAGGGATCTTTGATTGCTGGAGTAGGCTTGAACGTTTCTGATATTCAATCTTAACCTTGGCACAAGTCAGGCACTTACTAACATAAGTGGCTATCTCAGCTTTCATGTTCGGCCACCAATAAAGAGTTTTGAGGTCTTGGTACATCTTATCTGAACCAGGATGTACCGAATAACGAGAGGTGTGAGCTTCGTCTAGCATGAGTTGTCTGAGATCCCCAAAGCGTGGAATCCAGACTCGATTCATGAAATACTGAAGACCATCAGACTTCAGTTCCAGGTGCTTATCAGCACCATGCAAAGTCTCAAGCTTGATATTTTCTTCTTTCAAGGCCTCAACCTGGGCTTCATGAATCTTATCAGGAAGATTTGAATGGATAGTGAGTTGTAAAGCTCGCACCCGCTTGGGTTTCGTTTCCTTACGACTAAGGGCATCTGCTACCACGTTAGCTTTCCCTGGATGATATTTTATGGCACAATCGTAGTCATTCAGGAGCTCGACCCATCGACGTTGTCGCATGTTCAACTCCTTTTGATAGAATATATGTTGGAGGCTCTTATAATCATTAATGATCGTACACTTCGTTCCATATAGATAGTGCCTCCAAATCTTTAGAGCAAATACCACTACTCCCAGTTCCAAGTCATGAGTGGTGTAATTTTTCTCATGAACCTTCAGTTGACGAGATGCATACGTGGTCACCTTATCACGCTGCATTAATACCCTAGCCCTGGATAGAAGCGTCACAGTACACCACGAAGTCATCTGTACCCTCAGGTAATGATAGAATTGGTGCACTGCAGAGCTTTGTCTTCAACAACTGAAAAGCAGATTCTTGGGCATCTCCCCACTTGTAAGTAATACCCTTCTGCGTCAAAGAAGTGAGGGGTTGAGCGATCTTTGAGAATCCCTCAATGACTCTGCGATAGTATCCCGCAAGACCAAGAAATTGGCGCACTTCAGTAGGAGTCTTGGGAGCCTCCCATCATTTGATAGCATCTATCTTCGCGGGATCGACATGTATACCAGCCTCAATAACTACATGTCCTAAGAATTGGACTTCCCAAATCCAAAAGTCACACTTAGATAATTTTGCATACAACTGCTCTTTTCTCAGAAGTTCCAAGATCAGCTGCAGGTGTTGTTCATGCTCTTCCCTACTCTTGGAATAAATTAATATGTCATCCATAAATACTATGACGAATTTGTCCAAATAGGGCTTACACACGCGGTTCATAAGATCCATGAACACGGCGGTGCATTGGTTAGCCTAAATGGCATTACCAAAAACCCATAATGTCCATAGCGAGTTCGAAATGCTGTCTTGGCCACATCCTCCTCTTGGACTCTCAGTTGATGGTATCCTGACCTCAAGTCAATCTTAGAATAGAAACTCGACCCTTGAAGCTAGTCAAACAAGTCATCAATACGGGGTAATGGGTAGCGATTCTTGACAGTCACCTTGTTCAACTTCCAATAGTTGATACACATGCGGAAACTCCCATCCTTCTTCTTAACAAATAGGACTAGGGCTCTCCAAGGTGAAGACAGTTCTTGAAGTTCGCCTGGTGCTAAGCGATATGGTGCGCGTGCAACTGGGCTGCTCCAGGTGCAAGATCAATTTGGAACTCCACTTGAAGAATAGGTGGAAGTCCAGATAGTCCCTCTGGGAATACATCTAGGAAATTACGTACTAAAGTTTTCCTTAATCCTCATATCAACTTCAACTCGAGTGTCAGAAATGTTAGCCAGAATGGGTGGATAGCCCTTTCTAATACACTTCTGGGCTTTCAAAAATGAGATGATACCCACCATGGCACCACCACGATCACCCTGAATAGATAATAGTTCTCCACTGGGGAGATGGATACGAACAATCTTCTCCTGACAGAGAATTTCAGCGCGATGCTTGGATAACCAGTACATGCCAACTACGATATCAAAGCTTCCTAGGGTGATGGGTATAAGGTCGATGGCAATTACTTGACCATCTAGCTTGAGCTTACAGTCTCGATGGATGTGGGTTGCCTCAACAGGCTTCCTATCAGCTAACTCTATAGAATGTGGAGAGTCAAGAAGAGTGGGGACTATCCCTAAGAGTTTGCTAAGTTTTAAAGGCATAAATCTAATATTCGCACCGGAATTGAAAAGAACAGCAACAAGATTGTCGTTCTTGGCTTCTCCCGAGCCGATTATGGAAGCTATTCCCCGACCACCATCGAGATTTTTGTTGCCATTGCTGCTAGTGTAGTTGAGCTCGGGACAGTTCCAATTGAAGTAGGTTTCACTCCCACACCAGGAACAGTCCCTTCCAATACCTCGTCGTTGTTGCTATGCTAGCTACTACTATGGAAGAACTTATTTCTCACACCATCCCACGTACTCTTGCTATCACCAAAAGCAGAAGATGAAGCACCATGCTTCGGAAAAGTATCATGCTCAACAGTCTCGTCAGTGAGTTTGCGAGCCAGGTGAAAGATTTGTTAGATTCTGGGTAGGTTAGTTGCAGTGACCATACCACAAATCTGTGGGACCAACCCTTTTGGTATGAAGCTCGATCCACTCGTAAGGTAGCTTAAGTGGAGTTGTGCATATAGTAGTTAACTCGTGTAGTGTGGTAGTGGAGCATACCTTACCAGATTTGCCTAGGGTAGACGCACATGGAAAGCCCGTGTAACATCCAGCCTCTCTCACCACCAATATATTGTCCGCTTTGCCCCCGATGGGTTGCCCATCCAGGAACTCACGGCTTTGTTTTTGGTCACCCCGGTGGAGACTTCCCAGGAGGTCACCCATCCTGATACTACTTCCACATGAGCACGCTTAACTGTGGAGTTCTCCTCTCATCCACTAGCATTAAGCCCAAAACGCGTTGGTGATTTAAGAGGCTTTGGATTACTTATGAACCAAGGATCTCTCCTGGCCACGGCCGATGTGGGATTTGCCTAGGGTGTCATACAATGGTCCATGTTAATCTTCTCAGAAATCCGTACTGTTACAATCACCCCCCCTTAGGGACTCATCGTCCTCGATGAGGTTTGCCCCACCATCCCGAACGGCACAGGAGTGGCTCTGATACCATTTGTAACATCCGGCCTCTCTCACCACCAATATTGTCCGCTTTGCCCCCGATGGGTTGCCCATCCAGGAACTCACGGCTTTGTTTTTGGTCACCCCGGTGGAGACTTCCCAGGAGGTCACCCATCCTGATACTACTTCCACATGAGCACGCTTAACTGTGGAGTTCTCCTCTCATCCACTAGCATTAAGCCCAAAACGCGTTGGTGATTTAAGAGGCTTTGGATTACTTATGAACCAAGGATCTCTCCTGGCCACGGCCGATGTGGGATTTGCCTAGGGTGTCATACAATGGTCCATGTTAATCTTCTCAGAAATCCGTAATGTTACAGCCCGCCTCTGCCCTTTTCAAACCAGCTAAGTAGTCTAACCTTTCCCCTTCAGTCCTGCTGAAGTTTTTGAGTCTTACAACCCATAAAAGCCTTGAAAATACGCTGGTGGGTTATTGTTTTGACATGTGCGTTCAAGGAATAAGAAAGTTCAAATGCGGAAGTCAAGGGAAAAGAATGATTTAGCAGAATAGATCTTTACCGGCCTGGAAAGATGCGAGGGCTTCAACCACCCTATCGTTAATCATAAGAACTCAGTCTTATCTAAGTTCATAAATTAAGAGAAAAGAAAAGAAAGAAAAGACAAGCAAGGAAAAGCTAGGAGCCAATCGCCGCCACGCTCTATCGAAATAGTAGAGCCTTCATCCTCACTTTCCATGTGTTCGTCCTGCTCAGGTTCCCCTTCCATTCCTTCATCTTCCTCTTTCGCGGGCGTCAGTGTTATATGGATCTCAAAACGTACAGTTTCCATGTCTAGTCCTGTGTAAGCCAGTTTAGTGGTCAGCTGCGCCACTCGTTCCTCCAATCGTGGCTGTGAGTAAGTTTCGTCTTTCCTTGAGATATTGCACTGCGTCGTACGCTTTGCGTAACTCCCCAGGGGTGTGAGTAACAAGTCATGATCTGGTGTGTTCCCATGAATCTATCATATACTCATGAGAAACAGGGACACGCATGTCATATAATCGCTCGTACTTGGCGTAAATGAACTAGAGTAAGAATAAAATTTTATGTGGGTAACCCAGTCTCGTCTGGGTTTCAAATGAAAGTAAGAGAGATCAAGCAATAAGGGACAGGAATCAATTGTCTCCTTGCTTAGTGAAAAAGGTTGCGTCTCAATATTTGATCTCTCTGAGTTCGATCGGTTTAGCTTCATACTTTAATTCTTCTTTTAGTGGCACGCGACATAGACGTCATGCAGCTTTCCGTGTACGTGCGCAGCAATGCCCGTAAGGGTTCTCTCCTCTTCACCATTGCTGATTTCCCATCCATGAAGTTTGTTGGGATACTAATCCCAATATTGCGCCACCTGGTGTGACCCTGGTCCTTCAACAGTGACGTGCTTAGAATCAGGTGTAGGGCTAGCAGATAACATGTATCCTGAAATCATGTGTTGTAGATATATGTAGCCAAAAGCTAATTGTGCACTTAAGCTGTGAGTGTAACTAATATAGTACTTATGCTATGATGATTATAGACTAGAATGCAATTCCTAGTTCACTATAACCAATGGCTCTGATACCAATCTGCCACACCCTCAAATTTTCACTTGCGGGGTTTTATCGTGAGGCGCATGACATACCTGGATCTCATAGCCATAAGTCACATAAACGACTCTAAATGCCCAAACCATTTAGTTCGTTATTGAAAACCAAGTTTAAAAAGTCAACCAAAAGTTTAAGTAATTGCGGAAGCGAAATCAAAAGCAGTTAAGTAATTTGTATGCGCAAAACAAACGCGCCCAAAACCAAACATAAATAAGTAAATGGCAAAAATAGTTTAAAGTGTTCATAATCCCATGACACATATGATGCATGACCTACTCGTGCTCCAATCTAGCGACCTGCAAAAGCATGCTATCGTGTGTCAACATTAAGTTGGTGAGTTCACAAAGTAAAGTAAAGTAAATGAGTAAAGAAACGCGTAGGTTTCCAAAACCACGTACCCGCTAATTCATCACATGCCAGGGGTAGCTAACCCACTCATGACAACTAAACACATGTAATATCGAACTGCTAAACAACGAGATCCCACAACAGTGAGCAAAGTGCCTTGCATCATTGTCTATCAACAATGATAATATGTTAAGTTATAGTTCACACCCATGCTCCCAGCACGATGTGAGGTTTGTGAAACCTAATAGCGCTATCAACTAATAACCCGCTTGCCAACCAGCAATTCATTCTGTATCTAGAATGACTTCAATGATAGATTTGGTTTAGTTCATCAAGGACCCAAAATTGTGAATTAGTAAAACCCGATTCACCCCGTGAACCAAAGCACCCCAAAACCCAGGATGCAAAAGTAGTCCCAAACCGGACTAGAAAAGTAAGTAATTCCCAACCAGGAATTAACGTACGTGTCTCCAACCATAGACGCATGCTTTCGAGAAAAGTATTGAAACTCACCTTAGGTCGCAAGCTAAAAATCCAAACTTCGCAAATAAGGACGTGCTACTGACTCCCTAAAGCTCTTCAGAATCAAGACATGAACACCTTCTAACCTTCCTGGATGATGTTCTTGAGCTTTAGCAGGTGTTGGAGGGTTTATTTTTCGTACGGGGGTTGTTATGGACGATTAGGGTTGAGATTATGAGGTGCATGGGGCTTAAGATTGCTTAAATAGAGGGTTAAATTCGGTTTTGCGCGTCAGTCACCGCCGAACGGCCGTTCAGAAAGAGTGAACGGCCGTTCACTCTTCCTCAGCTCGTTTCGCGCGGTCCAGTCCAATGTGTTGCATGTTTTCTTTGATGTTTTCGTTATTTTGGACCATATCAAGGTTAACCTCATCTATTTAGACCACAACCATCCTAACGGTTCATCGATTACGATTTTTAATAACATGTTTGGTTTAAATTCACGTAATCACATAACAGTTTACACATAGATTCACAAAAGCACGTAATTGCAATTAATATCAAACAATTAATTCACAATTATCTATTTTCTCAATTCACCAACGTTCGGGGTTCGATACTCGTATGCATAGTTCGGTAATTCCCCGAATTACCTCTGTTATGCAGTTACTAGTCTATAACTGTGCAACGTGTGACTCACCTAACTAACCCTAGTTAAGTAGCATACTGTAAATGTAAATAAAGTTAACTAGAGTTTAGTTAAAGTAGGAACCTGAAATGTGGGATGTCACATCATCCCCAAGTTGAAAAGAATTTCGTCCCGAAATTCAGTAAGTAAACAGTAAAGCCAGTGTACAATGTGTGCTTGGTTCCCGGATGTCACAATAACCATACATATTTTACCTTTAGTCGTGCACCTTGTTCGGAAAATATTGTTGCGAAGCCATGTAATATCATCTCCGGGATCAGATGGAACGGTACTAAGAACTCGACGTGACACAAGAACCTCACCCCAATCAGGGTAAAGTACTTCCGTGGGTTCCTCTTCCTCGGTCGCATCATATTGTGGATCGGGCTCATCCACAAAACCAAGAATTTGCTTGTTTGGGCAGTCCCGTTTAAGGTGACCCAATCCTTGACATTTAAAGCACCACGGAGCTTTTGACGGCCCCGTCTGAGGACTTGGAATCACAGGTGGGTCGGCTTTGATTGGGCTGACCCGAGGAGCCGATGTTGTTTGGCGTCAGGCCGGTGGAAACTTAGGTCGGCTTAAGTTTGTGAGTGAGTTGTTGTTCAACCCGTAAAGCAAGCCTGCACACATCATAAAAAGAGTAATATTGTGTAATAATACCACGTCCGCAATATCTTGTCGCATGATACTCAAGAACCGAGCAATAATTTGTTCTTCATCTTCTTCCGCCCCACAACGCATTCGCATGCGTTCAAATTCGCTACTGAGTTCTGCAACTGTTAAGGAACCTTGTTTGAGGTGGTGATAATCCAAATATGCATCTTGCTTGTATGTAACAGTAAGAAACTTGGCTTTCAAAAGGCGTTTCATCTTATCCCATGTTTCGACTTTATGTTTTCCTTCTTGATAACGTTTAGCCTGCACATGATCCCACTACAATGAAGCATGTTTTTTTAATTTAATTGCGACAAGTTTTACCTTGAGGTGGTCGGGGATATCACGAAGATCAAATATACGCTCCACTGTTTGAAGCCAATCCAGAAAATCATCAGGTTGCAACCGGCCTTCGAACTCTGGGATCTCGGTGCAAAGACCCAGGGCTCGTATGTGATCAACCGGCTACGGTGGTTGCACCCGTGGTGACCTAGGTTGTCGATGGGGTGGGGTGCGTTGGTGTTGATGTCAGGGGGCAAAAAAATTGTCAAACCCGTTGCTGCCGTCTTCATATTCCTGCACAATGGACTGCGTTTCTAAGCTTTCTTCCTTCTCATTGTACCTGTCAAAAGGATTAGTTTCCAATTCGTGAACCCGTTGACGGAGGCGTTCGATCTCAGCATCTCGAGGATCGCGTTCTTCATAACCGTTGCCTCCGGTGGCGACTCGACGATTCTGTTGACGACGATCCCTTCCTGACATCCTGAGATTTCTGGGCTTTGGTACCACTTGATGCGGATCCACGAACAATTATAAACCTAGGTGGAACCCAAGCGGCGACGATACTTGGCCAACCAAGTTATCACTTGTCGGAATGTGAGGATCCCGGCCAACCAAGATCAAGAAAACGAAAACCACATTTCTTAATAAAATTCAATAATCATTTATCATCCAATCAAAGATTTTACAAGCTTAAATAGAAACTTAAAAACAATAAACAAGGAAACGATAAATATGGAATGAAAAGATAAAAATAAACCCCAAAAATAAGGTCTAAAAGATAGAAATGAATCTTGAATTAAAACTAATCTCTTCCATGTGTTGGATGGCTTTAACTGACTTGGGTTGGTTCTAGCCACTTTCGGTACCAGGTTTGATGTCGTCATTTACTTGGGTTGGATCCGTATCAGTATCTTTTATTTACGAGATTTTTTAAAGAAAAAAATTACACTAAATTAATGAGCGTTTTATTATCTTTCCAACAAGTACCATAGTGTTATATATAAAACGGAAGAAAAAAACACGTGTTCAGATAATTTATTAATCATGTATAGGCAAGTCACTAATTATGTTTAACCAGTAAATATGAATTCTATTTTCAACCAGAGCAGAATAGGTTACTAAAGTTATAAATTGTTTTAGGTTAGTTATCAATATTAGTATGTTAGAGTTGTACATTTTTTTAGCCTTTAGGATAAGTATTAATATTAAAGTTACATTGGAGTTATACATTGTTTTAGATTAGATGTTAGCATTGGAGTTGTACATTGTTTTAAGTTAGGTATTAATATTAGAGTAGTACACTGTTTTAGGTTAGATGTTAACATTAAAATTATACATTGATAATTGTTTTAGATTAGGTGCTACCTGAAGCTTTCCTGCATATAACTGTAAATCGCATTAGTGTATTTCATATGTAAAATTGATGTGTCATATTAATTTCTCAACCCTAAGACGCTCCGGGGTATAGTCTAGTTATAATATATATGTTGATTAAGACATACCTATGCTGTTATCTACAAATAAACATTTTGCATTCTACTCATGCATGCATCATGAATAATACAACAATCTCTAGAGACGGACAAACATCTTTATTATGCTTCTTTAACTGATACGCTGCCTGCATCAACAGATTTTGTTTTCCTAGTACCTTGGTAATTTGACCTCACATGCTGAAAAACAAAACAAAACAAAACAAAACAAAACAAAACAAAATCACTTCAAAATTTTAATTTTAAAATACACAAACAGCATAAATTTGTAATAAAATTATAAACTTTTAACCAATACCTCCAACAAAGACACGTAATAAAAATCTTCCATATGCTGCATAAGAGCAGTCCCATCTCTAATTGACCGGAAAATATTTATTTCAGTGTTCAATATTTTCTCAATCAGTTCTTTCTCGCCTTTCATCTGTCACAAAAAAAAAGAAAGAAAGAATAAACTATTATTTCATATTTACACGTTAAATAAAAGAATCCAATCCTAATTACCATCTAAGTCATATTCTACTGTATTTTGAGATCATCTCAAACTAATAACATAACCCTAAAAAAATTAACAGGTATTTAGAGAAAAAGGTATATAATGATGTCATAAACTATAGTAATTATATAACAAACTCCAGCACTTACAAATTCAGTTACAAGAGCATCAGGAGTGGATTCCCCAATAACATCGCCTTCATAACCATCTCCGAGGAGCTCTATATTTTCCTGCAACAAATATTTACTATAATTAGACCAAGAAACTAACAAAGGTGAACACTAAACCTACAAAAGTGAACGCATATATACATGGTTTCAACATGTGGCTTGTTTATTAGATTACTCACCATGGCATTTTGTACATCTCCAGCTGATAGATATATAGGTTGCGCCACATGGCAATAACCCATTAAACGAGGGACAGAAGGAATAATATCTCTGTGATTTACAACTCGCCAGCTGTCTTTAACTTTCTACAGTGCAAAGCAGAAAATGATCATCAAAAAAAGAGAAATTTATGATATGGATAGAGTGAAATAACAATAGAATGTAAAGGGAAGTACAAGGAACAAAATTATCAAATTTAAATCTAATACAGGTGTAATCATGGGCAGCAAGAAGTCAAATCACACAAATGTCGGAAACGAAACTATGAAGGATGTAAATCAAGCAATGCATGTCTTAGTGATCCAAATCACAATAAAGAATCCACCTTACTCCAATGGGCGGTCTAGGCCATTGCCATTTCTATCTTAATTGCTTTCAGCAAGCAGATCACATGCACATGCATAATTTGTGTGATTGCATACAACAAATCAACTTATAAGTTACTACCAAATATGGAAGCAAGTGTGATCAAACCAGAGTTTCAGAAAGGACAGATGGTGCAGAAAAAGTGCAGTAGGAAATCAGATTATGTTCCTTCTTGGTAGTTCACTTAGGAGCATTCCCTTTATCTTTAGTCTTGCATTGCACATCTAATACATTACAGACCTAGGTAGGATAACAAATTAGAAATAGACAGGAAATTACCTGATTATAAGCATCAGCAAATTTTTTGTTACCAACTCTAGGAGATCCAAAATTATACATAGTTACAGAAATAGCCCCACGCCTACAAATATACAAGTAGAATATTACATTATTAAAGGATTAAATTTCCGGTACCATAATACTAAAACCTGCCACGATCATAGCCTACACAAAGGTTATAATTAGTTTGCCAGTAACTTAATTATGATCCAAACAATAAAGATTAATAATAATAAATAAATAAATAAAGCTTACTTTGCTAATTGAGTGGAAGATAATTCAAGAGCAAGCAAGGTTGCCAGTGCCCCACCTAAACTATGGCCTGTCACATAAACATGCCACTTGGACACCTGACCAGCATCATCCTCTCTGCCATGAAAATATTGTAACTAATATCTACCACCATGGATATCCTTAAATAAAATGAAAAGCTAAAACGGATATCATACCACACAATATAGTTTTTTTACAAACCCAAACAGTTTACAAAGAATCTAGAAACAAAAATAGTCCTTTTTAGTTGGACATAAATTGACGTAGTCTCTTTTACAAATTTATATGAACTCACTGATAGCCAATAGCTGCCTTAACGAGTGAGATAATTCTCGTCCTGACTGAATCATATGCACCTAAAAATCCTGAGTGAACCTGAGAATAATAGCACATGATTATATCATACATATGATGGTGTAGAATGTAGATATATCATATGTCATAAGAAAAATAACATGTCATGAGTGGCCTCTCCGATGTATGCACACAAAAATTTACACCATCTTGGTGTAAAAAGAGCATATTCTTCTAATATGTCTACACCAAATTATTTTAATGCAAATGTTATTTGGTGTGATATAAAAAGCTATACCAAAAAAAAAGAACAAAAGAAACTACCCCACTTTCTGTCATGTTTGCAGATAATTCATATATTTGATATTTTGGTGAATGTATAAGAAATGGTCCAAGGAGATACCTGAATTTCTTCCTTAAAATCACCACCAATTCTTTCTGGGTTTAGCCTGCAAAAGATTAAAAAAAATAAAAAAACTAAGAAAAAAAAAACGATATAACGTCATTTCTTAGGTGGTGATATACAATTAATTACCCAGCAGGAGCAAGCATTAAATCAGTCCGTAAGTCCTTCCATTTAACCTAAATCATCCACCAAATCATGATTTCAAGTATATAAATATAAATAATTTGTTAATAGATCAACTTTTATTGACTGAAAATGACCAACTTGTTCTGTTCCCCTGAAAGCAACCACCAATCTATTCCGTGCTGAATCACGCCAAATTGCCACCTACAATTCTTGGTTAGTTATTTCCTGACAAAACAAATCTTACCAGCAGATAAGAACTAAGTTGACCTGTGTATCAGTGACGGGATTATCCAAGAAACATATTTTTTCAAATTCTGATTTAATAAAACTCGAGTGCCCAAGTGAAGTGGCTAACATAGCCCAAGCTTCCATTGCACTCTCTGCTGTTGAAAACAGAGCTCTCATTTCCTCTGCTTTTTTCTCATCTAATACCGGTTTATCAAAAGAAGCTTCCGGGACATTCTCTTCATCCTTGGTATCAGTTTTGGCTAAAAGTCCACCATCTTTGGTCAGCTCAGTAACTGTAGCATTCAAAACCATCAAAGCTCCTAATATAGAATCAGTTTGTTTCAATAAATCTTGTGTGGCCTTTTTGATATCAAGAAATGACGACTGGATATTGCTTATAGTTGAATTTTCAGTAATGTCAGTATTCTTGCTGCTTGGAGTTGCAAGCCCTGATTCTACATAAGCTGCTTCTGCAACGGTTTGTGAATGAATTCCAACTTTGCTCAATATGTCAAATCCATCCCATTTAATCTTTTCAGGAGCAGGGAGACCAAGAGTCTTAACAATATTCTGATTAATGGTATTGCCAAAATTCTTCCAGAAGTCTTTGTCTGATTGTGTGCTTTCAGATTCCAGACCATCCTCTTCTGGAACAATATCTGTCTGTTCAATGTCTGACTCAGAGTTCAAATTTGTAGACATTGTAGAATCTTGTAAAGTGTAATTGTCACCATTTGAAGATTCATTTATGGCATCGTTTATAGACTTTAACTGCCCGAAAGCATACTCAACAAACTGGCGTGCTTGTACAGGTTCTGACCCGATAACTTTTTTTAAAGTAGATTCAAAACCATTATTGCGAAGAAATTCTGCAACAAACGGCAACCTCCACCAGTTCTTTTCTTCCTCAATTGTATCAAAACTCTTATATTTAACCTGAAGCACATTTGATGTTATATGTTTAGCTTATGTGAAACAGACAAATATGGTCCCTGCTCCAAAGTATACCCAACTTCCTTTTTGAGGAAGATGAGATTTATGTAAACATTACATACCTGGAGCTGTAGTTTTCCACCACCTCCCATACCCTCCAATTCAAGTAGCAAGTCATGCGAGTTTCCTGTATGATCTAGAGTTTAGAGGCACTAAACAAAGATTTTTAAAGTAGATGAGATAACATGTAGGCAGTGGATAAATGATTTTTGTTTCTAAAGCGTAGAACAATTAGTAGATAAGATCAAAGGTGCATGTGACTCCAAAAATACAAGGAAGGAAAAATACCATCACATAGGGACTCCAAAGTGAGACTGGAATTACCCATACGTTTATGGGGGGTCACAAGATTTGCATCCCAAGCCGCAACCTAAAGTATAGCATTTGTGTCACGTATGATATAAGCAAAATAAAGTTGAATGAGAGAATAAGAAGAAATGTATTAGAATAAGTAATAAGAAGATGATGTTGAAGAACCTGAAGATGAGTGGTTGGTGGAAGCTTGATGTACAAGGTGAGTTGTTCATTCCAAGTTGGTTCCTTAGTGCTGACAGAAATTATATAATAAGTTAAGCAAGAAATGAGAAATGGAAGTGAGATAGATAGATAGATACATACCCCCATTTAACCTGGCTTTTAACAATCTGAGTGTCCAATTGCAAGACGACGTAAGGATCACTTGTCCCCTGAAAGAAATTCAGAAATTCAGAAAAGGGGAATTGGAAAGTATGAAATGGGGAATGAATTATTTACCCAAGGATCCATGGCGGGAAAATCAAAACCCTTGGTGAGGGTAATCAACAACTGGCCATCATAAATCTCACGGAGAAACGACTGTGAAAGAATGAGTGTCCGGCAACCAGCAGCATCTACCTCACTATTAATATTATTATTATTATCCTAATATATGTATATAAAGAAACAAATGAGTATAGTCTAGGAAAGGAAAAGGAAGGAAGGAAGGAAGGATTAATAAAGTTACCGGAGTTGTATAGGCTTCAAATGCGAATCCAGCGAGAACGACAGCCAGATTAATATCAAAGGGAGGCCGTTCCCGTTCAATCTCCGACACGTAAGAATTACTACTACTACTGCTGCTGCCTGAGCAGAAGAAGAATCCATGTCTTCCACTTCTTCTTCTTATTCTTGAAATTGAAATTGAAAGCCTCAGCTTCAGCGGTGCAATCAAATTAAGGTTTCCAGAAAAGGGGAATGTATTATTATTAGGAGTAGAAAGCAAGTGGAAGTGACAGCCAGGTCTGTAATAGTAGGATTGAAGATTGACAGCCGCCATTATTCAATTCAATTGGAGGGATGGATGGATAAGAAACAATCCTAATGGAACCGGAGGTGGCAAATTCACCCAGATGATCCTCTGTAAAAGGCAACATATGAAATCCACAACAATAAAGAGGTAACAACGTGAAACAAACAGGCATAGGCCTAAGGGGCGGGAAAACGACACCACCTTGAACCCCGCCACGCCACGACATGTAAATGTTAACAAACACACACCAAAGAAAGATAAAATCAAACTAGATAGCAGCAGAATTCATTAAAATAAAGGCTATTAAAACTAAGATTTACCCAAAATTAATTATGGATTTGGTGATTATTATTATCATTTACCCACAAAATGAGGGATATTACATAAAAATGAACAAAAGATAGAATATATTTATCATTAAATAAATGAAACTAACTAATAATAATAGGCAGGCAGGCAGCATCTATCAATTCATTCATTGTTTATAAAACACACAATTCAGCTAAATCAGTATTATTGACAAGAGATTGAAAACTAACCGATTATTATTATTGAATGAGAGACAGAGGGAAGAAGTTTCAGTGTGTTTGTGTGTGTGTGCGTGACCACCCAAGTCCCAACTCAACTCGCATGGAAAGATAATGGTAAATTCTAATTCTAGAAACTACACACTTCCATTTTTATTTTATTTTTTTATACACTTTTCACACTTTCCTTTTTTCCCAATATACTTCACTTAAATTAAAACTAGCGCGCTCTCTATAAATACATTTATATATAGGAAAATTCCAGAAATCGTCCTTTATGTTTACGTCGTTTTTCAGTGTCTGTCTTTTAACTTTAAAATTGATGAGTATAATCCTTTATATTGTAAAATCGTCAACCACCCTTCTTCACCCTCACATCACTGTCAAACACTACTCTCTTTTCACGGTTAGTGTGTCCTTACGTTGCTGTTTTTCTGTTCGTCTTACTGGCTTTCTTTTATTGAAATCCTAAATAAAACTAAAGGGTTATGGTACCAAAATTAACGATACCATATCAAAATCAACCCATTCTTTCCTACTACAAGAAGTCAGGACATAAGAAGAAAGAAGAATAATTGATTATACAACTACAACCAACCAACATGAACCTGCACCCATTACCATGACGCTGGTTCTCCCACCCGTTTTACGTCAACGGACTACTATGCGTCCACAATGCAATGGATGAATGTACCCCCATCCGTTTTACGTCAGCGGACTACTATGTGTCCACAATGCAATGGACCCATGTCCTCCCGCTCGTTTTACGTCAGCGCCAAGCCTGACACATAACGAAGCTTCTTAAGCAAGACAAACAAGCTTCGTCGACACAAATAAAAGATACCTTTTAGGGCAGCATCAAGACACACACCCCAGGGCAGGCCTGCCCTGGACAACTGTTCCAGACGCAACAGGCTGCCCGTCAGAGTCCTCAACCAATCAAAGGTCGTGTCTGGCCTGATCACCAGAAAGGACGACGACGTGGCAGTTCCCCAACCATGATATATCTGACAGAAGACTTTATCGACCCCCACTTGTCTCAGGTTCTAGAAAATGAGATGATTACCCACCGCCCCGGATTAGCCGACAGGCGGACGCTACGTGTCCGCCGCCCATCAGCATCCACTCAACGGACGTCACGTGTATTATTGACAGGACGGTAGCATCTCCCCTTTCCCCTCTTTTTTACATACCCACTTGCACAAATTGGGTTGGCGAATTTGGGCCGGAGACTAAGAGACACCTCTACCTGGGTCGGGCCCCATTAAAGGTATAGGTCGGCTTGAGAAAGTTGAACGTCGAGGTACTATAAAAGGAGTAGTCCCTTCTCCTTTTATTGGCATCCGAAATTCACTCGAAGTTTCATTGAAAAGACTACAAGCACATCGTACTTTTCCAACCCTTTTTTTTATTATCAACGTTTAGAGGATCAGTACTTCTAATTGGTTGTCTCTTGACTTCCTTGGTCTTATTTATAGACCCCCGTTTTCTGAACACACACTTTACAAATTAAATCAAATCATTTACCCCGTGGAATCACTACTTAGATCAATCCTGACTTGGTGATCTAAGATACGTGTTTCTTCCTTGGCGCCATCCCATGGCCTAACCACAAAATCTAAAAGCAAACCTTTTGACCATATTCCGAAAATGGCAAACTCACCACTCAAAGTCTTACCCCATCTGGGGTCGTTGAAGACATTACCCCAGGACCAAATGCAACCAAGGGTAAAAGTGATGACAACCAAGACAATGTTGTCATGACTCCACAAACTATAGACTTCAAAGCCACCGACATCCCCCCCCCCATTGAGGAAGAGATCGACGCCCTAAAAAACGACTGGTACGAACACCAGAAAAAGTTATTAGACGCCCAGCTGGAGTGTCGCAGGATAATAGGCAAACCATCATGGCATCAACCTCCCAAAAGCCCAACACCACCATGACACCGAACGCTGCCCGTCACGGGGAAGGTCAGGGGAAACTCCCCATCGACCAGGCCCGTGCAGAGCACAATCGGTTTGACGACGAAGATTACGAAGAAAGCTCCTGAGAGGACGATGCATCCAGGGACTACCGCAACAGATCATACTACCGATGGGAGCGCACCAACAAGTACACAACAATGCGTCCACCAACTTGTCACTCCCATACAGGCCAACGGCCTTTGCCGACAAGTCGAAATTTACCCCACGCATTTCCCAGGCTTCAATACCACCAGACAACGACACCCAGCAAACGTCAAACTATATGACGGGCTTATGGACCCAGATGATCACCTCGGCATCTTTAACCATGCAGGGGCTATCATCGGTTGGACGTTACCCGTCTGGTGCCACATGTCCGCCCAAACTCTAATGGGCGCGACACGAGTTTGGTTCAACAACCTTCCAATGGAAAAAATCGACACCTATGAACAGCTTATCGAAAAATTCTCTTTATATTTCAGCCAACAACGTCGCCACAAACGCGACAAAATGCAAATTCATCTTTGCAAGTGTAGGGACAATGAGCTGTTGGAAGACTTCGTCGTCCAATACAACAAAGAAGCCCTACGGTTAGGAACCGACAACGAGGCAACTCGTACCTCATTCTTAGCCAACGTCAAAGACGATAACCTGCGGCTCACCCTACAAGGAAAAGACGGCATCCTAGATTCATGGGAAGAGGTTGTTAGAATCACAAAACTATATGCCCAGCATTAAAAAACAATCCGCCAACCTCAGCACGGAAACAACAATAACCAATATCATTTTTATAGTTTAGATACTTCTAATTTTATTCACCTTACTTAGATTTTTCAACCCTAGGACGATCCCGAGGTATAAACTAGTATATTAATATTTCAAAGCATGAAATCCTACATAGCACTCAAAGAGGCTATTCTCCCCCCTTAAGTGTACCACGTGGCACTAGACATTAAAAAAGCCTAATACGTATAAAACTTTTTCCCTAATCCCAAACCCTAAAACTAAGTCGCTCCTCACCACTTCTCTCTCTTTCTGAAAAATCAATCCAACTTCTTAATACAAAGTCAAATAACAATCTTGATATTAACAACAATTGGCCTCCAAAAACACAAAATAGTATGTAGTGTTATCGGTAATATTAAGTTTATCTGTTGTTATTTGATCTTTTAACACAACCAAACATAATCAAATTCAGAAATCAACAACTTGATAGTGAATGGATTACAACCGGAAGGGAGAGTAAACACTAAGAAAAGGGAGATGGGAAGACAAGGATTACAGAGAAGGAGATGGGATAAGATCACACATACACCATATTCGTCATCTCCCATTCTGTGGTTATCGCCTCTTATATATCGTACATGTTTCTTTTGCGACAACCACTAACCACCGCCCCACCTGCCACCACCTTCCAACGCTATCAAAATCATGTTTTTCGGAAACTAGTCGTTAGGCTTGGTATCCCAAATTGTTGCATATGTGGGTGAGTGGGAATGGGGTGCCACATAGGGGACCACCTATTTTGGATTCGTGGGAGAGAACTATTGCAGGTTGATGTGTGTGTGTTTTAGTAAGTTTTTAAAAGATGATTCAATGGTGTTCTAAAACCAACAAAAACAACATTTTACCAAAACGATATCAAAGTTTTAAATTTATAAATAAAACGATAGTTGCTTAATGATCTAAAACTCACACAATAGGCAAGTGTACAGATCCAGCATAGTACAGATTTGAGCAAGTACCGAGTATCGAATCCAAAGACACGAATTTTATTACACAGTTTTAACTTATTTAAGAAAAAGTTTATAAGAGTAAAGATATCAAAAGTAGCCGAGAGAATGAACAATAACCAAACAAAAGTGTTGCTTCGGGATCCGACTTATCTTGGTATGAATTAATAGTAAACGTCTAGTTAAGTGATGTATTCCAAATTACGCATAGCCGCTATAACTAAAAAAACGATTTATGTTCTAGTTGTTATTGTGACGGTCTCCCAACCGGTAAGCTCACCCCTCAACGGTGAGGGATGTATGACCCAAGATTATGGCGCCTAACCCCGAAAAACACACCTCCTAAAGTTACGATATTGACATCCAACTACTCTATTCTTTTGTGAATAACTTACCAACGACGGAGCGACTAACAAGCTACCACTTGACATGGTATAGGTGACACAGCCTCCTTGTTAGAACCGGAATGAGAAATCATGAAGTGTTGAAGAAACTATAGCTAGGAACCAAGACTGAACAAAGTGAAGAACATCCAAGAGAGGTTCCAAAAAGAAGAGATAAACAACAAGAAAGATACAAAAAGATGATCTCTTTAAAGACAAATACAATAAAAGACAAACACAACTCCTTTCTGATGAAATCTGGGAAAGAAGACTGAAATATGGGACAAAGAAACCAGATTTCTGGGACAAAAACTCTGATATTGACTTCTTGACCAAATCCTAGATTTGGACTTCAGATTTCTAGAAGAAATCTAGAATCTTGACAAGTGGGGTAGTTAAATGTATGCACCCTTATCCAAATCAGTCATGCAACGACTTTCTATCCCATGTCAACCTGCCAAACAACAAGCTGATAAAATAAACAAATTGTTTATTCATTAACTTGGGATCAATACTTGTCTTTTATACCCCAAAATTCCACAATCTTAAAGAATCACTTGAAACTTATGAACAAACAAGATAGCAATAGCCTTAGAGCATTCACATTAGCTTCTCCATCTCTGTAATTACACTAAAAGTCACTACCTTTTTCTCTCCTTTTCTATTTAATAATACTTATTCTATACTTTTATCATTACCTTTTCCCTCTCCTCTACTCACAACCACTTTTAAAAATATTAAAAAATTATGGAGGATGAACAGTGTCTCCTTCAATTTTACTAATGAACAATGTCTTCTCCAAATATTTTCTCTCTCCTCTACTCACAACCACTTATACCCACTCTATATAATATAGAGATCACGCTCACACCATTATGGAGGAGCTAATGTGAATGCTCTTAAAAGCTCAAATTCTAAGTCTCAAGATAATTCCCAAAATACCCCTCCAGTAGACTATTGCATAACCACTAGAATGGTGAGGAATTCTGATGAATCCTCATCCAGGTCAGCAACTATCCCTCTTCCTAACCCATACAACACACCACCAAATGTTTCATTTGAGTTACCAGCAATAGAAGGCACCATAAATTTAAGTTCTGAATCTGTTTCAGAGGAGGAAACTGAAATCGCAATAGGTAGGCGCCATGAAAGTGGTACCATAAACCTGCTTTATGGAAGAAGGCATTCGTTGCCTACTTCAACAACTCATGGAGGACAAACCTCTAGGAATGTCTAAGGATGTGAGGAAAATCCAGCTTTGCATATGTTGCAAAACTCTGGTAATGAAAGGACTGTCACACCATCCACTGATGTTGTGATCCCTTCATTCAAAACAGGAGCAGATGTGTTTGCTTCTGGTCAGTTAGATGGAACATCTGTTGTTCCTAATTTACCTAAAGTCCTGACCTCAGCAAAATCTGAAATTCAGATCTTTGTTGAATCTATTCAGGCTTCTCTTAAAAGATTGCAGGATGCTTTAGAGAGAAAAGAAGAAGAAAAGGAGATAGAACTGAAAGAAAAGATGGAATCCATACTGAAGAATGAGGAATCACAAAACTCTGAAAATTATCAGACAATCAGAGCTTGAGAAGAAAACCACTGATCAACTCAAAGACATTCATAAGCTAGTACAAGAACAAGCAGAGGAACAAAAGACAAACAATAACAACAAGCATATTCAAGACAGCATCAACAACTTATCAAGGGAACTGAGGAAGACAACAAAAGAAAATGAACAGATCAAAGTTCAGATCAATCAGCAGACAGCAAAATGGGAATCAAGAGCTAAAGAAATAAAGAAAAATCTGGATCATGTTAAACAAAAGGGTGATGCAACCATTGATCAAACAAAGAAGGCCTTAGATATGGTGAAAGGGGCAGTTAAGAAATTCATAGAACCAACCAAAAAGCCCTCACCCACTACTGAACAACAAGACAAATCTCAAGCAGCAGAGTTTACAACATCTGATGTCCAAACAACTGTTAAGGGTGCTGAGACTATTCAAGACCAACAAACAAAAGTCTCACCACAACCTGATGAAGGGAACAAAATGGACTTTATCAACCTGAATAGGATGCCACAAAGAAGAGAACTTTCACTGAGATGATAATGGAAGCCTCAAGGGTTGATATAGCAGAGGAAGCCAAGAAGCAGATGAAGGTTGTAACCTCTGATGCCATGATGGAAACTTCAACATCTCAATGGAAGGTGGAGCCTGAAGTCACTAGACAAATAATCAAGTTAAAGCCTAGTGAATATGTATTTCCTGAATCACACTGTAGAGAAATCTACATAGAAGGAAATGAACAAGTAGGAATACTAAGCCCACATTCCAGATTCAATTTCACCAAAAGAACAGAAAATGATCCAACTGCATTACCTGTGGAACAACTGGAAAAGCCAATCAAGAGGATTCTACAAGTCAGAAGCCATGACATAGCCAGTGGGATAACCACACATAGGTATAATGAGTATGAGATTAAAAAGAGATGACAGGGTGTGCACAAAGATCATTGAAAGACTTACATCCTAAAGATCTAATAATGATGAGAAATAAATTTATGGATGATAAGTTTACAAGTATCCAAGTCAGAAGAGCACTGGATTCAATTGGCAATGCAGCCAAAAAACAATTTATGAGAAATGCTAAAAATGACTTTGATTTTGCCCTCAACTATCCCAGCATGCTGACAAAGATCAATCTAACTGCTCCCAGTCAAGATATGCCTGAAAAAGTCAACAAGCCCAGATCTGGTATGATTGTACTAACACTAGAAAAAGGAATTATTTACAGGGATAACAACTAGAAGAAGAAAATGTTCGGAGTGGCTGAAATCAGCAAATATTCAAATCAAACTCTGAGATATTTGAAGACTTGCATGGAATCAATGCAAGACAAACTGGAATTGATGGGGAATCAAGATAGAAAGCAAGGAACGGATGAGCTGACCGGATAGAATCAAGAGACTTACTCATGTCTATGTTGTTTACATGTTGTAGGATTAGTTTCTTATCACAGTTTCTTTTTAGAACAGTTTAATCAAAGTAAATGTAGTGGAATAATAATAAGTGTTCTAAGTTAACAGTTACCTTTCACATATATAACTAAAGTATCACAAGTGTATATGAGAATCAAAGTAGTAAATGATAAAACAGTTAAGGGTTTTCAAATGTTTCTCATATATTAGAAAAGTTATAATCTGCAAGTCTGTGTGTATTCAAGTGTAATAAATAGAAGGTATGAACCCTTCTATTTATAGACTACAAAACGTACATATGAAGTATAAGATTAATAGTATAATATTACAACAGGCTATAGCATTGGTACTTGTACAAAATATCTAATAAATACTAATATAATATGAAACTGCTGAAGATAAAGGCGGTAGGAAGCTTCTACTGGAACTGCTAATGAGTAGTCAACTGCTGATGAGTAATCCTTCAAGAGTTGCTCTTCAGTAGTTGTTCTTCAAATGTTTGTCTGGTTCATCTTCAGAACTTTACTTTTCCAAAAGTTTGTACAGAGGATATTAGACTAAGGTTAAAATACTTATCAATCCGGCCTCTTTGACCCAACAATCTCCCTCTGGATTGATGAGGCCAAAACCTTATCTAATCTTTATTTATAACTACCTCTTCTTCTGTAGTCAAGGATCCTCCATATTTCTTTTACCATAGACATTTTGAGTTCCCTAACTTGTTGACCTGTGAGGAATGGTCCCTGCTCTGGTTCTAGGTACTGAACAGTAAGAAGATCTTCTGTTGAAATATTGTTTAGCTCACTCTTATGTTTCAGCACTTTATATGACATATCTTCTCTCTCCAGGCAGATAGCATTGGACTTGTGGGTGAAGGACCATTTCACAATCTTGATTGGAAAAGGAGATAAAAGGCTTAATGCCATGAAAGACTTCATAAGCAGTTTTGGAATGTCTTTTGTTGATAAGGACCCTGTTTTGAACATAACATACTATGTTGACTGCTTCTGCCCAGAAATACAGTGGTAGGCCAGAATCAGCCAACATTGTTCTAGCTGCTTCAATCAATGTCATATTATTCCTTTCTACAACACCATTTTTTTCAGGAGTTCTGGGAATGCTGAACTGTCTGACAATCCCTTTAGACAAACAGAACTCATCCAGAGTTTTGTTCCTGAATTCTTTCCAATTGTCACTTCTGATGATTTTGACAGATAGAGAATATTGCTTCTCAACTTGTAGAATGAAGAATTTGATAATTTCAGCTGCCTCATCCTTGGAAAATAAGAAGAAGACCCATGTGAATCATGAGCAGTCATCAATGATAACCAAGCAGTACTTCTTCTTACCAAGTCTCATTATCTTGACTTGTAACACCCCGTTTTGAGTATACTTATCGCAGGTGAACAGTGAGGACATCTGTAGGACTCACTTGCCAATAGTGGAGCTTGTAAGAGAAGAAGCTTTTAGTTGTTAAGAGTTTGTAAATAAATAATGTTTGTACCCAGATGCTATAAGTTGTAATGAAAGTTTAATTTGCTTCCGCTGTAAGTTGTATCAATTGTGCATGATCACCCGGGTTTGCGGGTGGGGTGTGACATGACTGGTCCAAATAAGTCCATATGGAGTAGTTGAAGACATGCAGTTGTTTTTTATTCTTTAATAGACTTATAAGAGGACTTATGTTGTTTTCCCTTAAGACAGGAAACACAATGTTCATTACACTTGTATTCCTTCAAGGGTAGACCTCTGACCAAGCCCATTTTTGTGACTTTATTTATGGTTTTAAAGTTCACATGGCCAAGTCTCCAATACCAAATGTTTGTTTTAGAAGTTGATGCCTTTGAGAAGAAACAAACAGTGTTGTTCAATACTTTATCTTTTTCAATTTCTATAGCATACATATTACCACATCTTTTGGCTTCTAGCAAAGTATGATCATCAATGATCTTCTCTATCAACTTTTGGCCTTCTGGTGAAATGATCTTGTAGGCAGTTTTGGTGAAAAAAGAAAGAATATCCTTTATCACACAATTGAGATACACTCAGTAAGTTGTATTCTAAATTTTCAACCAGATTGACCTTGTTAAACTTTACTTTCCCTGATGATACATCACCATAACCAAGCACATATCCCTTGGCATTGTTCCCAAAGGACACAAACCCCTTTCTTTGACTAACAAAATTGTTGATCAGGTATCTTCATCCTGTCATGTGCATTGAGCCTCCACTATCAACATACCAATGCTACTTAGACCTCTGGAGACCCTCTGCACAAAGAGTAGATTAGTTAGTTTTAGGAACCCAAGCCACTTTGGCTTTAGGTTTACTCTTGAGAACAGGAAGAGTAACAGTTTGATTAGGACCATTTTTAGGTGTCCACGTCATTTTTGGCATGGATTTGCTTTTAGGAGCAATTGTGGTAACCTTTTGAGGTTTACCATCAACTTTGGTCACCAGAAGTTTGACCATCTTTATCAAATTTTTAACCTTAGCAGTTTGTGAAACTGCTGAAGTACTGGGTCCAACTTTTGAAGAATTTTGAGAAAAAGACTGATGTTGAGTTTTAGTCTTTTTCTGAGAAAAGGTTTTGTTTGGTTGTTGTTTGCTGGGAACAAAGATATTTTCATAATCATGTTTTATCTGTTTTCCCACAACTATTTGTAAAATTTTCTTGTTGTATTTTTGACCTTTTCTGTATCTGCAAAATTTTGTCATGTGGTTAAACCGACGACATATTTTCAGTATTTGAATGATGTCTTCAGTAGTTTTCAGGGACTCAACTCCTGATGTAGATGGAACTACTAAAGGCTGAATATCAGAGGTTTGAAGAGCTCTCATTTGAAATTGTGAGAAAGCTCTGATGAAAAGATGTGCTTTCTTTAAACTCAGAAGTTTCAGATTGAATCATTTTTCGCCCATCATCAGTAGTTTTGGGAGAAAAAATAGTTGGTGATTCAGTATGGTTATAGCCAATGCCAAACTTAACATTTGATGCAGTTTGTTTGTTAAGCGGCATTTGATAACCTCTACAAGACTCAACCCAATTTTCATAATCAACCTTGGTGTCAGCAAGCTCTTTTGTGACATTTCCTAGGTTTTCTATCATGCTTTATATTTGTGCTTGGGTTTCAATAGCATTATTAGTCAATTTAGAAATTTCTTTTGATTTTGTAGCAAGTTTTCTTTCTAAATCACATTTCATCTGGCTAAATTTTCTTTGAGAATCATTAGCCTTGCCTTGTAGATGCACATTTGTTTCTCTTATTAAAGCAAAAGTATCTGTACATGAATGTGAACAAAGCTTTAATAGATATTCTTTTGATACCTGAGATAATGCAGAGTTGGAGGATGATCCCTCAAAAGCCATTAAGGCAAAGTTCTTTCTGCCATTATCAGGTTCTCCCCAATTGATGTCAAAGATCTTGTTGTCAGCATCTGGACTGCATTCAGATGTGTCATATGGAAGACTGCTCCAGTCAACATACCCTGATGTGAACAAACTTTGTTGGTTGGATTGTTGAGGCTGTGGAGGTTGAGCAGCCATGGAAGGCATCTGTTGTTGAACCTGTTGTTGTTGTTGAACAGGCATCTGGACATATTGTACTTGTGGCACATATTGGATTTGTGGAGCTTGTGCTTGTACAAAGTGCGCACTTCCCTATGATCCTTGATTTCTATTGTAACTTGGACTCGGTTGATTTCTAGATTGTTGTTGTTCGTTAAAGCTAGAGCTTCTACACTCTCTAACAAAGTGTCCCAGCTTCTGACACTTATGACATCTAAGTTTAGATTTGTCAAAACCAAATATTGTTTGATCATTTAAACCTGGAAATTTTTTGCCTGACCTTTTATAAAATTTGTTTTTTTATACTTAACATGGCCAGTTGGTGCAGAATATCCATTTCTTCTAGATCATCACTACTGAAAATTTTCAAATCATCAAGAATAAAACACATATTATCAGTAGTTTGACTATCAACATTTTCAAAGGCTGGATATGATATTTCTGATGAGATCCCAGCTGTGATGTCAATATGATCATAAGAACCAAAGTCATTTGAACAAGATAGTGAGTCCTGTCCTAAAAGAGTTGTGCTACCAGGAACATAGTCATCAGCAGTTTTGCCAGAATTTTGCAACTTTTTCTTTTGATTTATTTCTCTTTCAAAAGTTAGCAAATTCCCATGTAATTTAGTAAGTGAAAGGGAATCAAAATCTGCATTTGATCTTAGGACTATGGAATAAGTTTCCCATTTTTCTAGTAAGGACCTTAAAAATCTATGTAACATAGATGGATTTGTGTAGGTCTGACCATTTAATTTTAACTCAGATATCAATGAAGAAAATCTTTCAAATTGTTCTGTTAAAGTTTCTCCATTAACATGAGTAAAAGTCTCATATTGTTGAGCTAAGATCTATCTGGTGTTGGCAATCACCTCATCAGTTCCTCCAAACTGTTCTTTTAGGCAGTCCTAAAGTTCTTTTGCACTCTCACATTGTAAGAGTCCAGCATAGATTTCATTTGGGAGTGCCAATGCCAACATTGAAAAATCCTTGGCATCTAGCTCAAGTTTTAGGAAATCTTCATCTGTGTAGTCTTTTGGTTCTTTTTCTTTTGACGCTTTTAATTCTGGATCAGTAGTCACTGGTTTATGGGGTCCATACATGACAGACTTCTAACAACCAGTGTTCTGCTGTGATAAAGTATGTGTTATCCTTCTTTGCCAGATATTGAATTCATTTCTTACTAGCATGGGAGGCTTATTAGCAGATCCAGTATTATGAGGATCCATTTTTAAGAAAATTGATAAATTAACAATTTCTTAAAATAATGGATTTGATAAAGTGGACTTTTATCCTTTTATTGAATATCAATAAGAGGCTGTGTCTGATTCTCAATTTGTTAGATTGATATTTAATCAGATAAACCAGCACTCTTATACCAACTGTCTTTTGTTTTTAAAACAGACTCTTTAGAACAAGTATTTATCAAAGTTAATGTGCAGCGGAAATAATAAATGTTCTAAGTTAACAGTTCACTTTTAGTATGAGTAAATGCTCCCCCTCAAATGATTAATCAAAGTGCAATAAATATATATGAGAATCTAAGCAGTTAATGATCAAAACAGTTGAAATATATTCAAGTTATAATTCTCATATGATGGACAATGAAATTCTGATAACAAAGTTTGTATATTATCTATATAAAATACAATTAAACTATAAACTGCTGAAGTTTAGGGCGGTAGTGTAACATCCCAACCCGATTTTAAAGCAATTAATTAACAACCAATTTAGTTTTGGTCCCAGTACAACATATATATATATTTGCGATTCTTAAGCCATATTTACACGTCCGGATCCTTGGAAGATCCGTACATGTTATTTATAGTTCGACATCGCTAAGCTTGACTACCACAGACGTTAGATATACACAACATCATTGTTTTTTTTACTAAAATGTCCCACACGGCATGTGAAGACGAAATCACATCTTTATTCACAATAGTGATCTTGGTCTCAAGTGTGTTCGGTTTCATGCTTGGTCCGTTTCGCGTCCGGTTCTGCTCCTTGGACATGCCTACCACAAATACACACAATAAACGATTAGTATTTGGGATTAATGGGTCAAACCATTGCAAAACAAATATTTTGGGTTTAAAACCCGTCGTAGCTACGGCCAGATGGCCGTATAAAATAAAACTGAATTCTAACAATCCATGATAGTTTGAGAAAATATCATCTGCTCAGTTTTTCCTCTGGACTAAACAATCATCTGGTCTGAGCAAACATCCTCTACTCATTCTTTCTCTGGTCTGAACAATCCTCTGGTCTGAGCAAACATCCTCTGCTCATTTTTCCTCTGGTCTAAACAATCCTCTAGTCTGAGCAACATCCTCTGCTCATTCTTTCTCTGGTGTGAACAATCCTCTGGTATTAGCAAACATCCTCTGCTCATTTTTCCTCTGGTCTGAACAAATATCCTCTACTCATTCCCTTGCTATTACAACCCCGAGGATTGTTCATGCGTCAGTATTCAATCAAGTTCTAATCAACACTGTCCGATTAGCATAATATGACTCGGTTTATAGATTTAGCCTTTATTAAATCTTTAAAATTCCTTAAATGCCCTTATAGGCTTATATTTCAATTTAATCACCCATGGCGACTCAACTTAGTAATACTTAATTATTTTTGACCCATTAGCTTGTTTGAAAGCCTCTAAGCCTTTATGGACTTAGTATTTCGCCAACTTCATGAATTTACCATTTTAAATCGCATCTAAGCGTATTAGCGCGCATTAGACACACTTACGGAAAAACGACCCACCGATTTGGTACCCACATTTCTTGTGGGTGGTTTTCATCCACATTTCCTGTGGGTGGTTTTCATCCACATTAACCTGTCCAAGTTCCTACTTTACCTAACGGACTTACCCGGTGGCGTTGACCCGTTCCATATCATTCGAATCATCCACACGACCAGTTGGCATCACGTGCCTTTTTCGTTCCAAGTCATCAACCTGTTAAAATCCTTAATTTGCACATATTAATATCCGGGAATCCAAATGGTGTCATACCACCATTTGGCCCGTCTAACCTTTTAAATCTTAATGCTTAATTATGAAAGCATCATGTGCCATGTTCGACTGATGTTCACATCATCTTTTGACCCATTTGCCTTACCTTTCAACACTCCAATACTTAAATTTCAAATCTTGGGCTCAAGTGATATTAACCTCACTTGACCTATTATAACAACACTCAATCATCTATTTAGACATCCTGACCCGGACTTAACCATTTTCAAGCTAGAATCCCATATTTCATATTCCTCTCTAAAATTTAAACACCCATTCTTTGTTAATAACGCAAATTCCATAATTGACAAAGGTTTACACAATCCTTTTGGTTTCTAAGAGACTTATTTAAGATAAGTCACTTACCTTGGCCTCAATTAAGCATTCCTTGACCCGTTTAGTTCGTTTGATCCAATTTGTTCCAAGCCTCCACCTAGCTTGTCAAGATCACATCACTATACTCAAGTTTAATTTAAGTTAGTCATTGTGTCAAATAACCAACTCATATCATAAGTTTTCACACACCCATTTCATTCAAACTTAGGTTTGGGTTAGTTTGACTTATAGGAGTCAAACTAACCTTTTACACGTTTGTATGCACTACTTATAAGGCAATAGTCGTAATCGTGAACTATCCCTTTTTAACATATCATTTATTAGTTCTACTACACATTCCAACTTTTCACTCAACGTCTTAAATAGTGAAATCTTAACATACGACTTTTTATCTATTTTTTTTTTCAACTAGACATTTATACAAACACTTAGTGTGCATGTTCTTTTAACCACCAATTTTCTTAGTTAACATATTGTATGGAATCCTCCATAACACCATATCCACTCTCAATATACAATGATCATTCAATCATGCAATTTCATCTTCTAGTCACTATTTTAATGTAGGATTCGCCAAAAGGCCATACCTAAGTTGTACACCTAATCATCCTTCACATAACAAAACAACCACCTATAAGTATTGTTATTCTTTACTAAATTAGACATGTTTGAGATCCCCTAAAGCTAGGGTAACCTCTAATAACTTATAACTTCACGTTTTAACCAAAACCCATTATTTCCACCATGACCTAGCTTGAATATAACCTCAAATTATATCAAATAAAAGGTACCTTGGTGTTTATTAGACCTTAGATGACCCATATTTGGCTTCATGCACCTGAATGGACCTTCATCAGCCCTTGATTCAAGTTGAATTGGTGTTTTAGGGTTTTGGAAGAATCCCCCTTTTCTTTTCTCTGAATTCGACACACACACACTTGTGTGTGTTTTATTGTTTTGTCAATGTTTATTTATTAGATTCAAGTTCACCACATTGGCAACTATAGCCCCTTAACTAATCCCCCAATGTCATTTTCTTATAAAACTAACTACTCAAGTTAGTTTTCCTATATCATTTACTCATTCATATAATTAATAACATTAACTAGGTTATTTTCATAATAGAACATAACCCACATTGTTATTATTTAAATCTCGTTTTATTATTTTGCTAATCACGCCTAATGGCGTAATTTAGCGAAACGGAAATTTTGGGGCGTTACAGGTGGGAAGCTTCTATCCGAACTACTGATAAGTAAACCTTTAGAGTTTGTTATCAGTAGTTGTTCTTCAGATGTTCTGTTTGGTTCATCTTCAGAACTTACTCTTCAGTACTTTGTCCTGTATCAGCTTCTTCTTCGGTACTTTGCATTTTCTACTTCAGCACTTGTAATACTTCTAACAAAAGTTGCTATTAGACTAAGGTTGAAATGCTTATCAATCCTCTTTTACCTAACACTTTAAAAAAAAGTAACCTGTAAATTAATTGCTAGTCTGACTTGTGATCAAGACCATATATTTAGATTAAAACGGGATGTTATGCTATGTTTTTATTTGTCAATTATTTATGCTAAAAGTGGTGTCTTACTTAATCTTAGTCACTTGCTAATAAGTGTAAGCCTTGAAGACTATTCTTATTCACAAAACGCAATTAAGAACAAAAATCCTGAATGTGTGGATTAATGAGTGATCCTAATAATAATGATATATTAAGGAGTGTGATCATCACCAACAGTCCAACCTAAGTTTGAGAAGTAAAATTTTACAAACATTGTTTATTAACAAAAAACCTCCTACCAGTGTATATATATCCTTCTGGAAGAGTATAACCCTAACTAACTAACTAAATCGACAGACAAAAGCTTAACAAAATAAAAGAGGTTGAATGCATTAAAATACCACCTACAGTAGCAAAGTTAATCAAAAGAAGAAGTTATAATAAAAAGCAGGAGTAAGAACACATTAAGTTATAATAAAAAAATAGGAATAAGGAACTAGTAGTAGTAGTAGTAGTTGCCAATAATTTTGTGAATCTAGGGTGTGCATCAGGTCCCTCGGTGATTTAAGATCAATAGTCAATAACAACCAAACAAATAGAAGTAGTTGCTAGATGTTTTTTTATTGACTCGTGTCATTGAAATTATTTTCTACCTTGAATCAGATAACCGAAATATTTTGGATTTCCGATTTGGATCAGAACATACGTATTTTTTAACGCAGTTTCAATTTGGTTCTTTTCGAAAAAAGAAGAAAAAACTTTGCACAACACAATTTTTGGAGAAAAAAAATTAGTGCGTATTTAACTAATATGAAGGTTCGGGTGGTACATGGTCCGAGTGATTTTGATATAGTACGTAATTTCTTAGTCTGAATGAAACATAATGTGTTTCATATAATTAATGTGTTGTACACATCGTAGACGAGGACCTCCCTGCCACATCAGCCTCGTTATCAAAAATTGCATTGCTGCATGTTTCTATTAATTGCATTGTTTCCACATGCTTAGTTATTTGTTTGCATAGGTTAGTTGTTGTAGGGGTGTTTATTGGTTCGGTTTACGGTTTATTTGGTTTATTCGATTCGGTTTATTCGGTGTTGCTACAACAAATATGAGTCTAACGTTGGTTCTGAGTCACAGGAAGGGTTGGAAGGTTAAAGGGTTTCAGTCTACCTGACGCAAGTCGTGGTGCCCTCCTACGTTGCAAAACGTAGAAGGAGGTTCAAGATAATATTATTTTAGGGTGTTAGAATTCTGGTTTGAGTAAGACTCAAGACCATAATTGATGTTCTATGCTCGAGTTGTGTGTTAGTTTGAGGGAGATATTCTCCTCACGTGTGTGAAGACCAAAATAATAGAAGATTGAGTGTAGGAAAGAATAATCAGGATGGATCAGATCTGTAGAATGGATCCCTGATTTTATAGAGAGAGTATCTTCTTATTTTGGCAAAGATATCAATCTGTTTTCCTTGATCATCTGGTTCAACTTGTGTGGTTGGTGTCATGGGAGTGGAACATGATTTACAGTCTTGTAAAGAAAATTTGTTTAATAATTCTTTAACATATTTTGATTGATGTATAAATGTTCCATTTGATTGTTGCTTGATTTGCAGTCCCAAAAAGTACTGCAATTCTCCCATTGTACTCATTTCAAATTTTGATTGCATGAGTTTCTTAAAATCTTCACACAATTTTGTATTTGTTGAACCAAAAATGATATCATCAACATAAATCTGAACAAGTAAGACATGATTTCCAACATGTTTTATGAAAAGTGTTTTATCAATGGAGCCTCTTGTGAAGTGATTCTTAAGCAAAAAGTTGGACAGTGTTTCATACCAGGCTCTTGGAGCCTGTTTTAGCCCATAAAGAGCTTTGTCAAGTCTGTATACCCAATCAGGATGAGAAGGATTCTCAAACCCTGGAGGTTGACAGACATATACTTCCTCTTTTATTTTTCCATACAAAAATGCACTTTTGACATCCATTTGATAAACTTTTATGTTGTTGGAAATTGCATAAGCTAAAAATAACCTGATAGCTTCAAGTCTTGCAACTGGTGCAAAGGTTTCATCATAGTCAATGCCTTCTTCTTGAGAATAGCCTTGTACCACCAATCTTGCCTTGTTCTTGATGATCATACCAGCTTCATCTGATTTGTTTCTGAAGACCCATCTCGTACCAATTGGTTGCTTGTTTGGAGGTAAGGGACAGATTTCCCAAATCTGTTGCTTCTTGAATTGAAGCAGTTCTTCTTGCATGGCTTGCACCCAATTGTTATCTTTGAGGGCTTCTTGATACTTCTTTGGTTCCAACTGAGAAATAAATGCTGAGAAAAAGCAAAAGTTGGAGAGCTGGTTTCTTGTAAGCACCCCTGATGCAATATCACCCATGATTTGTTCCAATGGATAATCCTTGTGTTCAATCAATTGTTGTAAACCTGTACTTGAGGATGGCTTTGGTATTTCTTCAAATAAACCACTGAGATTGATAATATCTGGTTCAGCTGTTGTTTGAGGTTCAGGAGTTTTTGGTTCAGCTGAATCAGTAGTTTCAAGTTGTTCATCAGTAGTTTTTGAAGTAGAAGCTTGTGAAACTTCTGAAGGTTTAAAAGTTGATTTAATGACTGTGTTTGGAGTCCATGGTGTAGAACCATCATCTTCAAATCCTTGAAAACCATTTTGAGGAGGTTTGGATGATTCAACAGTCTTTTCATGTCCGAAATGAAAGTTGTCAAGGTCAAAGAGTTCAGCAGGATTTGCTGGAATAAGAGTGTGTTTTGATTCATTGAACTTGACATTCAGTGTTTCTTCACTTATCTTGGTTCTTGAATTAAAGACTTTGTAAGCTTTTCTCATTGGAGAGTAACCAAGAAAATAACCTGTATCAACTTTAGCAGCAAATTTTGAGATAGAGTCTTTGATGTTTAGGATAAAACATTGACATCCAAAAGCCCTGAAGAAGGAGATAAGGGGCTTTATGCCATGAAGAATTTCATAGGCAGTCTTGGTATGTCTCTTGTTGATAAGAAATCTATTCTGAACATAACAAGCTGTGTTGACTGCTTCAGCCCAAAAATACAAAGGTAGGCCTGAATCAGCTAACATTGTTTTGGCTGCTTCTATTAATGTCCTATTCTTCCTTTCTACCACACCATTTTGTTCAGGAGTTCTGGGAATGCTGAATTGTCTAACAATCCCTTTAGACAAACAGAATTCATCCAGAGTTTTGTTCCTGAACTCTGTCCCATTGTCACTCCTGATGACTTTGACAGAGAGAGAATATTGCTTCTCTACTTGTAGAATGAAGAACTTGATTATTTCAGCTGCCTCATCCTTGGAATATAAGAAGAAGACCCATGTGAATCTTGAGTAGTCATCAATGATGACTAAGTAGTACTTCTTCTTACCAAGGCTCATAATTTTGACTGGTCCAAATAAGTCCATATGGAGTAGTTGAAGACATGCAGTTGTTTTTTATTCTTCAATAGACTTATAGGAGGACTTATGCTGTTTACCTTTAAGGCAGGAAACACAGTGTTCTTTACACTGATATTCCTTCAAAGGTAGACCCCTGACCAAGCCCATTTTTGTGACTTTATTGATGGTTTTAAAGTTCACATGGCCAAGTCTCCTGTGCCAGAGATCATTTTCTGAAGTTGATGCCTTTGAGAAGAAATAGGCAGTATTGTTTAATACTTTGTCTTTTTCAATGTCCACTGCATAGACATTGCCATATCTTTTGGCAATCAGCAAAGTATGATCTTCAATGATCTTCTCTATCAACTTCTGGCCTTCTGGTGATATGATCTTGCATGCTGTCTTTGTGAAAAAGGAAGAATATCCTTTATCACACATTTGTGAGACACTCAGCAAGTTGTACTCAAGGTTTTCAACCAGATTGACCTTATCAAACTGCATTTTGCCTGAGGATACATTGCCATATCCTAGCACATATCCCTTGGCATTGTTCCCAAAGGACACAGATCCTTCTCTTTGGCTTTGGGTTTGCTCTTGAGAACAGGTGCAGCTTGTTGAGGACCAATTTTTGAAATACATGTCTTTTTGGCAATGGATTTTTCATTAAGAACAATGGTGGTATCTTGTTGGTGACCACCATCAACTTTGGTCATCAGAAGTTTAACCAAATTTATCAAATCTTTAACTTCAGTAGTTTGTGAAACTACTGATGAGTTAGGTGTAACTTCTGAAGATGAACTTTGAGAAAAAGACTTTTGTTGAGATAAAATCTTTTTCTGAGAAAGGTTTTTACTTGGTTGTCGTTTGTTGGGAAAGAAAGTGTTTTCAAAATCTTGTTTTATTTGTTTTCCCACAACCAGTTGTTGATTTTTCTTATTGAACTGATTTCCCTTTCTATATCTACAAAGTTCAGTTATGTGGTTAAACAGACCACATATTTCACATGCTTTTGCCTTCTCTTTCCTTTTAGATACAGCAAGAGAGTTGGAAGGCAATTTACTGAAAATATCAGTATTTTGCAATAGGTCATCAGTAGTTTTCAGGGTCTCAACTCCTGATGTAGATGAAACTACTGATGGCTTATTGTCAGTGGTTTTAACCTCTGCAGTACTTTCATTTTTGAGAAAGTTCTGATGGTAGGATGTGCATTCCTCCATATCAGAAGTTTGAATCAATTTCTTCCCATCATTATCAGTTTTGTGGGTGAAATCTGTTGGTGATTCAATGTGGGTGTACCCAATGCCAAACTTAACATTTGCTGCAGTTTGCTTGTCTATCATGCTTTTAATTTGTGCTTGGGTTTCAATGGATTTATCAGTTAATTTAGAAATTTCTTTGTTTTTCAAAGCAATTTTTCTTTCTAAATCACACTTCATTTGAGTATATTTTCTTTCCATATCATTTGATTTGCCTTGTAAATGCACACTAGTTTCTCTTATTAAAGCAAAAGATTCTTTGCAAGATTTTGAGCAAAGCTTTAAAAGAGATTGTTGTGATACCTGAGTTAGTGCAGAATTCGAGGAGTATCCCTCAAAAGCCATTAAGGCAAAGTTCTTTCTGCCATTGTCAGGTTCTCCCCAGTTGACATCATAGACTTTGTTGTCTGCATCCTGACTGCATTCAGATGTGTCAAACGGAAGACTGCTCCAGTCAACATACCCTGATGTAAATAGACTTTGTTGTTGAGGGGGTTGTTGAGTTTGTGCAGGTTGTTGAGCAGTTGGAAAAGGAGGCATTTGCTGCTGTTGTTGAGCAGGCATTTGAACATATTGTACTTGTGGCACATATTGGACTTGTGGAGCTTGTGCCTGTACAAAATGAGCACTCCCTTGAGTTCCATTATTCCTATTATAATTGGGGTTAAATTGATTTCCAAACATGGGTTGGTTATAGCTAGAGCTTCTACACTCTCTAGCAAAGTGTCCCAACTTCTGACACTTATGACATCTCAGTTTAGATTTGTCAAAACCAACTTTTGTAGAGTTGTTTAATCCTGGAAATTTCCTTCCTGACCTTTTGTAAAATTTGTTAGTTTTTATGCTTAATAAGGCCAGTTGGTGTAAGATATCCATTTCTTCTAAGTCATCACTGCTAAAATATTTTATGTTATCCATGATAAAACACATGTTATCAGCAGTTTGACTTAGATCTTCATTGTCATAAGCTGGGAAAGATCCATCTGATGAGATCCCAGCAGTTATGTCAATGTGATCAAAAGATCCAAAATTATTAGAACAAGATGGTGAGTCATGTCCTAATAAAGCTGTGCTACCTGGAGTATACTCATCAGCAGTTATACCAGATTCTTGTAACTTTTTCTTTTGATTGATCTCTCTTTCAAAAGTTAGTAATTTTCTATGTAACCTTGTTAGGTTCAGGGTGTTAAAATCTGAACTTGATCTGATGACTATTGAATAAGTTTCCCATTTTGAAGGTAAAGACCTTAAAAATCTATGTAACATAGATGCATTTGAATATGTCTGATTGTTAATTTTTAACTCAGAGATGAGTGATGAAGATCTTTCAAATTGTTGAGTTAATGTTTCACCATCTATATGAGTAAAAGTTTCATATTGTTGGGCTAGGATTTCTCTAGTGTTGGCTATCACCTCTTCAGTTCCTGCAAACTGTTCTTTTAGGCAATCCCACAGCTCTTTGGCACTTTAACAATGTAAAATTCCAGCATAAATTTCATTTGGGAGAGCCATAGCCAACATTGAAAAAGCTTTTGCATCTAGCTCAAATTTTTGGAAATCTTCTTCAGTGTAGTCTTTAGGGTCTTTTGGTCTCTCAGTTTTACCTTCTGGATCTGTTACTACTGGTTTGTGAGGTCCAAAGATTACAGACCTCCAACACCCAGTATTGGTCTGAGAAATGGTGTGTGTCAACCTTCTTTGCCAGATATTATATTCATTTCTGACTAGCATAGGAGGTTTATAGGCAGGTCCAGTATTGTAGGGGTCCATTTTTAAGAAGTTTGGATTTGTCAATACTTCTTTAAAGTGATGGATGAAAAAGTAAAAGTGAACCTTTTAATCCTTTATTGGATATCAATAAGAGCCTGTGTCTGATTCTCAATTTGTTAGATTGATATTTGATCAGATAAACCAGAAGCTCTGATACCAATTGTTGGATCAGTGGTCTCTTATATCAGTTTAAGTATTAGAACACTTATGTGTTTGCAGTTATATCAAAGTTATTTGCATAGCGGAATGATAAATGTTCTAAGTTTAAAGTATCACTTTTACAGGAGTTATTACTCCCCCTTTACTAAGCAGTTAATGAGAATCAAAAGCAGTTCAAAGTATAAAGCAGTAAGTGCAAGTATTGAATGATTCTCAGATGTGAAATGGATAATAAGTTTATAAAAGCCTTGAAGGATTTTCAATTAAAATCAAAGTAAATCACATGTCTAAAATAGATGAATAAACTCATATATTTATAGACGAAGTTACAAGACTGTTGCACTAAGTAATACAAGATATTTAGCTAAGATATTATACTTAGGATAATGCTTACAACAGGCTGTAGCATTGAAACTTGATCCAAGACTTTAACAAAACACTATTATACTAAACTACTGAAGTCTAAGTCGGTTATGAAGATAAGATCAACAAACAACTGATGAGTAGACAAACTACTGATGAGTAGTTTTGTCTTCAGTAGTTCTGAAGTGAAGTGCCTGGTTAGACCTCAGAACTACTGATCAGTTTGTTCTTCAGTACTTTGTTCTTCTCTTCTTCAGTACTTGTGTTTTCTTCTTCAGCAGTTTCTTCCATACTTATGCAGAATATGATTTGGACTACGGTTATCAAAAGTGGTTTCTTCAATCCTCTTTGTCCCAACATGCTCGGCAACCTCTCTAGGGATGCCTGTCATGTCACTAGGACACCAGGCGAAAACATTAGAATTGTTTCGTAACAACCCTTCAAGCTTTGAAAGTGTTTCTGCAGGGAGGTTTGTGTTAACCCGTATTCTTTGTTCGGGGTATTTTGGGTTGATGCTGAGACCAAGCTTGTCTCGTTCATTATTGCCCTCATTTACCATCAGTATTGTGGTTGAGGGTTGAAGGGTTGCGATTCCGTCCTTCGTAGGGAACTTTGCACTCTTTTGGCTAATAGAGATGGTCATGTCGAAGACCACTACACCAGGCCTGCCGATGATAACGTCGTAACTGGATGGCAGGTCTAGGACGATGAAGGTTAATGGCTCATTTCTTTGCATTTTTCCATCAGAGAAACTCACATCGAGTGTTATCTCTCCCAAGGATTTGATAGGTATCTCCGCAATGCCTTTAATGGCGGCCTCAGCTGGTCGGAGCTTGGAGCGTTCTTCTGGGCTTAGGAGGTTAAAGCATTTTGTGAACATGATTTCAGTGGCTGCTCCTGTGTCTATGTAGGCCTTTTGTGTTTTGATTGAACCAACGAAGGCTTTAAGGACAAGGGGATCACAATGTTTTTCTTCTTTAGTGGGAGGGAAGCAGACACCTTGATGCTCCCAAGCTTCCAACCTCTGTCGCTTGTTAGGGGTTTCTTGTTCAACCAAAACCATAGCAACTTCCTTCTTTTTGCTATCAGCCATGTTCTCCTTGACACCTTTAACCAAGTGAGCAAATTCTCCAGACTTAACAGCTTCCTCAATCCTCTTCTTAAGTTGGAAGCAGTCGTTGGTGTGGTGTCCCTTTTCTTCATGAAACTCACAATACTGGTTAGAGTTCTCATTTTCTTTTGCTTTTTGGCAAGAGACGAGGAGGTCGAAAGGTGTGTTTGACTTCTTCTGTTGCCAGGATTTCTTGAGGAGTTTTAGTGAGGACTGTGAAGTTCACGTTTCTATCTTTGCTTGAAGGGTTCCTGCTTTCTGACCTTCGAGACTCAGACCCCCTAGGTCTTCTGTCATAGGTTCTACAGTTGCTCCTCTTTCTGTTAGGACTGTTACTTCTCCAGTTGGAAGCCTTTTTTCTTTGTTCTTTGATATCTACAGTCTCTTCTCCTCGGATATGGGCTTCAACCCTTTCTAAGGCTTCTTCAAGGGTTCTCGGGAGACTCTTGTTGAAGTCTCTAGTAAGGTACTTTGAATTGATGGCGTTCATGAACCATGCAACCTTCATCTTTTCGTCTACAACAACATAGGTAAGGCCTTCTTTCTTGTATATTTCGATAAAGCTTCTAAGGCTTTCGTCATCTTTTTGCTTGATCTGAAAGATGACTGTTGTGTCCTTGACACAACGTCTTTGTTTTGAGAAGTTGGCTAGAAATCCCTTACCAAGGTCGTTGAAGGTTTTAATGCTTCCAGCTGGTAAGTCGTTGAACCAGATACGAGCTGATCCAACCAGGGTTTGCATGAACATGAGGCAGCACTCGGGGTCTCCCCATTTTTCTATCCGAGCAGCCCCAGAGAAGATTTGTAGGTGATCTTCAGGATCGTCAGTACCATCATAGGTTCTGATATGAGCTGGCATCTTTAGCTTGTTTGGGAACTCGTAATCTGCTATCTCTTGGGAGAAGCAAGATAGGCTATTAGGTTTATATGGCTGGTTGATAGTATGTTCCACCCCGGTGCTAGTATTCCCACTAGAGTGTCCTTGTTGAGCAGCAATAGCTTGGCTAATGAGTTGTTGCCAGTGAAAGTGAGCCATCATTTGGGATATCAGGTAAGGCATGAGGTTAAAACCTTGAAGGCTTTCAGTTGTTGCTACATTGTTTGTTGCCATGGGAATGCTCATGGAGGCGCTACGAGCCATGGGTAGTGTGGCCATGGCTTGTTCCCACGAGGTGGCAACTGGGGGGTGGAACACTGGTGATAGATGACTGTATGAGTTGATCCAGGGTAAGTTCATGCCCAAGGGGTGCACCGGTGGTGGCAGCTTGGGTAGTGAACAGAGGAAAGGCAGTAGGACTAGGCCTTGTTGCCTGGTAGGAAGTAGGAAACATGTTGATGGGACCTGCTTCATAGTTTCGAGAAGCGGGTTGGTGACTAGAGGGACCAGTAAGAGGACGAGGTGGTCCAGGAGAGAGTGATGCTTCCTCTTCGTTGTAATCTAGTCGGATACGAACTCCTTTCTCCCTTTCCTTCATAACATACTGATTCAAGAGGGATCTGAGGTGCAAGAAGTTACTTGCAACTCTTTCGGGAGTAAGATCCACACGCTGGGGAACTTGTGCAGCGTTGGGGAGAGGAGACAACACCCCTGGACGAGTGGGGGGTGGAGTTTGAAAGATTGTGAACTCAGGATGAGTAGGTGGAGTTTGAGTACCAGCAGGGGTACTTCCTGGAGTGGAAAACGACATAGATCTGTTGGGAGAAGCTTGATCTGTGTTTGGAGAGATCTCATTCACCTCCTCTTGGGACTCAGGATCAGACATACTAGAGAGTTGGAGCTACACAATTGATTTTTTAAAGAGACAATGGCGCAGCCCCACGATGGGCGCCAACTTGTTGCTACAACAAATATGAGTCTAACGTTGGTTCTGAGTCACAGGAAGGGTTGGAAGGTTGAAGGGTTTCAGTCGGCCTAATGCAGGTCGTGGTGTCTTCCTACGTTGCAAAACGTAGAAGGAGGTTCAAGATAATATTATTTTAGGGTGTTAGAATTCTGGTTTGAGTAAGACTCAAGACCAGAATTGATGTTCTATGCTCGAGTTGTGTGTTAGTGTGAGGGAGATATTCTCCTCACGTGTGTGAAGACCAAAAGAATAGAAGATTGAGTGTAGGAAAGAATAATCAGGATGGATCAGATCTGTGGAATGGATCCCTGATTTTATAGAGAGAGTATCTTCTTATTTTGGCAAAGATATTATCTTGAGACATGGTGCGAACCACTTTAAGCCGATGGTGGCTTTGGACCTGCAGTCCGAGTAGCTGCTTGTGCTGACCGAGGAAAAAGATGACAAGACAGGTCATCTTTTGATCTGTGCTTCTCCGTCCTTTGAACCTTCGTAGCTTTCAACCCTTTAAGCATAGTTTTGTGATACTTTTTAATCTTTTTGCTTTAGGCTACCCACGTCATCATTCAGTTTTCAAAATTTTGTACCTCAAACCAAAAACCAAACCAAATTAGGAATATGAAAACCAAACCAAATTCAACCAAATTGAATTCGGTTCGGTTTCGGTTTAAAACCAAACAAACCAAATTCAACCAAACATACCAAATTCAACCAAACAAACCAAATTGAAACGAAGTTTTTTTTCTTTAACTTATATACCTGTATGTTCCAAAATCCAAAAAGAAAGTTTGCAATAAATATAAACCAAAAAATCAAACCACGCAAACAGAAACATCATAAAAATTAGAAATAGTAAAATAAACCCTAGTTTACTAGTTTATACTCAGATTATTACCTCTATAAATTGGTGGGCTTTATTTATTTTGGGTTGGGTTTAATATTTTGGTCAACTACGGAAGCGATATACATTCTAAGGAGCTTGATGGAAAAGTATAGAGAGAAGAAACGAGATCTCCATATGGTGTTCATTGATTTGTAAAAGGCTTATGATAGTGTACCTCGTAAACTGATTTGGGATAGTTTGGAGGTTATAGGGATCCCTAGAAAGTATGCTGAGATAATTAGAGATATGTATGATAGGACTGAAACTAGTGTCCGTGCGCCCGTAGGGGATACTGAATTCTTTCCCGTGGAGGTAGGGCTCCACCAAGGGTCAGCGTTGAGCCCGTTCCTTTTTGCGGTTGTCTTAGATGAGGTGTCTAAGTCCATTCAAGAGACTTTACCGTGGTGCATGCTTTTTGCTGATGACATTGTTTTAATCGCCGAAACTAAGCAAAGTCTGAATATGAGGTTAGAAGAATGGCGATTAGCTTTAGAGGGAAAAGGTTTAAGGATTAGTCGCTCTAAGACGGAGTACATGCATTGCGATTTCAGTGGGGTAAACAACGAAGATGACACTCAGATCACCATTGAAGGTCATGTGGTCCCGCAAGTAATTAAGTTTAAGTACCTAGGATCATTTGTTCAAAGGGACGGGGAGATTGATAGTGACGTTGCACACCGCATTCAGGCTGGATGGTGTAAGTGGAGAGCAGCCGCTGGAGTTTTGTGCGATAAGAGGTTCCCAATTAAAATAAAGGGAAAATTTTATAGGGTTGCGGTTCGACCTGCTATGCTATATGGGACAGACTGTTGGGCCATCAGAAAGACACAGTTACGAAAGATGGAAGTGGCAGAGATGAGAATGTTGAGGTGGATGTGTGGTCACACTAGGTTAGACCGGATAAGAAATGAGGTCCTTAGGAAGAGGCTAGAAGTAGCTACTATATCGGATAAGATAAAGGATGGAAGATTAAGATGGTTTGGACATGTGAAGCGAAGACATATGACAGCGAGGAGGAGTAGAGGCAGATCCAAATTGACTTGGGTTGAACGGATTAGGCAAGATTTGTTAGAATTGCACCTCTCTGAGGATATGGTCCAAGATAGGAATTCGTGGAGGCGTATGATCATAGTTAAAGATTTTTAGGAATTAGGAGAAAATTTCCTTTGTGCCGATGTTGTCTTTCTTTTTCTAGGGATGGTCTCTATGCATTTATATATATATGTTATCCTATGTTATTCATTCACTACTTTTTAGTATTTTGTGTTTGTCTTCTTATTTATAAATATATAGTGTGCGTTTGATTTTTCGAGCCGAGGGTCTCTCTGGAAGCAGCCTCTCTATCTCTGACGATAGGGGTAAGGTTTGCCTACAACTTACCCTCCCCAGACCCTACTAATAGCGTCGCTATTTGTGGGATTTCCTGGGTACGGTTGTTGTTGTTGTTGTTGTTTAATATTTTGGGCTTATATATTATATACGAGTTATTAAATATTATTATTTTTATTAAATAATTAATTATTTTACCGGTTTATTCGGTTATCTAAATAAACCAAATAAAAAAATGTAGAACCAAAAACCAAACCAAACACCGAATAAGCAATTCGATTTCGGTTAAAACCAAAGCAAACACAAAATTTGTTGTTCGGATTGGTTTTTTTTGTTACGGTTCGGTTTTCGGTTTTTATTTTGTTTGCGGTTTTTCTGAACACCCCTAAGTTGTTGCATATTTCCCTTCAGTTAAGGAAGAGAATAGGGACTTTCTGTTTTATGAATGTTCGTAAGAAAATTGCTTTCTAGTTTCCTCCCTTGGCCAATCTCTTATCAGCTGAAACCACATCGTAATGAATGGGAGATATCGCACCGTACAGTGAGTTACACAAATATAGATTAAGAATGATTCGAATCCAATTCAAGAACTCCTTGATCATTACCATTTTTTATATAACAAACGTGATTCAAGCTTGACCAAGCACGAAACTACGAGTTTAGAGACCCAACACGTATTCCTGCCTTTTGCTTTCAATACGTTTGGATCCCTAGCCCCTGAGGCAATTCAGTTCCTTAATCAAGTGCAGAAAGTGGTCCACAGCAACTTGCGGAGCTCTAAGAACCGGGGATTTATATTTAGCCAAGTCAGATTTGCAATTCAGAAGAGGGGTGGCGTCGTAGCTTGTTGCCCGCTTACCTACCATGCTAATATAGTTTGTCTTTTATGAAATATAATACTAATGTAACCGGTTTAAAATACTAAAATAACCACTATACTACAATAAACAAATTGTTAGTTACACAATGAGGCAGAGTTATGCACACATAAACATAACTCATCTAAACCGTGGGTGCAATTCCCATCTATGTTGTATGTATACATGAATAATTGTCATTTGCTTTCTTCATCCTATACAACAAAATTTATACTCACTTGTCTCACCTACCATGTCTACTGGGGCCCACTGCATAACTGTCGAGATCCTCGCTGTCGTTTCGTGGAGCTTTTGTTATTCTAGCAAAGATTTCATCTAGAGACTCGGATGAATCTTGATGTTGAGGTTCTTGTAAATCTTGAGATTGGCGCAAAGGCATAAATCTTCTGGCCGCCATATTAGACTTAAAGTTTTGGAGATTCGTCTTCATAGACATCCAGGTTGAGGTTATCCTAGACTGTTGTTCGTTTCTCATAATAGGATCGGTGTCTGTGGCTACATTTATGTCTGAACTTGGCTGAGTTACAGTTTGGCCTGTTCTCAATGCTTTGTATTTGTTGGAGGTGCCTTCTTCAATGGAAAGAGTTGAGTTTGAATTGGAAGCAAACTAAACCAAAAAATTAATATTGTGAATTAGTTTTTATATATATATATATACACACACATATATATATATAACCAATTTAAATGTACAAAACCGAAAGAACTGCATAGACGTTTATACCTCTCTCTCTCTCTCTCTCTACTACAAGTAATCGGCTTTCATGCACTACATACAAGTTCTTATGTGGTTCTCACAGTTTCTCTCCCCTGAGGCATGTCTGTTTCAAAACCTATGTTGAAACTTGAAACCACGAGAACCACCGAATGCTCGTGCGTAAACGATTACCAGAAGTAGTCGAAGAGAAAAACAATAGTAGAAGAGAGAAACAGGGGCGGTTAAACCATCTTTGCACATAACATTCAAAGCTACAGGTACAAATGCATTATATTGTTCTCTTATTGGTTTTGAAACGAACACCCCTACGTGATACTAATTGATCATTTTATGTGTTCTGTTGAACATTCTATTAAACAGCAGTAATAGAATTAACAATGACATTGCTGGAAGTCACTTACCATGTTATTGCTTCCCGATTCTATATCTGTAGTTGTGTCATTAAAATATCTTGCTAGGGGGATGACAAATTCACCAACCTTGTGTCCTCTAGAAATAGAAGATCGTTCTACGGACAAAAAAATAAGAACCAATTAAAACTATTTATATACAAAAATCGTCAGAGCAGTAAAAGCATAGTAGTACCGTTTACCTTTCTGCAAAATCATCAATCCTGATGGATCAAATCCATCAAGATCATCGGCTTCATCTTCATTTCCCAGTCTAAATATCTTCCAATTTCCAAAATAACTCATAATTCGGTCAAAAAAGTTGCTTGCGACCATTACAGTATATACAACCATAATAAGTGGATAGATCCTGTTAAAGTTTTGCCCGAAAAAGGGAACCGCGTCATCAATTTTCCCCATTCTCTACAAGTATGTTATTAACGTTTATTAGTCAAGACTGAACGATTGATAAAATGTAGCATCAATTACTAGAACAAAAGATGGTAACAGTGGTCATTGATTTTCCAACCCACAATTATAGTTTAAACTTTAAAGAGAATATATAAAAACTAAGGCATTAATTTGGCATACACATTTCTCTGGAATTCATAACTTGAATAGTTAACTAATGACAGAATGAGCTTGTGCTGTCAACTTCAAATTAGAAAATCAACATACACAAGAAACTGACAAGTTCTTTCCGATGTGTGGCTCTTCTATGTCACGCATGTGTTGGTGATATGCCCATGACACAACACACTACACAAGCATCACAGTTGATGAAAAATGAACCTTTAGGGTCACACTATCATATAGTAAACAAGTGTGATACGGCAAAATAGATTTCATTATGTTCAACCTAAATATATTGTGATGGTCAAAATGTGATTGTATGCATACAGGTCAAGACGAAAGATGCACTTGCCAAGGCACAAAAAAAGATCAAAAATAGGACAAAAAAGTTAAAATAATAATAATAATAATAATAATAAACAACATACGGAGGCGTTTATATACAGTTGAAACCGCTATAAACGAAGCAAGTCAGCCAGATTGAGATCTGATCGGTTCGTTTTGGAAGTGTACCAAGTAACAATTCAGTTCTGTAAGGTTTGGAACTCGGAACCGGGCATGTAAGCCAAGTAGACCATTTAACTTTTAATAATGTAGATATGTATTATAATCAGGAATCATCTGTAATTTTAAAAATTTTAATACAAACTAATGACATTGAACAAAACTCCAGTTCAAACCACCAAACGGAACTGCTAACCCACCAAATCGGTAAAACCGGCCGATCCGACATACCCACCCAGCCCAGCCAGTTTGGTTGTCATTCGCCAAAACCGTAGTTAGCACTTTGACCTAGAAGGCTAGAAATTTCGTCAAACTGACCTAACCAGACCGTATTGGTACGGATCAGATTTTTCTGTCAAATAATATTACAACAATATGTAACTTCAACAAGAATACAGTTTTTACGAAATTACGAAATAACTTAGGATGGCTGTTACTTTCATACTTGGCTAACATTTTTTTTATTTTACCCAGTTATCCCATAAAAGAGTTGATTCACATGTAAATGGAGTCCAGGAAAAAAAAACACATGCTAGGATTCGGATTCAAAGCAGACATGCAATGAACGTAGTTTTTCATTGTGTGGGGTGTAAATTGTTACTAGAAATTTAATGATGTGGTTGCTATTGATGATCAATAAAGTAAACTAGAAGAATGAACTGAAACTGCTTTTTAGCTCAGTGAGTGAATTTATCTAGTCTTTGTCCAGATTATTGCTTAAATATAGCTTTCATTTAGATTGAATTAAGCAATTAAAAGAGATTAGAGATTAAAGTCTAACCCGTTCAAAGACAGTAGTAGCATTGCGTGGAAGATTGATAAGATTTAGGAAATTATATGAGATTGGAGGTGCGTATCGTGCCACCTGACTGATAAAAGATTTTCACATCAGTATATTATTTACATCACTGTTATGAAAATAGAATGAGTTTGCTACGTATTGAACGCTAAAAACACTTACGAGCATATCATCAAAAGGCTGACTGAACTTGTTTGACTTGGAGTAAGTGAGTAGAAAGTCAATCTTCCAATTTTAAATAATGAATAATAAGTGCAAACACACATATACATCAGGGGAATGAAACTGATAACCTGAAAATAAATGTGAAAGAATAATATAAGGCTCATATAAAAGTTGCTTTACTTTGAGACAAGCCAAAAGGCAAATTATTGGTTTAATATTGGATTGAAGAAAAAAAAAATACAATTTACTATCAAAAGAAAAGAAAGAAGTTACCTGCACAAGCACTTCATTTGTTTGAACAGCATTAATCAAAATAGAAAAAAGAGAAAAGTCAACTCCGCTAGGAAGTATAGTGGCCTCTGCTAGAAGAATTGCAGCAGTCATGCAACCCAATATGATAGCCGAAAGCTTTTTGAGTTGCTTCCTCATGATGCACCGCCATACCAGCTCTGCAATATTAAAATTAATAAACTGATAATTACCAAAAAAGGTTATGAATAAATTGCTGAAAATAGAAAGCTGCTGTCTTAAGTTTGCCAATTATATGAAAATTAAAAGATGTATAAAATATTCAAAAATAGCACAGAACTAAGAATTGGATTTCATGAAAAATCAATATGTTTTCCGAAAAGAAAATGGATTCATACTTGATTTAGTTATTAATAAAAATATATAAAAGTTTGGGGACATAAAAAGATTACCAACTCTATCAAGACACAACCCTATCTTCCCTGGACGCTCAGGCCTGAAGCTTGAAATATATTTCCTGGAAGTTACACAAAGTGAATTAATAAAAACATTTTCGAACCAGCATTATGAGCGATATCCTCTTAACTATTGTTCAAAGAAATAATGCATGTTAGACACTATGTAAAGATTCATCAGCATGTTTGGTGACTTGGTCGATAACATAAACAAAGTTATCATCCAAAACATAATAATGTATCTAAAATCCTGCAAGCACTGGTTAAAGTGTGACATGACAACAATCTGTGACTAATAAATTCAAAATCATTGGCGGATCAAGGATGACTACCAAGCAGTCACCATTTCAACAAAAAAAGAATCGATAGGAACAAATATGTTTAATTCTTTCAGATACATTGTATTTTAATCACAAACTTACTTGTATAATGATGCACACAAAGAAGGGTAAATCATATAACATATCTCAAAATAATCCAACTGATTAAATATCATATCAGTTTTCTATAATGTCAAACAATGTTTGAATATCTTTCGACAGCACAAATCTCAAGAAATTCTCTACTTCTCATAAAATTTAACCAGTGCAGCTTCTTAAGAACATTAGAAGCTATGCACTTAACTCGGCCGATATATCGGTTATATATCACTAATACATCAATTATCGGTCATCAACCCACATATCAGTACAAAATACAGGTCACAATATCGGTACCGATATTATCGGCGGTATTGACCGATATTCCTGATATCAGTACCTCCCTTTCTTCTTAGTTCTTCAATTCGTTTTCTTCTTATTGTTGCTATTAGTGTTTTAAGTCTTAATGGTTAATTGTTAGTGTTAAATGTGTTTAAGTCTTAATAAGTTCCTACTTGCTACAATTGTTGGTGTTTTGCAAGTTGCAAAAGGTTAATTTGTTAATGGTAGGGGAGTATATTGAATTGTTGGTGGTAAATTGCTATGTATATAAATTATGCATGATATAAAAATTACCGATATCTCACCACGATAACCTATATCTCAAATATCGATAAAGACCTATATCTTATATATATCGGTCAAGAACTATATCTCAAATATCGGTCTTTGACCGATATTCGATTTTTTACCGCATTAACTGCTTAGATTAGAAGCACAAGTTATCAATTGATTATCTTCCAAAATTGGTGGACCTTCCTAATTAACTCTCAAAACAAAGAATCTTATTCTATAATTGTTACTGGGTAAAGCTTGACCCAAATCAAAAGTGACGATAATTTTAAAAAAAAAAAAACTAGTCGCTCAAAGATTGTTAAAAAAGAAAAGCATATTTAGAAGAGAAATTCAATAGAAGAAATAACAAGCCTGAATTGAGAGAGCAAACCATCCAGTGGCATCACGGTGTTCATAACTCTTTAGTGTGTCCTCCAACTCAAGGGCTTCCATTACAAAATTCATGTATTCACTGATGAAGAAGGTAAACATAAATTATCGACCAAACATATAAATAAACATGTAACTCCAAACATTCATTGTGATAGTAAATGATTATCAAAGAACAACGTAACTTCAAGCATCAATCAGAGTCATTTATTAGCAACTCGCATTGCACATCAGTTTAAAATCAAACCGAACAGGAACAAAAAAAACAATTGAACCAAAAACCAAACCGATATGATCAGCTTGGAGACTATTTGCTTAATGTTGGGCTCAGAGTTTGAATTGGCCTAATTGAGTCTTAGACTTCTAACTTGAGCTGCGCATCCGTTAAATGCATGCTGGACCTTTTAACCGATCAAAATTCAACACTTCTAGATAAGATCTATAACCAGTTGCATAAGATGGCTTTGCAAAGAGGTGGCAATTCCATCCCATTTCTTATAATGGGTAGAGCTTGGAGTATGTTTTATCTCTAACAGGTCAAACGGGTATTATCAAAAAGAAAAAAAGGAAAGGCGTCACACGGGTCGAAAGTTGCCCAAAGTGTGATTTTAAAGCATTAAACCTCCTAACTTATTTAATTCACGCAATTAGATTACTAAAGAATTTGAAAGATAATGTCATCATATTTGACGGGCTAACTATTTATAAAAGAAAATGGAGAAATAGTGCTTTGGGTCAACCCCTTGCGAACCGGCCAGCCTAGTTTCCATCTCCACTTTGCAACTTGACAAAGTACAAATATACAATACTTTTGTTTGGAATGAGATTGCCCTAGTGATATTGAAAGTGAAATGTTTTGCATCCATTTCAGCTATTTTAGCCTGGCCTTGTTACTCCAAAAAAGCAAAAACCAAATTCATAGCACTTTATAATTTGTACTAACTGCAGTTAAAGCTCAACACTTCAACTCTAGAGAATGATATTTTCTATAAAAAATTCATAAGTCATAACACTTACTTCCACAAATGGAACTCATGTCAGTGCTTACCTTTTAGAACGGTAGTACTCGGCTTTAGCTATTCTAAGCTGTCGTCTTAGTGTTGCCATAGATTTCTCATCAGTGTCATAATCCATATCATTTTCGCCTAACCTTCCTCCTTGGGGTTTGAAAGAGGGGTCTTCATTAAGCTAGATTTAAGATATTAAAATCAATGTATCTTGTAGCTCCAAAGCCAAAGAGAAAACAAATAACAGAAAACATATAAATTCAAGGAACAGACTGACAACAAAAAAAATATGCTACCATATTCATCAACATTTTATCAATAATATCCATGTAGGGTCTCAAGGGATCGCGTTTTGACATTTGCTTCGATGTTGCTTGAGCAACCTGATACAATAACATAATTATGTTAGAGAAAGAGCAAACAGAAAAGTTTAAAGGCTTAAGACTTAAGTCTAGTCATATTGCAATTTATTAGACAAAAATGGTCATAGTACAGAATTTGATTATAAGTAAAAGCATGACATTAGTTTATATAACTTTAACTAATACATATCAAACGGTGGGAAATAGAACAAAGTTCATTTAAATTCTTGAAACCTCTTAAATCTTTTTTATCTAAAAGAGGTAGGATTACTATCTTAATAATACAGTTATCAAACTACATACATAAATTATTGATAAAGTTCAAAGGAAAAGAAACAAAAAACATGTTGACGGGTCAACCGGTCAACCCGATATTAACATATCATATGTTGTTCCTGAACGCATTTCGACCCGTTACCCAACCTGCCCAACGCCTATTTTGCCACCTCTAATTTGTCATATTGATCTTTCTTTGATTAAAAAAACACCTTAGCTTCATCCCACCCAGATACATATATTTAATCATGGTTGTAAAAATAGTCGGTTCCCGATTAATCGCCAGTTGGTGGCCGTCTATCAATTCTGGCAAAAATATATAAATTTTGGTCATATTCTGACCAAAACCTGTAATTCTGATGATTAATATTATATACTTAAAGACATGACTCATGAGTCGAGGAAGGGGTTAAAACATGCCTACTTAAAATAACTACGTATAAAATTGTGTGTATAAATATAAATTTGAAAATTACATATATAATCCCAATTCGATTAATCACGATTAGTCCCTACTAATCCTGATTAATCATTAGTCGGTACCTCACCAGCCGACTAGCGCCTAGCAATTCTTACAACACTATATTTAATATAACCATAGGGCTTGTAGCCTAGTTGTATCAAGGTGTGTTGGAAAAGTGTTCCTCCCCAAGTGGTTGAGGGTTTAAGTCCCGTGGCAGACAAAGGTGTAGATTTAACATTTAAGAATTAGTAAGATTAAAGAATTAGTAAGATTAGAGGGTATGTGAGTTAGCAGTCAAAAAGAAAAGCATTGGTACTCTACTAAGTCCATTTGAAACTATGATAGTAACAAAACATACATGAAAGATATCTTTTTATTGTATTATCATACCATATGCATTAAGCTTTAAAAATACAATATCAGAATTTTATAGATATAACTAATTTAGTTGCATCATGTATTAATGTGTTGTGTCAAGAGTGTTATTTGAATGAAGCCCAATAAAGTGAAACGTATGAACAAAGAAACTTACAACAATAGCGTTTGACAAGTTTTGATGAGCATCATCAAGTTTTAGTGCAGCCCTAGCCACTTTATGGGAAAGAACTTTTTGGCGAGTAATATAGTCGGCATTAATCCAAATGCCCTTTGGAATTTCACTTAAACCAAACCCAAGAAGAAAAGCACCAGTCACGAGTCCAAATGTATTTGAACAAGCCATGGCAAACCCCATTATACCACCGCTCCTGTCAACCAGTTGAAATTTAAATATGAGTTTCAGACAATTAAAAAATTAACGTAGAAGGGGAAATTTAACTTGTTTACTTATGAATGGATCGATTTGGATTAGGTGTCATCTGAAATAGTAGCTAAAAGAACATGGTCGAATGTCACTTAAAATTTTATAATTGTTGGAAGCTCATAAATCATTTTCTTTATAGATTTAGATAACATTGTAACAAATTAACAATAATGTTTTCCTAACCGGCTAACCCTATCTGTTTCGAACATACTATAAAAAGGCCATTTCAATCCAAACCCTTTTGACCTGTCAACCAGCACATCTTGCCACCTCAATTCCATGTGTACTAAAAGAACGGTAACATAACCGAACAGCTTGTCCATTGTTAGCTCTAAAAGCATATCATTTCACAAAATCAATGCAAGAAAAATGGACGACACACACACATCTAACTGCTTAATGTTAGCATACAACATGCAAGGTGAGTAAATTGTCTTGAGAAAGCTATAAATAAGTAGAGCTAAATATCTTATATTTAAAAATTAATCCAATGGATTTATATCATTAAGTTATATATCTTTCTTATTGCTTTCATGAGCTGCTAAAGAATATGTAACATGTTCTTCGAGTTTCAAGCCCAAAGAATGATAAAATGGCATACAAAAAAGATGTGTCATTGTTAAAGATGAACTTAAAATGTTTATGTATCATTTAAGTATGCAAACCAACCAGTAATTGAAAGAAAATATAAAAGATAGTATAAAATAGGTAAAGGGTATGAAGAAACAAACCAGTTGTTGTTCATTAATATGATGAGTATGAGTCCAAGTAGTGCAACAGAACCAACGATGACATAGAACAACAAATTGACATGTAAACTAGTCTTTAGTCTTTGAGTGACAGTGAAATCTCCAGCATCTTCAAAACCCTGAATGATAGGTACCACAGCCCTGTATGAGAAGGTAATATGTTATGAAGTAATGGAATAATAAATATAATATAATAGAGGTGGTGCAGAGTATGAAGGTAAAGTCTGAAAAAATAAAATGGGGTTCATATCTTATATAAGAAAGGTAGTTAAATAAAAAGTGGGGGTAGCAACCAAGTAAGTAAAAATGTACTCCAATATGACCAGCTCCAAAAGAAAGAAACACCTCCCCTATCCTGATCACTAATAGCCTGCAAAACAAAACAAAACAAAACAAACAAGTATTGGATGAAAATTAGGAAGGATGGAAGTAAAACAGATCAAATGTCATAATAAAAGCAAATTAGGGTAAGAGATGAAGACCAATTAGGGTTCCATTTCTCTAATCTAATCTAAGGAAACATAAAAATGTAAGTAAGACCTAGATTGATGAAGACCAATTAGGGTTGGACTTACGGCCCAAATGTCGGCGGGGACGAGGATAATAAAGGAGAGGGAGAAGAACCAGGTGTAACCGACGGTGAAGAGGACGTAACGAGGTGTGTGTGGTCCGGAGAAGTAACGTAACGTTAGCAAAACCATGCCCATCGTTAACGGTAACGAGATCAGGTAGAATATCCACATATTATTAATAATAATTCCAGGATTAGCGTTAGCTTTAGATCTATCTGGAGAAGATGAAGATCCTTCCTTCCTTGCTTCAACGGAGATTTTAGATCAACAGGCCGTCTTTCGGTTGGTTGCACCTTCCTTCCACCACCTGCTTTTTTCTAAAACCAAACAAACGCGTCTTACTTATTATTATAACAACCCGCGCGATCTGACGGGTGTGATACTTTGCATTGTGGTACTCATTTCAAGTTCGTATAATATTTGTTGTAGTATCATTGCGGTAGTATACGTCTTAAGTGTTACACATGTATAGTAACTAAAAAGAGTTAACATTTAAATTATAAAGTATTTCAAGAAACATTTGATAAAATAAAGTGACATACGAAATGAAAAATAAGTATTAATAAACATAAAAATTGAAAATTAAAAGCTCAAGTGTTAACTACTTGAATCATGAGATCAATTTAGTTATACGTCATCCAAGTCTAAATGATCTCATCTATATTGTCTGTCAACTATTCGTCGTCAAGAGCGATCCCTGGAATTTCTTGTATATCTTCATGTTTGATTATTACATCTCTTGGAGGATGAAATTTATTTCAATAATCATAATCTAGAACAAATTTTTGTTTCCAATCTATCTTTAACATTTTCAGCGGACACATATATTTTATTTACTTGTTGTTGATTCGCAAAGTCAAAATAATAATTAAAATGAAGAAAAATCATATCATAATTGACTAAATCATTTTATTACTTTTTTTTTCAAGAGATTTTTATTCCAGGACAAAGAAAATTACATTAAGATAACGGGTAGGCGGGCAACAAGCTGCGTCGCCACCCCTTTCTGAATAGCAAATCCTAATCTACTAAAAACGTAACCCTGCCCACCCGGAACCGAGACATTACTATGAATAACCCGCTGAACCCTGGTCAGGAAACGGATAGCCTCCGGTGCCAATGAACCAAAGGTATCAAAAGCCAATGGTACAAAAACGTGTTGGTTCTCCTCGCAGGCTTTAGCATGTTTTTCTACCATCTTTGCCTCTGCTTTCCGGGCCGCTTGCCCTGTTACAAAGCCACTATCCCTCAACCCAACTAGGGGAGATACACCCGTCAGGTCAACACAAGCATGCTTCCCCCCGGCCCACCCAAAGACAAGGAGATCTGCTGGTCGTAGGGTGAATCTCCCTTCTGCTGGATCGGAGAGGAAGTTCACAGGGGCCTCCTTTTTGGCTGAGATCCCAGCCCGACTTAAAATATCCCACAGAATGTCTCGAACCCAATCATGCCGATACTTGAAACCGGGTAACTCCTTACAATGAACCGCATGTTCCCCGTATTCATCCAGGCAGGCCTTACGGCAAATCGAACATATTTCATCCTCTTGGTACATTGGGATCATCAGACGATATTTAAGAATGGCCCTGTATTCAATAGCGGACATGCTTTGGCCTAGACCTTCGATCGGGATAACAGTCAGGAAATCTTGAGCATGGGGGCTTTGCAAGCATTCAATAACTGCCCTCTGACGGGGGACAGACCAAAAACTTCAGCCAGGCTCTGAGCGATTTTGCCATAAAGGGCATTCGCCAAAGTTTTTTGAGGCTTTGGGGGGGGGCGGTGTCCTTGTTAGAAAAACCGTCAATATCAAAACCTGGGAGATAGTCATTTAGCTTTTCGAGGGCCTGCACGTAGTCCAAGTCTACGCCGAAAACCCCGCTATTTATTTCGTAGGATGTGGTCTTGAAGGCTCCAAGACTGAGCTCGCGACGCCACAAACGCATACATGCCGACATCCTTCGCAGAGAGGAGCCCTAATCCTCCCATACGCAACGGCAAAGACGCCATCCGCCACTGTAGGTCACCGAAGAAAGGCCCCCCACACACCACTATGTCTTCAATGGCTTCCCTTAGCCCCTTGTCAAAACATGACACTGCTTCATCCATCATGGGGGGTTGGCAGGTCCGTAACCCAAAAAGCAACTTAGCAACCCCCATACAGGACCTGAGCAAGAGGAGTTCACTCTAGGGATCCCTAAGGCAGGGCAAGAGCTTCATAAGTTCAACCGCGCGCGATGCCCTCCGCCTTGCCAATTCGCGGATAAAATAAGAGTCACGGCTAACGGCCCCTCCGAGGAGCTTCACCCCTTTTTTCTGGCCTACCAATCTCACTGGGAAAAAGTCTGTCCCGAAGTTTCACCCCATTACAAGACGGTCAGAAAACCTCTGTTTTCTTAATATTAAGCTGAAGCCCCAAGGATGGCCCCTCCAGATGGATAATGTCTAAGGCTTTAGCAACTTCGGTGGCCTCACCAATAATCGTCCCATCGTCCAAGTACCACGCATGAAATGGGAGTTTACAATTTTCTTATACCCGGAGAACCATAGGGTGTAAAGCAAGGGCGAAAAGGAGGGGACCTAAAGGGTCCCCCTGCTGAACCCCCGTAGTAGCCCATATACAATCATTACCAACATACAACCTAGCTGGCTGAGCATATAAGAACTGAACCCATGAATAGATAAACGGGCAACGTTGATGGACCTCTCGAAGAAGGGCAGTGCAGTCGATCATATTAAACGCGTTCGAAAAATCCACCGTGAGCATAGCCAAAGACCCGTCCGCATGGAAGGAGCTTAAGAACCTGTTCGCGCTGTGAAGCACCGCCTCCGCCCCATTGGGAGTTCCCACCCCAAACTGGAAGTCCCCAAGGTACTTAGCCATTTCCTTCCCAACCTTCCTCATAGCCACTTTAGAAACTAATATGCGCCAAATGGCCCCTACTGCAATGGGCCGAATCCCGTTATCAGGTTTCAATAAAGGGGTAAGGGGAGCCGAATAAATGAATTCAACTAAACCCCTTGGGCACAAACCCCCTAGCCAAAGGTTGACGACTTCAGTAATAGCTGAGAGCAACCCCGTGGAAGTCACTGACCCTTCTCTAGTAAGAGCGTCTAACAAATGTTGGGCCCTCAGACCGTCCCTCCCACAGGAAGTCCCTTTAGGGAAGGATCGGAGATATCCAAGCACACAATCCATATCCACAATAAGGGCGGGCATTACGTCAGAGTTGGCGGGCAAGGACGGAGGAGGCATCACCGGATGTTTGTCAATAAGGGCTCTCATGGTAGATTCTCCAAAAGGAGCAACCCCACTGGAACACAACACCTTGACAGCAGCTGTGAAGTGACCGTCCCTAACTTTTCTAAGGCATTGTTTGACATTGGGGCTCTCTTCAGAAGACTCAATCCCCCTTACATCCTGGGTAAAGAAAACACCTTCCCCCGCACTATCAAAAAGGGAAGAAAACCAAATCAGCAAACCCAGAACCGTCTTTCCATAAGGAAAGCGCTTGCAGGATGCTACTACACTGCAAGGATTTCCTATTCCCAGACCTCCGCTCTTGCCTAGTGGACGGTTTGACCACCCGCGGGGTACACCTCAGCAATAAAAGCAATTTGACCTAACTTTCTACAGACCCTGGAGAGGCCACCACCTTTCGTAATGCACCTGTCAAAGCTTGGGCGAACGCCAATCGACAGCTCAGAGGAATGCTCTTGACAGTTTGAATGGGCAGAGAGAAAACCTTTTCAAGGAGGGATAAGTCCCCGACAACCCCTACTGAAGGACCCGGTTCCAAATCAACAGTCACACGACGAGGTTTCTGAATCCCGACAATGAAATCTTCCACATCCCCTGTATTAACAGAGAAGGAGAAGACATCATCAGCGCCGTGATTACACCTTTTGCTAAGAGCATGCATCACCATGCACCTCCCACATAGCCATTTGGCCCCATCTTGAAGGGCGCCCCCAACATCCATAAAAAGGTCCAAGTCCTGAGATATGGCATCTCGCAATGACGTCTTCCGTTTTTCTGTCTTGAAATGCAGACTCTGCATGTGCTTGAGAAGGCGGAAAAACCCCGAAAACCCCGGTTTACCATCTTTACACTCATGGAAATGCTTGAAGGGGCATGCTCTAAGCCCACTGCTTGAGCCAGGGCCCGAACCTCCTAGCTTACCAATCCGATCCCTTTTTTAGGAGCCATAAACACATCCAAATAAAATACTTACTAAATTAAATGAAAAATTACTGGAATGAACAAAATAAAATACTTACTAAAAATAAAACAACTTTTAAAGAAACATATAATATTAAACTGCATGAAATCTGTTGTGTTTCTTAATTGACACCCGGGATATCTTAAATGGAGTTCTCAGTTTAGTGCTTGAATTTGCAGTATCATCAAATATGTCATCTTTGTCATTTTCATCATAACTGTCTAGGTCAATAACTTGACTCCATTTCCATCCAGAGAGTTTCTTGGATCTCTTCATATTAGTTTCATGCATCCAATCCTTAAAAAAAATAAAAATATTTAATACACAAGTTAATAAAAGATGAAATGAATATTGATATTATCTCTTAACTAAATTCACGTTGAAGATTAGATTTGTAGGGACTAAACATTGCACCATAGCAAATAATATCAACACTATTATCATAATTATCTTGCAATAAAACACATATAATATGCCAGATAAAATAACAACCATGTTAAAATTAAAAAGTAAACATTAATACGTACAACCGTAGATGCTTGTATAGCTATTGTTTTGTTCATTTCCGTATGTTTTTCATCTAAATGAATCTGCAAAACCAATAAGCTAACTTTTACATTACTAAAATATGTATAAAAAGGTATAATTAATAAAATGGGACGAATGAAAACCATAAACTAACAAAGAACCAACTTTAAAAGGTTCAACCTTTGAATTCAGATTTAGATCCATGCCTAAGTGTTTTAGCAAGTGAAGTAAGTGTGCATTACTATGTATTTATTGGATAAAATTTAGTAGGTTGCTATATGGTTTAAATTTAAAACTTATGATTTTCCTGCTTCTTTAAATTAAGAAATTTTGTTTATAATTGACTAAGTATAAAGTTTATTAGGTATTCTGTGAATACCGAATTCAGTGATTTTATTTTTTTTAAACATGTTAAAAACAACCCCTTCATATTAGGGAGTTTTGTTGTTATTAACATAGATGTTAATATCACATGGATATATAATATGCATTAGGAGTTTTTTGCTTAACTAATGCAGCCGAGGCTTTTTAAAAAAAAATTACTTACAATTAATATCTAATATGCATCTTTACATTTTCTAAGCTTAATTATTTTAAAGTTTTATATATTTAGCTAATTATGTATATTTAAAAGTTTAATGAGATTTCTTTTAGTTAATTATATTTTATGTGTATACCTATTAATATATCCATGCATACCCATATACATATGCATATAAGGCTAATGTTGATTATTTAAATAGAGTACTCCAATTGAAGCTATCTGTAGCAAATGTGATAAAGCATTATAAAAGCCCAGACGTGTGTTGCAATATTGTTACCGTGTGACAAATTATTTATCTACCAAAGCAAAGATGAACCATAATGTTTAACAACATTATCATATTTTAAGAATCACAAGTGTTGGTATGTAGATTTCGAGTGCCTTGTTTAGTTTTTTGAATCGTTGAATTTGATTGATGTGACTTTTTCATTATTGGGAGGAGCAATATTTAGAACCAAATTCAATTTTATGATTTTGAGTTTTACTTAGTCATCAATGGTGTTATGATTCAACACCCAAATTAACAATAAACATGCCTAAGTTCTTTAATTGCATCTAAATTATGTTGATCTGTAATCCAAATTTCATCTACATTGTAGTTTTTAATTTAATGTCTATTCAAGCTTTATAATATTTTCTCCTAAAACAATGCGTTAGCTGTTTTATGTTTACTTCTGCATTAACGAAATGTACCTTATAACAATATTAGTTATATCCTTTAAAATTTAGCTATAAAGCATTTCGTTGCAGGTGAAATTTGGATTCTTTCAGTTAATTAATAAATATTCGTTTATTTTAGATTCTTTTAGTTAAACATGCAATGCACTAATCACTTGTACATAAAGCATTTATTTCTTGTATATTTCAATCTGCACATCGATATTGACTAAGACAAACATCGACACGTCGAAAAGAATGAGTAGGTCGTCGCGGTATTTTCAAATGTTTTAAAAATTAAATTTTAAAAGTTATCATGGGATTAAATAAAAGAATTATAATTTTGTAGGGGGGATGGGAGAAAAGTGTAACTACAAACTAAAAATGAGGGAATTAAATAACTAAAACGAGGTACTAAAGTGTTAAAGTGTTTAAATGACTATTTTACCCTCATTTTAGGATGATTAATGAAAATAAAGTTCTTAACTTTTGGGTATCTTAAACTACCCATCCCTCATACATAATAATATAGTATAGATAACTAGTTTATTCCCCGGGAGCGTTAATTTAATATGACGTGATAAAATGTGGGTTGAAAAATCTTATTATAGTAATAATATCAATGTGTCGTGTGTGAAAAGTTTAAAACAAAAGGGTGACTTGAATTTAAGTATGTATGTATGATCCTAAAAATCCATGCTTCACATGGTACACAACAAAGGCGATAGACAATAATAAAAATGTGTGTGTGTGTGTATGTTGAATGATTTACCTTCATCGATGTTGAATGATTGGGAATTCATACCCGGGATTAACAAATCTAGTATGACGTGATAAAATGTGGGTTAAAAAGGCTTAATTTATACTACTAATAGATGCGTATTGAACATTTAAATTTAGCATAGGAGGGCAAGAAGGACACATGATATGTTTTTGTTCATTTATTTGTGTCAAAAACATTATCTAACCTTTGGTCAAAAAAACGAATAATGCCACTGGACTCCAATACTTTCTAAAATCCATTCTACATCATACAATAATATTAAACTATAAGTTATAATCACATACATACACCAAATGAATCATAACTAATTTACAAAGTATTCACAAGAGCCTGAGAAACGCCTTTTGTACTAAAGTTTCAATATCCTTCAATATCACTGGTAGAATATGCTTCATGCTTGACCACTTGTCAATGAAGATACTTAACACAAAATTGAGCATCAACTTTACCTGATGTTAACATAAACAATTATTCCTTACACCCTAATACACATTTCAAATAACACGATGGATAGTTAATAATTAGGATCCAACATGCAATTAGAAAATGTTTTACATGCCTCCATGTCCATCATAAACACCAAAGAAAGATGTGGTTGGGTCCAGATCAGGAACTGCAGCATGCTGTAAAACACAACCAAAACGAAAATTGAAAACCACCAACATAAAACCTTCTAATGACAATTCATTTATGCCTTTTCAGTTTCAACAACATAAACATTCAGAATTAGCAAAAAAAAACACATTAAAAACAATCATGTTTTTTGTTAAATCTTGAAACCATTATCTACTCACAGAATCTTTCATCGATGTGCGCCATCCTTGCATGACGAAAAACCGTATGTAACCCTCTCATTCTCACCATCTTCAGAGACCTTGTCTATTTTAGGAGTACTGAGATATCTACCCATGTTTTACCTAAAATCACAATAAAACCAATTCAATTTCGTTTAAGATCAACCAAATAAAGATTCTTTAAAACAAATTATAATCAATTAACTGCAAACATTATTATTTCCACAGTAATCATTCGCTTAGCTAGCCTATGATTGGTTATGCATATATGTAAACATTATTACTTATGCATATATGTATATGTAGGAGAGTATAATAATGAGGATGTCATGTAATCGAGATAATGTTGTGATTCCCAAGGGGTATGAAAAACATTGGATAAACAAAATCATGTCGCGAGGCATAAGGGTCGCGCGAACAAGACCGAGAGAAGTGGTACATGTGGCCATGGACACGAGGCATCGCTATCACGACAAAGAAAAATGACTTGGGCGGGAAGTCACTTAGTCGAGTCGAGGCTTGACAAGTATGTATAAATCACAATTAGAACTTGGGAATCATAAAAACTCATGTTTTCAACTTGTGCAAACCTTAACGAGTCAAGTAGAAAAGGAATCAAATCACTATGGTAATAGTGCTAAAAACCGAATAACGTATTGTACTCGAGATTTAATCACTTAGAAACTATGCATTGTGACCCATACATGAGTTCTAAGAAGTCCCTAAAATGGTTTTGAAGTTGCATGAAAAGTGCAGCTTGGTGCAAGGAAAATGGGCAAAAATGCTAAGTAAAAACGTGCAGCCATTTCTGAGCAGAGTAGAGATACGCCCATGAGAGTAGGGCTGCGACCACTCTTTTCTCAAGTTATCTGAAATCATAAAAGCATGTTGCCATACGCCCCAAATACGCCCAAAAGCCAATTTTAAGTAAGAGTAGGGATACGCTCATGGGGGTTTATCATGCTCATCATTGACTTGTTTAAACTAACTTTTGGTTGTTTTAAACGTGTTTAACCCCCAGGAAATCAGGTATGCGATACGGATGATGATCAAGAGAGCAAGAACCAAACGTATCAGACTCGACCGCTTCCGTAACGTTTAAACTTAATCTTTTAAAACTTGGTTTTTGGAAGGCGTTTTGTTGTCGTGTTCGACACTAACTAGACTATACATATGTTTTGAAACGTGATGTGTATGTACTAAAAACTTGTGAAACACATTTAATATGTAATGCTTTATTCATAAACTTCCAAACTAAGTTTATATCCTCGTAAATTATCGTATAATTACCCGTTTATCGGGTAGGGTCTTACAAGTGGTATTCAGAGCCCAAGGTTAAACGAGTTAAGCGTTCGGTTCAAGCTTGATCATCAATCCGGTAAGGAATTCATTTCCAAAATGTAATAATCTTGTTGAAAATGATCTATATTATGATTGAACACAAGTCAATCCGGAACGAACTAAGGGAATAGTGTACTAAACGCTAACGCCCAGGAAACACACCAATTACACGATTATAGTGAGCTAAGACTCAGCCGAACCGGAAATTGGGGAAACCTATTCGCATCACTCAGATGATGCAATGGACTGAGTGCAACGAGCACATAGAAACTCGAAAACACGAAATTCCAATTACACGGTCAAAGTGAACCGGAAGTTGGGGGATTCTAGTTGTATCACTCAGATGATACAATGAAAAGGTACAATGATTACCTAAAACGCAAATATTTGCCAATTACACGGTCATGGTGGGTCAAGGCTCGGCCGAACCGAGGATTGGAAGACACGGTCGTATCGTCAAGACTGTACAATCGGTTAAAACGCAAATATCTTAATAACGCATGTATACAAAAATGCATTAGACAAACAGATAAGAATGTTTTCATTAAACAAGATGCATGACCAGAAATTGCTCACCTGGAGAGTACCGTGGTGATCACGATAAGGTCATTGTGTCATCTGCGGATTGCTTACCCTGGCCAGGTAAGTGTTAAACACATGGTGCGGTGGACTTCTCGTGATCTACATGCCTACTTTTCACGTGACAAGGACTGAGTCAGGGGAGGAAGGCATATGAACCTCTTCAAATATATATATATATATATATATATATATATATATATAAACTCGTGAGGTATTGCCAAACATTTTAAGAGGCCGGGTAGACCGGTAATGTGAAACCAATGCATAAACGACCCGTGGGGCCTTAGAGCCAAAGGTATTACCAAAACGGTTACACGGACCAAGCTAAGATTGAACCTTAATAGAAGGTTAACCCGTAAATATACTTGAACCTTAATCAAGGTTGGGTCATAAACAGATTCAATTCGGAAATAGACTTGAACCTTAATCAAGGTTAAGTCATAATAAAACTCGAACCTTTATAGAAGGTTAAATCCGTAAATAGACTTGAACCTTAATCAAGGTTAACTCAAAATAAAACTCGCACCTTTATAGAAGGTTAAATCCGTAAATAGACTTGAACCTTAATCAAGGTTAAGTCATAATAAAACTCGAACCTTTATAGAAGGTTAAATTCGTAAATAGACTTGAACCTCAATTAAGGTTGAGTCATAATAAAACTCGAACCTTTATAGAAGGTAAAATTCGTAAAAAGGACTTGAACCTTAATTAAAGGTTGAGTCATAATCACATTCGGACCTCAATAAAGGTTATTCCGTAAAAGAACTTGAACCTTAATCCAAGGTTAAGTCGTAAATGCGTTCAAACTATAACCGAAGGTAAATTCCCAAATGGATTTGAACCTTAACAAAAGGTTAAATCACGATAACCTTTGAAACTTAATTGAGAATTTACTCGTAAGTAGACTTGAACTTTAATCAAAGGATCAAGTCATAATCGCATTTGAACCTTGAGCAAAGGTTAAACTGTAAGGAGACGTGAACCTTAATCGAAGGTTAAGACATAGTTAAACTTGAACTTGAATGAAAGGTCAATCAAGCAATAAAAGTCGAACCTTAATAAAAGGTTAAATCATAAACCAATATGAACCTCGTCTATCTAAAGGGCAAAGTTTTAACGAGTCCAAACCGCACTCGAGGACCAACTAGTATTCAACATGAACCCCGTACTGAGGTAAAATGAAAGCCAAGATTTGGCCTAAGCTCAAAGTTAAGTTATACTTAAACTTGACTTGTAATAAATCCGTGAAAGCCTACAGGCAAATGTGATCTATGCGTCACATTAATCACATTAAATTCGTGAAAGCCTATGGGCAAATGTGAACTATGCGTCACATTAATCATATTAAACTCGTGAAAGCATACAGGCAAATGTGAACTATGCGTCACACTAATCATATTAAATTCGTGAAAGCCTACTGGCAAATGTGAACTAGGTGTCACACAAATCATAATGATCCGTGAAAGCTCACGGGCAACCAAGGACTACGCATCTCGCTAAACTGAAATGCTAATGAGAAAAGAAGCCCACGGGGCAAGCGTGAACTATGATTCACACGGAATTGAGCTAAAAACTTGGTTTTAGACCCTAAACGACGTGATAAATAAAAGAAGAAATTAAACGCTAAATCAAAATGGGGCTCGTAGGAGACCCTAGAAACCGGAGGTGCATCCCCACCAGAGGGACAATCCTAGCCTCAAGCAAGGATCATGTGAGAATAAATGAGCATTGATGTGGTCTAATGAAGGCATGTCAAAAATGAACAAAGCGAGATAAACCTGGGACATAGAGGTATACACGCGTCGCATAGAGGTATACACGCGTCAAAAATGTCCGCCATATAGCATTCATCATTGACCAGAGGGTTAGTCCCATTTGAAAAAACATTTAACCTGAACCGACGGTTACCAAAAGTCATGTCAACCGTGCCCGTCTTGAAATTAATTTGGGCATTAGATGTGGCTAAAAATGGTCGACCAAGAATAACCGTTGGTTGTTTGGTTAGGTCCATGGAAACATAATCAAGTACTAAGAAATCCACCGGATAATAAAAATCTTCAACTTTTACTATCACATCGGTAACCATCCCGCGGGGTAACTTAGGAGTCAAATCGGCTAATACCACGGTGGTATTAGACTCTTGAAGTGGACCAAATTCATATTGGTCATAAAGACTACCCGGCAAGATACTTACACTAGCTCCAAGATCCAAAAGCGCCCGGGTCATTTTAAACTCTCCAACTTGAATAGATATGATAGGTGCCCCCGGATCTTGTAACTTTGGTGGAAGTGAACCCGAAAGAATAGAACTCACATTTTCGGTTAAATCAATTTTCTTTGGGATTTAATGAGTTCTCTTTTGGGTACACAAATCCTTTAGGTATTTTGCATAAGAGGGGACTTGTTTGATTGCATCTAAAAGTGGCAAATTAATTTTCACTTGTTTAAAAATTTCCCACAACTCTTCTTGTTGCGGACCCTTTTTTTAACCACTTTTTTAGACGGCTCCAACAATGCTTCGGGATAAGGGATGGTATTACCCTCCATACCCTTTTCCTTAGCCTTGGGAGCTTGTTTGTTCTCAACGGATTTCGATTTTTTGGAAAAAAATTTATTTTGATTTTGACCCGTTTCCTCTACTCTTTCACTTTCATCACTCACATCTTCCACCTCCCCTTCAACAAATTGGGGAGATGGTGGCTCAACTTTATTCTCAATTTTATTATCAATGATTTTACCACTACGAAGAACGTTTACCTTATTAATGGGAACATTGCGAGTGTTCTTCGAATTCGAACCTTGATGTTGCGGGTTGATAGTGGTATCACTAGGAAGCTTCCCCGCGCTTCCTCTCCATTGAGCCATTTCTTCCACTAGATGACCCACTTGTTTTGCTAGGGCCTCATGAGACTTGTCTCTCACCTCGTTCTTCTTCTCATTTTCCTTGAGCAAATTCAAAATGACGTCAAACTTTGAATCATCACCCCCACTTTGGTTGCTCGAGGATCCACCTTGATTATAACCATTTTGATACCCACCGCCTTGATTGTAGTTCTTCGAGTAACTTCCTTGACGGTTTTGGTACGAACCCCCTTGATTATTTGATTGAAAATTCGGATTCATTTGATTAGAAGCATTACCATACCTAAAATTAGGATGGTTTCTCAAACCCGGATGGTAAAGTGTTGGAGTTCATGTCATATTTCTTGTCTCCCCCATACACTTGATTTACCTCCGCGGTGTCTTGAATCGAATTTTCCGGACACTCACTCGTCTTGTGTCCCATTTCATCACACACTTCACATATCGCATATTGCACCGCCGACACATCTTTTTTCTTCATGCGGGCCAACTCTCGTTCCAATGTAGCAATTCGGTCTTTTGTATTAGATCCAAATCGGGAAGGGATTTTGAAATGGGATGCTTGGTTCTTCTATCCACGGATTCTTCGGCCTTAGAATTTTTACTCATCAATTCCAAAAAATCCCAATCCTCTTGTTCCGGGTTGGATAGTAAAGTCCCATTGCTTGTGGACTTCAAGTATTTCCTTTCATCCTTATTCAACCCGTTTACAAAACTATTAACCAACTCCCATAACTCAATCTTGTGATGTGGGCATTTCCGAAGCACTTCCTTGAAACGGGTGAAAGCTTCATGAAGTGGTTCCCCAGGTAATTGTTGAAAGGAATGAATTTCCAACCGAGCCCCATCCGTCTTGAAACTCGGATAATACCCATCCAAAAATACTTGTTGCATTTATCCCCATGTATAAATGCTATGTGAAGGCAAGGTGAGAAACCAATTCTATGCCTTGTCTTTGAGGGAAAAACGAAACAAACGCAATCGAACTTCATCTTGAGAGAAATTGTGACCTCCCATAGTACTACAGACTGCTGTAAATTCGGACAGGTGATCATATGGGTCCTCGGTAGCCATCCCATGAAAGTGAGGAAGAATGTTGATGTAGTTCGATTTGCAATCAAAGGATCTTCTTCCTTGAGGCGGTGGAACAATAGGTGACTCATTTTCAGAAACAATTGGTCTAAACCGACCATTAACCCCTTGCATTGGGACTGGAGGACTTCTTCATGGAGCATTAACCTCTTCATCTCTTGGTTGTCTTCTCCCATGAGGTCTTCTTTCCGCACGGCCCACATAATTTTCACCCCGGTTTTGGTTATTGTTGTGATTCCGGTGTCCTCTTGGGTTTTGCCTTGGTTGATGATGGTTGAAGACATGATGATAATACCCTTCATTACCAAAGTTTTGGTTCACACCTACATTGGAATGATGATCACTTTGGTATTCTTCTTCATCTTCATAACCACCGTTGCCATTGCCATAACCCCAACCCTCGTCTTCTTCGGAATAATTCCTCTCCGAATATTCATCCTCCCCCGAATGATAAGAATGCACACTCACCCGATCCGTTGATTGATAACCCGGAACACTAAATGGGTCATCATCGTTGATGTTTTCTCTTAACTCATCAAGATTACCAAGATGCTCATCATATCCGGCTTCATTGTGTCGGTTCACGGGGTCAAATGCGGGATTGCCACGGTTTAGTACGAGAGGTTGTTGGTTAACATTTCGGTTGTTGAGGTTTCGGTTAGGAACCGGTTGGTGAGGTGGGTGTTGTGGTGGTTGTTGGTTTACGTTTAGATGTGGTGGAGTGGGTGGTCTTCGGCTTCCACCCGAACGGTTATTTGGGTTTTCCATTTGGACGGTTCCAAAGGACAAGTTTTGATTTGGAAGTGGTGATTGGAGTGTAGGTGAGTTAGAAGGAATCGGCTCCTCTAACCAGTGTTGTCGGTTTCTTCTTGCTACTCTCTCGATTTCCAGTTCGAACACTAAAGGAGATGTCCTCCCCGAATGTCTTGTACACATGCACTACCTATAAATTGCACAAATAACACACCCCGCGTAACAAGGAAAAATAGAGAATACAATAAAACCAACAAACAATTAAACAGATTATCATAAAATCAACTAATCACTAAACACCAAGCGCACGTACTCCCGGCAACGGCGCCAAAATTTGATCGGTTGCCGCGGTCCGGTCAAAAATAATATTTATATGTTTACCTTATCACCTTTAACTATGTAGTTAGTGGTAATAGGGTGTCGATCCACGAAGAGTTTGTGGTTGGTGGATATTGTCTTTGATTGAAAAATATTGTTTATGAAGATGCTAAATTACTATGAAGATTGCTCTTTGTTCATTTAAGAAATTTAAAAAAAAGGAGTTTTTGATTAATAAAACTTGGAATTGAAAAGTCATAGAAATAGTGAAAAACAAATTAAGTTGCAATCAATTGATTAAAAAGACCACACCAAGGTTTCAACAAATGAAGTCTAAGGTTTTCACAAACGGGTCAAACAATTATGGTTCAAATGGTGTTAACGGATTGATTATTCAATAGGTTTAGGTGTCAAAGTTTCATCAACATTCAACAATGGACTAAACTACACTTCATTACCTAGAACATACAACCCTGTGTTTGTATTAGAGCAAGAAAACATGTTCATGACATTTAGAAATTGGCACAAGATCAATTAACTGGAATGGCTTCAACATAAGATTAATCACAATCTAATACAATAGTTCAAACACACATTCAATAGTTTAAGAAAATACCCAAATGTTAAACCCTAGGTCTCCAATTGTTTACTCCCCAAGTGTGATACAAAAGATTTAGCCAAGCATGGCCATAGAGTTCTTCAAATCTTGTGTTCTTGATTCTTCAATCTTCAAGAAAATGATGAAATAATGATTGTAGGATGGATTGGGATGATTGCCTATGATTATGAATGATAAAAGATACATTTCTTGGTCAAAGTAATTCGTTTTTATCTCCCCAAATCGTAACTCCCGTCAAAATGGAGAAAAATTAGGAAACTTCTGAATTTGTCCAGCATTTGGCGTAGGATACGCCAACTTTGGCGTAGGCTACGCCAGACCATATTTCCCTATGCCATTATCTGCGGCCCTACGCCAAAAAATTAGGTTTTGCCTACGCCATTGGCGTAGGGTACGCCACAAGTCATTCTTGCCTCAGACTTTGATTTTCCAACTTGTTTCGGCTTCCGTTTCTCGCCCGTGCAACTCCAAAGCTTCATAATTGCTCCCTTTAGTCGTCAAAACCTGAAATAACATAATAATATCAAAGTAATGCCATTCGACAACTTAACATTCCTTAAAATTTACTTTAAGACGTGTTAATGCACATCTTTTAACCAACCCATCAGTAACCATGTTGTTAATTATGATCCTAACAACCTAAGTGGATAACAATCTACTAGGTAGTAAAAAGAGAGGCTTTGGGAGGCCTAGAATCGAAGGAAATGCATGGGTAGGAGCACGCACAAAGGTAAGTCACTCGATGGCTTAAATCTTGATATATTCCTAGTACGTTCATATGCTTAGTTATAACTTTGTATATGCATTTGGGATCTAGACATTGGAGTGTCATAAAAGAAGCTTAAACGAGTTTCTTAATTGTAGAAAACGACCTTTGATGAAGGTTGTCAATAGCCCAATTTGGCTAACGAGTCAATTGGGTAAAAACGCTACTTAGACAAGGGCCTAAACCGTGGGTAAACATTATGCTGATGTTGATTGTTGCTATTTGCTTTAGTATATCCGTAGACTTTATGCTAAAATCTCAAGCTAGTCTAGAAACAAAAAGGGGTGTGAACTAAGGTAAGTCATAACTATGACCTCATAAACATATACATATATGCATAAGTAGGAGAGTATGATAATGAGGATGTCATGTAATCGAGATAATGTTGTGATTCCCAAGGGGTATGAAAAACATTGGATAAACAAAATCATGTCGCGAGGCATAAGGGTCGCACGAACAAGATCGAGAGAAGTGGTACATGTGGCCATGGACACGAGGCATCGCTATCACGGCAAAGAAAAATGACTTGGGAGGGAAGTCACTTCGTCGAGTCGAGGCTTGACAAGTATGTATAAATCACAATTAGAACTTGGGAATCATAAAAACTCATGTTTTCAACTTGTGCAAACCTTAACGAGTCAAGTAGAAAAGAAATCAAATCACTATGGTAATAGTGCTAAAAACCGAATAATGTATTGTACTCGAGATTTAATCACTTAGAAACTATGAATTGTGACCCATACATGAGTTCTAAGAAGTCCTAAAATGGTTTTGAAGTTGCATGAAAAGTGCAGCTTGGTGCAAGGAAAATGGGCAAAAATGTTAAGTGAAAACGTGCAGCCATTTCTGAGCAGAGTAGAGATACGCCCAGGAGAGTAGGGCTACGGACACTCTGTTATCAAGTTATCTGGAATCATGAAATCCTGCTTCCATACGCCCAAAAGCCAATTTTGAGTAAGAGTAAGGCTACGCCCATTGGAGCAGGGATACGCTCATGGGTGTTTATCATGCTCATCATTGACTTGTTTAAACTAACTTTTGGTTGTTTTAAACGTGTCTAACCCCCAGGAAATCAGGTATGCGATACGGATGATGATCAAGACTCGAGCAAGAACCGAACGTATCAGACTCGACCGCTTCCGCAACGTTTAAACTTAATCTTTTAAAACTTGGTTTTTGGAAGGCGTTTTGTTGTCATGTTTGACAGTAACTAGACTATACATATGTTTTGAAACGTGATGTGTATGTGCTAAAAACTTGTGAAACGCTTTTAATATGTAATGCTTTATTCATAAACTTCCAAACTAAGTTTATATCCTCGTAAATTATCGTATAATTACCCATTTATCGGGTAGGGTCTTACAATATTATGTTTTTCTTAATGATGTATGACAATGGTTATCGATTGATGGTATCGTTTTAAATTACATCTTTTGTGTTGCTCGAACCTTGTGCTTGAAAACCTTTCTAATCACATCCCCGTGTTTCCGCCTTGACGGGGTATGACAGGTAGAGCGGAGGACTGTAGTGTGATCATAGCTATCCTTAGGTCGCTGGTTCGAATCCGGCAGATCGGAATACTCTTTTAAAACTTTTTGGCACAAACACATATCTTTTTAATACATATTTTCTGATCACTCGTATTGCAATGGATCCATATAGCACTTGATTCACTTTGTTTCATTGTAGCTCCATTTGTATTTGTTTGCTTCTCTTCAAATTACACTACTGATTTGGGTAATCTTCTTTTCTAGATATTGAATGAACTCCCAAGTTCTTATTGCTTTAATTTAAGCCTGGATACGGTTTGTAGCATATGAACTGGGTTCTGTTATAGAGAAACCGGCATGGTAGAACTCGGATGGTAGTAGAAGACCTGGTGTGTGGTTCTGGCGCTGTCAACAAGTCGAGCCAGGTTGGCTTGGTTCGGTTTGGTTTGTAAAAGCTGAAATGTTAGCCCAGGGGGAAGCTTAAGAAGGGCCTGGGGGTGCCCCACCCTCACCTTTCTTGGCTCAGTAGTGTAAATTTCCTCGTTTTTGTTCGAAAAATTTGTATATTTTAAGTCCGGCCCCCACCAATTTGATTTGATATTACGTAAATTCAGGTCTTATGACTTTCGGCCCCCACCATCTTAAAATTCAAGCTTCGCCATTGATTAGCTCGAGCAGTTTATTTTTAAATTTTTTTGAATTTCGTTTTTTCACATCTATAACTTATAATAAAAGAATTGAATATTGATGAGGTGGCATTCAATGGAGGTCTCAACCCTCCTTTGAATGTGCCACGTGGCACGTTAAGGTGGGAGTTTTTAATTTATTTTTTTATTTTGTTTTTATCCATTCTCCTACACTATCTAACCCTAATCTCTTTAAGAATTTAAAAACAAATTTAGATTTTTCTCTCTCTAATGTTTCCTCCCATCATTTTTAAACGTTAATATATTTTATATACGAGATTTTTTAAAGAAAAAAATTACACCAAATTAACGAGCGTTTTATTATCTTTCCAACGAGTACCATAGTGCTATATAAAAAACGGAGAAAAAAACGACTATTTTTTATGGGGTTTCGTTCATACAGGAAAAAAAACACAAAGTGTTCAGGTTATTCATTAATCATGTTTTTTCTTTTAAACCAGGTTCTTATATACAATGTTGAAATTTAGCCCAATCGCCATGCTATCATTGGAATTTTACTCTTCTAAAGATGGATAGGTATACTTCATCAAGAGAAGCTACGAGAAATAATCGCGCAACACTGCAACACATGGTGTCACCTTATAGCAAGGTTATTTTTTTTTATTTAATTACAAGAGTAATAATTATTACTATTAGTATTAGTATTATTAGAATGGTTATATTTTTCAACCCCGGGATACTCCCGGGATAAAAGCTAGTTGATAAATATAAAAACTAAAGGTGATATATTTAGCATATACATATTTCAGAATTTATAAACCAAAATGCGTGTGTATATTAAAATTTGGGTTATAATTTATACATACTAAAATTCTAGCTTTAATTCAAATGAAAAAGCCAATGAGCATCCTCAAGCTTTTTGAACAAACCTCGGTGTTTGCTCTGATAACCATGATAGCTAGGTACCCAGTTGGGAGTAGAAGACGAGTGTTTGGTTCTTTAATAACTTGGTTAATGGACCCGGTTGTACAAAGGGTTAGACTCCACTGAAAATAACATCGACTTTTCTGAATTATATATAACCTACACTAACTTATTACATATTTACATGCAACCAGATCGATCATTTTTGTTTATGTGATTACAACACGCCTGAAAAACGAACGGACATAAACAAGAATTAATCTTTTCTTTTGCAACATGCCCATGATTGTGACCATCAACTTCCTATCTGCTGAAACGTCATGTTTGAACAGAATCTGATGCTCCAATAAAGCAAAAAAGAACGGTAATTATGCATGCGAATCAGGTTCACTTTGAGGCTGCATATTGTATAACTACAATCATTATACAATATGAAAGAGTGTATTAACGTGTCATCAATGACTGAACATATGTGTTGCTCTGATTGTCATGAATTTGCTTCAGACGATGGAGACACACACTTACAATCGAATAAAGAGCATGCTAAGTTCATAAGTGATAGAAAGGGCGCGCATGTTTTCTTTGATAGGTTGTTTCATAGGGGAGACAATTGGAATGTGGTTAGTAGTTACGAGGAGGCAACTCTCAAGTCAATAAGGAAGTGGGAAACAACAAAAGGGAAGCGGGCAGTTCTCTGTGGCGTGGCATACAATAAACAGAAGTATAAACTTAAAGGAACCAATTATGATGTGATCAACATGCGGGAATTACTAATTTCACACTTTTCCTTTCCATCTACTTCTATCCACATTCTTGCAGGTACGTATTTCTATTCCTTCCACTAAAACTACTGTCACTTGTGTTTTAGAAACCTAAAATATTTGAGACGGGTATACCCGAAACCCAACGGGTACGGATCCGGGTTCGGGTGTAATTTTTTTCCAGGTTCGTCTACGGGTTTGGTATACATCGATACCCGACCCGATTACCCGTTATTTGTATACCCGATTACCCGCTTAAGTACCCGATCAAATTTATCTATAATATTTTCTTTCCTTATATATATATATATATATATTTAGTAAGTGTGTCTTTTTTTTTTTGTGAGATTTATACACTATGAAATTTATCTATTTCAGTTATTTGAGACATTTTATGATGGTGAATATATGTGTAACTTGTTGTATGTTTTGGTAAAATAACGGGTATACCCGATACCCATGGGTAGTTTCTAATTGAAATCCTAACGGGTATGTTTTAACAAAATAACAGGTATACCCAATACTCGTGGGTAATTACCCTACAAAGACTCGACGAGTATTGAGCCGGGTTTGGGACATGATTTTACAACTAGGCATGGGTTTGGGATTACCGACCCAAACCCGACCCATTGCCATCCCTATGCATAACACCTTTTAGAGTGTGTTTGGTTCGCAAAACTTTTTTGAAGGAATGGGAATTAAAACATTCCCAAAGGAATTGGAACGTAAAATAGGCTTGATAATATATTTTGTAATCATATGTAAAAGACCAATCATTTGTAGAAAGTTCAATTGTTTAGGATAAAATGGGTTTTGGTTGAACTCGATCTGACCAATACCAGAACCTACAAGTTATGACCCGTAACTAAAGGTGAATCATGTTCGGTTGGCGGGTTGAACTGAGGTTCACCTTATAAAATTCATCTCTTTATTCTAATTATAAGTGAATTGATGGTCAACCTAACCTGAAACGACCATTTTCGGTAACATGTCAACCTGTTAGACCTGACAGCCCAAAATCTTATTAATTTTGTGATATCCATGTACTGCCAACCAATCAAACTTTCCCATTATGCCACAAGTGCTTGTTTTCAACACACTTTTTATGACTTCTTTGGGCACTTCTATGATTCGATTGGAGCTACGAGCTTGACACTTTAAAATAAAACTTACAGAAATGGACTCGCACTTTCATCCAACAAAAAGAAACATCCAAGAAGCTATGAAGTGGCTCGTGAAGGATAACCAATGTGGCGATTCACTAGTGTTCTATTTCTCGGGTCATGGCTTAAGGAAACCCGATTTCTTTAACGATGAACTTGATGGATACAATGAAACAATATGTCCTGTAGATTTTAGAACTGCAGGAATGATCACTGATAATGATATTAATGACATTATTGTTAGACCTCTCAAGGATGGTGTCAAACTTCATGCCATTATTGATGCTTGTCACAGTGGAACAATTCTTGATCTACAAGACGTCTATAGCACAAGAAAGTATGTCTCTTTGATCACATTTTGTTTAATTTAGATTATGTCAATAGTAAGGTATGCAAATGAACGAACTGAACGTGTTGTGGATTGTTTGTTTAATTAAACGAAGGAACATAAACACTTATCCTATTCGTTCATCTACGGTCGTGAATGATATTTTACATATTCTTGTGCAGTTACTTATTAGTCATTACTTAATACTTATTAGTGATACTAATGGGTCCATCATGCATCAGCCCGTCACTGGAATCAAATTTTATAACAAGGCCTCGGGTAGTTGACTAGGGCACGAACGAAAAACGTTCTTTATGTTCGTTTAGATTACTAACAAACAAACAAAAATAAACACAAACACGTTCATTTTCTTAACAAACTAACATGAGCAAGAAAATCCATTCGTTTAAGTGTCAGTATTCATTCGTTTGTTCTGCTAAAGTTAAATGAGCAAAAATGAACAAGGCCCCCTCATATTCGGTCTGTTTACAGGCTTATTAATAACTAGTCTGATTGAATTATTTTGGTGCATTTTTGGTTCAGTGGCAGAAATGTTTGGTTAGATAACAGCTCTCCATCTGGTGTTTATAAAGGGACTAGTGGTGGACATGCCATTTCAATCAGTGCATGTGAAGATAATCAACTTGCTGCAGATACATCTGTAAGTAGATCTTCTAATCCCATTTTGATTTATTTGTCTATGAATTCGTCGATTTGAGTTGTGCTATATACTTAAAAAAACACACGGGCCAAACGGGTTGAAAATAGCCCAAGTGTATTTTTAACGTATGCCTCTTTATCATTTTATCAAAAAAAAATTGTAAAATCAAAACATGTCAAAAGTAGAGTACTTTCAAATTATAGAAATTTTTAAATTTGTGGGCGAAAATACGTTTAGAGCATTCACATCCAATCCCTCATCTTTATTTACCAAATTACACTACAACAACCAAGCCCAGTAAATCATACAAATAGCAAAGCTATTGGTAGGGTCTGAGGAGGGTGAGATGTAGGCAGACCTTACCTCTACCCCTAGGGATAGAGAGGCTACTTCCAGAGAGACCCTCTGCTCAAAAAAAATCTCAAAAAAAAGGGTAGACACATACTCAAAACATCAGACATTTAAAAACATTACACTAAAAGAATACACAGCTATACCAAATTACACTAAAAATCACTATTTTTTCTCTCTCATTTCAATTAAATAATATTTTTATACCTTTATCAATATATTTTTTCTCTCTCCTTCACTCACAAACAATTTTCAATAAATATTAAAAAATAAATATAGGGAATAATGTCCCCAAATATACAAATGGACATTAACTTTTTTTTTTATCTCCTCACAACCTCTCAAAACCACTTTTTTTAAAATATGAGGATTCACTCTCATAATTTTGGAGTATGAGATGTGAATGCTCTTAGACTTTAAGGTAAAGCCCAAAACCCGATCTATACTAATATTTATGGATTTTGACCTGAACCCATTTTGACCTTTTACCCAACCCGCCGGTTTTGACTCTGACGATATGTCATCTTGGCATCTTTTTTCCTTTTCAAGTTTAATTACATTATTTTGAATTTTTTTTGCAGGCTTTCTCAGACTCAGGAAAGCAAATGGAAGGTGCCATGACTTACACTTTCAAGAAAGCACTTATGGAGAACCCGAGTATGACTTATGCTGGTCTCCTGGCCTCAATGCATAAAGACATTTTGGCTGCCAAGGAAAAAGGTTTTAGTCTTCGGGGACTATTTCACCGCGAAAGACTACAGGTTAGACTCGAATCCATTTTTGACTTCTATGTGCCATGCTGTTCCAAAGTCGACTTTTTTGTTTATAAAGATTCAAACATACTTAAGCCTGTTGTAAGAAATAGTACACTTCTCATAAGTTGCGGTTTACATGGGTTAGCATGGTATTGGTGTCGCCCCATAATTTTTTTTTTCCAACAGGTTCTCATGGTTACAAAAAAAAAAGGAGCCCACTATAAAAAGTCAAAGTCTGTTTTTTATGTTTGACCACTAGGAGGTTCAGAATGCGGTAAAGAAATTATGTGAACCTCCTATGAGGCGCGTGCAACCTTGCACCTTTTGCACTTTTTTAGCAAACCTTTATACCTTTGACAAGTATGATTTTACAGGCTTATGATGGGTTCTCATTGTGTTATTAAACTTGCAGGAACCTGTACTATCATCTTCCAAAGTTTTTGATGTAAACGAGCCTGTCACGCTCTAACTCTATAACATGAATGACCTTTCTTCTAAGGCTAACTAGTAGTGGCTACCATAATCCTACGTCAAGAATGTTAACCATCTTCCCAGGCCTCTTGGGATAACCTGTAATCATGTCAAATATTGTGCGGTTGTCGCGATTTCTTCTTTTGCAATGCCCTTTTCTTTGCTTTTTGTTTGGGATTGCTTATTTAACTCCAAACGTGATTTTTGTGAAAAGTGTTTATTGACTTATTACTTTTGAAAAAGTAGTTTTTAAAAAAGTGTTTAGATTAGCTTTTGTGGTGAGAAATTTCAATAAGTTACTTTTTAGAAAGTGTTTGTTTTAGCTTATTCATGTAAAGTAAACAAAAAAGAGTAAAATGTGGGTAATTTAGTAATTTGATATCCTAAAAGCCAAAAGCAGTTTCAAAAGCCAGGTTTTTAAGGGTAATTGAGAGTTAATTATATGTCCGGAATATCTAGTAATAAGAACACGTTTAAAACCCGAAAACCTAACTGGAACAATTAGGATATAACTACGTTAGTTAGTAGATATTTTTGCAAAAGTGGGTTGACCCCACTAGGCCTCTTAGGCTATGGTGGCTTAAGCCACCTTAGTGTCCCATGCAAACATCCTTAATCATGATGTTTAACCATGCCTAAAAGATATTATTTTAAACCATGGTTAAAGGGCCTTATATAAGAACATACTCTCTAGATTTACAACATCACCACAACAAAAACAACCCTCCGAAAACCTAAATTCTGTCGTGAGCATTCATCCCATCCCCACCTAGATTTTCAAATTCAGCATCTCACAAATAACCAACATTCAAACCCATTTTCAAGTTGTTCAGGTGCTAGAAGCTTAACCTTTGGAAGACACACTTAAACCCCATCAAAATCTTGTGTTTTGTAACTTACCTAGCCTTTGTGCTAGTTGTAAGTATTCTTAAACACATCTTGTTCAAGTTATGTTGTTTATGTGATTAACTTGCAAGTTGTTTTGGGAAGGTTTTAACAAATGTTTTTAAACAAGGTTTTGTGTGTTTTTTAAAAACCAAGTGGGATCTCAAAAATATTAATTTCAGATGTGTTGGTGATGTTAGTTTATTACAAAAAGTTCACTTGTTTTAGATGTATTAGAAGTTCTTTAAGGTGAAAACCTAAAAGGTAAACTTAATACATCTAAAAATGGTTTTGAACATCATTATATGACTAATATAATCATTTGAACATGAAAAATATGTAACAAGTTGTGTAGAAGTTAAAATCACAAAAACAAAGTTGTAAACTTTAAAAATACAAGTATGAACATAACAAACCAAACATAGTAGTAGCCTTAAAATGGTGATTCAAGACTATTAAAAGTGCTAGATTGATAAAAGAACACTTATTATAAATTTTGACATGTTAAAGTTTACTAGTTTTGGTGAAAATTGTCATTTTACAAGTCTTGGAAATAATATGTAACTTTTGCAAAGTTAAAGGTTTGAAAAGTAAGTTTGAAAAGTCCATGGATGTAAAATGTAATTTTGGAAACTTGATGGTGAAAAAATGTAACTTTTAATACGTATAAGTGTAAGAAATAAAGGGTTACATACTAAAGGGTCCTTTTGTAAAAAGGTGGTGAAAGAATTGTAAAATATTTATTTTATTTTATATAAAAATGATATTTTTATAAATAGCCTTATATAAAAATATAAAATTCCATATGTGTTGGAAAATATAAACACTAATGTTGTTGTAAACAAAATGGTAATTTAAATAGCTTGGGATATTTTGTATAAAAATATACATTTTTACATATATGGGAATGTAAAAGTGTTGGAAGATTTTTTGTAAAAAAAATAACCAAGTAATAGTATTTTCAAAGTATAGAAAATAATAAAGTTATTTCATAAATTCCTTGTAAGAAATATGTTGGAAATTAAAAGATATTAATGTCTTGAAAAATACATATTGTTGGGAATTTAAGGAAAAAAAACAAAATATATATTTTTGGAAGCAGGAAAAATGAAAATGACAAGAAGTGATATTCCTACAAAGTATATATTTAACTTAGGCAAATGGAGAAATTGCTGGAAAATATATTAGTCTATAAATCGGGATAAATAGACAAGTATAATTGTACGACGGGTTATCGGACAAAACGTAAATTGAACAGTTAAATATATAAGTATAACTTCCTACAAGATACGAATATATTATTATTGCGACGATTACAGACTAATTATTCTAAGTGAGAAGGTAAAGATATATTTTGTGGAAAAAATTTAAATAAGAATAATTAAGGGTGGAAAAATATATATAAACACTTTCCAAAGTGTTGGAAATAAAATGAGAGAATTTGTAAGAAAGAAAGTTAAGTATGTTATCCTAAGTATATGAAAAAGTATATAATTATACTTATTGAGAATAAATACTTAACATGGAATAAATCTCGTTCAATCAGATCTTTGTATGTTTATTTTTATGAGGGAATAAATATATAAAGTGAGTCGAGTTGTAAGATAAAACGGAATATTATTCCAAGTTAGTAAATATATTGGAAAAAATATTTAAAGATCATGACGTGTGAGAAAACGGACAATGATCAGGATTCGCGGTGACGAAACCAACTAATTTGGTAATTAATATCAACGGTGATAAAACATACAAGTTAAGTAAAACTTGTAACAGGGTAATTCATCATCAACGGACCTAATACTAGGGTATATTCCTAATCAAACGGAAGTATAGAAGTGGTGTTGGGCGTTTGGGAAAAGCAACTTGCCGGTAGGACACACTTTAAGACCGTATCTTATTTAGTTAGAACACGTGTAGGTGGTCTTTCATTTGGACTTGGCTATGACTATTTTCCGACTATTGTATACGCTTTGAGTGAGTTTTCACGGCCTCTTTTCTGTTTTAATGTTTTAAACTCGGGGAAAGATATGTATGTAAGAAAGTATTAAATGTGTGATATCATGTGAAAGTATAAAATGATACATAAGATGGGCACATGGGTAATGGTAAAGTCACATGGGACGCGAAGTCTCCGCAGTTCACCATAACCATTTATACAAAGTATTGTAGCCGTAGAATATTGGGATAGTACTATTGGTTCTTGACAAGACCCACCCTGGTTGATTAGCGATTAACACAGATGTACTACGGGGTACAACAATATTCTAAACTAGTTGTTACCATGTAAACAACTTGCGGGGCAATGTAAACTAGTCTGGTTTTGATTATGGACTTATGGGGATTCCATCGGTATTGGACTTGCAACCCTAATGGCTTATGTAGCACATTTCTTATTTCGTTATGCGCACTCATGTACAAATGAATGTTATTTTATTTGTGTGTCATAACCTGTGTAACTAACCAATATATTTATACATTGACGTTTTCCCTAACATATCTTTCAGATAACTAAAATAATGAAAGCATGCAAAGGCTAGGGCGGGCTTAACATGATGACCGAGAACTTTTGATGGGAATTAACTAATATTTTCTTGGATTTTGAAGAAATAGTTGAAAATCCTCATTTGTGTTAAACTTATATTTTGGTGCTATGGGACATGTACCTTTAGACAATTTTTTTCCGTCATCAATTAATGTTATTTTCTGAACTATTTGTTTATTTAATCTTGGTTATGAAACATTTCTCTTTCGTATCCATGCCACGTGTTTTCGTCCTTGTCGTGGTGTGACTTCATGACAACTCCCTATGCTTAACTTTCTGAGAAATATGAGCTTAAAAACGTCAACATAAGGTTGGTGAGTTTATAGGTTTAAATGATTCAAAAGTAAATACATGTTTTTTGGAAAACAAAAATTCAAATACAAGCACTGCCATGAAAGGTCAATACCATTTCGTACACTCAATTACCATGAGCTCCATAATCAAGACTTGACTTCAGTTACATGTTCTGCCCCAAACAATGTTCTATCGTTTAAACATTGCAAATACACTATGGACGAATATCACCCGCTTGACTTCCAATCAAGTTTAGCGTGACTAACTACGGGTAGAGGTGTCAATCCCAAATAGATTTATTCATATTTTCCACATCTACCAAAATTAAAATTATAGATATACGAGGGGATTTAAGTGCGGTAAATACTCTACTCTACTCATGTAATGAACAATTCATGTTCTACTCGTTTCCAAACAAATGATTCTAACATCATTTCTCCACCAAAGTTTAAAAATAGTGAACAGGGGCTATTGACACTCACCATGACCGTAATTATGAGATGATAGCAAAATCCGCTAAAATGTTCCGAACACGACCCATATATTTAAAATGTTAAAGTTGAGATGTGATAACCGTTTGCGCCATAACAAGCTTTCTCCACTAGAAGCTTTTGAGATTAGACACGTAGACTCATAAACAATTTGGTGCGTCAATCGTGTTGGGTTAGCGTGTTGAAATGGTGAACCCGAACACGACCCATATATTTATTCATATAAAAAAATAACAACTATAACCTGCACACAGATAAATAAAGATAAACCGAATAAAACCTATATAACCCACTTTTCTAGTCGAGTTAAACAGGTAGACGAGTCGGCTGTAAGCGGCTAAACGTGTCACTTGTTTAGTGGAAGAGTTTAACAAAATGTTTACAATTAGGCTGTATGGTGATCTCTATTTCCCCAAACTCCCCCAAATGTCACATCATTTTCCCTTTTCCCTCACCCAAACCATGGAATTGGTTTCCCTAAATTCCTCCTTCCCCCTTACTTTTTTTTTATTATTTTTATTTTTTATTTATTTATATATTCTATATTTCATTAATATTTTTTTATTAAAATTAAAAAAACATAGAAAATAAAAAAAGTATTCGAATAAACATTAAAAAAACGAAAGTTCATAGGTTAAAAAAATACCAATCAAATTAACCAAAAAAAATTAACGCATATTTCCTCCTAGCCACCTCCTTGCGATCTTATCTTTCATCCTCTCCGCTACCATACGTTCGCGCTCAGGACTTTGAGACATAATGCTAAACTATTTCGACTTCTGTTTCGAAATATCCAATTCGAGGCCTTTCCTATTCAACTGCAGCCTCTCCATATGCTTCGCCGCAGCTTCTTCCTTCTCCTTCTTTCTTCCTAAATACCTCTCCGCTTGCACTTGCTTAAACTCGTTAAAGTTTTAAATAAATGCATCTATTTTCTCCACTGCCTTTTCTTTCGAAGCAGAGGCCTTTCCTTTTGAGCTCGATGCGGCTTTTTTTGCACGGTCCCTTCCAATTGGCCACTCCAATTCGGGAGTTGGAGCTTCGTCTACGAACTCTGGGTCGTTGTTTATGTTTATAGCACAACGTGCATGATACTCACCCGCATTATAACTTTCCGAGGCGTTCTTCGTCGTTCTTTTAGCTTGTTCTACCTCATTAAGTATCACTTTCCACTTTTAACATCTGCTCAAAATTTCACAAGGCCTTATGTAGCCTCACGACCCTTTCTTGTTGCTAAACTTTTAAGCGCCTCTTTTAACACATTCTCGTCACTTTGACCGGTCGTTCAATTGTTCCAACAATTTTGATAAACATCCGCAAATGCTTGGCATTTGTTGTACCCTAAACTTGGTACTAACGGAGTGGAATGTTCGATAAGGCTCGCGTTGCATTAACTTGAAAAATTGCACGCAAACATGGTTCCAAAAACTTGCCTTTTTTTTATTTGTACCTACACGTTAATAATTTTTTTTAAAAACCACACATAAATATAATAATTTTTTAAAAGACAATCTATGTATTTAATAAAAAATTCTTACTTGTTATAGGATCGATAGACACATTCACCAAAGCTCGTGTTAGGGCCTCCAACTCGATTTGACTCCAAGAAATGTTATTCGCCTTCACAGTAGCTCATTCTTCTTGTACACGTTTTTCCCCTTTGGTGCCCTTTTTTTTAAGGTTGGTTGGGTTTCGGGTATAACGTCGTCATCGGCGCCTAAAGTTACAAAATCGTGTTCAGGTTGTGATTGATTGGTTTCTAATATCACTTCCAGCTCTGGGCCTTTTATTAGTTAGCCCTGGTAAATCCCCCAGGCGATGTATTTTTTTGAAACGAGGACCTCGGTAACGCGACATAAAGACTCCTTATTTTGATTTAATTATTAATTCTTATTGATGAAATTTCATTTTATAGAATAAACCTAAACTAAAAATGAACTAAATTCTAAATAAAGCCAAATTTTATTATTCTATCAAAGAGATACTATTTCTCGAAATGTGGACAAATGGAAGTTTAACTCCTAAAGAAGCACTTCACGAAGCCTCCCGGAATTTGATTGATTTATTGATTACCATATCAACAGGTTTTCCATCTTGCAAATAAGGCATATCTTGTCTAATTAAAATTTTTGAAATGATACACGTATTTCCATGGCGGGAACATTGGCATTTGTTGTTGTTGCATTTGAAATTGGTGGTGTTGCGTTTGCATTTGTCATGCGTTTTGGGGTTGACTAAAACCTCCTAACGCGTATGTAGTGGAGTCAATTGGTGCCGTGGGATATTGGAAGTTTGGGGCTTGCATCGAGTGAGTGCGGGGGTGTTTGGGAAAAAAAGTTGCGAATTAGAACGCCTTGGATCCATAATTTTTTTAGGTTTGAAGGTAGTGAAAATGTATTGTTTTAAAAATGTGTGGGTTTGATTTATATAATAAAAAGTGGATTTTTTTTTTTTTTTCGTAACGGTCAGGTCCCCAAGGGTCAGTGACAACGATGGGATTCCACCGAAAATAATACGGTGACATGCCATGTCACCCCACTGAGCCCAACCCCCAACTCCACACCAAAGCGCCTTATAATCTATCCAATGAGCAACCTCTGTGATTCACCAAATGCTAACCAGCATTTTACCATGTTATGTTGAATTCAGTCCGAACAGCCATAAACTTACCTTGTAATATTCAGATTAAGCTACCACTCTAACTTGCTTCATCATGTTAGAAACTTGAGCAACCTACGGAATTCACCCCATACCAACCAAATATTGTCACATTATTTCCAGTTAGATCTAATTAAGCTACCCCTCCGATTCACTCCATAATGTTTATATTCAGGCAGGTTAAGCTACCACTCTAATTTACTCAATAATGTTTCTAACTTTACCTTGCTTGCTGTGTAATTCTGTCTAGAACGAACAACTAGAATCTTACCTCGTTATTCTAAAAGACATGACCAGGTAAGTATTATATCATTATTTGGTTGACAGCGAAATCAAATACAAAATGAAACCAAAGACTTGCAGCACAAAATGGTTTCAAGACGCCTCCTTTCATGTTGGGTTTCAAAACTCGACTTGCAGATCTTGTGCGATTATTTCAAAATCAAAAAGCAAGCGCGGATCAACTTACTAGTCCCTGTAGCCTCTTCGCAGCTGCTTTGGCCGCCTTGTTCTGGGGTTCTAGTAGGAGCGCACGCTTAAAATCTGCACATGTAGAAGAAAACCGACACAATCAAACACCAACATGTCAAAATCAACCAGACAGTATTTCTTGGTTTATAAAAGCGCAAGGCACACCAAGGCGTAGGGGTCCATGGAACACGAGGCGAAAGGTCAACGCATGGCATAAGTTATTTATATAAAAACAAAGATTATAATTCTTATAGGTTTCTATCATCATGTACCCAAAAATTTGATATGATTAACCTCTAAATATGAGTTGATATACAAATAACCTCTATATACAACCTACAAAACTATATGTACAGCAATGTTGTTAAACCCGGACCGGCCGGTCGGACTGGGGACCGTGGCTTCATCCAGTCCGGTTTGGGGTATGGGACCGCCATTGCACCTGACGGCCCGGTTGGACCGAGGACAGATGGTCCGACCGGAAAACCGGCGTATAAAAGGGTCCGACCGGACTCCAAAACTCTAAAGCCTGCAAGCTCCGACTCTCGATTTGCAAGTGTTTTTGATCTTCCACGAGTTCCATTTTCACGTATTCGAGCTCTAAGCCTACTTCTGGAAATCTACCACATATTTTTTCAGATCTGAGTTAACAAAAATTAAAAAATATTGAAGGAGATGATCGATGGGTTTAGATTGGAGATGTTTAGCATGAACTCATGAAGATGAAGGTTGGGTGTTTTGATGTAGTAGTTAAAAGAAAAGGCGGATGTTGGGAGCATTGGGAGCAGGTATTGATAATCACAAAAGAGATGAAAAAGACAAAATGATTTTAAAATGTATAGTACATTTATACATCTTTTTTTATATAAATATTATATATATAATAGTCCGGTTCTTAAATCCGGTCCGGCCGGTCCGACCAGTGAACCGGTAAGAACACCAGTTCTACGTCCGGTCCAGCTCCAAAAACATTGATGTACAGCCTCCTGATGCATGCACAAAATCTGTCATGTACAAGAGGCGCTCCTCATGCAATTTTGGTGTGCGCCTCATGTATGCCCATCACCTGGCAGTCAGAAGGGACGAACCTCTCATCTGAGTGCACCTCATGCAGCCACACCAAAGGGCATTTCATACACACTTTTTAACATTAAGCTGTGCTTGAGCTATGTGTGTGTGTTCTTGCAGGGTTTTTGGGTTTCTATGTGTTTTTTAAGAGAGGGATAGTGATAAGATCTAAAATTTAAGCAGGCACTTTTATTTGAACTGAAAGAAAACAGCCCGATTCGAGATGGGCAATGTCTCCAATTACACAATACTTTGATAATGAAAAACAAGGATGCCTGATACTGAAGTAAAAAGCCTGCTTAAATAACACATGAGATTTAGTAACTGCTGGACCAGATTGTAGGCATCTGAACAGCTCCTTTAACTTTCATCTTCCTGCTAATAATAGGCGTAGTAATTGCTCCCCACTCTTCCAACTTACCAGCAGTAACTCCTTGACCAAATGGATCCATCTTAAACCCAAAAACATAATTCAGTTGGCCCAAATGGCCAGCTGTGGCCTGTTTCCTTCTTCTTGCATATACTTTAATTGGGCCTTTATCATTACTTCCCTCTCGGTAAAACGCCTTGTCCTCAAGGCGGAACGTAGGGAATTGTTCTGCTAGTAAATCATACAATTCCCACGTAGCTTCTTCCACTGGGCGATTACACCAAGATACCAACAATTCCAGAACCAAATGATCAGCTTCGGAAACCCAACGATGAGCTATAATAGAACTTGGTTGTAAGTCGATTTCCCAATCTTTAGTAATGGGTAATGGAGGTTGCTGGTCAGAAGAGAAAGTTCCATGGGCGGGTTTAAGCATGGACACATGGAACACCGGATGAATTCTAGTAGTAGGTGGGAGCTCTAATTCATATGCAACAGGGCCTACTGCTCGCTTAATACGATATGGACCGAAAAAGCGTGGAGAAAGTTTTTCATAGCGACGTTTGGCTAAGCTTTTCCGGTAGGGTTGAATTTTTAGGAAAACAAAATCCCCAACCTGAATGGTCAGATCTCGTCGTTTGTGGTTGGCTTGATTCTTCATCCGGTCTTGGGCCCTTTTTAGATTGTTTCTAAGAAGCTTTAACATATCATCCCGGTCTATTAGTTGTTGCTCCAGCTCTGCATTTTTAGTCTCCCCTATGACATAGGGGAACACAGAAGGGGGCTCCCTACCATATACAACAGTGAAAGGAGTAGTGCCAGTTGCCGTATGATACCCCGTATTATATGAATATTCAGCCCATGATAAATAAGTGCTCCACTTTGTTGGTTGTTCACTGGCAAAACACCGTAAATAGGCTTCAAGACAACGATTCAAAACTTCGGTCTGTCCATCCGTTTGGGGATGGTAACTTGTACTCAATTGGAGCTTAGTTTGGCTCAAACGAAATAATTCCTGCCAAAAATGGCTGAGAAAAACTACGTCCCGGTCGGATATGATGGATCGTGGAAATCCATGCAACCGAACCACCTCCTTACAAAAAATTGCAGCCACCCCTTTTGCAGTGAAAGGATGTGAGAGGCAGAGAAAATGAGCATATTTGCTCAAACGATCGACCACTACTAAAATAGTATCAAAACGACCTGAAGGAGGTAAACCAACTATAAAGTCCATTGAGAGGTCCTCCCAAATCTGATTGGGAATGGGTAAGGGCTGAAGTAGACCAGCAGGAGATAATGTTTGATATTTCTGTTGTTGACAGATTACACACTGTTGCACATAAATTCGTACATCTTGTTTCAGTTTAGGCCAAAAGTACCTGGCTGAGATACGCTTAAGGGTCTTTAAAAATCCCCCATGACCTCCGGTTGGGGTGTCATGAGCCTCCTGTAACAACTTATGCTTGAGATCAGGTACCTCAGGTATCACTAAGCGTCCTTTATAGAATAAAAACTCATCAACGATGGAGAAGCCAGGAACTGATGATGAATCAGCTTGTAATTTGTTGACTATGTCGCTGATAACTGGATCATTTTGGAGCCCTTGTTTGATGTCAGCCACCTGTACACAATAAGGTACCATCAATGTCAATAACTCACCAGAATGCGGTCGGCGAGACAAAGCATCTGCTCCTCTATTCTCTTTCCCTGCTTTGTGAATAATAGAGAAGTCATAAGGCATAAGTTTCAACAGTAGGCGTTGTTGCTCAGTAGTTGTAATTCGCTGCTCAAGCAAGAACTTCAAGGTATAATGATCGGTACGGATGAGAAAATGTCTGCCAAGCAGGTAATGACTCCACTTTTGAACCGCCAATACTAAAGCCAGTAAGCTCTCGGTCATAAGCTGATTTAAATCGATTAGAAGGGGAAAATCCCTTGCTAAAATAGGCCACAGGGTGATCAGCTTGAGACAATATAGCTCCAACACCATCAGAAGACGCATCACATTCAACGACAAACGGCTCTGAGAAGTCTGGTAACCTCAAAACGGGTGTGGACAGCAGTGCCTCTTTCAATTTATTAAAGGCATTTAGGGCTTCTTTTGACCACACAAATCCATCTTTCTTAGTCAACGCTGTGAGAGGTCGTGCTATCAAGCCATAGTTCCGAACAAAACGTCTATAGTATCCTGTTAGACCAAGGAACCCTCTCACTTCTTTAACTGTAGAGGGTATTGGCCAGGATTGCACTGCTGAAATTTTTTCTTCTTCAACTTTAACGCCATCCGAATTAACCACATGCCCGAGAAAGACCACTTGTGGCTGCCCAAAACAGCACTTCGACATCTTGGCAAAAAATTCATTGTCGTACAGCAACTTTAAGGCCTGTTCCAAATGAGAACGGTGCTGCTCCATGGTATGGCTGTAAATCAAGATATCATCGAAAAATACAAGTATGAAACGACGTAAAAAAGGGCGAAATAAGTCGTTCATAATAGCTTGAAAAGTGGAAGGCGCATTTGTTAATCCAAATGGCATAACTTTGAACTCGTAGTGCCCTGAATGAGTACAAAAAGCTGTTTTCGCAACATCTTGAGCAGTCACTCTGATTTGGTAATACCCAGCTCGCAAGTCAAGCTTAGAAAATACCGTTGCACCATGCAATTCATCCAGTAACTCGTCAATATTAGGAATGGGGTACTTGTCGGGCACCGTTATCTTGTTAAGGGCTCGATAATCGACACACATTCTCCAAGTATTATCTTTCTTTTTTACTAGTAATACCGGACTCGAAAATGGGCTACTACTTGACTGGATAAACCCGGCTGCCAAAAGTTGGTCAATTTGTTTTTCTATTTCGGTTTTTTGTGAATGGGGGTATCGGTAGGGTCGGATATTAGGTGGTGGTGCATTGGGAATCAGGTGAATTGAGTGGGTATGGGTTCTAACAGGAGGTAGGGTTTTGGGTTCATCAAAAACTGTGGAGTATTGGTTGATGATAGGTTGTAGTGGAATTGGAATTTGTGGGTTGCTTACTGGTTCAATAGCCAAGTGTTGAAAGCTAGACGATTTTTGGGGTCCTGTTTCAATACCTTTCAGCTTGTATCGCTTGCCATCGATAGTGAAAATCATAAATAACTCTTTCCAATTTGCTTGAACCGTATTCAAGGTGGCTAGCCATAGAATACCCAAAACTAAATCAGCCCCTCCAATTGAAAAAGGGTGAAAGTCTTGAACAATCTTCAAATCATTAACCTGTACAGAGAGATTTTTGCAAATCTGGCCACATCGGATTACATCGCCATTACCGATTTGAACCCCAAAAGGTGGTATCAGTTGGGTCTCCAGTTCAAGCTCTTTCACCAAACAATCTGAGATAAAATTATGGGTGGAACCCCCATCAATTAAAATTAAAACCTCGGTAGAATTCAACATACCATGAATTTTCATTGTTGTGGGCTGCGATTTCCCCAGAATAGCATGTAAACTGATCTCTGCTGTCTCCTCTTGTGTTGCATCAGCATTATTAATTTCAGTTTCTTGCTGCTCAACTAAGTCCTCATCAGCTTCTAACATTTTAAGTGTACCCGCTTTACATCTATGCCCAGGACCATATTTATCCCCACATCTAAAGCACTCACCCCTTAAATAACGGCTTTGTTTTTCGGTGTCGGAGATTCTGAATGGAGTTTTTGGTTGGTTAGAGGGTTGAGGGATGTTAGGGGTAATGGTTTTGGAGTCAAGTGGTGGTGGTGGTCTGGAATTTGGTGCCGGGGTAGAATTCTTTCCAGACCGGTGCTGGCTGGATTTGGACTCAAATTCCAAAGCAAGACTCATAGCGTTGTAAACGGTTCGTGGTTTGTGTATCCTCACATCAGCCTTTAATTCTTCCTTCAACCCATTGAGGAAAACCCCTAACAAACAGTGATCTGGCCAATTTGAAACCCGCGAAGATCGCTTAGCAAATTCTTGACGGTATTCCTGTACCGATGCAGTCTGTTTGATACTGCATAGGTATTCATCAGGATTTTGAAACTCGGCTGGACCGAAGTTTTTAGTAAAGGCTTGTACCAACTCTTCCCAGAAATTCATAGAATGATCATCCGAAAGCCAAGAATAAAGGTCTAAGGCGTCTCCCTCCAGGTGCATGGAGGCTATTTCTACCTTCTCTTCGTCTTGTATTTGATAGTACCGAAAATACTTTTCCGCCTTTAGTATCCACCCGCGCGGATCTCCTCCACTAAAAATAGGAAAATCAATTTTGTTGTATGGTTTATATCCAGACCGTCCCTTCCACGAGCTTTCCCCTTCATCAAACTTACTGCCCTTAGATCGGTCTCCTTTCAAGGCTGCAATGTCTTCCTTCATTGAATCTATGGACTCCAATTTTGCAGCAATAGCAGCCAATTGAGCAGCGATCTGGTCTGGGTTTGAGCCGCTGCCCTCAGAATTGTTTCGGGTTTGAACCATCTTCGATTTCCCGGCAATGGAACCAAATAATAAGATCTAAAATTTAAGCAGGCACTTTTATTTGAACTGAAAGAAAACAGCCCGATTCGAGATGGGCAATGTCTCCAATTACACAATGCTTTGATAATGAAAAACAAGGATGCCTGATACTGAAGTAAAAAGCCTGCTTAAATAACACATGAGATTTAGTAACTGCTGGACCAGATTGTAGGCATCTGAACAGCTCCTTTAACTTTCATCTTCCTGCTAATAATAGGCGTAGTAATTGCTCCCCACTCTTCCAACTTACCAGCAGTAACTCCTTGACCAAATGGATCCATCTTAAACCCAAAAACATAATTCAGTTGGCCCAAATGGCCAGCTATGGCCTGTTTCCTTCTTCTTGCATATACTTTAATTGGGCCTTTATCAGATAGGAAGGAAAATCTTCAACTGGAAGTTTCCTCATGTGGGAAGATTTGGTGAAAAGGGGAAGGAAAGATCTAATAATTTTTAATTTAACTACCAACCTGTATCGTCCCTCAATTAAATTCTCTCAATACTTATGAAGGAGTAGCAAATCAAAAACACAAAAGATTTTTAATTACAACGTGAGATTATCTGTTACATATTAAGGTTATATTTGTTAAGCAGTTAGCCTGTCTCTTCATTGTTATGAATTATTCGATAAGATGAAGAATACGCACCATGAAGAGCCTCCTTATAACGGAGAACTAATTCCCGGGCAGTTCCTCGTCTCAAGTATGCCTTTACATTCTGCATAAGGAAAAAAATTACTTGTGATACAGCCCACATCCATTTAAGATATATACGAGTGGCAAATGCTATAGCACGGGTGACAAGTCCGTAAGTATTTTATACGTTTAGCCTAGAGGTGGTGCAACAGGCAGAACAGGTACAGGTCAAATAGATAGTCAGTTAAAATGGGTCCAAATTTATAATTTATAAACTACTAATGTGTTGAATATAAATCCGTTTAAAAGGTTATACACATGAGACAACTTTTCAACCATTTCAGCCCACATGTCCCATTTCATTCTACCTATTTGACTTGTTAGGAATAGAACATAACCTTTAACCGAACAAATCACGAGCAAATGGGTCAAAATTGCCGCCTTAATTCACAATAATATAAATTTCAAATTTGAAAAAAAAAAAAGACATCACAACGGTACAATTACAATGGAATAGGCATCAGCTGCTTGGTTGCTTACCTTTTTATCAAGTGAGATCGCTTTGGTGCAGTCTTCCTCGGCTTCTTGAAAGCTGGGATATAAACATAGTCGTGTTAGTATATATAGATATGATATACATAAGGCTTTCAGAACCAAACTAGAATGGACCAACCAGGAACAGGGTAATAACCAGTCCAGTTGAGTCTATTTGAATCGCAAGCAGACTGGGTGGTCGAACAAGATTTCAATTTTTTTATTATTTTCTTCCAAAATCTCATTGACTGATTCATTTACTACTTCATGCAATGTATTTTGTTTATTTAAGGTGTCATATTTCATTATCACTGCAAATCCACATAGAAAATAATACATTTCCATATACTGTTTTAAATCAAGTATACACACACACACTGACACACACATATATACACTAGAGGGGTGCTCGCGCAAAGCGGCGGGAACACATACACCACTAACCACGTAACATGTTAATTTTTTTGAATTAAAAAAAAAGAACTATAGCAATACCATACTAAAATTTAAGTGACTAAAATGCTTGTTTTAATGGTGCAGGTTTTTTAAGAAAAATATTAACATATGAACTAGTTATCGCCGTTTAAAAATCTTGGGTGTAATTGGTTTTAAAGTCAACATGTTCCAAAAAATTGTACAATATGTTATTAAAGTTGTATCACTTAAACTCATAAAATTATATAAAATACCTTTTGTTCCTCCTTATATGTATTATTGTATAGTATAAATATAAATATTTGATTTTTAAGATATTTATTTTGCCATTCGGTTTCTGAAACTGGTCACACCAATGAACCGGTAAGGCAGCCTGTTCAAAGATTGATATATAAAACAGTCAATGTAAAAAATATAGGGTCTGAAAGCATACGATCCTAATTCCAAGTATGCAGCTGCTCTGTTGCAGTAGAAAGTAGCATTAATTTCATCCAACTTAACGGCTTCAGTATAATAGGTTATAGCTTTCTGCCATTGTTTTCCCCTGTATGCAGCATTTCCCTGAAAACCCCATGAAACAAACAACCATTTGACTCTTCAACCATTCCAATATAAAGGATTAGTCAATCAAATAATAGATAATAAATGGGTAGGCTTCGAGTTCACAGTAGCAACAACTAAAACTAACAAACAATGCATTGCACATCAAAGAAATAAAGAGACAGAACAAAAGTGGCCTCACAAGTAGAAGAGTAGATGAGCCGAGCCGTTCATGAGCTACTAGAGATCAGCTCGCTAGAAGGTCGAATCAAACCGAGCTTTTACGAGCTCATACTTAAATCAGAGCACATATTATTAAACCGAGCTTCACATACCGAGGTTGACTAGGCCCGTGAGCCTATTATTTGTATAATATACTTTTTATTTTAAAATAATATATAAACAGTTACATATAATTATTGTATATACGATTATGAAAAAATAACTAAATAATATATACTAGTTGTATTTATAAAATTATAACTATAATATATATAAAAAAATTAAAATTTAACAGATAATAAGGTAGCGAGCCCCAGCCTGTTTTACACCCTTACAAGTACATGTAATTTGAACAAGTGCAGTAATTGAGTTGAGGGACTCTAAACTGAGCACAGGTGCAAAAATCTATGAAAAGATAAAATAATGAGTTAATTCATTTGGTATACACACAAAGCACCGAATAAAAGAATAGAACCTTCTCCTTCCACAACATAGAAGCTTCCACATTTCCCTTGGTGTCTAATGATGGTTGCAAACTGGTTACAGCACTAACTTGCCCTTGTAGAGATTGGTACATGTCCAAGACAGTATCTAGAAGAAACTTATCAGATCCATGATTTGCAATAAACGAAACACCAAGCGGACAATCTTCATGCTTTCCAAAAGGAACAGTAATCTAGAAACGATTGGTGTGATGGTTTTATCAAGTGGGATGATCCAATTATTAAAAAAAACGCTAATGAATAAAAGGTACCTGACAGCAGCCGGAAATAGTCGCAATGCTCAATAGAGAAAATGCCCTATCGTTAAATTTTGATAACAAAGTTTTCTTTGAATTAAGTTTCAGCGGAGTATCAGCAACCGTAGGAACAGCAAGAATTCCATCGTCCTGCACACCAGCTCATGTATTGCTATCAGATGGCATCATGTAAATGCTTGTAAACATGGTATATATAAAAGAAAGCATGGAGAACAAATACAGCCTATATGCTCATACAACTGATACGAGTTAAACTGTCAAAGTCTACGGTTGCCTTTATGAACAAACATACGTAGGCCAACTGGAATATGTTCATAGACCAAATTAATACAGACTTGTTAGTGCTGTAACCAGTTTGCAACCATCATTAGACATAAGATAGAATTTAAAAAAAAAAGATAAAATTAAAAAAAAAGATAAAAGGGGGGTAGCGGCGCAACTTGTAGCCCATTTACCCGCCACTCGTAAAACTTGTTGGTTTTAATGAAAAGAAATAAGATAAAATCAAAAAAAAAATTACAGACTGATTCTAATAGATTTAAGTAGCATGGTTTACAATATAAATCAGCCTTGGTTTTAGAAAGCGAGAAGTACTCCAAGAGGCTTAGGTTTCGAGAGCCGAGGCACGAGGTGAGCTTCAAATACACAAGGCATTTGGTATTAAAAAATATTAATATAACTATTTATAGATAATATGTTTACTTGTTAAACACTAAAGGAAAGATACTACAATAAATACACACAAGAAAAGCTCTATGTACAACCAAAAGAAAATAAGGACAACCATTTGCGTACCAGGAATTTATTATGGGCATATGATCTTTCACCCAGCTATGTAAAGTACCTTTAAGAGACTGTGAAGAGCTGCACGCATTTCAGTTCTGACCATGTAGCAAGCTTCAATATTTTCATGTGTGGCTGTAATTGTTGCATGAACACTACCGGAGACATTTGATCCTAGCCTGGGTTTTACTGTATTAATCCATTCTTCATGATTGGTTTTAAACTCATATCTGGAAAAGCATAGTGTGATGCCATAAAATGTGAGTGGCACACATTACAGAAAATATATATACACATCAACGAACATAAAAGAGGGCATGATGACATCTATATATTGAGAATACTTATTGCGGTAGCATTGAGTCGAAACTCGAATCTGGTGCCTAGATGACGTTATCAGAGAATGTTTCACAACAGCATATCAGGCTCTGAACATATTTGGAAACAACATAGGACTTAAAAGGAGTATTAATTATATATTACCATATGTGACATCCCTGACACTCATGGCAGAAACATTATTTTTGAACGCTTTGCCACCATAATACTAACAAAACTAAACCAGCGTAGATGCAGAAAACAGTCAAACCTCTGTAGTGATTGCATCGCTAAAGAGAGAGCTTTCAAAGTATTTGCTTCATTTTGTACATTTGTTGTCAGCTCAAGGAAATATTTTAGGCTTGGTACGTTTGACAAAATATATTGACCAATATTCATATGCTTTGGTGCTAGGTCTGCAGAAACATTAAACAAAAAGGAATAAAGGACAACATGAAATTAACATTGATGGTAATCCACTCTGTTTGTAGATCCTCAGAGCAGAAGAAAATGGCATCATAAGTTACATAATCTGGGACACAAATCCTATGAAAGAACTTACAACCAGATAACTTTTCAGTTACTTTGCTAATAATATATAGAGTCTTCTGTTGAGGAACATTAGATAGCTGAAATAAATCATCTGCCACTATTATGTGTCTTGTCCTTCTAGGTTCCACTGAATTCAGCTGAAGAAGGACATGTCCAACCCGATGCAATAAGGAAGGATCACGAGCAAATATTCCTAATTTTTTTATATTGCAAATACATGATTAGAATAGGCTATCAGTTAAAGTGTTATGAGTCTTGTTGATTTCACACAAACTAAGAGGCTCAATACTCCAAATAAATTGTGTTTATGCCAAAATTTATTGATGAAAAAAGTTGGAGACCTCTACCAACATGTAGTTTGGGGTAAGAAATTATAAAGCTAAAAAAGAATAATATAGAAGACACAGAGACTACATACCAACAGTGTCTAAATTCTGTGAAATTGGGAGGACCCCAATAGTGGATACAGCCCCATGTGAAGGCCGGAAACCAAGGACGCCACAAAATGAGGCTGGAATTCTAACTCCCCCAACTGTATCAGTACCTGAGAAGTCAACAAAAGACGTATATCAAATGTAATTCACTTAATTACAAGTCATGAAAGAAAGTTGTGCACGAAACAACAATTGTTCCTTCAACAATGACAACATATTCAAAGATATAACTAAGACACTGCAAATTTAAGCAGCTTGAATCTCATTGAAAGGCCCATTAACACAGTGTAACTCACTTACTTCATATCCAACTGAAAATGGTAGCTTATCCCATATGTAAGTAAATGATGTAGAAATGAAAGAGCAATACCAATTGCAAAGTCAACAAGCTCTGCAGCAACAGCAACAGCTGAGCCACTACAGGATCCACCGGGAATGCAAGATGGCATTGCTGGGTTTGTGGGGGTTCCATAATGTGAATTTTCTCCAGTTATCCTGAAGATTAGAAGTTATATATATGAGGTAAAAGTGTTAATTTAAAAATAAAAAATAAAAAAATAGCCACCCAAAAGAGAAGTCATCCATGACAGCCTTGCCAACACATGTAGCCCCATTCTTCAACAAGGTAGTTACAGAGACAGCGGTCCTTCGAGCTACGTCATGTGTTGTTTTCCAATGTGGATTCCCAAAGCCAGTTACATGGTCTTTCACATCAAAACTAAAGACAGCAGAATTCACACAATTAATAATGTTTTTAGTTAGTTATATAACATGCTTAGTTAAACTGATATGATAATAATAATAATAATAATCCGGGGAGGGGAGGGGAGGGGAAGGGAAGGGATTAGAGATTTATAGTACTGACACATCATTAATGAGAAAAGTGAGAGCAGAAAGAGGAGGGTGTTTAGCAGCGGGAGGAGGCGGTATTAACACAAAGCGTTCCATAAAGGCACCGTAATTATCATCATCTTCTTCTCTCAGTGTACTACGCCTGCGACGCTTACGAGCCGCCTCTGATGCAACGATTATTAATATACCACCGGCCACGGTTACGCCGATCACCATCCATATTTTTGGATTTGAGGAGACAATGCTTTCCATATTACCTTTCAATCATTCATCCATCATCCATCAGGAGGAGGAACAAGGGTTTTAGAGGGTGGGAATAATTCAATAATATTATATGACGTGAATACGGGAAATGGTGGCCAATGCCAGGGGGGGAGGACTGACGGTAGGCCTGTACATGTAAACGATACCAACGTTTAGGCTATATGGTGTGCCTCCCCTTTTCCCCAACTCCCTCAAGTGCCACGTCAGCGCCACGTCATTTCCCCCTTTTCCTCCCCTAAAGTTTGGAAATGCCTTCCCCCAATTCCCCCATTCCCCCCTTCCTTTTTTATTGGATAAAGGTTAATAAAAAAAAATTGGCCAATCACATGACAAGGGGAGAAAGGGGAAATCTCCCCGAAGTCACCGGAAATAATACGGGGGGGGGGGGGGGGGGGCGGCGGTGTTCCCCCACCTCCCCGATGCCAACTCATCTCCCCGGGACTCCTCCCCACACCCACACCATATGGCCTTATGAACCCGTTTGTTCACTTGTTTGGTGAAACCTCGTTTATTTAATAAACGAACAAACACGGACATAAAAATTTGTTTGTTTAGCTAAATGAACTAACGTTGCCTTCGTTCATTTATGTTCGTTTATTTACATTAGAAAAAAAAATAGTAGTTGTATTTATATTAGCAGAGAATCCGTGCGCTGCGGCAGAGTCAACAATACAGGACAGAAACATAATTCAAACCTTAAAACGATTAAAAGAATCAACATGTAAGATGTATGTTTGTGTGTATAAGCACATGTGCTTCGTAGTGGGGTAATTTTTTAAAGTCTACAAGGAGATATGATAGCATGCAACGTTCTATATACCATATGCAATTTGACCTATATGCTGGTAAAAAAAATGAAAGTAGCGGTTTGACTCATTAGCAACTATTATTATACTAATAGTCTCACTCAATATGTTGAAAGTACCAAATGTAAGAGATATTGCCGAGGAGAAGAAAACTTTAGAGTTAATTACACGCTATGTCCTTTAAGTTTACATGAAATTTCACCGTGTGTCCTTTATCTTTAATAATTATACAGTGTGTCCTTTAAGTTTACCTGAATTTTCACCTTTGTCCTTTATTTGAAACTTTTACATACTGTGTGTCCTTTACACTAACTCCATCAAATATCTTGGTTATGTTCTCTAACTTCATCCAATATCTTGGTTATATTTAACTATGTATTATTCATTTAATGGTTTTAATAATTATTTAAAATACATTTAAAACTCCAAAATTTCTGTAAATTTTACAGACTCATATTTACATCCCAAATTTCATTATTTGTATTTTTACTTTAAAAAAATATGCTTTTAAAAATATTTAACATATTTTATTTTTAATTCATAATTAACTCATTAAAAATCTGATTTGAGTGATTTAAAAGCCCAAATTTTTTATAAAAATGCTTCTATCATATTTAGAATATGTAAAAACTATTGTTTTAGAAAATACTATATTTTAATATTTTTAAGCATTTTAAATCAAGTTATTCATTATTAAGGAAAATAAAACATTTTTATATTAAATGAAACAGAAAATACTTTACAAACTTATTTTCCAACTCTATTCATCAGTATATGGGTAAACGTTAATAATTTTGATTTATTTATTATAAATATATGTAACTTATACATTAGTAACAATTAGTTTCTAATAAAATTATATTTTTATAAATTTTATACTAATTGGCCATATGTAATAAGAGGAGGTTGGAACGATGCATATGTAATCAACCTGCAAAGAAGCATACCCATATGCCGAGGAGAAGAAATCTTTATAAGCTCAATTTAATGTAAAAAACGAATTTCATCCATCAAAGGTAAAAAACTATAAAATTCAGGTTTATGTTCAGGCTACTAGCAAATATAAGCTAAAAAGAAAGACTTATGTGGTTCAAGATGAGAATATTAGACTACGTAGTGTGGTGGAGACAAGGCTTGGGAAGCCTTACCGCCACGTCATCAAAAAGTGGGCCTCACATGGGTTTAGACATTTTGAGGACTACCTAAGGGTGTGGGGGTAGTCCTCCTTAGGTAGTCCTCCACTCCTATTGATCACTAATTAATTTTTGTTTTCTAATTTTTTAATAAGCAAATAATTGAACTAAATAAAATAAAAAGTCACATAACATTAAAAAAAAGTACACACCGAAACCTTAAAAAAGCCGAAACACATAAAAAAACAAACAAACCGAAACATAAAAAAAAAAGCCGAAGCCAATAACATTTTAAAACAACTGAAAGCTTAAAACCATCTATCAATCGATACGAAAAAAAACGCAACAATTGCCATGAGAGGAGATGGGTGACGACGAATGTAGCTGTTTTGGCCCCACAAAATTAATGCAAGGCCCCACAAAATTCAAACCAGCCAATGAACATGGCCCGTCCATTTCGTTCGAATGTAGTTGTTTTGGCCGGAATTGGAACGGCGGGGGCGGTTTCTTAAATTTAATTTTTCTGGCAGTGGAAAAAAGTGAGCTAAGTCACTGATTTTTTTTTGGTGAAGCCTGTGAGCCTTTTCATTTCATTTAGATAAAGAAATTACAATATAGTGGCAAGTAAACAAGCAGCTATGATGTAACCCGTTTTTGAATGTCAAACCCAATCCTACTAAACACGTAATTTTGGTTCTTTGGTGATGAGGTATTGTTGTGCATGACCCTCTTCAGTCTTCACTTTGTTTAGGAACTTGGTAGTTTCGAAAGCCATAAAGTAAAATATATCAAAAGCATAAGGAATGAGTACACAACAATAACAAAAAGGGGAAATGGAATTTAATAATCCCAACTTTGAGGGGTTGGAAGGCAACAGTCCTAACTTGAAAATTGTAACAGAGCAGTCCCAACTTGTCAACATTTTTATTCTAATGGTCCCAGACTTAACTCAGTTAGTTTTTCCAGTTAAGTGCCACGTAGGCATCCTACGTGGCAGTCCAACGTGGCAAAATCTGTCTATCTGTCAAAAAAAACGTGGGCCCCACAATGACACTTGTTTTTTCAATTAAAAAAATCTTTTAATATTTAAAAAATCTTTTAAATAATGTTTTATTAACTTTTATATATAATATATATATATATATATAAACATATTATATATACACACATATATATCATCATCATCTTCACCACAACCACAACCACCGTCACCCACCTGCCACCACCGTCAACCACCTTCCGCCACCACAACCACCTTCCACCACCACCACAAACACCACCAAAACCCTCTTTCTACCCCCACCCTTTTCTCAAACACACATAATCATCCCCACCACAACCACCTTCCACCACCACCACAAACACCACCAAAACCCTCCAATTTCTGAAACCCTAACCCTAATCATCCTCTGCCTTTGATTATAATCATCCCCACCAACCACCTGTAAAATTAGGGTTTTCCCCCAAATCGATTGCACCTTGTTAAGACCCGACAGAGAGAGAAAGAGACATCAGAGGAGAGAGAGGAGGAAGACGAAGACAGAGGAGGAAGACGAAGGAGGAAGATGAAGACAGAGGAGGAAGACGAAGGAGGAAGACGAAGGAGGAAGACGAAGACACCGTCTCTCTCTCAGCTCTTTCTCTCTCTACGTTCTCTCTCTCTCAGCTCTTTCTCTCTCTACGTTCTCTCTCTCTCTCTCAGCTCTTTCTCTCTCTGTGGTGGTCGGTGGGTAGTTGGTTGTGGTGGCAGGTGGTTGGTGGTGGTGGTGGTGGTGGTTGGTGAAGAAGACAACTATTGTATATGTGTGTATATATGATTAAAACATGTGGGCCCCACCTCTTTTTTTAATTGAAAAATAATTATATTTGATTAAAACATGTGGGCCCCACCTCTTTTTTTTTGACAGATACAACTTTTTTGCCACGTGGACTGCCACGTGGGATGCCTACGTGGCATTTAACAGAAAAACTTAACTGAGTTAAGTCTGGGACCATTAAAATAAAAATGTTGACAAGTTGGGACTGCTGTGTTACAATTTTCAAGTTGGGACTGCTGCCTTCCAACCCCCCAAAGTTGGGATTATTAGATTCCATTTCCCCTAACAAAAACAAGAGTCATGATTCATAAATAGTGTGGGAGGGCTAAAAGTGCAAAGACAACAAAATAGAGGAGTTGCTTTGCATTTCTTAGAAACCTGATAAAAACAAATACTCCAACGGTCGAAAAAAACAGTAACGTAAACTCCCACTACCCCTTCCTTAATTAATTCTTTATTATTCTTCTTCACATCATCTCTTTCTTTCACTTCACATAACATAAACATAAACCAGTAACGTAAATAATATATATAAAAAAAAACCTCCATTAACACATAACATATTAAGATGGATGTTGCTGTGATCGACTGGAAGGATTCTAAGTTCGAGAAAGACCCAGTTTATGAAGATCTTAACGCCCCTCAATGGATTGATTTGTCAAATGACGATAACCCTAACCCGGTTGATGATGAAGCTTGGTTCTGCCGACCCGGTATTTTATTTTATTATTTGTTATGCAAATTGGTTGGTTGTTGTTTGATAATATAATATAATATAATATTTGCTGCAATGTGGTACGTACGTATAATTAATTGAGTGAGTCATGAATCTGGTTGGTTGGTTGCAGATTGTAATCATCCGAAGACGGTTGAGGATTTCTTTACTCCGCCTTCATCCAAGGTCTTCATTATTTTAATTTTCGTTTGAAACAATTTAGGGGGGGTTTTTTCGGTATTATTCTCAATTAATGGTTTAATGTGCAGCTTCAGAGATCTGGTGGTGTTTCGGAGATCCTTGGATCGGTTGATCGAAATAAGAGGTACAAATGAGAAACAATTGCTTTGAAATTAGAAGAGGAATATGTATGTATGTATGTATGTATGATCAATCCATTTAACAGGATAATTCACAACTTGATTACAACCTGCAAGCAAGCAAACTGTATACAACTCATCTCAACTCAACTCAACTCATTTGGCTTGTTTAAATTTAAAAATTAAACTAAACAGGCCATGATCAAATTCCACCATTTATTATGTCCAACGACCGACTATGTGTCGTGATTAGGATTGACTACAACATAATTCTTTTTCATAAGATCAACCCGCTTACAGACCCATTATTCCAATCCAATGCCAACCGGTTTTTATGACCCCTTACTTAGGTTCACCACTTGATATGATAACAACCAGTCAACCAGTTATAACACACAAACTGTTCACAACTCGTTTGACCTGTTTAGATATATGGGTTAAAGGGTCAACTTGATTACAATCTGCACACCATATAGATCTTGTTTAGATATACAGTCTGTCTGTCTGTCTGTCTGTCTGTGTTCATATTACATAATTTATTATTGTGTTCTGATTATTACAAGCCATTTAATTGAAATGAAACTATGGCTGGCTTTTGAACTTTTAAATAACTGTTTTATTTATTTCTATTTCCAGAGATCCAGCAGCCTTGAAGAAAAGAGGAGGATTCTCATCAAACAAAGATTCAAAAACTACCAAATATGTCCAGGATGATGATGAGAATCACAACCCGAATTTCTCAACCCCTCCTCCTCCTCCTATGAACAAAGCTAAATCACTCAAAGAAATGATCAAATCAAGCTCAGAAAAGAACCATTTTGAAAATGTCAAGGAAGAAATCCAGCAGCAGCCGCTGAAGAGCACATTGTCTGCACACAATCTGTTTGCAGGAAGAGATATATTTAACCAGGTCACTGACTTCTGCAATGAATTGAAGCGGTTGGCGATGATGAGGAGGAGGACAAAGGATAATGGGGAGAAACAGGAGGAAATGGGCGGCGTTTTCCAAAGGATGCCGTTGTTGGAGATGAAGAAGAAATATGATGAAGGAACTCAGAATCACAACAATGTCAAGAAGCTTACAAACAAAAAGTAAGTTAAGTAGTTACATCACATAATAATGTATGTATGTATGTATGTCGGGGAGGAGGGGTTTTCACTAACCGTTCAGGTAGTTGTTTTAAGTAAAACCGTCGGTCACAATGGGTATTTTCGCAATTTTGCAAAATGGGCTATATTACTTAAGACAAATTTGCCTATGCACCAAATTTATTTTGCCTATGCACCGAATTTGATCCCAATATATGTTTGTTTGCTCAGTGAAATTATGAACCGAATTTGATCATGTTATTTATTTTGCCTATGCAGATTAAATGTAGAATCTGAGAACACCCCGGTTACATTAAATATGAAAAACATAAGGAGCAAAGAGGAGAAGAGATTGCTGCAGATTCGAACTAATCCTCCATCGCCTCAATGCTTTTCAGCTAAACGTAAAGCAACCCCTCCAACGGCTTTCGGCTTCAAACCTCAGGTATGTTTAATCACTAACTGATTTATATTCTAAACTTTTAGTGACTTGAGAAGTCTAATAATGTTACCAATAGGAGAGAGGGACACTTGAAGAGATAGAAGGAATAAGCAGCAGCAAGGAAGTCAAAGGCAGGACAAGTCAAAGTCAAACTTCTCCCCTTTTAAAACAGAATGAAGCTAAGGGGTTGGATGTTTTCTGGATTTTCAAGCCATGCACACTTTCTAGATAAATAATTATTATTTTAACAAAAAAAAAACATTGATAATTTATTAATTTTATTGATTCTTTTCTTCTTTTGTATGTGAAGACAATAACCCGGTCCGGGACTAGTATTTTTTGTTACCTATCATGAAACCATAAACGTGTCAATAAAGATGTCAATTTTACATAACATTTCTAGTTTCTATTATCTAGTGGAATCGCTGAACTTTCCCATTGCCCATGAGTATCTATTATTGCGTGTGTGAATTCGTACATGTGGCATCTTTTGTGTATTAGGAGTTCTATTTGATGTTAAACTGGTTCGGTTCTTTAACAAGCTTACAAAAGAAGGTGGTTCTAGACCATCAACGTTATTTTTGGTTGAAAACTGCCTCACATAATAATATAGACCAAAATTTGGCATCCTATTGATGGTCTAAATTTGTTCGACCAAACAAACGGTGACCAAAAGTAGTGAATTGAGGGTCTCTTTCAAATCTATGGCTTATTTATATAGAAATCTTATCTATATATCAAATATGTTATGTTATGTTATTTATTTATATTACAGAAAGGTTGCATCGACGACTTAGACTATTGGATGAAGCAACAAAATCTTGTTAACATGTAAGATAATGTTAAGTGTAATTGATTAAAATTAATTCTATATCTATCAGAATTTACAATGAATCCATAAACAAAGACACAATATAACTCTATCAGAACTCACATAAGATCATCAACTAGACGATCCTTTACAACCACTCAAAGAATCTATACCGATATCACAACAAAATTTAAAACTATTAGACTAATGAAACCAATGGAAGAAACTAAATGAGACTGTGAGAGAGAAGACATCTCTCAAAAACAAAGAAAGACTCAGATCAAGGCACCATCTTATTCAGATTACTGAATAAGAAACCCTAATCGCCTATCTAGAACAAGAGAAGATATCTAGTAAACGCCATCTTAACCAAATAGAGATGAATACATTTCTATATCTATGTGAATAATAACCACTCTGAACTCTGGAGTATTCCAAGCCTTGTATAAGGTGACGATAGGCAATGATATAATGTGAGCCTAAACTTTGAGTTCATCTGGTAAGCCCAAGGAGCGCATAATGAATACTACTTGGAAATGCTAAAATTACAGCACCAGCACCAGCACCAGATGTCGAATATAATCAATCTCCTTACTTGTTTAGCCAGCCGAATTGTTTATGCAGTGCAGGTAGGTAGGTAGGTAGGTATCACATTTACTTTCAATTTACAGTACTTTTTTACCTCTACTTGCTTCTTTTTTCCTTCAATCTTTTTAGACAAAATTACATAAATCAACCTTTATGTATTACCTAAACTACAACCTATACCTTTCAGTATGAAACTCACTCAAACCAACCTTTCACTAACAATTTTGTTGCACTCATCAACCTTTAGTCCTAACTCCGTTATAAACTGACGTTAAGTCACCTCACATGCTTTGCATGTGAGGGTAATTTAGTCTTTTTACCACCTATTATTTAATTTTTTTTTTTTTTTATATACAACAAAAACCCCAACCATTCTTTCCCCCCATAATCAACACAAAACCCAAAACCCTGTACGTCTGATGAACCAGAACAATCCCAAAATCCACAATCAAACAGCCATGTCTGATGAACCAGAACAACCCGATCCAGGCCAAGTTCTTACAGCAGTAGGTATTGATAATAACAATGGTATATACCCTCTTGCTTATGCTGTTGTTGAAGCTGAGAACATAAATTCTTGGATGTGGTTCCTAGACAACCTTGGTGATGATTTGAATCTTGGAAGTAATTCAAACTTTGTATTTATAAGTGACAGACAAAAGGTTAGACTTCTAGTTCTTAATTCATTTTCAAACTTTGTATCTCAAATGTCAATTTCAGCTTTGTTAATTCATTTTGCTAATTTATAGGGGATTATTGAAGCTGTGACAAGGCTGTTTCCATGTGCTGAGCATAGGTATTGTGTTAGACACATATATGAGAACATGAAGCAAACCTTCAGAGCCAAGGCCTACAAGGACATAATATGGAAGCTAGCAAGAAGCACAACTGTGGTTTACTTTGAAAAGACCATGGATGAGCTGAAGGAAATGAACTCTGCTGCACATTTGTGGTTATCCAAGATACCCCAACCATGCTGCACATAAGTGGAAGTGATTGTTTAGGGTTTGTGAATTGGGGGAATGATATAAACGAATGGTTGGGGTTTTTGTTGTATATAAAAAAAAAAATATTAAATAACAGGTGGTAAAAAGACTAAATTACCCTCACATGCAAAGCATGTGAGGTGACTTAACGTCAGTTTATAACGGAGTTAGGACTAAAGGTTGATGAGTGCAACAAAATTGTTAGTGAAAGGTTGGTTTGAGTGAGTTTCATACTGAAAGGTATAGGTTGTAGTTTAGGTAATACATAAAGGTTGATTTATGTAATTTTGTCATCTTTTTACTTGGAAATCCATTTGTTGAATAATTAAGAGAAATTAGGTGACTTGATTTTCTTCCATCTCTTTAGATTACTACACAAACAAAAGTAGAAAACAAACTGGTGTTATTCCGTGGTCAGGTACGTACATTCAGGGTTTCATTATCCCAACTTTATTAATTACGGTATTTTCCCTGGCTACTTTTATACATAATAATAATAATTTGGTTTGCTCATTCATGGATGGATACATACCCACCCATTCGCTATACTATTTTTCTTCCTTATAGTTCAATCATTTTAATTTCCTCGCTCATTCCTTTCCTTTACTTTAATTTGCAGGCAGGGTATACTTACAAATGAGACAAGGTGTCTAAGGTGTGAGACTGTGACTGCAACACACAGGCCGGTCCTGAAAATTTAGGTGCCTGGGCCGAGCCATTAAATACGTGCCCTTTAGATTTATGTCTTTTAAACAATGTTTTCATAATTGAAGCGGACGTTGAACCGGTGTCCTTACCGATTCCCTAGTCGGACCGGTCGAACCGGATATAGAACTGAAAGTATTGTAATAATTATAAAATTAATATGTTTAGCTAATTGGCTTATAAAAAAAACACCATTTCTTAAAATTCCATAATAATTTAAAGGGCCATTATTTTATGTCTAGACTTCAAAAGTTTTTTAATAAAATGAATTTGACTTGCATCATGTGCAAAAGCGTGAGACAATTAATGTTTTGTAGAACTACTATATATTAAAATTTACTGCAAAGGCTGGACAATTACTGTACCACAACACAAAACTCAAGTAACACGCTTCAACCTTTTTTTTAATTCTGTCGTATCCTTCCAATCTAGTTTATCATGTATGACTCATCTTCTTTCTTATCTACTCTTCACCTTCTTGCGTTTATAATCAGTGATGTTTAAGATGAGATCTCTTTTTTAGTCGAAAACAGAATGAAAATACTTGTAGAAAGAAAACACTCGTCGTCACTCAAAGTGCCCCTTTAGAAATTAGGCCCGGGCCGGGAGTCCTCCCCGCACCCCCTTAGGGCCGGCCTTGGCAACACACGAGACTTTCTTATATTTAAGCCTTGATATATATATATAGAGCACAACACTTCAATTACAAGTTGTTTAAAAAACTTTAGCTCCACCAAAACCTTAAATGCTGAGGATAAGTTTTTCTGTGATAAAGGCTGCTGCAGCTTGGTACCATCTGCAAACATCAATATTTGACTTGATGCATAGTTTTATGACTGTTGGACCGTTGGCTGACTCGGTTGGGTAATAGGTCAAAGCCTTTAATTATTGGTATGGGTCGAAAGAGGCGGTTTAATTTGTATGCACTAAAAACACAGTTCAGCCGCCTTTTTTCTTGTCCCGCCCATTTGACCTGTGTTCTTTTTAGTTAAGTTTTCTATTTTACTAGTTTGTCGTATTTGGAGATACAACATAACTTACATTGATCCAGAGTTGTCACCTCTCTCTAGTTAGATATCTAAGGGACTTTCAAGTAGGAACTTGGAAAATACGTAAAGGCTTTTATTGGGTCGTATCACGTGCACAAAGTTTATTCAACAATGAATCTTGCTTGATGGTTTAGTGAAAACACAGTTTATCAAAAGCAGAGGTGTCAGCTTTGACAAATTTACAGATTTACCAATAAATGGGTCGATTTGGGTTATTTTTTAACTAGAAAGGGAAACGGGTCAAACGAGTTGCCAAACATATTCAAATGCATAAGAAGCTCCTAAATCCCTATATTAGAAGGTTAGATTATTTCTGTAATAAACTAATATTATTGTTTTCGTAATCACTATTAACACTAATATTATGTCATAAAGTCAGATTATTTCTAACCTACTGTTTTTCCACTAATTAGTAGTTTGATTTAAAATTCCTGGAATTTTGTTGTTTGATAAGCATCATGCTAATCATTTTTCTCTGTGCTCACAGTTTGCAGGAAGCACAAAAGAGGATGATGATAAAAAAACCACCGCATATTTTGGTTATACATTTAAAGCGTTTCAAGTACATGGTACAGCTCGGCAGGTACAAAAAACTATCTTATCGCGTGGTGTTCCCTCTGGAGCTAAAGTTGACAAACACCATGGAAGACGCGAGTATTCTTTCTTCGCGGTGGTGGTTCACGTTGGCAGTGGGCCCAACCATGGCCATTATGGCAGTCTGGTGAAAAGCCACATTGCTGACATTTTTAGGTTAAATCTAGTTTCACAAACATTATGAAAAAGCAAATAATGATGAGGATATCTTATATTCTAGTGTTTAAAAGTTAACAAGTTAAAATATTTTTATAATTGTTTTTAGTAATTTAACAGTGCACCTCGCATACGTGATGCACGCATAGGGTTTTGGGATCAAAACGCATTGGCAGGACCCTAGAGACACTTATTCTTAGTCAATTTGTGTAGTTAGATTCAAGAGGCTATAACAGATTAGAGCAGTTTGAAACGAAAGAACAATTATCTATCATCAACATGATTAACATCTAAAGACATAACAAATCCCTAACTTTTCTTAGAGGGTAAAGATAAGATGAAGGACACACTCACGATCTACATCGTCACCCTTAAGAAGACCACCCGAACATCATATCATTTCATCCCTGTGTACTCTTTGCTTCAGATCGTCATGACTTACTGAAGCAGATATTCAAAACGGTTATGGTGGTCAGAGACGTAGGTTCATGTTCTGCCTTTTAAGGTCAAACCTGGGCAGAAACAACATACTTCCAATACCAATGCTTACTCCAAACATTGTCCATGCACTCAAGGGGAACTCCTTTGGTCTCCGGCAAGAAAACACCAATAACGGTTGTCATGAGCGATGTCATGGCACCATATAAGAAGAACACACCATACTTCATAGAACATAGCATTGACATTGAATACTGAGCGAGTATAAAAGTCATAATGAAGTTTGTCGAGACACCTATGCCTGTTCCAGCTGCACGAACCTCTATTGGTAGTATTTCACTTGGGATAAGCCAAGTAAGTGGACCCCATGACCATCCAAACGCTGATGAAATCATACACATTAACACTAGCACTGCTATCCAATAGCTGTCCTCCCATTCGTTAAAATGGCCCTGTGCTTGAATTGCCAATGTGCATGCAATGAACACCTTCATTTTGATTTGTTTCTAACTTGGTAAGTTCTTCTGAATGCATATAGTTATATATGTATATGCGATCGTTTTCAATCTGATTATGATTTTGGGTTGTGTCATATTTAAAGACACAAATGGGTTGAAATCACTCAAAGCCTGTTTTTGAATGGACACATCATTTTTATTAAAAGATTTTGATTATTTTGTAAGGCAATTAATGCGTTAGTTACTCATAAAAATATTTTAGATTACTAAGAAAGTGTTTGCAGGTCAACCATCCCACCAGACCCGTTATCCCGCCTCAGTTTCGTGTGACCTTTAAGAAGTAGTTTAAGCAAAGCAGAAAGGGTTGTGTTTTATCTCAAAAGACTTATAGGTTGAAAAATGCTCCAAGCTTGTTCTTGAATGCATACAGCTTCCTAAATCTTTTTCGTTCAAAGATTTACATTATGGTTTTTGTGAGGCAATTAACAAAGTATTCCCAATCCGCGTTGTTTATCTTGTGACCTCTAAGAAGCGATAAAAGCGCAGTAGAAAGGGAAGATGGACATACATGACCGAAAATGATTTGCACACCACCTTGTAGAAACATTAACCTTCTTCCAATATTGTCAACCATGCAAGTTGACATGAGTACAGATGCCAAATTCACAACTCCAATTACTAAAGCTGCAAACAAAGACCCTTCAGTCCCTATCCCTATTGTCCTTAACACCACGGGTGTGTAAAAAGCAACCATACCGATCCCGGTTAGCTGCTGAAACCCTGCAATAGCTACTGTCAACAGTAGGTGTGGCCTGTATCTAGGTTCCATCAATTTCTTGTATGGCCACTTGTGGTTCGATCTAACAGCCTCATTGAAGTCAATCAAGTCTTTTAGCTCGGCTTCAGCTCCTTCCCTGGTTGACCGGACCTTGGTCAACGCAGCCAAGGCCTCATCACTCTTCCCACGTTGGATCAAGCTCGATGGTGTGTCTGGGATAAATAATGCCCCAATGATGAGGATCATGGCAGGTACACCTGCACACCCCAATGAGAGGCGCCAGCCGTTGCTGCTTTTTGAGTGGTTGGCTGCCAAGGTTATTAAGCTGGCGATTACAGCGCCCAAACATACGAAGAACTGAAACGCTGTATTTAGAGCTCCTCGCCATTTTGATGGTGCCATTTCGGTTATGTATACTGGTGCAGCCTTGTAGAGATAGCAACGGAGGGAGCTATTAGGTATGTTAAAAAACTGTTGAAGCGCACTAAAATAAAATAAAATAAAATAAATGGGCTAGTTTAAAGACCTGATTTGCGAAGCCGATGCCAAAGCCGACAAAGAGACGGCCGACAATGAGGGTAGGAACATTCTGTGCAAAAACGGCAAAGGCATTGCCGGTGATGAAAAGGATTCCACTAGTAATCAAGCTAAAGCGGCGACCTATGACACGGGTAACCCGACCAGCCAACAAAGATGAAACCAAACCGGCTATGAACATGGATGATATAAATGCGGTTAACTTATGATTATCAAACAAGCAGTATTGGTCTTTTTTCACGTCCCTCATCTTTGCTAGAACTGCCGGGAAGAATTTTTCTAGAAATGGCGCCATCATCATCACGCCTCCTACCAAACCCAGTTGTTTTTTAAATGTTTAGAACCAAAACAGATTGGCAACAAAACCCAATATATATAGCAAAATCTGGTGGTTTGGTTATTTCATTTATTTGCTGATTTAAAAAGAACAATGGAAAAAGAAAACTAACCACAAACCGTAGTATCGTAGCCGTACAATAAACCTGAAGAACCGGCGATGATACAAACAACTATAACGGTGTTTGTCAAAGGTGTTTTGCATAATTCTTCTTCTTCTTCCATCATTCTATTGAAAAAAATAGTTTGGATCAAGATGATATAATGGTGTCGAAAGTTGTGGAGATAGAGGGGCCGAAAATATTTGGATTTTTTTATTCAGGATTTTTGGGAATTTAGAAAGAAAATCATTGGTTCATGACTATCTAATCTAAATCACCAACTTGATTGGTCCTTAGTTACATTTGTCTTGCAAAATACAAACAAAGCTTAAACATCATCCAGTTTAACCTAATAATAATTTACATGCTTTTAGCTTGGTAAGCACCCCAAACGCATTCAAGCATGTCATGTGCTTTTGACTGCTTGAGAACTTAATTGGTCGTTATATTATTTTAACTTACATTATTTGTCTTGAAAAATACAAACAAATCTTAAACATCTAGTTTAACCTAATAATGTATATGCTTCATGTACTTCTGACTGGTCGAGGTGCTAATTGGTGTATAGGAGGGGGCATGAGATGCACACCCCTTGTTTATGGGGATATTTATCAAATCGTATATAATGGTTGTTTATATCCCAATTTTGACTAGTATAGAAATCTTTAAGAAAAAAGAAAGGTTGTATAAACAGCTAATAATGCATTGTTTTATTTTTGTTTTAATTTTAGTTTAGGTATATAAATTAATTAATTTTAATTATATGCAAGTAAGTCACTCTTGAAGCAGCATAGGTGGAGGTCCTTTTTGATGTTCGAATCCTATGTCGCATCTAGATGGTAGAAAGTCGTCCAAAAATTTTCAAATGGGTGCGAACGAGTTTTTGTGATTAAAAAACTCAAAGAGGTCATCTCCCTCCATTCAGTATATGCATGTGGCTTCATGTGTGATTAAAAAAAGTAACTATATATATAAATCTCTAATAACTCCTCCTCTTTACTTTTTTACAAACTCAAACCCTAGCCTCTCCCTTTCTATCTCTCTCTCTCATCTCCTTCACACACTCGACATCTCTTTCACTCGTCTTGTTAGCTATGTGACGGTGGTCATATATGTATTCTACTAAATAAGATTTGAATCAGGTAACAAGAAGAAGGGTCAAGTTATTCTATACAGTGTAACAAAAATGAAAAGAGTGAGAATGATACAAAAAACACAATAGATAATAAAATATGACACAACGAGCCACAAAATATAACAAAATGCCAAAAAAAATATAACACAATACTAAAGAAAAAAGACACAATAAATCGCAAAAATGACACAATAATGAAAATAAGAAAAAGACATAATGTTATATAAAAGACACAATGATATAACGTAAATTATAACAACTGTAAGTTAAAATCCAAAAAATGAAAACCTAAAAACTAAGATCGTAGGGTTCGATGAAACGGTTCCAATGTCGCTTGAATGAGTTCAATCGTGGTCCGTTTGATACCCTTCTATGACTTCCTATTTTTTTCATTGTGTATTTGATCATAACTCACAAGAAGAGAATAATTAAATAAAAAAAACATGTATTTTTTTTAACGTTTTTCATAGACTTGTTCCTTTTTTCTTTGTTAACTAGGATTCTATTACCCGCGTTTCGCCGCGGGAGCACCTTTTGCGTTGAGAGTTTGGTGGACGTTAAAGATCGTGCGTCACTATGGGAACTTCTGTTGCGTGGAGAGTTTCGTGGACATAAAAGATAAAAGTTAGTGGCCAAAGTTTGAAATCCTAAAAGTTAAAAGTTTGTTGGTCAAATTAGAAGAAAATAAAGTTAACCTAAAAGTTAAAAAAAAATACTCGTTGCTAAGACCATGCGTAGTGGGGGCTTTATATATAAAGCCCCCTCTTCCTGATTGGTCCATGTGGCTGCTGAGTCAGCATGGAGAGATAAACTGAAAAATGGGTGTAGTGGTGGGGCTTTATATATAAAGCCCCTGTTTCTGATTGGTTGATTATTTTATTATTTTTTAATCTTTTAACTCAAAATAATTAAAATAAAAGACAAAAAAAATAATATAAAATTACAAAAAATATTAAAAACACACAACTAATATTAAAAAAATTATATAAAATTAATAATTATTAAAACACACACGCATATATATATATATATATATATATATATATCATATGCTATCTAATATAGTTAGAATATATTATTTTTTACATGGATTTTTCATTAATAAAAAAATATGGATGACAAAAGTAAGACACCAAATTATAAAAAGCACTCCATACGAGTAAAACCATGTGTGTGTATATATAGATAATGTTTTTACATAAAAAATATAAAACTTTTCATTTACAGCTGTCTACTTTTCATAAAAAATTATAAAAAGCACTGCATTTAAGTAGGAGAACGGAGAACCCTATGTCTACTTTAGTTTTTCTTTATGTTATTCTTCTTCCCAAACTTCTCACAGACACCACAGTCACTTTTGATTATCATTTATCACCATTCAGTTTCCACCTACTATGAACCAATTCACGTCGTTGGCAGCGGCATTCACATCTTATAAACGCCAGTTTTCAACCGGTCGGACCGTCTCCAAAACCTTGGTCTGTTTGTGTTGTGGTGTGTGTTTTTTAGTTTGTTTTTGTGTTATGTATGTGTATATTGTGTGTATATATATAAAACCTTAAAAAAAATAAGTTACCATTCAAATTAGGCTCTAACGGTCAAAAAGTTTTGCCTTTTTTTCCCTCCGCCACATGTCACGTGATTATTGGCCGGCTTAAAACGTGTATGGCGTTAAAAAATGGCGCCAGTGACAATTTTTGGGGTGTCGCGCCCACCCGTTTTGGTGTTCCGGGCGTTATATCGTTTTATAGCGCGGTATAACGCCACCACTACGGTGGGTCTAAAAGCTAAAAGTTTGGTGGTCAAAGTTTGAAATCCTAAAAACTAAAAGTTTGGCCAAAGCGCAATGCAAATTTAAAAAAGTTGGGTGGGCAAAGTTTGAAATACTAAAAGCTAAAAGTTTGGTGGTCAAAGTTTTAAATCCTAAAAACTAAAAGTTTGGTGGTCAAATTAGAAGAAAATAAAGTTAAGTTAAAAGTTAGTGGCCAAAGTTTTAAATCCTAAAAGCTAAAAGTTTGTTGGTCAAATTAAAAGAAAATAAAGTTAACCTAAAAGTTAATGACAGAAAATAAAATTAACTTAAAAGTTAGTGTTCAATATATATACTAAAAGAAAGACACTATTGAAGTGTCTTTTCTATTAATATATAGATAATGAGTAAAGATCAAATACAGAGTGTTTTTTTGGTAAGAACTGTGAAAATCAAAAGGGGTAAATTTTTTTTTTTTTTAGAATTTTTTTTCCCATGTGCTTAAACATACTTTCTACATGAATAATACAAAAAAAAATTAATTTTTTTTAGTGTAATTACGTCATTATTGTAAATACATTAATTTACACTAAAGTAATTACGTAATTACTCTACACCAATTTTTTTTTTGTTTTCAATACTATAATACATGTTTAATAATATGGGAAAAAAAATTTCGAAAAAAAAATAAAAAAAAATTCCTTCTTTTAATTCTCACAGTTCTTACAAAAAAAAACACTTTGTACAAGATCTTTACTCTATAGAGTATAGACAACTAGATTATACCCCGGGAACGTCCCAGGGTTGAGAAATCTAATATGATCTAATATGACATATTAATTTTACATATGAAATAAAATGCTTCGCTTTACAGTTACATGCAAGAAAGCTTCGGTTAGCACCTAACCTAAAACAATTAAAAATGTATCTTCAATGTTAACGCCTAACCTTAAACAATGTATAACTCTAATATTAATATCTAACTTAAAACAATGTATAACTCCAATGCTAACGCATGTTGAAAATATAATTCATATTTACTGATTTGAACATAATTAGTGACTTGTCTATACATGATTAGTGATTTACCTGAACACTTTGTGTTTTTTTTCTGCATGAACAAAACCCCACAAAAAAATAGTCGTTTTTTTTCTCCGTTTTTTATATAGCACTATGGTACTCGTTGGAAAGATAATAAAACACTCGTTAATTTGGTGTAATTTTTTTCTTTAAAAAATCTCGTATATAAAAGATATTAACGGTTAAAAATTATGGGAGAAAACATAAGAGAGAAAAATCCAATTTTATTTATAAATTTTTTTTTCCTAAAATATCTCAATTGCACATGGGATGACACATGACACACTCAAGGTGGAGAATGCCTCTTTAAGTGCCATGTCATTAAAATGACTTTGGTTTATTATATGTAAGATAATGTTGAAATAACGAATAAAGAAAAACATATTTTTTATATATAGTTTTTAAAAGACCATTACATTACATTACATTACATTACATTAGATGTATTTGTTTTGTTTATTGCCAATGATCTTCAGCCCAGCTGGTTTGAGGTGGGAAGGTTTACCTCCTTGGAGGGTTCCTGCCCGGGTTTGGTCTCAGGTTCGAATCTCACGCTCCACCGAAAAAATAACCGCTTGGGTTTGAAAGGAGAAACCCGTGTGGTGCTATGGGATTCGATCCTGGGCAGTGGTCGCTTCGCAACATGGATTTACCGCTGAAACACTACTCTCAAAAAAAAAAAATTTGTTTTGTTTATTATTTACTCATTGACCTAACTAACGAAACAACTTATATCAGACAGACGGACTAAAACCCTTCCTCTCTCCTTCACAATCCCCCTTTCAGCTTTCTTTCTTTCTTTTGGTATTATTATTTCTCTCTCTCTCTCTCTATCTTCATTTTTGTTTTGTTTTGTTTTGTTTATGATTGATATGAGTAATAAGTTGTTGAGTTGTTAGTTTGATGTGATTGTGTTGGTAATATGAGAAATTTGTTGGGCACCCAGGATTAATAAAAAAGAAAAGAGTAGGCTATCTATCAATCTATCTACCTGCTTTTTTTAGAGATGAAGTAGTAGTGGTTTACTTTTCATGTATTATTATTATTATTATTATTATTATTATTATTATTATTATTATTATTATTATTATTATTATTATTATTATTATTATGTTACTTGAGTCTGCTTTCCCAGTCAGTCCTATATATATAAGCTTAAGACATGTATGTTATTTTTGTATTGATGTGGAAGGACGGAATTGCAATAGGTAAGGTAAAGTAGGTATGCTTTAAACTTTATTATTATTATTATATGAAAGAAGTAGATTTAGATACATTTATGTATGCATGTAAGGTTCGGGGTGCTCTGGAATTGGAATTGGGATTAACTGTAGTGAAAATAAAGTTTGGTTGGTCATAGATGGAATTGGAACTGATTCCATTAAATTAAATTTCATGAATGAGAAGGGGATTTTTTTGAAATTTGAATTCCGAACTAAGCAGTTAATGCGGTAAAATATCGGATATCGGTGAAGGACCGATATTTGAGATATAGGTTTTCGTGGTGAGATATCGGCGGGATATCGGCAATTTTTATATCATGCAAAATCCTTACATGTAGCAATTTAACACTAGCAATTGTAGCAAGTGGGAACTTGTTAAGACTTAAAACACTAATATTTAACACGAATTATTAGCAGTTAAGACTTAAAACAGTACTGACAGCTATAAGAAGTAAGCAAAATGGAAGAACTAAGAAGAAAAACGCCAATATCAGGAATATCGGCCAATATCGTCGATAATATCGGTACAAAATATCGGTCAAAGTATCGGTACCAATATATCGGTTGATGACCGATAACCGATATATCGGCGATATATCACTGATATATCGGCCGAGTTAACTACTTAGATTCCGAAAACATGATTTTACTCTCTTGGAAGCCCTTCCCTGCCCTAAATTGTTTCTTTTTCCTCCTTATGAAACAGTAGTTGTTTTTGAATAAGTGGATGGGGGGTTATTGTGGGATTAAATAAAAGGAGGAGGGGTTCATATGATAGAAGATGGATGATAGGTGCTTTGAAACTTGTTGTTGTTGAACAAGTGGTTGCTTCATATAAGATGATGATGTCTGGTTAGGTGGTTGTTGTTATTGAGTTTATATATACCTAGGCTAGCAAGGAAGGAAGGAAGGAAAACCCAAGGGTAATTTTGTTTTTGTACTTCCATTCCCATTGCTTTTACAAATTTACAAGCCAAGCCAAACACCTCACCATATTTCATTCCCTGCTGCTACTGAAAATCAAATTATGGTTTTTTTCCCTGCTACTGATAGATAATAGACAACATAATTGGCAGATAGAAGATCCACATTCAATCTTTTTAAATTCTTGCTCATCTAAAAACTCAAACTTTTATACATCGTCAGTCATACTCGTATTGGTTTTTAAGAATCCTCTTAGTTTTCAAACATATTTCTTGAGTATCTATCTATGTATGTGTCACCGAATTTGACGCTGATCATGCTTACCTATCTACTTTTATCTAACAGATATTCTCTTCCTTTGTATGCCTATCCAACAACAAAAAAAAAAAAATCCATTTGTATGAAACTTAGAAACTTAAATTGATAAATGTTGTTTTATCTGCAGTAAGAGTAATACAAAATGGGACAAGAACAAAGCACAGTCATTGATTCACCTGTATCAGAACCAAAAAGGGAGGATGCGTCTTCATCTTCTCCACCTTCAATGGAGTCGCTGCTTGCAGAAGCCACCGCATATGGCAACGAGGATGAAAACCTATCACAGGAAGCCAAAGCTCAAAAAGCATTAGAATGCCCATGTATTCAAAACCTTAGAAGCGGGCCATGTGGGTCACAGTTTTCAGATGCCTTCTTATGTTTTATGAAGAGCAATGCTGAAGAGAAAGGATCAGATTGTGTGAACCCGTTTGTGGCGTTGCAGAAATGTATTCAGACCAACCCAAATGCATTCCCCAGCGATGTATTAGAAAATGATGAAGAAGCCGAGGCACAGAAGAAACCGGTGCAAGAGTACAAAATTATGCCCCCTAGATGGTCCTTGGATCCGAAACCGAAGCTGTAGTAAAACATGTTACTCATTTTTCCAACATAATAAAAAATTTAATTTGCTGTTTCGGTGTTTTTGTATAAGCTATTTATGAATTGTAGATACTTTTTGTTTTTGTTTTTGTGTTTTACTCTTTATTGAAAAAGTACAACAGGAATTGACAAGATATGTAATAATAATAGTCGAAAACAGGTTTTGCTTAAGAAAAGTGTAACAAGAAAATTTTTGAAATAAAATACAAGTATGTCTGTCTTAAGCCCCTGCTGCGATGTGGTGGAGGTACAACTAACACCTCTAACTGTTTGTAACGTATAGGTAGGTAGGTGTATGGGTGGTTTGAAAATTGTATAAATTAATTAGATGGTTACTAGTTGTGGTTTACTATTTTCATACCTATTGATTAGAAATTACCCAATTGGTATTAAGTTTTACAAACGTATTAGTACCTCACCCACATACATGTATTAAATTAAACATGTAGTAGTTGTTAATTCTACAAATGGTTTGGTTGGGATTTGGGAATACCAAGCAAGTTTAAGGATATTTGAATATATATGTGGAGTAGGGCTGGAAGGAAGATTGGTTGAAAAAAGGTAGGTTAGTATGAATTGGGGTTGGTTTAGAAAGGGAGGCAACAAGTCGTTTAGTTAAGGTTGGTTGATTAATAACCCAAGTGGTAACCCAGACAGACAGACAGACAGACGCAGTTAAAGGCAACAAGTCGTTTTTTAAAACATTAGTTTCAGTTTGACACGTGATGATTGATTGGGGGGCTCCCTCAATCCTCATGGTGTGGTGTGGTGTGGTGTTGTTACCTACCACTACCCCCAATTCAATTCAATTAAAATATAATAAAGGGAAGGCACATGGAAAGCATGGGTTTTCAGCTCCAGTAAGTAAGTTTGTTACTTTCGAAAACCTCTGAATGAATCCAAGGGTGTTAATAATAATAATAGTAATATAAATTTGAAAAAAACTATACTAAGTAATAAGTAATGAGGAGCCGAAGAGACACCGCGTTCCGGCAACGGAACAACCGTGGAGTAACCGATCCTAGGCCTGTCACTACGTTTTTCGTCTCAAACCTGCCAACTGGGGTGACGGTATCTTTGCTATGGAAAGCATTTCAACCTCACGGTATCGTGAAGGATGCTTACGTTGCGAGGAAGACGGATGCTAGGGGCAACTGGTTTGGTTTTGTGAGATATCTGGGGGTTCACAATATCAACGAGGTGTTAAAGAATATGAACACCGTAAAAATATTCGAAGCTAAAGTTGGGGTGTCGGTAGCGAAATTTGGTAAGGACCACAGAAGAATTGTGCAACCATTCCAGCCTATGTTACAGAAGCAGGCACAAGGTGGAGACAATCTTAATCAGTCCATGAGGTATGTACCGGTTAACAAGGCGGCAGGGGTTTCATTCAGGGAAGCTACGACGGGGGTGAAGGATGTGCCGTCCTCGTCTTCGAAAACATTGGTGGTTAACGATCGGGGAGCAATGTATCCAAACCATTGTACGATGAGAACAGTAATAGGGGAAGTGGTTGACTCTAGTGCTTTAATGAAGGTGAAGAATATGATGAATTCTGGTGGTTATGGAGAGAGTCCGGTTAGTCTTATTGGAGGTCTGAAGGTGATGCTGGTCTTTAGGGACAAACGAACAGCCGTGGAGTTCATTGGAAGGAAGGATGATCTTTGGAATGAGATTCTGTCATCGGCAACTTTGTGGGATGGGGGTTTCTTGGAGTTTGAAAGGATTGTCTGCTTGAGGGTGATGGGTATGCCCTTGCAGCTCAGAGATGAAGGCTTTTTCAACCAAGTTGGCCAGCTATTTGGTAAGGTAGTCAAGAGTTCTAATTTCTCCTGATTATCTCCGAATAACATGGATGGGAAGGTGTGGGTAAGTGTCAAGTTGGATAAGCGTATAGACGAGGAGGTGTCGGTTGTATGGAATGGCAGTTCTATTCCGGTATGGGTTGCAGAGGTTGAAGATGATCTATTCCTCAATATGGCGGAATCCTTGGTTTCGGGGGGTGATTTTACGTCTCCTGTATCTGAGGGTTCGGCTGCTATGGAGGATGAAAGGGAGGAGGGTGAAATTAGGGATGGGGATGTTCCGGTGGTATCTCCGGTGGTCATGGGGCGTCCGGTGAGCCAAAGGAATTCGGGAGATGAAAGGTTGCATGGGGAGATGGGTGTGCATGGGGGAGGCCAAAGATCTTGTGGGGAAGTGGGAGATGCATTTAATGCAAGGGGGACAAAAAAGGTGGGACCAGGCGAAAAGGGAGTAAAAAAGGTGGGACAAAATAATGGTTTTGATCTTAATAGTCCAGTGGAGAATTTTAATGTGGGCCTACACGAGAAAGTGGGTCATAGCCAGAAGTCCAGAAAACGTCCTAGATGCATGCGCAGCCCAGTCCAAGATGACAGCCCATTAGATTTAAATAAGGGGGAGTTGGGCCAGCACTCTGATTCCCTTTTGGACAAGTTAAATGAGGTCCAAGATACACCAATGGAGAATGTGGAGTCTGCTCATATGGAGAGTTCTGACAACGAGACACTGGTGGGTGATTCACAATTGAAGAAAGTGGATGTAGGGGTTGGGGTTGGGGTCGACAGTAATGGAGGTGACGGTAATAATAATAATTTTGGGTTTTCTAATAATGATAATAATAGTATCAGTACAAATTCGGGTGACACTAATTTGGGTAATAATCTACATAATGATAATAATAATGCTAACACTGATAACAATACCGGGGTTTCTGGTAGGGCCCACCCTGGTGGTCCTACGGCGGTTCAGGATACGAGCGGAGATCAGAGGGCTGACTTGCAATCGGAGGTTTGTCTCACTACACAGGTCGGTTCAATTATCGGGATCCAGTTGGGGAATTTTCAGGAGGAGACTCGGGAGTTAGTCGCTGGTGAGGGTGTGTCATTTGGTTTACCATGAATTTTCTAAGTATTAATCTTCGGGGGGTAAGGGACGACCGGAAAACGTCCTGGGTCAGGGGGTTGAAAACATCACACGGGTCGCATTTCATTGGTGTACAGGAGTCGAAACTGGTGGAAGGTACATTCTTTCATTTAAACAGCCTTTGGGGGAGATCGGCTTTCTGCGCAGAACAAGTTTTCGCGGAAGGTCGATCGGGGGGTATTATTAGTTTATGGGATCCTTCGGTATTCCGTGTTTCCTCGATTGTTAAAAACAGGCACTTTCTGCTCACAACTGGAGTGTTAGTATCTTCGGGGGATATTTTGAATGTGGTGAATGTTTACGCACCCAATGACCCGGTCTCCCGACGGGGTCTTTGGGAGGAACTGTTGAATGTGAAAGCGGCGCGCGTGGGCCTATGGGTGTTTCTTGGGGATTTTAACGATGTCAGGTGTGATCTGGAACGGAAGAATACGGAGTTTGTAACACTTAATGCTGAATTTTTTAACGACTTTATTAGGAGGGCGGACCTTTCGGAATACAACATGGGGGGCCTGATGTTTACGTATATGTCAGATAATGGGCTGAAGTTAAGCAAGCTTGATAGGTACTTGGTGTGTGGTGATTTTATGACCAAATGGGGGGATGCGTCGGTTACGGCTCTGTCTAGGTTCGTGTCTGACCATAGCCTCATTGTTCTTTCGGTGGTCCCCACGGACTTTGGCCATATTCCTTTCAGGTTTTTCAATTCATGGCTGGAGATCCCTGGCTTTGTAGACTTTGTGAATCAATTATGCGCTGGGTTTACTTTTGTTGGACAGCCGGATTTGGCTATTAGTACAAAGCTCAAGTTCCTTAAGTACCGTATAAAAGGGTGGATTGGTACTGAGAGGGAGAAAACTGCTGGTGTGTACAACTTGAAAAAGAAAGAGACAGAGCGACTAGATGCCTTGGCAGAAACTAGAGAGTTGTCGGCGTCCGAGCTGGAAACACGTTTAGTTGCCAGAGCGTTCATGTTAGAGTTTGATAGGCTGAAACAAATGGACTTGAAGCAAAAGGCGAGGGTTAAATGGGCGGCGGAGGGGGACGAAAACTCCAAATTTTTTCACGGGGTTATCGGTGCGAATGTCTCGAATAAAAGAATTCATGGTTTATTGGTGGACGGGGAGTGGATTACTAACCCTACGTTTATTAAAGATAGTGCCTTTGTGTTCTTTGAGGATAAATTCCGGGAACCTATGCCTGTGAGACCTGGAATCGTCTGTCCTCATTTGTCCAAGATTTCGGATGTGGAGGCTGAGGCACTTTGTAGACCGTTCGCACTTCATGAGATAAAGGAGGCTGTATGGGATTGTGATGGTGAGAAGGCACCGGGCCCGGACGGGTTCAACTTCAAGTTCCTTAAAAGGTTCTGGTCTTGTTTCGAGGATGATTTTGTACGCCTTTTTGAGGAGTTTCATAAAGGAAGTGGTGTGGGGCCGGGGTGTGCGTCGTCGTTTGTTACCCTAATCCCTAAAAAGAATGATCCGTTGGGGTTCCAAGATTATCGCCCAATTAGCTTGATTGGGTGCGTTAATAAGGTTCTATCCAAGGTATTGGTGGCAAGACTCAAACCGGTTATGGGGAAGATAATTTCGCCAGCACAGTCCGCATTCTTGGCTGGTAGAAACATCACAGACGGGCCACTCATGTTGAACGAAATCGTTGGGTGGATGAAGAGGATGAAGAGGCAAGGTATGATTTTTAAGGTAGACGTTGATAAAGCCTACGATTCTTTAAATTGGGGATTTCTCAATTCTATCATGTCTCAAATGAACTTTCCGTCTTTGTGGTGTAAATGGGTGATGGCGATTGTTTCGTCGGCAAGGGCATCGGTATTGGTGAATGGTTCGCCAACTAACGAGTTTACTTGTAGTAGGGGTCTTCGACAAGGAGACCCCCTTTCGCCGTTTCTATTTGTTATAGCTATGGAGGCCCTCTCGGGTGTCATGAGACGGGCGACTGAAGTGGGTTTGTTTCGTGGGTTGCCTTGCGGTTCGGGTGGGCTTGTTGTGTCACATTTGTTATATGCGGACGATGTGGTGTTCCTTGGTGATTGGTCTCGGTCTAATGCATTGAATTTGAAGCGGATTCTAAGATGCTTTTACTTAGCATCGGGCTTAAGAGCCAATCTTCGGAAGTGTTGTGTTTTTGGCGTGGGTGTGGGGGAAAGTGAAGTACTTGCTATGGCGGATGTCTTATTGTGTAAACCCGGGTCTTTTCCCTTTACTTACTTAGGCCTCCAAGTTGGTGCGAACATGAATCTTGCTAAGCATTGGAAACCGGTTGTGGATTCGTTTAGGAGTAAACTATCGATTTGGAAAGCTAAAACTCTATCCTATGGTGGACGCGTAACGCTCATTAAGTCGGTACTCAATGCATTGCCGTCGTACTATTTCTCATTATTTAAGGCGCCCGGGAAGATTGTAGATGAACTTGATAAGTTGAGAAGAGTGTTTTTTTGGGGTGGCTCGGAGGAGAAGGCCAAGATGAATTGGGTGGCTTGGCAAAGGGTTAGTGCTCCGGTTGAACTCGGTGGTCTCGGTTTTGGCTCCTTACAAGATACAAACCTCTCTATGATGGCTAAGTGGTGGTGGCGATTTAAAGTCGACACCACCGCTCTTTGGAGGAAAGTAGTATGGGCTTTACATGGGTCTTCGAGGGATTGGAATCCGATCCCTACGAGACTTTCTATCTCTGGTCCTTGGAAACAAGTCCATTCGTCTATTCAATCGGTTAAGCGTTTGGGGGTGGATGTGGGTTGGGCCATTCATGGGGTGGTGGGCGACGGGTTGGGTGTTTTCTTCTGGCTGGATTGTTGGGCTACAGATTCGCCATTGGCCTCTGTTTTCCCTGCATTATTCGCGCTAGAAAAAAACAAGTTTGCTGTTGTTGCAGATCGTGTGGTGCAGCCGGGTTCTGGGTGGGGTTGGGAGTGGAAAAGAAGCGTATTATCGGGAGTGGAACAGGCCGAATTGGTGCAGCTTTGTAATAGCATTGAAGTTTCTGTTCTGGGTGTTGCAAGAGATCGCTGGAAGTGGAGTCTGGACAGCAGCGGCGCATTTTCTGTTCGTGGGCTGAAAAAGCGACTGCAGGAGGTCAGATTTCAACCGGTGCAGTTTGTATTTAAACGAAATTCCTGGGTCCCTCAAAAGGCTGAAATTCTTGCGTGGCGGGCGGAGTTAGATCGGCTCCCAACCAAAGTTTCGCTCATCCGTCGGAACGTCTCTGTTGGTTCGGATACCTGTCACCTCTGTGGTGATTATGCAGAATCGACAGAGCACTTATTTTTCTGCTGTGGATTCTCTCAAACTCTCTGGCAACTAGTGGCGCAGTGGTGTAAAATCGGGCCGGTTTATGCGTTTCATCTTAAAGACTTGCTCGAGCTTCATCAACATATAAGTGGATCGAACAAGAAAAAAAGGGTGTTCTATGCCATGTGCCTAACAACACTGTGGTGCATCTGGAAACATCGTAATGAGGCGGTATTTAACCAAAAACAAGCGTCCATTCAAACGGTTCTTGGCGACATAAAATCTCTTAGCTTTTTTTGGGTTAAAGCGAGGGCGAAACAACCATCATTGGATTGGGATATGTGGTGTACTTTTAATTTTTCTAGGCTTGGTTGGTGAACTTTATGTAATATTGTTTGTAACTTGTGGTGTTTTGCTAGTACCCCCGCTAACGTTGGTGGAATAAAATTTTCGTTGATCGTTCAAAAAAAAATATAAATTTGAATAACTCACATCACATGTGCAGAAATTAATCAATAACTAATAATAATAAATAAATTGAATTCAATGGGGGGTTTCATCACACTGTATTTGAATAGGCTCTGGTGGTAGGTAGGTAGGTACACACACAGACACTCACTCTTAACAAACAAACTTAAAAAAAATACAGTAAATAAATCTGTTTGATCTTTCTTTCCTAATTCCCACAATCAATAGAATAGAAGTAGAATTAGCGTTAAAAATGGATTCAGCAGCAGCAGTAACATTGTCCACCAGTCTCTCAAAAACATCATTATTATATTACTCCACTAGAACCAGTGCTCAAATTCAAAGCCAGCTTGCACTGCTCCACGGAGGGAAAGCACCCAAGTTTCGGATTAGGAACCGGTTGGCTTGTGTGTCGAATTCGGTTGTTGTTTCGGGTGGAGGCGGTGGGGGTGGTGGTGGGGGAGGTGGTGGTGGAGGTGGTGGTGGTGATGGTGGAGGGGAAGTGAAGAAGGGGGATTGGATAGTTGTTGGAGATGATGATGAAGATGAAGATGTGATTGTTTTGGATGTTGAGGTAGGTCAGAATTGTTTGTTTGTTTGTTGTTCTAAGTAACAAAACAAAACTCTTGGCATTTCTTAATTTGGTTAACATCATTCATTATAAGTAGTAGATTCATTGGAGTATAATTTTATTACTCAATGCTCGTGTGGTCGTAAATCATACCATACCATACCAATTAGTTAACAAAAATCTATTTCAAAATTCTCTCCATTCAATTCATTTCATTTCCTTTTGAGGATATAATACCAATTCAGATTCTGCTATTTGGGTTGGCCTCCTCTCTCTCTCATTCATTTCTGTAGATTAATGTACTCATTTTTCAAATCACTTGCAAGTGACGTATTTGTTGCCTTGGAATATATTACTTATATAATTAATCAACAAATTCAGTCCCAGTCCCACCTATGTAATCTATTATTAATTATTATTATTATTTATAAGCTCAATTAGGGAAAACTCAAACCGGTAACTTAGTCGTATCAAATTAGGAGGTTGTTCAAACGGTTAAATATAACCGTCAGTCACTGTAAGAAGGGTATACTCCATAAATACTACTACTACTACTGTATAGTCAATAGTGTATACCCCTCACAACTGCAGTGTGTATTTATTTTGTCTTCTCTTATCCTCCTCTGTTTCACAATCTTCTTCAATTATGGCTTCCCTGCACAAACTGCAAATAATGTTCCATCCTAAGTGTTACTACATCTTATATCCTCAGCATGCGCCTTTTTTTTTTTATAAAACAATGACTTCAAATCAGTCTGTCTGTCTAATCAACAAGGAATGGAATGGTTTCTGATATACTACAACAAACAGATGTTTGCACTGCGGTGTGGTGTGGTGTGGTGTTTGTTACAACAATTAATGCTTGCACATACATACATAGGGCTGCTTAATGTATGAGCTACCTACCTACCTACCTAGCTGAATTCAAATTACTTATGGTGGGTTGCTTCATGGACCATATCATATTCTGCATATTTATAATTATAGCTTCCTTCTTCTATATTTTTTGTGAAATGTTTCTCAGGTTACAAATTCTTTTCTTTCTCTGACAGGGTATGACTTGTGGAGGGTGTTCCGGAAAAGTAAAGAGGATTTTGGAGAGTCAAGTAAGACTCCCCTAGCTACATGCATTACAAATCTTTTTTTTTTTCTTTCTTGAAATAAGTTACTACTTTCCATTGTTTTCGTCTGTCACTGAAAATATTTCACATAATGTTCATAGCCACTTGTATCAGCTGCCAGTGTAAATCATCAAACAAAGACGGCAATTGTATGGCCTGTACCTGAAGCAAAGCTTACACCAAATTGGCAAACACTCTTAGGACAACTACTTGCAACCCATTTGACAACTTGTGGATTTCATTCTAAGCTTAGAGGTCAGTATCATTTCCACAATCATTCTATAATATTCAATTCTTTGTCACCTTCGACTTTACAATTTACATCATTCTACTTGTGTCCCCTTCATCAGAATTTTGCATCATAAAGTTCTAATAACAAAGCATGTTATCACTAGAGATTGAGAGGCCTGTTAATGCTAATTCTATGGTTTAATTTGCAAAGATCAAGTATTTGAGCAATTTTTTTTGTTGGTTTTGGTTCCCAAATGAGTGTTTTTGCTACTTCTGACTAGGATTTCCAGTTTTTTCCCAACAGAGGTGACAATTTTCACCCATTTATGTATGAACGGAGTTGGTTTGGGTTATGTTTTTTTTTTTTTTTTAATCCAATTAAAGTTCCATACCAAGACAAAACAAGTTACAATTAGATGGTGGGTAAGCGGGCAACAAGCTGCGCCGCTATTCCCTTTTGAATCGCAAAGCCTATCCTGCTAAACACAAACCCTTGGTTCTTAGGGCTCTGCGAGTCACTATGGACCACCTTCTGCACTCGTTTTAGAAACCGTACTGCCTCAGGGGCCAGAGATCCAAATGTGTCAAAAGCGAACGGCAGGAACACATGTTGATTCTCTAAACAGGCCGCTTCATGCTTGGCGACCTTCTTAGCTTCTGCTCTCAGAACTGCCTGCCCCGGTACAAAGCCGCTATCTCGCAAACCTACCAAGGGGGAAACCCCTGTCAGGTCAACACAAGCATGTTTGCCCCTAACCCATCCAAACACAAGAACATCCGCAGGACGCAAGGGGTTGAGCGGGTCAAAAGTCTCATAATGTGTACTCTTAATGCATAACCTCCTAAATCATTTTATTCATATATTTAGATTATTATTATTATTGAAATATCACAACTTTTATTATCATATTTGACATGCATTATGTATAAAAAAGGTAATTCTTTTGGACTAAATGTGCTTTGGTTCGCCTCAATCTGACCTGACCCTACCATGATTGCCTATTTTCCGTGGCACCCGACCCACCCATTTTGCCACATTCAGTTTCTTCCATATCTTTGACAGAATTCTAATCCTCTCTATTCACAACTTGTTTTTACTAGAAATTATTTCAAAATCATCAATTATCTCTAATTACATGAGTGGTTGTCCCAAAGTGTTATGTTGGTCATATTCAGCACATAATAATAGGTAATGGTTGAAATCTTCCAAAGGTAAAAGCTTTTGAGGTGTTTGGGGTGATAAGGTGAACTTCACCTATCTTTTACATTTAAGGGAAGTAGGGATAACTTACATATTGACCTACCCAAGATTACAAAAAATGTAAAAAACTTACTGATATGTACTTTACCAAAAAAAATCCCGATAAAGACTTCTGTAAATAAGAGAAGATCTGCACTATTTTCTCAGTTTCACTTGAGTCGGTTATTAATGAGGATTGGTGGATGGCTTGCAGGTGAGGCTGCAACTGAAGGAGAGGCCTCTTAAAAATTGCAATGGACTCTTATGAGATCAACCATAATCCTCTGTGGTATGTCCTTGTTACTAAGACTTATTGTTTTCATATTTTGAATATGTTGTTTTTTTAAAAGCATAAACTCTTTACTATCTTTGAAAGGTAGGTATAGCATTATGTCATTTTAAATAATCCATAGGCGATTCTTGTATGCAAGGTGACAATTCTATAACGGGAGCACCATCACACTTCGGAAGTTTCATTTTCATGATATATGTAGCAGAGACCTTACTTTTTTTTTTTCGAAAGTCCTAGTTTAGATTTAGTTTTGAGTAATGATGACTGCCATATGCTAGTTGATATCACTCCAGTGGGATGTATCCTTCTTTCTAGTATGAAATAAAATATACCATCTGTCTGCTTCTGATCTCCATGGAAATGAAACTTGTATTATATCATATTAATATAATCTTTGAATTCTCTGTATAAGAAAAATACACTTTCGGTGACTTCAATCCCTTGAACCCATGACTTTGACCCGTTAGAGATTAAAAGGGCCCCGAAGCGGTCCGTTCATAAGCAAATGGTGATGATGCTAACTCTATTGTTTAGTATGTCATTATGTTAATTTGGGGCTTTGGGTCCTCATTATCTGTGGATAACATGCAATGGTTCCTTAAACGCTAGGAAAGTCTCTTCTGCATAAAGCCGAAAATAATTAACCATATGTAAGATGAGATGTTGAGATATTGGGCTTGGTTGCCAATACTTTGTTTAATTAATTTGTTAAATGTATTGGGCTATTGTTAATAATTTGTTTAATTAGTTTACTTTGTTTGGGATTGATTGTTCAAAACAGATTATGCGTTTTGGAAAAGCAGGGGTAGAGTTGCTTATGGATTATTGCGTTTTGGTAGCCTAAAAAACTGATTATCTGCGTTTTCAAAACGCAATCCAAATACTAAAAACGGATTATCTGCGTTTTCAAAACACAATAATCTAAAAATCATATTCAAAACGCAATCCCAAACACCCTCTAAGGCTCGTTTGAAGTGCTTAATCAATCTAACATAAAAAGAAGAAGATTTTAAAGCATAGTGTTAATAATTATCAATAAACTATTGACCAAAATATATTGATAATATTTGAGATAATCTAATATTTTGTGGTTTACTGATTGTGAGTTTGAGACTTGTAAATGTGGACTTCACGTATTGATATTTCAGATCATCTTAATTTAATTAATAAAAAGATATATCTTCTTAATTGATACAAATGTTTTATTTTAAAAATGAACAAAGCAAAACAAGGACAACTACAGGACAAGGATGCTCCTATGTATGAAACCTTGGTTTGTTCATCACTTGTATCAACACAAAGTATTCCATCAAGAGAGTTTCGATCAAGACAATTTAAAATAAGCATACATTTTAATAGGTAAATGTTCGTGTACCAACGCCATATTTCGTGAGATGATTAAAAATTCATATCGTCAACCATATTCTTTCAGACCAAACTATACATAGACATATGTCTAAATACACATACACATACACATCTTCATTTATACATAACATTCAACTCAATTTGTAAATGTGCCAAGCTTGAGTCTGGCTCTGCTAGTGAGCTGGGCCGAGTTATTTTATTTCATGTATAGTAATTTAAAGTGTATTAATTAAAATTGAAAATACGTGGAAGGGGTTGAAGTGCTAAGCTTATTATATGTTCATTTTTTTTAAACTAAAATTTGAAGGGCTATTTTTTCAACTCGCCTTGGCTTCCCAAATTTTTAAGAATTCTTAGAGACACCCCGTAAGCAACGAACATGCCCGACATGATCGCATTAGAATCTCTATGGTATAATTGCTATGTTAATTCTTATTTTTATTTGCCGTAGTAAGAAGAGTCTTAGAATCACAAGGTTTTATTTTTTAAATATTATACAAAATAAATACATTTTTACGTTGTTTTTAAACAATAGTCAATTGCCATCATCTATCTATCTGTAAATTATATATTTTATCTGGAAGCTTCAGCCTTATTTATATAAAAAAAATAGTCAAGAGTTTATAATTAATAATAACTATACTCCCATCTTATAGTCTTCGGATTCTCAGGATGGAAAATTCCAATAAATAAAACACAAATTGAATTCTCTTGATTTCCTCAACAAACGATAAACAATCACAACTCATATGGTATCCTTGTGGAATATGTTTTCCTCCTATGTTGCTAGCTGCCTATTATTACACATCCTTCCCGCCTCCCTTTGTGATCATTTTAATTCAATAATTTCATGCCCAAAATAATAATGATGGGATGTTCTAAGTTAATATTCATAATGCTACTTCTAGTCGTCTTACATAATTACAATATTGTTGTGGCTCAAGATGATGATGGCCCAATCACCATAGGATTCACCCAGGAAGAAAGAAACGCTCTTTTAGCACTCAAGGACGGATTTCACAACCCTTTACTCGACCAAAGTTGGCAAGGCCTTAATTGCTATAAGTGGTATGGTGTTAATTGCAGCGGTGCTACCGTCGTTGGTTTAACCCTTGACAGTCTTGACCTTGTCGGGGAAATCAAGCTTGACGCACTTTTCAATCTCACCTCATTATCGACATTGAGCTTTAAGAACAATTACATATTTGGGCAACTAATGGACTTCTCAAAGAATACCAACTTGGCACGCCTTGATTTGTCTGGAAACCACTTTGGTGGGTTAATTTCACCTTCACTTGTTAACTTGGCTTTCTTGGAGTCGCTACAACTTCAAGAGAATCGGTTGACTGGTCCAATTCCATGGTTTGACCAGTCTAGTTTAAAAGAGTTCAATGTTTCAAACAATAATCTTACCGGGCCTATACCAAATACTAGAAAACTTCAGTCCTTTAGCTCCTCGTCATATGATCATAACTTGTTTTTGTGCGGTCCACCCACTTCCACAAAATGTGGCCACACATCACCGGTTAATGATAGTTCAAACAAGTCTCCACTCAATTCTACTTTGCTTATCGTTAATATTATAGGCTTAGTCATTCTCCTTATCTTGTTAACGGTGTTATATAGAAAGCATAAACAACTAAATCGAAAGATCATTAAGAAAATTGATAAGAAGAATGTTGTATGTGAGGACGAAGAGGAAAAGGGGGACGATATACCAAGTAGTGTTATAAGTTACCAAGCAAAAGGGTCAAAGCAAGACATAGGAAACCTTGTTTTTGTAGATGGAGAGCCTGAATTTGAGCTAGGTGATCTTATGACAGCTTCCGCTGAGAATTTGGGCACAGGGAATTTCGGAAACACATATAGGGCCACGTTGGATGATGGAAGAAATGTCATAGTGAAAAGGCTAAGAGATTTGAAGCCATTGAGTCACGATGAATTCATGAATCAAATGAAATTCATCGCAGATCAAAAACACCCCAACTTGGTTCCGTTACTTGCTTATTATTACTCAAATGATGAGAAATTGTTGGTGCACAAGTTCATGATGAACGGGAATCTTTTCAATCGCCTCCATGGTAACTTCTATCCCACATTCTATTATTGTTATTATTTTTCGCCTTGATATATTTTAATCGATACAATCCTTTTGTAATGTATGTAGTAATTTATGATGATTATAATTTTTATCATGGACTAATCTTTTGTAATCTAACACCATTTCAATTTAATACGTAAGACATCTTTTGTAATTATTAGGCTAAAATAAATATTTTGAAGCCGTTATTATTTCTTTAAAAAAAGAACAAAAGAAAACCGTTCACATTAATGTAGTGTTATGAGAACATACTATTATGTTTATGTGTAGAATGTCCTATTAACATGTAATGTGTATTATTTGACATTAGTCGATTTTATTTGTTTTCATGGTGTATATAGGAGGAAGAGGGACAAGAGACCGAATCCCATTTCGATGGGGGCCAAGGCTAGCCGTTGCACACGGAGTGGCTCGAGCCATGGAGTACTTACACAACAATCTAAACTCAACTCTAGTTCCCCATGGCAATCTAAAATCATCGAATGTACTCATCAATGAAAACAACATGGCACTAGTTTCCGACTATGGTCTTACCTCAATTATCTCAAACACGGTCTCTGTTCATCGGATGGTTGCATTCAAATCTCCAGAATACATAGTCTCCAAAAAGGTCACAAAGAAGTCCGACGTGTGGAGTTATGGTAGCCTAGTTATGGAACTCCTCACAGGAAGAGTAAGCGTTCTCTCGGGCCTACAAGACGACAAAGCAGTGGATCTTTGCAGTTGGGTCCATCGTGCGGTTCGTGAAGAATGGACCGCTGAGATATTTGATTTGGAACTCATGGTGCAAAGAAGTGCAATTCATGGGATGTTGAAATTGTTACAACTAGCGGTTCGTTGTTGCGACAAAGTACCCGAAAAAAGACCTGATATGAGTGATGTGGTAAAAGAAGTTGAGAGCATTAAGGTCCCTAATATTGATTCAGAGAGTGAAGAAGATTTATCCATTGACCGGTCATTGACAGATGATTCTATGTCAGCAACCCCATCAAGATGATTTAAAAATCTAGGGAGTTGATCATAACTTGAAGAAAATGTTATTGTGGCAATAAAATGTTTAACTAATAAGTTTGAATGTATTTGTTATGCTTATTGTAAATTCAGAATTTGTTGGAACAGTCCTTATACATTTTATATTTGCATTTTCTACCCTCTAATAAATATGTTAGAACTAGGGGTGTAAATGACACGTAGCGGCTCGGGATCGGCTCGGTAAAAAGCTTGAACGAGCCGAGCCTTAACGAGCCCGAGCCTGAAATATATGGCTCGTTTAGTTATCGAGCCCGAGCTCGAGCCCTAGATACAAAGCTCGATTGGGCTCGCGAGCCTAATCGAGCCTTAACGAGCTAGAGCCCGAACCCGAGCCTAAGTTACAGCCGAGCCTAAGTTATAGCCTTAACGATTGGGCTCGCGAGCCTAAGTTATAGCCGAGCTTTTGCGAGCTCGAGCCGAGCTTTTGAGCTCGTTTGAGATTCTCAAATCACCTCGAGCCGAGCCGAGCCGAGCTCGAGCTTTGGATTTTGCTAGCGAGCCGAGCTCAAGCTCAAGATTGTAGGCTCGAACTGAGCCGAGCTCGAGCTTCACAAAACCTTAACGAGCCCGAGCCCAGTCAGGCTCGGGCTCGGCTCGGCTCGTTTACACCCCTACCCAAAACTTAGAACATGTGAAACACCAATCATGTTCATGTTATATCACATCAACTTTTAAACATCACTATTGGTAATAACAAACTCATGCACCATTTGTATTTGTAATTGTCAATACATCTTTTAGTTTGATCCCATTTTTTAAAATGATATTCTAATAAATATTAAATTTTAACATATCATCAATTTTAATGATATTCATTTGTCTGTGGGCATCCGTCCTATAGACAAAACTCACCACTCCTTTGTCAATGGTACAATGCGCTGTTTGTCCGTCGCCATCGCCATGTCCGCCGGTCTTCGCCCCCTTTCCGATCTTATTATAACAATTTGAAAATCATCCATAAGCATCTAAAATGTGAAAGCAGTATATCTGTAGTATATGGATACCAAAAATTGTGTATACTTTTTGGAAAGAATACTAAAATGTTGTCAAAATCGTCCTTGTGTCACTAAACTATACATTTTGCGCCCAAAATCGTTACAGAAGAGATAATTATAACGACTAAATCGAAGGAGACTGAGCCTGCATTATGTGACATAGGTGTGATGTAACTTAGCCTAATTTTCCGAGATCCCTTTTCTTCTTCAACGCCTTCTGACTATGGTAAACGAATGAATCAAAAATCCCTGCAACTGTGAAGATACCTGAAAACAAGAAAATCATAAAATTAAAATTTCAGTGCAGCACCTAACGGGTCGGGTTGGACCTAACAACTCTTTATGTCCATTCTGTAAAAGAATGTATACAATTACTTTTTTTTAACTATTTTATCGCAATTATATCCTAGACTGTTACATAAAGTGATCAAGGAAGATGTGAAACATAATTTGGGCTGCTTTCGACATACGCCATCCGTTTGACAAGTTTCTCTTTGTACATAAATTTTTAAATTTTGCCTATTTGACTTGTTAGAGAAAAAGAAAATTATAACCAAAAGCAAGTTGTTCACAAGTAATTGGGTCCAAATTGACACCTCTAATTGTACAGATTGGATTGTAAGCATATACCTCCAACTATTGCACAAATATTGGTCAAGAAGTGTAAGAAGGAGGTATGTGTTTCTGTAAAATTCACCTGCGCAAGCGACAAAATATCAATATTATCGAGAGTGGCTGAGTTCTATTATTTTGACTTATGTCATAATAAGAATTGGATCCGCACAATGAAATTGTTAAATAGCTAACACCTATAGGATCAGGTGTTTTGGTGTTAATCATACATAATAGCTAGGGATGGTCATGGTCTGGGTTCGGCCAATTTTCACAAAGTTTCTGTGCCGAACCGCTAACTAAAGCCATTTTGGTCCTTTGGACATGGCAAACCTGTTAGAATGTAAATATAACTTTATATTTCTGTTTGTTTAAGTACATTTGAACATATTATTTGTTGTATTTGTATATATGTTAGTAGATAAAGACTCTAGACATTATTAAGTTGTAGTAGTAGGCATATGGGTCAAAATGGATAAGAACATGGCTGCAACAAGAAAGACACGGCAAGGATATCAAGATTACAACATACGGACACAAAGATCACAAGAATAGGCTGCAAAGAATACAAGTAACATAAGGAAAGACAATAGCAGCATACTCAAAGGAAAGCCGAACAAATTGAAAAAGACCAAACTGCCCTTACAGTTATTTGGCGGCAAAAATGAACCGGTGGCAGTTAACCAACGCAATGCTTCAACAGAAAACTGTCAATGACTCATGATCCTTCACAACGTATAAATAGAAGATGTCTCATTACATTTCAAGTTACCAAGAAAATTTCCAAAGTTCTATTATCTTTGTATCCAAAAGTTCTATCCGAAAACATTTCTAATATAATTTCAGTTTATTCGATTGTTTGTTCTATTATTCCTTCTTGATTTGTTTGTTTGATTGACAAATATCCGCTGCAAATTTGTTTCTGGGCCAACAAACTGGTATCAGAGCCAGATTTGACAATCGAACAAATTCGTTTTTTCTTCGACAACATCCTATTCAAAGTTTATTCTTGTTCAGTCTCTACGAAGACTGCAGTTTCTTTGTTGTTTTACTCTCTGATTCAAAAGTTTCTGTCGAAAATATTCCTGCCAAAACATTCACTCAAGAAAATTTTTTGGTCGGAACATTACAATCAAATCACTCAACATGTCTGAAAAATCAGAAAACTCATATTACAACCCCGAATCTCACTACAAAGTAACACAAAGAAATCGAAAAGAAAAGAAAGCAGATTTAAGAAGAAGGGGAATAGAGACAAGAACTTGCTTCTATTGTCACACGCCGGGTCACATCATCAGTGGATGTCCTATAAGGGAGAGGGATGAAAGCGCACAACTCATAAAGGATGCCATAGACACGGGCATAAGTTACTACCCTCAAGAAAGATTACACACTGAAGATGAATACATTCTTAAAGGATCCGGCTTTGGTACTTGGAGAGACGTATGGTATGTAAGTCCCAAAATTCAGAATCACATAAGTGGAAACCTTGAATACTTTCTCAAACTTAAGAAATCTTTTGGTGTAGAAAGTAGAATTAAGAATGATTTTGTCTTTATAAGGGGTGTGGGTATAATCAATGTTGAAGCCGAAGGCAATTCTCTGATTATACCGAATGTATTCTATTCAAATGACTTAGAAGATAACATCCTAAGTCTACCCCAATTAAGATTGCAAGGTTTCATAGTTAAGTTTGAAGGGAATACATGTAGTGTCCAAAATATGTTCAAAAATGAAAGTATGCAATTTAGATTGATGAAAGAAAACAAAGATGATATGGAATCTATATTGAGGGAACTAGGAAACGATCATGAACATGAACAAAGAAAGAATGAGTACTTAAACGAGTACTTTGAAGAGTTGTCCCTCAATTCCGAACAAAACATAAAACGGATGGAAGAATCGGTTCATGATCTAGAAATAGATTCCATAGAAAAGTGCATTGAATTTTTGGACATAATAGATCAATTGAAGTACCCATGGGCTCATAGGGATTTGTTGAAGGACCACTTCCTTCGAATGGTAGATTGGTTCTTAAACTTTTATTTAAAAGTACCAAATCGTCCAATCCCACCCGTGGTCGAACAAGGCAAGAAGGTACATCTATTTGATCTATACATATTAGTTAAGAAAGAGGGGGGACATGAAAGAGTATCAAAATACAATATTTGGGTGATAATAGCAAAGGAATTAGGATTGGATTATGAAGACAAAGATATATTGAGAATTCTTTATGCTAAATATTTGGATGTTATGGAGTGGCAATATCAAGTTTACAAAACAGCCCTAAACATAGCAAACAAAGAAGAAAAGAATGGTGTTGGATGTAGTGAAGTTAGAGAAACCGGGTTAGTATCAAAACTTATGAATTTACTTCACCAAAACTCAACAACCATGCATGAAGATTATGCTCTATACATGGGAGGAGACTGGAAATCAGCGAACAAATCCATCAAGAAACGCAAATTTGATTTCTCTCAAGTTGAAGAAGCATTAAAAGAAGCAATGGACTCCCTACCAAGATCGTCTATGATACCAAGTTATATTTAAGGGAGGGTGTTAGAATGTAAATATAACTTTATATTTCTGTTTGTTTAAGTACATTTGAACATATTATTTGTTGTATTTGTATATATGTTAGTAGATAAAGACTCTAGACATTATTAAGTTGTAGTAGTAGGCATATGGGTCAAAATGGATAAGAACATGGCTGCAACAAGAAAGACACGGCAAGGATATCAAGATTACAACATACGGACACAAAGATCACAAGAATAGGCTGCAAAGAATACAAGTAACATAAGGAAAGACAATAGCAGCATACTCAAAGGAAAGCCGGACAAACTGAAAAAGACCAAACTGCCCTTACAGTTATTTGGCGGCAAAAATGAACCGGTGGCAGTTAACCAACGCAATGCTTCAACAGAAAACTGTCAATGACTCATGATCCTTCACAACGTATAAATAGAAGATGTCTCATTACATTTCAAGTTACCAAGAAAATTTCCAAAGTTCTATTATCTTTGTATCCAAAAGTTCTATCCGAAAACATTTCTAATATAATTTCAGTTTATTCGATTGTTTGTTCTATTATTCCTTCTTGATTTGTTTGTTTGATTGACAAATATCCGCTGCAAATTTGTTTCTGGGCCAACAAAACCATACCTGACTAATAGGGTGACTTGGCCATACCACCTAGTTGGGCAGTTAAACGTTTTGTTTTGACGGTTTGAACTTACATTTTCTTTCGAAACCATTAGCTTTAAACTGGAGTTTTCAAAATGGTAAAGATGGTTCATTATTAAAATACATATACATTACCACATATTCCAAAAATAAATAAGTAAATGCATATATGTAACAAAGGTTAATTAAACAGTCGGTTCATTTACACTGTCATCTAGCGGTTCCATGTTCCAAACCAGACATAAGGCTTAAGCTACCAAACTATCACAACTGAATTGTTTGGACCTCAGACCCACATACTTACTTGCTTTTAGTTGTTAACTCAGTTACAACAATTTACAAACACCCCTCATATAAGCTAAGGTTACAGAAATGAAATGAAATGAAACAAACCTTAATTCCAGAAAGGTCATAGAAGAAAAAAATTCCAGGAAGTGAATTTTTTCGGACTTCTGGACCCTTATAATGTTCTGTCACAGAGAACTGCATTCAGGATAAATGTCTCATTTGTTTTAGAACACGAGAGTTGATCATCATAACACATTCCCACTCTAAAAGCTAGTTCGTCATGTACCTGATTTGATCGAATAACCGTCCCTCGAAGAGGAGTGTACACAGTTGGTACCACCTGCAATTTATATCATTTAGATTATACATCTATAGGGTGATTTTAAACTACATATATCATGTAGCTTTGTATCATATATGTATGTAATTATCTAACTCTATATGTATGATGTATATGTATGTATGTTGTATCATGTATGATTGTATCTAACTCAATATGTATGCATGTACATACAGAGAATACTAACCTTGATGAAATACTGATACATTCCATTTGCAGTATGTTGAAACCATTGTACCCTATTAACCATACATACAATAATAAAAAAACACAAATAACTGTTAGTTAAGTTTATAAAAATAATTATTTAAAAGATACGTAAATAGTTAATACAAATTCTTACCCATCAAGTGGATTTATAATACCAGGATAATGGTCTCCAAAAGATAGTTTATTTATCTTGTGACTTATCTAAAACAAAATAAAAATTAAAAATAATAGTAGTTAAAAAGTAATGAAGAAAACAATTCAAAAACTGAATTAAAGTTTATAAGATGGTAGCCTACATTATAACTGTCATCTTCAAAAGGCTTAAGATGATCATGGGCAACATGCATATTTGCCAGATGAAAGCTTTTGACAAAGTGAAAATTTCCAGCCACCTTGTTGACCTGTAACGATCCAGACAAATTGCATCCTTCCCCTTCTTCGGCTTTAATCCTCTGAACAAAACCTTCTCTTTTGCACTAACATGTCAACCAACAATGTTAACTAATTAAAAATGATTTATATATATATATATAATCTTGAATAAAACCACCAACCTGGTCAATCGAATCAGGATTCATTAATCCCCAACCTCTCCTTCGATATGCTTCACGAACGGCATCACATGAATTACAACATTCCGTTGACGACTGATTGATGTGTTAAATAAATAGTAACAATTAAGAATCATATGATCAGTGATTGATCAATTTCATTAGCTAGCTAGGGGTTTTTGCCATTTGTGGCTTTGGTTTGATTGGGAGTTTTGTATAAACAAATTCATAAAAAAATATAATCAATCAAAAATAATAATAGTAAAAATACAATGAAGTTCCAGCAGTACTTAAAAACTTACGTACCAACTCTGCACCGTAGCAAGAGCCACAATATGTTTGATTGTGTTCAATCTCCCCACCATGTTTCTGGATGGGCTTCCCAAGTTTTGGGACACCAATCTGATCAATTCGCACTTGTATCAGATTGCCATTAGTATCAAGTCTTTTCTTTATTATAGCATGTTTCTGCAAATTAAGCATAGATTATTATATATATAGTTAAAATGGTCGGTGTGACTCAAATAGCTGCATAGCATAATGCTTAATAATTTAATTAAGCAGATATAGTACAATATCAAGATGTTGCTCCCCACTGATATCTATGGCATCCAGACTGAGTAGCGTACACGAAACCGAAGGGAATGAGATATCAAACTGCAAATGCAAATTAGCAACCAACATGAACTTAGTTCAATTCTGAACCCATATGTATTACAATATATCTAAAACGATGGATGGTCATGGACGATATATTTACGTACATTTATTTTGAGTTTTTCCCCTCTTGAAGTATCAACTACAAGCTTTGTTTCTGTAACTGTTTGGAGATACATAGCTGCAATGGGAAAATACACCAACAACAGCCGCCTTGACTTGAGATGTTGAAACTAATAAGCATGTCTAAAGCTATGTAAAACTATACAAGCATATATATATGAACACATTCAAAGAATATACTTTACTTGATTTTCGTGAGAACCCATTATTGGAAAACTTACTGAATGGAACACATTCAACAGGACTAGGCAACTTGAAGCTTGTGCTAGCCAGGTAGCATTCAAGAGTACTAATTGACTTTTCGAAATGGTCATACGTGACATTGAATTGCTCGAAAAGGAAGCACAACATTTTGTAAATGGATCGATCCAAAACTGTTCATTCTATTGATTATTACGAAAAAGAAAATTCAAAAGCAGGAAAAATATCAGATTTTTTTTTTTTTTTTTAAACTGTTCATTCTTAGAAGATTCATGCTATCTTAACACTAATTTCGGTTATAACTTGTATATACTAAAATTTAGGCTTTAACTTAAACAAGTTGACCTTACTTACAAATTGACCGTGATAGCGCACGTTTACAAACGAGCCGATTGCGAGCTAGCTTATTTAGACTTGAACGACCCATGCATGCATATATGATATTAATCAAAATCAAGATATGATGATCAACTACGTACACATGATATATATATATTCGTAATTAAGGAGAAATTTCAGATGACACAGAATCAGAAAGACAGCAAAATGAATCATATATACCTAGCTCGGAGATAACAAGGAACATCATTGCAATGGATGAAAGTAAGGTTATAACACCACCCGAAAGCGTACGACTATAAAAATCCTCATTAATTTTAGGATACGCATCCAGATTCCGGACCCTACTGAATACTCTATTCATAATGCCGTAAAAAGACATGTCAACCCCCTGCAATTTCGCTTCGATTCGGATTATTTTACGTCAAAACAACAACAACATGCATATGTTTGTTTCCAAAGGAACTCCGTACGTCGCCGGAAAACGTTAGTTTGTCTGATCTCCGGTGAGGTTATGGATTGGTTGAATGATCGATATTCCGCCATTTGTCATTTAATTACGCTTTTTTCTGGGGTCAAACAATGAATAATATTATTGTGTTATTGAACTGGTAAATTGCAATATACGTACGTTCCTAAACTTTAGTTGAATTTATGCATCATCAAACTACATTAATATACCTAAGTATCATGTACCAAGAGTAAACATGTTTTTGCTATTATCATCAACAAATATACGTATTTGTAAAAATATGTTCCATTACTAAATCAACATTACATATGTCAAGGTAATCTAGGCCGTGATAAATGTAATACTAACCAGTACCACAGCCCGTGCTTCACTACGGGATCGTACAAGGTAAATAATAAACGATTAGATTTGTTACCTAGTATATTGAATGAAGCACCACGATTAAGTAAACATGTCTAGAGTTAAAAGTTAGCTTAAGTTATAATAAGTTAAATAAATAATAGGTAAAAAGAATTAAACTTATAAATCTATTAAAGTTCAAGAGTATAAACATGAATCTATTAAAGTTTAGGGGTATAAACTTGAATCGTTTATAACAAATAAAATTTTTAGATTTTTGGTGTCATTTTTGTGGCTCCTTTCGAGCCTACAATTATTTTTCGTAGAGTATTTCAGCTCTAATGAGCCAGATAATTTTGTGGAGCCTATGCTCTCATTACTACTGAGGTGCCGCTACACCTGTTAATCCAACTGTTCCTACCAATGGGCCTATGGAGGATAGGTTCAAATATCTCAGCAGTCCATTCTTCACGAACCGCACGATGAACCCAATTGTGACGACCCGAAAAATTTTTCTTCTTATTTGTTCTCTCTCTTTGACTTCGGGAAATTTTCGGGACGAAAATTCTTTCAACAGGGGGATGATGTGACACCCGGCAAACTCCGGTAACTAACTTTTTGAAAACTTAGTAAGTCTACCTTAGCGAGTCGCGCATACATTACACATGACAGGGTCAGTCGAGTCGAGTCGTGCATCATTGGGGTTTTAACACACGCAGGTCTCGAGTCCCGGGAATTGGTGAACGAGTGTGAACGTGTTTGTTTTCATGTATTATGTGTTTATAATCATTATGTGACTTATCGGTATGTGTATACGTGTTTACATACGTTAAAACGGTGATTACACGCGATTGCATGACGTTATAAGTGATTACACGTAATTGCATGATATTAGGGGGTGATTAGCCCTAATTGCATGACTTAGGGGGGGATTAGCCCTAATTGCATGACTTAGGGGGTGATTAGCCCTAATTGCATGCTGATAGGGGGTGATTAGCCCTAATTGCATGCTGATAGGGGTGATTAGCCGTAATTGCATGCTGATAGGGGTGATTAGCCCTAATCGCATGTAGTATCAGGCGATTAGGCCTAATCACATGAATTAAGGGGCGATTAGGCAGTGTTAAGGGGCGATTTGGGCTAATCGCGTGATAGTGAAGGCGATTAGCAGCCCTAATCGCCTGATAAGGCTGCACAATCTCCTGACGTGTTTTAAACGACTAGAAACGCCTATAAATACCACCCTTGACCTCCAAAACACCATTTGTGCAACCCTAGCCATCCCATAACCCATACCAACATACAAACATCCTCTGGAACTCGTTTTTACATCAAAACAACCATTTCCAAGCTTATTCCATCATTTTCTCTTAAATCCAAGGTGTGTTCTTCAAACCCAAACCTTTAAATGATTATATTTTGTTCCCTAAAAGTCCAGACCTGACTTATAAATGTTTTTGTCTTTGAAAATCCATTTAAAACCGTTTTTAAACAAACCCAAACCTTTATGTGTATTATATGTGTTATGTGTGTCTAAAGGTAGGATTTTTAGGATTGAAACATGATTGTTCTTGTGTTATTAAAGTGTTTATGGCTGTTATGAGTTAGTATGATGATGTTCTAGGAGTTTGGATGGTTTTGGTTGTGTATTGTTGATGTTTGATGTTTTGACCCATTTGAATGATTTTGAATGATTAAGGATGAGGTGTGTTGTTGATTGTATGATGTTAGGGTTTGCTTTAGGATGATGCTAGAGCAGTAGGATACTATCGGACAACGTGGTTATGTGATGAAATCTGGATATTTGCTATTTAGGGCAAGTTCTTGCATGTTGATGTGATGTTTACATGTTAAGTTTACTATTTTGGGAAAACGCTCGCATTTGGGACTGTTAGAATGATGAAAACTTAGGGGTTTTGCTTGAAATATGTTTGTTAATGTGTTAGGATTGATTTTGGGTGTTTACACATGTTTCGGATCTGATTTGGAGGGTTAAACGCGCGAAATTGCGTCGCGCAGTAGCTGCAGGCGATTAGCCTCCTTAGCAGGCGATTAGCTTTCACAATCGCATGCTAAGGCAGGCGATTAGCCCTCTTAGCATGCGATTAGCATCCCAATCGCATGCTAAGGTAGGCGATTAGTCTCACAATCGCCTGTTGACCATCCCCAATCACATGTTGACTTTTTCTAATTGCATGCTAAGTTCCTAATCGCGTGTACTGCTGTTATAAGTGTATTTTGACATTCCGAAACCCGATTTGACGCCTAGGAACATGCTAGGAACCCTGTGACATGCCTAGTAACCTAGTAACACGTGTATGGACTTATTTGTGCGTTATTTGACCTATGTGTTAGACTCGTTGAACTTTAACACATGTTAAGTGCTAAGTTGCATGATTTCTGTATGTTTGAGTATGAAATGAACACGTGGAATGTCGGGTCACCAATGGGATGTCGAGTCTTGTCTTACGTAGTCTGGTTGTCGGTCAAACACGTTTTCAGACACATAATGGTCATGGACTGGACTTAGGGACTAATGAACCCGACGGGTTATTAGCCTAACTTAACACGTATCTTATGATAGGTCGCCACTAGTTGGGGCTATCATATGATATAAACGGTTTACTCATTTAACAGAAGACGCAACCTAAGGTGAGTTTCACGGCCCCACTCTTTACTGTTTTCGTTTTCGGGGGAGAAACATGCTTAGTACTTCGTTTTGTAAAAGATCATGTTATGCTGGGTTGGTTGTACGTTTCCCTTATGTTCTATGTTCATGTGGCTTACATTGTGATAGTTCGTTGTCCGTTGTGGCGGTAGTTCGTTAATTGTGAATGCACAGTTCGTTGACCACGGAGTGACAGTTCGTTGGACATATTTGGATAGTTCGTTAATCGTGGTAAACGATAGTGCGTTGGTCGCGGTGAACGACAGTTCGATGATTAGATCGTCTTAGAGTCTAAACGTCAAACAAGTATTTTCTTCAGTCAGTAGTAACATGATAGTTCTTTCAAAAGCTCGTGAAACATTTTCCTTAAAAACCTATGAACTCACCAGTATTTTACTGACGTTTTTAGCATGTTTTCTCAGGTCGCTAAGGTAGCAGCTGTCATCTAGGCGAACGGAGTCGCACTGGAGTCGTCTCGCGTCTAGGATCATTTATGCATGTTTTCTTCGGGATGTTAAACTCTTAAACTTATGTTTCTGATTACTTTTGACTTTTGTAAACTTAAACGCTTCCGCGCTTCCAAATGATGGTTTTTAAATCTTATGCATGGTTCTGTTTACGTATGTTTTTACATTTAGATGTCGTTTGTTGTGACCGTTGACTTGGATCCTGGTGTGTCGCACGCCTCGCGGTAGAACTCCGCATGTGGAAATTTGAGGGTGTGACACCAATTGCAAAGATCCACTGCTTTGTCGTCTTGTGGGCCTGAGAGCATGCATACGCTTCCTGTGAGGAGTTCCATAACTAGGCTACCATAAATCCACACATCGGACTTCTTTGTGACCTTTTGGAGACTATGTATTCTGGAGATTTGAATGCAACCATTATCACATCCCGCCAAGGCGGAAACACGGGAATGCAACCTCCAAAAGTTTTCAAGCACATGCACGAAAGATTTGTCAACAATAATGTCGGTGAGTTCACAGGTTTGAATGTACTAAGTAAAATGCTCGTGTCGTGTATGACCAATCATAAGCTAGCTAAGCTAATGATCACTGTGTAAACCATGAGTCACATCAAACCTCTTGACTGTTGTGCCTCGTGCATTATACACCAAAGACAATGTATGCATAGTAGAATACTAACACTCTTTTGCATGTAACCGGTTAGAGCGACTAACCAAGAGTGGGGGTGTCAACCCAATATATCTATTAAAGTGTTCCATGGCTTTTGATAGCTAATGGTTACAATGAATGTAATACGAGGACTAATAAGCTCATGAACCAAATGTCTCATATTCCACATGGCAGTCACGATAGAATTATCACACAATTGTAAATTGTACTATAATTATAGCATGTTTATCCCCCAAAAATGTAAAAGTAGTAAAATGGGGCAGCGAAACTCACCTGATAGTGTCACGTGTGGTCTAGTGAAGTCGACAATGTGAGATAGCTACTGCCCAAACAATAGTTGCTCTATGATTATTAGGAGCACAGTAAATTGTATGTTCTTGTTGTTTATCATACAAGTTGTTCACCCGACATTCGTAGACCTTGCTTTTAGTGTCTGTGGGCCATGCTTATGTGTACGTGACGTTTCTAAATGTATTGGTGGTACATATTGCTTTGGAAATCTCGGGTGTTTTGTTGTAATATGGGTCCTACATGCTAGGCATAGGTTATAGATTGTTCCTGACTTAATATGTGGAATTAGCTTTCAATAAAATGTGTGTTTAACATAAGTTTAGGTTCTTTTATAACAAAGTACCCTTAACACATGTTTCGGCCTATATTAACATGTGTTAGAGCTTTGTAGCTGAAACAAGTGTATAGTGTAGGCCTTGAAACTGATCGTTTATGGATCAAAAATGAGTTGATTAAGTCGATTGGGGCACACTCGAAACTATGATAATGTGCTTAAGTGTTTTACTAGTGAAAACCGATCATAAACCCCTTTGTGTTAAACCTTTGTTTTCAAGCATAATTCAAGTGGGTTTGGATTGTAAAAACCGATCCATTAGTCGATAATTCACCTTGGTTTTGATTTAAAACATTGTTCAAGTCAACAAGACAATATTAGGGTCGTTTATTATTCAACCATGGAGTCTTTCGACAAATGTGATCACATTCTTATCGACTATATGCAACCATAATGAGATGTGTTAACACTTTGTCTGTGTAAGCGATGGTTTGGTGTGGACTAAGGGTCGGATAAAGGTCGGGTAACACAAATGGGCCGAGGGAAATGAAGTATAAGGGTCTAGAGGACTTACAAAAGGGTGTTTGGTGTTATTAAAGCCTTGTAGTTGCCTCCTTCGATCCTTGAGAGCTTGATAGTCTTCGGCTAGGCTTGGAGATACCCGAGAGTTTGTGAAAGGTTTGTAGGGTTTTGGTGTGGCAATCGTGAGTGATTCCTATCCTTTTTTTTATAGTGGATCAAGTAGGAAATGGACAAGAACAAAGGTGGCAAGTGACTCTCCTAGTTATGGATCGATCAAAAGCATAGGTGTTCAAAAGAATGTTAATATTGACAACACAAGTATCCTTTGTCTCTTTCCTTACCTTCGACTGCTAGTTGGGAGTCTAAAAGGGGTATGCATTCATTATTGGGAAGTGGAGAATCATTCTTGTCCTATGTCTAGTTCCATACAAGTTAGTGTCATGCTCCTTTTTCCTTGTTTCTACCCGAGAGGTGTAAGGGTTTACAAATGAGGTAGTGTTGACTTGATGGGGTATGGTGTCAAGCTTGTTTTGTTGCTTTCTTTGGTGTAATAGGCATGTTTCATCATTGACACATGTGTTGGAAGGTTATCGGTCGTAGCATAAGACAAGGAAAGAAGCAAGGAATGAGGTTCTAGATGATAGTATGGGTCCTGGATCCATGAGTTGTCAATCGTTGTCTCTTGTGTAGGTGTCACCTTTTGCTCCTTGTTCCTCTTGGCCGTGAGTAGTATGATCACCCCAATCATCTATTTTAGGCAAGGATCAAGTGCAGAGATATCTTATGAAGAACACCAAGACTACATAAAGGTGTAAGTGTGGAGGTTTGTCCCTTTGTGATCATGTATGCAATATGGTGCCAAAAGTTGTAAGAAGTTGATGGTGATGGTAGAGTTTTCGGCCAACCTAGAGGTAAGAAAGAGATGTGGTGTTTGTTTTAAGCTAATAAGGCAAATGGTGGACTTATGGGAGGTGTGGTTTGTGAGATAATAGTCAAATGTAGCATGATTATGTGAAAAGGACATGTCTTGGTTGTTTCCCTTTGGTTTCGGCCGATTATACCCAATCCAAAGTGGAAAGTTTGTCATGCATGGACATGTGTCAATCATTCTTGTTTTGTATCCATTTTAGTATAAGAGAGTGTGTGTGTGTGTCCTTTATGATGTAATCGGCCATCAACATGTGTGAGGATCAAGATTTTCTTAGCAAGTAATGATAGGTTATTAAGGGTAGTGAGAATAGGTTAGACCCTTGTTAGTATAAGTAGGTTAGTTACCACATGAAGTTGTCTTGTGGGGGTGTTAGTATTCGGCCAACAAGTAGCAAAGAGGAAGGTTCCAAGGGTTGTGGGATAGGGTCTCATTATGTATGTGTACATGGGTGTAGTTGATCATAGTTATGTGTTGGTGTGTATATGTGTGTGTTCAACCGATTGTATATACACAAGTGTGTGTTGGTATTGTGTTGTTGAAAAGACTATTAACTAACATGGGTTCCAGATCATTCATGACCTATTAGGTAGGTGTGTTTAAAGACTTGATGACGATATTAACATATATTTGTACTTATTTGTTATGAACACATGTCATTTATGTTGACAATTGTTAATGGTTGTGATTCATATACATGTGTTAGTGAGGAATCTACCATGTGTTAGAGTGCGATAACCTCATTGAGTGTTTGTTTGGTGATTATCCGGGTGTTGTATGCATAAACAGTTGATTTTTGTTGAGTTTTTTGAATAACTCATGCTTTACTAGATTTGGGGGGTATAGTTGTGCAAAATTGTCAAGATATGCACATAAAATAATAGTAATAAATGAAATGCATACGGATATTGACCTGGATCGTTGACTGTTGTCACAACCATCTGATGAACAGAGACCGTGTTTGAGATAATTGAGGTAATATCATAGTCGGAAACTAGAGCCTCGTTGTTTTCATCGATGAGTACATTCGATGATTTTAGATTGCAATGGGGAAATAGAGTTGAGTTTAGATTGTTGTGTAAGTACTCCATGGCTCAAGCCACTCCATGTGCAACGGCTAGCCTTGGCCCCCATCAAAATGGGATTCGGTCTCTTGTCCCTCTTCCTCCTATATATACCATGAAAACAAATAAAGTCGACTAATGTCAAACAATACACTTTACATGTTAATACGACATTCTAAAGTACGTTCTCATAACACTACATTAATGTGAATGGTTTTTTTTAAGAATTAATAACTGTATCAAAAAATATATACAATATATATATATATATATATTAGAGAAATAATAAGTTAATAAATGTATCAAAACATAATAGTATGTTCTTATAACACTATATTAATGTGAATGGTTTTTTTAAAAAGAAATAATAAATGTATCAAAATATTTATTTGAGCTTAATAATTACACATTACATGTTAATAGGACATTCTAAACATAAGAATACGTTCTCATAACACTACATTGATTTGGTACTGAATTTTGGGATTGCGTTAAGGATAGATTTGACGAGAAAATGGATTTTACAAGTGTGCGTACAAGGGATCAAATAACATCAAAGTGGAATAGTATATCGTTAGTGCGTGATAATTTCACCAAATCTACAGTAGAAGGGTGGACAACTTGGGAGATGATCAAAATGATGAGACTTGAAAGAATCTTGTGCCGAATATGCACTAGTTAATAGAAAACTATTTAATAAGTTAGAACTTTGCGAACTTATAGTCAACGCCAATGTTTATTAAATTGAAATATTTAGTAATTTTTATTTTTTATTTTAATGTTGTGTATTTTTATTGTTTTGTTATGTATTTATATTTTTAATGTTATTTTATTTTGTCGAATTTAAATAAAAAATAATTAAATAAGTAAATGATTGGATAATGATTGAGGGAGTTTCTTTTTATTTGTTGGTTGTTATTGGATAGAAGCAATAGGGCGCACTTTTAACATGGCGTTGGATGGCGCTGAGGTGACAGAATAAGGCCACCAGGCATGGTTGTAAAAATCCCGCCTAGCCCATGATTAATCACCGATTATTAATTGATAGTCAGAGATTCACCAAGTAAACACCGATTAATCGCTAGTCGGTGGCTGTCTAGCGATTGCAGCCAAAATCTATAAATTTTGGGTCTGATTACGACCAAAACTCGTAAATTCTGACAATTAATTCTATATACTTAAATGTATAAGTCGAGTAAGAGGTTAAAACGTGCCTAATTAAAAAAAACTACATATAGAATGTACGTGCATACATATAAAACTGAATATTACATATAAAATCTTAATCCGGTTAATCACGGTTAATCCCTACTAATCTTGATTAATCGTTAGTCGGTACGTCACTAATCAACTAGCACCTAGCGATTCTTTCAACAATGCTAGAGGGTTCGTTCCACATCATGGAGTCTAAGAACACATCTATATTTTTTATTTATTTGTTTTGTTTTAAACACCTAAAAAGGGGTCCATTTTTAGTTTGAATACCGTTTTTTTTGTGACAAAGTAACATCTATATATCTATATATATATATATAAAACAAAGCCCTTTTGCTGACGTGGCGTCCATTGGTTTATTCAACCCCCCCTTGAAATCGCCACGTGGCATAATAATGAAAAGAATTTAGTGTTTTTTAATGTTTTAGTTTTTTTATTAAAAAAAAAAAAGAAAAGATAAAACCCTATAGTTATCTTACCGCGTCTCTCTCTCTCCCTCAATTATTCTTCTTCTTTTCCTTTAGAATACTACCCATCTTCTCTTAACCCTAATTCCAAATCCATTCTGCTGCCTCTACGATCTTCAATTCTGTCCCCTACAAACCTTCAAACATCTCAATACCTTCCTGCTGTAATTAATTGATTTGATACACACTTTACTCCTTTACAATCGTGGCCATCAACAGTGCGCTTCCGCCGTCTTTAAACACATCACAGCTACTGTTGATATCGTAATTCTCTAACTCTTTTGTAACCTCCTAATCATTCAACTCCATTGTTTCATCTTTGCATATGTGTCTACCACAACCATTCAAACAACTCAAACCCTAATTGTTTTCATGTCTGTTTCGCCACATAAAACGGTGCCGTCTTCACGGATCCCAAAAAATCATCATCAGTGTAGGCGAAACGTGGAGCGGTGGGAGGAACGGCGGCGGCGATGCCGGTGAGTGTACTGGACTGGTCAAAGTAATTAAAAGAGGATTATAAAGAGAATAGAAGCAGAGATAGTAATGATGATTTGGATGAGGATTATTATTCATGTGAAGAGTGGATACCGCCTCATGAGTTTTTAGCGAGAACGAGAACGAAGTCGTTTTCTGTTCATGAAGGGATTGGAAGGACGTTGAAAGGAAGGTATTTGAGTAGAGTTTGGAATGCTAAATGGGATAAAAAAACTGGGTTTGAAAATTAATGTTGGAAGATTGGTTTAAACTTCAAAGTTTAAAGTGTGAGGGGTTTGGGTTGTTTCTTATATATACACACACACATATATACGGATTAGTTGTTATTGACTTATTGTTGATGATTTTAAAGCATTTTAATCCATGATTTGTTGATCCTTGAATTAGTGGGTCGTTGGATTTTGATAATAATGTAAATTCTGGATTTTGATACGATTTGGAGATTGGTTTTGAATTTTGATGAATTGTTTTGTTGTTTGAAGTTTGGAGTTTTGATTTTCTTTTATTCAGTGGATGGAAATTATGAGAAGGCCGATGAGATATTTCAAGAGATGAAATCATCAGAGTTAGTTCCAAACAATGTATGTTTCTTTCGCTTTACGAGGTATTATCATAAAACATTGATCTGATGCTTTTCTCACAACTTAATGTTGCAGGTTGTCTTGACAATGTTGTTGAAGATTTATGTCAGAGGAGGTTTGTTTGAAAAGGTGAGATATGATCACATAACAATATTATTTAGATACTTAGCATGTTTTTTAATTGGTGTTGCGTCTTTAATTGTAGTTTATCGGAGCGTATAAAGAACCGATTATCACGTCATATTAGATTTGTCAACCCCGGGATGAAATAAAAGAAAAGGTTGTGGGATGTGTGATGATTCTTTTAATATTTTGAGACGCTTCATATAATATGTCATGTATCCTTTATCGATTCGGCTAGGTTTTTAGTGTTTCTTCATGTTGAAGTATTAGGTGTTAGCATTGGATTTATAGGCTGTTTTAGGTTAGGTATTGAATATTGACATTAGAGTTATGCATTTCTTTAGCCTTTTATGATAGGTGCTAATGCTAGAGTTATACATTGTTTTAGGTTAGGTATTGAATATTGATATTAGAGTTATGCATTTATTTACACTTTATGATAGGTGTAAGAGTTATACATTATTTTAGGTTGGTATTCGCATTACAGGTATAGATGGTAATGGGATTTAATGGTACCGTATTAGCTTAAGTAATTGCTAAAATACTTAATGGATGTGATACTGTAATGGTGATGGTTGACTGTCGAATAGTTACTTGATGATTGTTATTGTAGGTATGCCATTGTTATTGATGTAGGCTTTGGTGACCGATGGTTGGTGGTGCTAAGGAATTGTAACTTGCGCCACATTTGCTTCATGGTTCAGGTCAGTGAACGTTATTATTGATCCGTATTATTAAATCATATTAAATTTTTCAACCCCGGGACCTTCCCGGGGTGATCGGCTAGTATATATATAAAAGAAAGCATATATGCCCATTGAGAGTGCCGCGTGGCTTAATAATTGAGTGTTTTTGGTGTTTTTGAGTATTTTTCTAAATTTATCTCTCTATCTCTTAATTCTCAATTACTAAAATTAAATTGAGTTATTTTAGGAAAAAAGAATTTAAAAACAAATTTAATTTTTTCTCTCTTATCTTCCTCCCATAATTTTTAAACATAAATATCTTTTATATTCGAGATTTTTTAAATAAAAAAATTACACCAAATTAACGAGCGTTTTATTATCTTTCCAACGAGTACCATAGTGCTATATAAAAACGAAAAAAAAAACGACTATTTTTTGTGGGGTTATATTCATACAGAAAAAACACAAAGTGTTCAGGTTATTCATTAATCAAATTGTAACATATTTTAATTTACGTGAAGATGATTATATGTTGAAGGTTATCCTTTTAATACTTTATTATGTTTAATATGGTTTATGCTTTTTATTTTTTTAACTTTTTAAATAAATGTTTTTTAACTAAGATTGATTATGTTTAAGTTATTTACTCTTTTCGTGATTTGAGTTTTTTTTTATCATTTTTTATTAAATCATATTAAATTTTTCAACCCGGGACCTTCCCGGGGTAATCGGCTAGTTCTTATAAAATAAAAGAGTACACTCACCCATCCACTTTTTTCGTTTGTTTGTTTGGACTACCTTGTAACGAAAAGAACGATGTCGAGGTAAAATCGTAGGCAGTTTACATTTTCCATGGACACGTGCCTCTAGATGATTGGAAGCAAAATATTTGCAAGGCCATGACTGACCATGTATCAAGGAGTGGGCCCAAAAACTATACACCTATCCGTATATCTCATGTTAGGCAGTCATTTACAAAATTGCCCCTTGCAATGACTAAATTTACTTATACTCCCATCTAAAATAATTATTTTAAAAGCAAAAAGTATCTTAAAAACATTTGTGATTATTATTCCAAGAAGTTTTAGACGTTAATACGTTTTGTCCAATTATTTGTTGAATTTAGAAATTTAAACATGGCTTTTTCTCATATTGTTTTGTTTAAATATTATCATGATGATAAAAAAAGAGAATACAATACATGTATGTCATTATAATTTGGTTATAGACCACATCAAGAACACACATCATTATGAAACCCACATAAGAACACACATCAAACCAACTAATCGGGCTCTAAAATAACTTACCTGTAACAAATCAGAGATGTTTGATCAAGAAATTGAGTCGATTTTGGTAGACTTTGATCGGGTCGGTTTTTGGAATTTGGGACCGATGGAACCGTGGGTACTGGACCGAAGACCGAACCATGTTTTAGGTTTTGAATTCGGTTCCAGCTTTTTATGGTTTTCGGGTCTCGGGTCGGGTCGGTTCTCTTGCGGGTCGGGTCGGTTCTTGGCGGATGCTCACCCCTAGAATTAGTTATACCGTTAGTAGCTTTGTGGCATTAATGGTGAAACCATTTGTAAAAGTTGATACCGGTAGTGTTATTTTCAATAAATAAATTTGAAAATTTCAATATTAATAAATTACATATAGTATTCGTGTAATTAATTCTATAAAAAGTATAATATATTTTCTTATCTTACATGAAGAAGAAGTCACTAAATCTAATTTTTGTGTGTTAAATCGGGTCATTCATCGTGTTTATAAAATGCATATTTGTTAATAAACATGATAACCTCATTTACTTTTCTCAAACAACAAATGTTACTCATAACCCAGCTTACTAACACAACCATTATATAGACAACTTCTCGATGACGCAGGTTTTACGTACACTTTCTTAATAAAATAAAATACTATTTAATCAATTTTAACAATTTTAAATACAAATTCATATCATCCTATATAGAACATAGAAGTATTTACATTATCACTCCATCAAATCTCAACTCGTTAAGGTTATCTAGCAACCAAGTTACATTTAGATGGTGGATAAGTAGGCAACAAGCTGCGCCGCTATCCCCTTTTGAATCGCGAAGCCTATCTAGCAACCAATCATAGTCCAACAACGACCCCAATCCCCTCGTATGCCCCCAAAATATAGTCATTGAACACACATCCCCACCTGCTTGTCTACGACAACCACCCCCTAAAGTTTGTACCCTATCCAAGCGATCAACAACGATTGTGCATGTCAGGTAGAGGGTACCCGATATGGGTAGCAAGTGCACAACGTCCCCTAATTAAGTAATAAAAAACTCATTTTCAAATACATAAATAACTAAAATAATAAAACCATCTCAAAATACAATTATAGAAAGGGCATTTTGGTCACAACAAAATATTATTCCTAATAGTCCTTTTTATAGATATTCAACCGTTAAAGGTGCAAAAAGTTAGAACTGTTTGTTACTAGTACATAATTTCGGCATATGTATGACAACTTCAAAAGGTTTTCGACAAAACCGGATGTAAAACTAAGACTTCCCTACCTTTTTTTAGCCTATTTAATGTTTTATGATCCGTTCAACCCTTCAATCTTTTTTTTAATTGTTTTTATTATTTTCATGGGTTTTTTGCTCAACATTTTGTATTTTTCACACAATTTTACTGTTAGTGTGTGTGTTTGTTTGTTGTTCTCTCCAGCTTTTATGGCATGATGCCATATAAGTAACATTGTGTTGTGTGTGTAACTTATTCATACATTACATACAGTATGTGTATTATTCGTGTATTCAATCTTTCTTCATCTTTGCATGCTTCACCAACCTCATGAAATTCCACAATTTTTTTTTTTTAAGATTTGATTGATAAAAAAGCTGTTTGATTGTTTTGAAAAGGGCCCAGATGAATAGAACTTGTGATTTGCTGTGGGTTTTTGTTTTTGTTGTATAGTTCTGTTTTATTCATCGTCTTGTTGGAAGCAGTCTCTTTATTTTGTAAGTGGGATTTTACTGGGTACGTCTGTTTGTTTTTATGTTGATTCTGTTTTGGTGATTATGGTTGAGCGAATCGAAATTACGAATGAGAGGATGAAGGATGATGATGAGCTAGAAATGTTGTTGGATGAGATCCCTCATGCAACAGCTTCACTAACACTGAATCATCATCATCATAATCATAATCAATCACATGACAATGATAATGATAATGGTTATCAATATGGTTATTCACCTCTGATGTATGGTATGTATCATGATAACCTCCAACCAAATGACTGTTTTACGAGTTTTTTCGATGATCCGACTCGCAAATCGCCTATGTCTTTCAGAAGTTTCAGATCGATTTTGCCCAATTTGGAAGCGAATTCGGGCAATTTCAGCAAAATCTTTTCTGATTGTGGTGTAATTCAGTCAAATTGTTCAAGAAATCCTGTTTTTAGCAGTAAAACGAGTCCGATTTTTGGTTTACAAAATAGTTATAAATTCCCACAAGTCCAAATTCCTGAGAATGTGTCAAATGTTTTGTATCCTGTAAGTTACCCGAGTCGAATTCCAGCTTCAGATTTAGCGGTTACTAGTAATTTACATCGCGCACGACGAAATGGAGTGTTAAAAGGTAGTGAGGATAGTTTGATCAGTCAAGGGGAAAGTGTAAATCACGTGAGAAATGGAGGATTTAGAGGGCAAAACAAGAAGTGTAATCACTCGCAGATCGCGGGTGCTTGTGAAAATGGTAGATTTTCAAAGGGGTATAAATCTTTTTCGTCACCTGTGAAATGCAACACTTTAGCTGATGTTAAAGGGTACATATATATGTTTGCTAAAGAGCAAAACGGGTGTCGGTTCATACAATCGGTTTTCGATGAGGAGAATCCGAAACACGTGGAGATGGTGTTTGATGACACAATCGGACATGTGAACGAGCTTATGGTGAATCCGTTTGGGAATTACCTTATGCAAAAACTTTTGGAAGTTTGTAACGAAGAACAAAGAATGTGTATTCTAATGGAGGTGACTCGAGAGCCACGCGAACTTGTTAATATCTCGTTAAACACTCATGGGTAGGCTTCTTTTTCTTATGTAAATGTTAAAACATTTATTCAAACATGAATGATGATGATAGATTGTGTTTGTTACAGGACACGCGCGGTGCAGAAGCTTATAGAGACTCTGAAGACAAGAAAACAGATAAAGATGGTTATCTCTGCACTTGAACCAGGATTTCTTGTGCTTATTAAGGATCTTAACGGGAATCATGTTATTCAACGATGTTTGCAGTGCCTAAGTACCGAAGATAATAAGGTTTTGACTTATGTTTAATCATTGATCATATATATGATAAAGTTGGGATCTTTTGTAATCTTTTTCTCATTGGCAGTTCATATTCGAAGCTGCTTCAAAGTTCTGTGTGGACATTGCTACCCATCAACATGGCTGTTGTGTATTGCAAAGATGCATCAATCACTCGAGCGGCGCGCACCAAGAACGCCTAATTCTTGAAATTTCTGCAAACGGGCTTCTTCTAGCGCAAGATGCATTTGGGTATGCTGATTCATTGATTATTATTATGAACATGATTACTTTTTATATATAGAAAATGGTTTTGAATTCATGTGTGTATATATAATAATATAATGCAGAAACTATGTTGTACAATCTATATTGGAGTTACAAATCCCATCTGCAGTGTCAATGTTGATCTCAGAATTTGAGGGCAATTATGTCCATCTTGCAAGGCAGAAGTTTAGCAGCCATGTTGTTGAGAAATGCTTATTGGTGTTGGATGAGCGTTACAGGTCCAAAATCATTCGTGAATTGCTTTCGGCTACTCATTTTGAACACTTGCTTCAGGACCCGCATGCCAATTATGTTGTCCAAACTGCCCTTCGTGTCGCTGAGGTCTGGATCTCTTTTTCTAGTTTAGTCTATCTGTCTTAAAATGGGCGTGTTGAGTAACGGGTCAGGTTGATTTGGGTTGGCTTAAATTGGTTTTTGTCCCCAAAAAATAATCTTTTAACTAACAATTATCATATTGAAATCATGCTATTTCATTTCAATAATATATGTAAATGAACCCTCGCTTGAGGTCTATGTCTAAAGCTCGAGCTACTTTAGATATTTTCAAGCTCGGGTTTAACTCATTTAATATATGTTAAATATTTAATTGCTTTATATATAGATATAAATTAATTTTATATATGTATAACTTTTATATGTAACAAAACATATAATAATTTTATTATGTAATTATATGCCTATTTTTTATAAAATGAAAATTACTTTATTTCACAAATAACATGCTTGCACAACCTCGCGAGCCTAGTCAACCTCGGGCTCAGGCTCGAACTCATCCATTCTATTATATGAGCTCCAATTTAGGCTTAAACTCATGTCATTACGAGCTTTTAGCGAGCAAATATGTGAGCCTTTAACAATACCTTACATTATGAGTGTGTTTTGACCCGTTTAAGCATTTTTTTATCACTACTATTTAACTAGTTACATATACTTTATAAAACAAATCGACAATGGGTTGAAGTCAATAGCAAATAATGTGATCTAGTTTTCTAACAGGGCTCTCTTCATAACTTGTTGGTGAAAGCAATCGAATCACACAAGGCAATCTCAAGAAACAGCCCGTATTCAAAGCGGATTTTCTCACACAAGCTTTTAAAGAAGTGACAATATCTGTCACAATGTTGTTGTTTCCTGTGTTTATTACCAGTTCAATCTCTTTACAGTCCACATTCACCGGCTAACAGAGCTTGCTTGTGTGTTCAATAACTTAACGAGGCAATTCTATGTGTCGTCTATATCCTTTGTCAGTGGATTACAAGCATAACGTAGGGAAATTGTTTCTGGACTCAAGTTGCTAAAAGTTGTATTCCATTTTCTGTTGTGTGTTTATTGTGATGTGTACAGGTCTGTTTCCTGTACATTTGGTTATTTAATGGTATTTTAGTCATTTCAATAGTTTGAATGAGCGTTGTTTGGGCTCGTTTAAATATAAATTAAATGGAAAAAATTTGGAAAAAGTGAAGAAAACTAAAGAGTAAATTGCCAAAATTGCCCCTAACGTTTGCCCCCATATGCTTGTTTAGACACCAAACCTGTTTTTTATTACTGGGACCCCTCACATTTCCAAAACTGCCACTTTGGATAGTTTGAGATAATTACACAGATTGTCCTTTAGTTTTACCTGAAATTGCATCCTTTGTCCTTTTTTTGAATTTTTAACTCCCTATGTCCTTTGTTTTGTACACTTGTTACACCGTTTGTCCTTTAGGCCAAACCAAGTTAAAAAACTTAGTTAAGTTGGTCACGTGCCCCTCATGTGAGGGGCAATCATGTCTTTTCACCCTCAAAAGGACAATCTGTGTAATAATAATAATAATAATAATAATAATAATAATAATAATAATAATAATAATAATAATAATTACACTTTATCTCTCACCTCTCTCTCTCTCTAAAACACACACACACACCAGGTAAAAAACCCCTCTGTCTCCGGCGACCCCTCTTTCCTCCAACCTCCTCCTTATGACCACTGCAGAACCACCACACCTGCACCACCTTCATCGGCCACCTGTGACCACCGAGACCACCACCAGCATCACCACTGGCTACTCACCACTCGACAACCACCAGCATTCTTCTGCCCTAAACCACCGAACCACCATCACCTTAGCCAATTACCAACAACCATCACTCAACATAATTCACCACTGGTTAATCCCCACTCGACGGCCACCATTCTCCTGCTGCCGTCCATCACCAAGACCACCGCCTGGAACCCCCTTCGAATAACCATCATCACATTATCAACACCACGGACCACCATGAACCACCATCCAGAGACCCTCTGTTACGAACCACCAACAACCTCCCACCATCATCTCCATCTTTATAACCACGATTCACAAATCAGACATTAATGGAAGTGGGTTGATTTGGGGTTTTACCTTGGGTTCAATCGAAGCAGAAGGTGTCACCGCCGCCGTCGCTGGAACCACCGTCACTCCTCCTCTCCTTCTTCCTCCGCTGAGCTTTTTCTCTCTTCCTCTCAGATCTGCGTCCCTCTCTCTCTACTGCTCTCTTTCGATCTCTGTTTCTCTCTCTAATAATATGAATCGGGTGGTGGGTTGGGCCGCCGGAGAACCACCGTCAGCGGTGGTGGGAGCCTCCGGCTCCTCCTTCTCTCTCGGTTCTCTTTCTCTCTCTAGCTCATCCTCTCTTTATCTCTCTTCAATGTGTGTGTATTATGAATACAGAACACACAATGTGTGTGTTAATGGGTTTTTATAAAAAGAAAATATTGCCCCTCACGTGAGGGGCACATGTCTGAGTTAACGTTTGTTTTTAACGGAAGTTACCCTAAAGGACATAGGGTGTAACAAGTTTATAAAACAAAGGACATAGGGAGTTAAAAATTCAAAAAAAGGACAAAGGATGCAATTTCAGGTAAAACTAAAGGACAATCTGTGTAATTCTCTCGGATAGTTTTTAACTGAGGATTGAAACTCAGCTAACTCTCAGGGGTAATTTTGTCATTTATGTCCTCGGGGGCCAAAATGGCAATTAATGGAAAGTTATATAAAATAAAATTCAAACTCTTTCTCTCCTCTCTTTTCCGGTAAGAAAAACCGACCAACTCCGGTACGTTTCCGGCGAGAATAAAACCCGGATTTTTATGCTTTTTATGATCCGATTTCGAATCCCATACGTTTTTGAGATACCTAAAGGTAGAGTCTATAGTTCTGAAAAGAAAACGTGTTCGTTTTTCAAATACCTCGCTTTTTATATAAATGTAAAAGTAACCATTCTAAAAATACACAAAAACATCTTTATACAAAATACCCTAAACTTGTAGTGAATAATTGGTTGATCTTTTGGATGTGTTGTCTCTTCGTGATTCCCTACAAAAACAAAGTATATTGGCAGTACAAACAACCCTGTGATAGCTAAATTCCATGAAGAGAGAAGTACTAGAATAAAAAACAACACAATGCACTCCATATTTTTCTTTCACTTGGAAGCAATGTCTAATCTAACTTCATTGATGTTTTCTTGTTAATCTTGGCTGGACTTTTCTGCCCTTTTCTTTCTTATTGTCAACAGAAAGTTGAGGAGAGCAAAGAAACAAAGATGAAAGACCTACTCAACTTTTTAGACCATAATGATATGTATGTGCAAACCATGGCATCCCATACCATATGTAATAAACTTTCCATATCCACTATAACCGAACCGATATTTAGTAAAATCTTTATCGGATTTTGAACTTTTCATCATGAGCATTTGTTCGAACTTATAGGTTACTTATATCATATCGTTTTGGTAGAACATTTGTTAGAATTTATAGATTAGATCATATCGTTTTGTTTGAATATTTAGTAATAGTCAATACTTTTTGATGGTATATCATATAGGGTATGTTTGGTAAAGAGCTTTTATACAGCCCGACTTACGGTTGTGCGCATATAATGTATATATGTGTGGCCCTCGGGGGGCTAAAGTAAAGTTGCACTAATTTTAACGTTATTTTACTAATTTCGTGAAAATAACGTTAAAAATGACATAAATACTCATTTTACCATAAAAAACATGCATACAAGATTTTAGTTATGCTCGTTTTGATCATTTTATGCATTTTATTAAAAGCTCCAGCTACTTTGCCAGACATCAAAATATATTTATAAAGGTACAACTACTAGCTTTCAACCATACGCCATCAGCCACCAGCTAGTTTACCAACACATACCCATAATAATACTAATATATAACTAACAATTTATTACTTGTTCAAAAATTTCCCAAACCAAACTTTTATACCTGAATAATACATAATTCTATTGTTTTGAGCTATTTTTAACTATGCTCAATTTTATGGTTAACCGACCCGTAACCACCTGCTACAACCTTCATATCAATTAGGATGTCCGATGTCGAATAATGCCCGGATCCACATCAGCAAAAAGTGCAACAATGGCGCCCCCACTCCCATTTCCTAGCCGCCAAAGGGGGAGTCATTGAGTTGGATGAAGAAGGAGAGGGTTGTTCGATCTGTTGTTTTTCTTTTTTCTTTTTTATGTTTTTTAAAATTGGATTAATGAGTTAAAAATGGAATGAAAATGGGTTTAAAAAAGGCTAATGTATGGGCTAAACTAAATTTCAAAAATTAAAAATATACTAATAATGTTTATAAATTAAAAAAAACTAAAGTAAATTTTAAATAATTTATAAAATTTTGACTAAAAACAAATTAAATAAATGATTGAAGGTGACTTATTCCATTGCTGGTGTGTTATTGGAACGAGACAATGGAGCCTCCTTTTAACGTAGCCCTAAGGTGACAGGATAAGTCCCTAATTTCACACCACATAGCCTTAGAGTATACACGATGTGGCCATTGGGGTGAAGAGGACATAAAGTGAGATGTGATATCCACGTCAGTCAGCAGATGACAAATTCACAAAAACCATAGGGTGATCGTGACGTGGAGGGTTTATTATCTTTAATCCACCAACTAACCACAACCACAATCACAAATCCACCTTACCCACCTTTACTCTCACGCCTGTGAAAATATCCACCTCACTTTTTTTTTTTTGAAAGGCCAACAAAGTCGTCACGGGCTCCCGTGGAAATCCCTTTATGATGAATTCACGGGTCACCCGATCCTCCAGGTCCACCAATTTAGAGAAAATCCGACTATCCATCCGCCCGAAGCCGATTATCCACCCGCCCGAAGGCACGACAGTGAATAATCGGTTTTACCAAAAACCTGGTATCCTCCAACACTCGAACTTATGACCTTTAGACCCTCAAATCACCTATCATTATGCCTCCATGTCACTCCATCATAAGATGGGTGGTAAAATCTCCACCTCACTTGCCTCACACCACACATGAGGTCGTGTTGATCGCATCCCTTTACAAACCCACAAATTAAGTAACCGGGTAGTCTTAGATGCAACTCAGGTGGATTTTATTCTTGCGTGCGTGTGTAACTTTGTAAAGTAACGTAACTGAGACATTGAAGAAGCCTTAAGCGTAGGGTGGTAGAGCATCCTAAATTCACTCCTGGCTGAAACCCCTACGTAATTACTAATTATTTTGCTTCGGTTCGTTGTTGATTTTAGCCGATCATTGTCTGTCTGTCTGTCTGTGTGTAGCTCATCGAATTCCTAGGGCTTTAATTTGTGGTGTTGATTTTACTGTTGCTTCATTTTCCGATTTAATATGTTTATTTTAGTTCCTTCTTATAACAATCTCGTTTCTTAAATCTTTATTTATTTATTTATTTCACCAATGTCTTCCTACTTTTCCTTTTTGGATAGCAAAACCCATCGATCCTAGTTAGTAAAGACAAAGCTATGGTTCTTAATTGGTGTATTATTATTATTAGTTGAATCTTGATTTTGAGAAATCATACTTATCTCATCCAATTCATATGGTTTTTAGTTGCAAACTCATTATTTGGACGGACTTATGTTAATCTTACTGTTTTTAATGTATCATCAATTACTTGGTTTTTAATTGAATCATCTACTTGCTTGCTGAATTGTTGGTTTTAGGAATCTCGTTCATGTATACATATATTATATATATCTCTTTAACTTCCTAATGCTTTTACTTGCACACTTGTCATTCCGACCTTTATCAATTACTTGCTTCTATCTTTTTGTTGATGTATCATAATTTCTTTATTTTGATCAACATCTAGGACTGACTGACTGACTATCTTCATGGGAGGTTTATTGAGCATAAATTATCCTACACACACTCAATCATTTCATATTCAACATACTCAATCTTGCAAGCGACTCAAGACATCCTCACACTTCTCGGATGATAAGCCTCGATTAATTCCCGCTCTTCCTGATGAAATATCTCTTCAGATTCTTGCCAGGCTTCCCAGATTTTTCTATTTGAATTTGAAGGCGGTCTCGCGCAGCTGGAAAGCTGCGTTAACAACTTCAGAAGTATACAAGATCAGGAAACAACTGGGTATCACAGAAGAATGGCTCTACATCATGACCAAGAATCAAGGTGATTATGGAATTTGCTGGCACGCTTTGGACCCGATTTCTAAAAGATGGCAGAGATTGCCGCATATTCCTAACACACGTGTAGAAGATGGCTGTAAACCAGACTTATCGGGTTCTCGGATGTGGAACATGGTAGGGTCGAGTATCAGAGTTGCGGATGCCATGAGGGGATGGCTTGGACTAAACGACGGTTCAGATCAAGTCTCGTATCGTACTTGTGCTATTGCAGCCGTTGATGGCTGCCTCTACATGTTAGGAGGGATGTCAGTGTCTAGAGTTTCAAGTTTGACCCATGTTTGGAAATACGACCCGGTTTCAAATTGTTGGAGTGAAACAAACCCCATGTCCGTTGGTAGAGTTTATTGCGAAACCGGAGTTATAAACGATAAACTGTTTGTTGTTGGCGGCCTTAGCTTGGCTCGTGGTGATGTTGATGGTTACAATTTAACACCACTGTAGTCCGCAGAAGTTTTTGATCCCCAAACCGGGCTGTGGTCAGAAATACCAAGCATGCCATGTGTAAAAGCAAAAGCGATAGCAACTGCGTTTTTAGCAGATTTTTCTTTTGAGCCGTATACAACAGGATTGGCATCTTACAGAGGGAAACTATATGTTCCTCAGAGTTTATATCACCGGCCGTTTGTCATTGGTGTTGGCGGTGAAGTTTATGATCCTGAAACAAATTCATGGGTCGATATGCCAACGGGCATGGGTGAAGGTTGGCCCGCTTGCTTAGGAGGGGGAACCAAACGGAGTGTGATTGTTGATGGTGATCTATATGCGCTACATCGTGGGCATTCTTCAGAAGGTGCAAAAGTAAAAGTTTATAATCATCAGAATGATTCTTGGAAAGTGGTTGAAGGAGACATGCCTTTATGCGAGGGGTCACCATATCTACCCACAGTTTTATTCGGGAAGCTTCATGTCGTCACTGTAGATGATAACGATAACATTGTAGTAATGCGGGCTGAAAAACGCGATGGTTTGGCTGCATCATTAGAGGAAGGAGATTCTGTATCAATGACGATTTCTGAATCATATATCTGGAATGTGATTGCTTCCGGTAATTTTCGTTTTGGAAGGCTTGAGGGCTGTCAAAATCTTGATGTATAAGTTTTAGAAACAATGGTATGTGAGAGCCGCATAATGCATCTCTTTCTAACTACTTTTGATTATGGTTATGGCCTATGTACAAATCTAATATGGCGGTTGGTTGGTTTTTGAAACGAACCTTACCTCTTATATAGAAGTTTACTATGCGAGAAGTGTTTTAAATCTTCAACACGATCATTTTGAGGATTTAAGATGATGCAAATAGTAACTACTCTGTCAACTTCTTTAAATCATCACTAGTTATCAATCTATATATCTGTATCTATATATAACATTATTAAGGAAACTTGATGTATCAAATGGTAATTTTGTCATGGATACAAGTTTTGAAGCAACATGTACAATTGAGTTAAGCTTGTTTGATAGGGGTATAATAGTCAACAACCTTTAATTTAAGATGCCAAATGGGACTTTTTTTGTAAATTTACCTACCCTTTTATTCACAATCTAAAGATTTCATTCCCATTTTAACCCTATGCTCCTTTCACCATCCCCTCTCACGCATCATATCTATTGAAGATGTAAGGTCTGGAAATTGAAGGCAGTAAAGAGTAAATTTAAGATACCATCTCTCCCCCTTCCTTTTATCTTACAGTTACACCCAACACATTCATATATGTGTGAGAGAGAGAGAAAGAAAGAGGGGGGGGGGGGGGGGACGGGGACCCAGCTGCTTGTGATCCTTCTTGAGACTAAAGGAACATACGGTAATCTGAATTTAATTACAGTGTTGTAGGGTGTATGTCAATTTGCTATTTTTATCACATTTATTCAGGGAGGATTAAACGAGTCTGTGAAACAGAGCTGGGAATCGTATCTCACTGCTGCAGAACGCAACATGTTATGAAACTCTAACAACATTCTTTTTTCTATTTGTGCAAGACATTATTTTTTGTTGATTCCTTATGTAACTGATCGTCCAACAATCATATTTGAGCCGCATCCTGCAAAATTGAGAGGAATCCACCTGTACTATTGCTGTTGTATGTCTATATTTCTAATTATAGATGTCCCAAATATGACTCACTTGATTGATATGTTCATTATTAAAAAGTGTCAATAGGTCGGCTCCACAAGACCGATCTGTTTATACATGTATTAAAGATTACCTTCTTTGACATGTTACTTGCCTATTTATTTTATGGGTATATATTTGTATTTTCTAACAGGTGGTCGCTTTTATGGATTGGCCGGTCTCGGCTCAGTCACATAGGCAGGATATCATTCAGGATCTCCACACCACCTCTAGTGATTAAAAAAGGGGTGATGTTCACTGAGGGATGATAAGGTAACAGTTAACTACCTTTATTAATAAAAGCATTGGTTTGTGTTGAATTGAATAAGTGAATGAAAGACACTTAGTGAGTGTTTATGATAAAAATGAGTTTCTGTGTTTTCTCTCATTGTGTGAGTTACTAGACCATCCTATGCTGATTCAATTCTTGGCCGACTTTAGTGGTGATCTTAGGAACCAAAAACGATCCAAGTGGTGTAACTGTATTTTGGCTTGAGTTTGGAATCGCCCTATGTGAAGCTTGGTGGTGAATTTGTATTTCGAGTGACCCGTCGCCTATCCTTTTCTTTTAAGTTTCAGATTTTCTTTCCGTTACGTATTTACTTTCCTATCAATTTATTTACAAATCAAGGTTTCAAGGCATAGGTTTAGTGCTTAACAGTTGACATCTGCTTGCTCAGTTTAACAATGTTTGGTAGGCCTACGGTATTCAATCTTCAATCTATAATTCTATATTCAGCATGTTTTTTTTTGTGCTTTTTTTTCAATTGGACATAACTAAGATTTAATTTTTTGGGGGGAATTAAAATTTGATATCATATATCATTTGTCAATGGTAAAACTTAATTCTTGTACAAATCCTACATTGAATAGAGTGGGCTTAGCTTTCCTATAGATGAGTGATGTAATATAATGTAGTACCAAGTTTATGAAGGTCTGTGCACTGAACCAAGCCTCTTATGTTAGCCCTGTTTCCTTTTCATTCCCAATGAAACAGTTGTTGTCTGAAGCTAGCCTCCAACTGTCTAAACTAGAAGACCAGTTTTACTGAACCAATGTTATGGCCCACCTTAGTTGTTTTATACATGAGAACAACTGAACTAGAGGACCAGGTCCTAACACTATTTACCAAGCTTCTATTTCTTAAATTCCAAAGGATCTATGCCTTGATCAAACTCCAAACCTTTGGCATGTTGTAATGTTCTGTGTATTTCTTTCTTTTTTTTTTTTTTTTGCATTATGTGAAGATGTTATGGTCCTTTTGACCTCATAAGAGGCTTTTTCGAAAACTAATCTGCTTAGTTCTTTTAGAATTGATTGATAGGCCTTTGTGTGTTGATATTACTTGATACTTGGCTATACAATTACGTGAGTTAGGTCTCTAACCTTTTTATAGTTTTTTCCTTGGTGTTAACGATTAACCCTGCCTACACTCCCATATCATTCCTAAATCTACGTCTTGCCAAACTTTATTAGCACTTGTAATGGTACCCTACCGCATCGCGCACCTACTAGAAAAATACATCCTCACTTTTAGCTATTCATACGCGACAAAATTCCCATTGTTGGATTTTTTTAAAGTAAATACGCGAGTAGTTTCTTGGGATATTGGATATGGTAACTGGTTAATGTATGTTTGAGCCTTGAGTAAATATGATTTGGTTATGTATGTTTTAATATTTTATTGGTCAAAGATTAGTTTTATGTTTTTCTAACCTTTTTCTTTGTAATATAGAAAAACTTGGATAGGGATAAAGGTTATAAGAGTTTGTTATAGTTGTATACTCTTACAGATCATAGAAATGAGAAATTGAGGTCAAAGTCAACAATATAAGTCAAAATATTATGTCTTGCAGATTTGAAGACTGTAGCACCATGAGAAGTTGATGGAACAAGATCATCAACTAGTGTTTCGTTGTCCATGTATCTTCTGTCTCGTAACCAATTATCCCTAACTTGGTATCTTTATACTTGTTTTCATTCAGAATTGTGATGTTTGACTTAGCAACATAGCTTATATAGTTTTTTGTTTATTTATTTTTAAGTCAAAAGGTAATGTTTCAATCTTCTTAGGACTTCATGGGAAGTAAATTATTGCAATTTTTTATGGGTCTGGGGAGGTATTTGGTTTTATTTATATTGAATTATTAATTATTAATTTGGTTTAGGTTCTCTAATTTGAAAAAGTACACCAATAGTCCCAAATTGTGCATAATCATAACGTAAACAGCCCCTGAAAAGGGTTTGAAACTAGAATTCGTGTCTTGCCAAAGTTTCGTACACCCATTAACCGAACTCGACATCAGGTTAGTCATGTTTGTTCATGAGTGGATCAAGACTGCTTTAATATCACTTGATGTGTACAAGATCAGTTAAGCAAACAGTAGAATAAAGAATATATTAAGCTTAATTCCACATTTTTTTATCCTAAAATAGGGCTGTGGTTAGATATACCAAGCATGCCATGTTCAAACGCAAAAGCGTTAGCATCTGAGGTTTACACTTATTTAGGTAAACCGGTTGCAACAGGATTGGCATCTTATAAAGGAAAGTTATATGTTCCTCAGAGTTTATATCGGCGGCCGTTTATCTATGATGCTGGTGGTGAAGTTTATGATCCTGAAACAAACTCATGGGTCGATATGCCAACCGGCATGGGTGAGGGTTGGCCTGCTAAGTAATTGGTAACCAAATCCAGTGTGATTGTTGAGGGTGATCTGTATGCGTTGGACCTTTCAAGTTCTGTAGAAAGTGTTGAAATAAAAGTATATAATCATCGCGATGATTCTTGGAGTGAAGGAGACGTACCTAGATTGCTGAGTCATATGATATAATTCTACTCACGGGTTTGATCAGGAACTTCATGTCGTCGCTAAAGATGATAATGGTGACATTGCAGTACTGCGGGCTGATAAACGAGAAGATATGATTGCATCATCAAGTGAAGGTACTTCTAAAAGTAATGTACCTAATATTTGGAATGTGATTGCTTCCAGGAATTCTGGTTCTGCCAAGCCTGTGAGCTGTCAAAACCTTGATATATGAGTCGTTCATAACCAACAATATGCTGAGAACTGCAAGAACCGGACTATTTGTATCTATTGCTTTGAGCTTGGAACACAAGCCGGCTATGGAACACAATATTTTATGCATCATGTATAAGTGTATTATGTGGTTCATCACGGTTATCAACATATTGGTCGTTTAGAGAAGTCTTTAGAATTATCTATGCGATCTTAATTAGGGATTTGTTAGACGTAAACAACTACTAAATACTAATTTATGCTGACTTCATTCTATGTACTATTTAACCGGCTACATTTATGACCTATTTAGCCCATTAACAACTCAAAAACTTATATAATTCCTGATTCATTTAGATAAATGGATTACGTGAGTTGTGTTTAAGTTTTCATGTATGACTTGTCGTCATGTGTTCAATCCATGTGCTAAAATTAGGAGTTAGAAAGTTTTCATGTGCTAAAACTAGGAGCTAGAAGTTTTTGAGTAGATCTTAATTTGGTCGTAACCCGTTTTTACATGAACACCGTTGGACCAATGTTATGAACAAAATGGTAATTATTAATCAATATTAAGATAAAAGACGTAAGAATCACAAAGAAAGAGAAGAGTAAACCCAATCAATACCTTTAAGTACATATGTGAGCTAACCGAGTAACCCTCCTAACTACCACCACTACTACAATACAAACTCCTAACAATTGCAACTTGTCTAATATTTAGTAATTTCAAATGATATGTAGTTCTTGACCTCAAGAAATTATGAATGTTGTAAGAGAGCAGTGAGCAGGACCCGTGTAAGCCGACATAAATATCTAAATGCAGCATCAGTAAGTTAATGCTAAGAATCCAACCCTTGTGAAGTTGTTTGCCTTTCCAGAATTGTTGACCTGAGTCTTGACAGTGCTAAATAGATCCTATGAACGTTGTGTGCCAACTGGTTAAATTTCATTTCTTCAAAAAGTTGTGGTTCACCTCTGAACCAACCAATGTGTTGATCATAGCCCTCATAGTTGCAGAAGGTAGAGTTAGATATAAAATGGATCAGATATAACAAAATGTTTTTCATATTGAAAAGATGGCACATTAAAGCTGACCGATTTTGTCCCTTGCACAGGTCAACTGTTATGATATCGTTGCGAGCTGAATTGGCTTCTCCGGTGTTTATTTGCGTCTTTAATTCCATCCCTTTTTATTAATTATTAATCCTGACTTTTAGAAGCTCTTGAAAATCATGCTAATAATTATATCCACTAGATTAAGGATCGAGGACAACCAGCTAACCATGACTTGAATGTTTGTGGGCCCACTAAGTAGGGTCGTCTCGAGAATTGTTGAAAGTCCAAAGGCCCGGGGCAAGCATAAAAATGGGTCCCTTAAAAAAAATTTAAAAATTTTTCTTGGGCCCTAGTCAGTCGCCTCCGCAGGGGACCCCTTCTCCAGGCCGGCCCGACCACTGATGTAGTATGCGGTGTCCATAATTACCTAAGAAAGTCTCCAAATGCTAAGGTAAGCTTACCATTCATGACCAAATGGATTTTGAAGTTTAGATCTTTTGTGAAGTCCCTAACAAAATGATCAGTAAGTTGTGGAGTGTTAAGTAGTCAACATTGAATTGCATTGTTTGTAAAGTTTGTGGTTCTAAGATTGTATAATCCTCTCAAACTCAATTTATAAGGTTCACTAAAACTGCTAGTTGACCTGGTTTCACATATGAGTTGACTTTATCAGTCACCGTTCACCCTGGTAACTTTGTTACAGTTTTTTCAACTCTTAAATTGCCACACCCTTTTCTTTAAGCATAGTATCATAAGAATATGTAGCCATAAGCTTGTAACTCCCAATAATTGTCTTCATCACTAGTTGAAAACTTTGAAGTAGTATCTATCAGGTAACGTCATCCTGTTTCGTAGAAAGAACTTGTTCAAAAACAAGTACGCGTGAATGCCTGATTGTCTATCTATTATGGTTTTGCTAACTTCTTAGCATTCTCCTAATCATAATGCGGTTTAAGACCCCAATAGTACATCCATTCCGTCTGTGCTGCATATGCACCATTTCTTTCTCTTTTTAATAATATCTGTCTATAGCACATAATTCTTGTGAAAACCTTATATCAGTAGCTTTACTTTCCCGTTTGAAGATGTTGAATGTCAAAAACTCTTGCAATCCGGCGCAGTTATATGATATAGACTTCTTACTCTACCATGACATAGATCAACAATCTCTTTTCCAACCATGTGATAAATTCCTGCAAAGTTGTGAGCCTCACAAATTTCCTTCCCCAAAGCAAGTTGTTCAATTGCGAACTGTTAGGGTGGTGGGAATCGTCCGATTTCCCTAGAGTTCCCCGGATGCCACATCAGTTTTCTACCAGTTCCCAGATTGCAGAGAACTGTCCCAGAATTTATGGTTATCATATCTCACATTAGTCCAATACTTGTAGCCCAGTTGGTTGATGGCCTAAAGTTTCTTATGGGAGGCTTGGGTTCAATTCCCACTAACTACATTTGGAGGACATTGGTGGAGGGGAAATGAGGGATGACCCGGCCATTGGCTTGTGTTCGAGTCCTGATCCCGACCGGTTTTACCGATTATTTCACTGTCGTGCCTTCGGGCGGGTGAGTGGTCGGGTTTTCCCGGGAATTGGTGGCCCGGGTACTCTCGAGTACCTGATTCGTCAAAAAGGTGCCCGAGAGTGCTCGGAAATTGATTCGTTGGCCGTTAAAAAAAAAATCATATCTCACATTAACATTGGATAAAAAATAATTAATATATCTTCAAAAGTGGTATTTGTATTAGAGTGGTGTCACATTTTATAGACCCCTTCCTTTTATCCAACTTTTGTAAAATGGAGACAATCGTGAGAGTTTTATGGTTAAATTGGGTCCGAGTCAAAATGAGTTTTGACCAAAACAAGCTTGGGTCAAAGCAAACCATTTTTTAAAAAGTATATTACTTTGATAAAATGTTCTACTTTAAATTAGTTGCTGTAGACAAAAAAAAAAAAAAAAAAAAAAAAAAAAAAGAAGGAATTAAAACAAATTCACCAGGTGCATTTGCTATCATAAGTCATAACATATAGTTTTAAAAAGTGCAAAGACAATTTATATAATATAATTATAAGAACCAAAGGTTTTGTGCAATAGGTTGTTGTAAAACAAACATACCAAAGACTCGGCAAAATTTTGAAAAATGTTGCTTGCTTACCTTGGGCGCCAAGTTTTAATCCTCATCCAATCTTTTCCATTTTAATTAATTACCTTCAATCCCGGCATTAACTAACCTTGAACAAAAATGAGAGATAATTATGGTAGGTTAATCAAATCTTTGGCAATCCAATATTCGAATTTAATTACATACGGATCTATCCACAAGCCGACCCGGCCATGGGTATTGAATGAGTAATATGTTGTATTTTGGGGCCTAAAGCCCTCCTTCTTTTATAATCTTGGGCTATACATGCATGCAGCTTAATTAGGGTTTCCTCGTTATAAATAATAAAGTCTCCTAGCTCTCTCTAGCTATACCATCGTGGTCTTCACTTGAATTTGCAAGCAGAAGGTAATAGCTAAACTTAATTAAGATCAACGTACACTTAATTGTTTCCCTTTCTTTAATTTTCTCATACGTACAGTTGGAATTTTTTTTTTCCAGATCGATAATGGCATGCAACAACAGGTCTGGAATGTCAGCTTCTTCTGAGCAGATGATACCGCTGACTCTTTTCACCGGAGGCCGATGGGTGCGAAAGAATAACGGCGTGACTGGGCAATATATGGGACAGGGTGTAATTAAACGTCAGATAATGGTTCCAGAAAATTTAACTTATTCGTTGTTGATCAATCATCTGCGACAAGTAGTGCCTGATCAATTCCTTGGGCGAATGCCACGCATCATTTATAAATGCGTTTGCCCGTACACGGGGTTGGAAGCCATCGAACTTTCCGACGAGGCAGATATGGTGGGTTTCATGTTTCATGTGAGAAGGCAGAGAGCTTCATCCAAGCCCATTGAGTTGTGTTTTGAGCTTCATCCTCGAGTGCAATAACCATATATGATCTCCGGTCTCACTTGAATCTAGATTAGGCTGATGATTTTATCCGAATATCAACTTCCATCGATCGGGTGTTTAGCTTTTGTTTTATTTATTTTTCTAGTGTGTGGATTTACGTTTACTCCTTTCTTTTCTTTCATCATATTTATAATTCCCTAGCTAATTTCATCGGTTGTTTAAAAGTGGGCTGTGATAAATTATTTATATTTGGTTGCATTCATTCGTCCGTCAAGTTTAACCATCCAACTGATGGATGAAGTGGTTGCATGCCGTTTCTGTTTATCCTCAAAGATTTTGCCACTGTGAAAAAGCAATATGGCATTATGACGCATGGGTGGGTATCTGGTAATACATTTAGATTGCTGTTTCTTGTAATAAAATTAACAAAGGACCTGCCAGAAGCAGATGAGTGTGTCACATATTGGTCACGTAAAGATGTTTTTGTTGCTAAGGTGCATGTTTTTCTAGTTTTTTTTTATTTAATGAGGCTCAAATTAGTTTTATTTAATGAATTATTATGTGATCTATAGTATGATTAGACAAACATAAACAATTAGATTCCTTTCATGACATTGGCAGACTATTCAAGTATCTTGTGGTACGTAACAACATTGATATAGTTATGGCAAAGCCAATGATACAAAATTTGACAAATGTGTTGTGACCCGTTGGACTGGTTTCATATTTAGTATTTCATTTATTCCTTAAGCATTAGGCGGTTGCTTTTTAGGCATGTCTCTTTGTTCTTGGGACATTCAAGTTTGAAACTCTTGCAATGATATATAATGTTTTAATCAGGCTTGGGATACCTAGTCCTAGATAGTAGTTTTAGTAACTAAAAATCAGTCCCCATTGTATGACACCAACAGAGACTGAAGGTCACTCTCCGATACATAAACATTCAGTCTTCAATTTGTCCCCCGGTACCAAATTTTGGGTTTTATATCTAGTCCCCACTTTACTGGTTAATTTTGGGCTAATCGCTAAATTAATTGGTGGCGGTCCAGGGTTGTAAAAATCGCGATTAATCACCGATTAGTCAGACCAAATTGGTCCTAGTCAGACCTAAAAAAAACTTAAAATTAGGTCAAAAATGAATTCGAACGGGTCAAAACTGGAGCAAATCGATCAAATCAAATAAGTTCTTACCTAAAAATTGGATGATAATCCATAATTTAGAACCAAAATTGATGAAACTTCATGAACCATAGTTGCGTCTCATGGTTCTGTACGATGAAAGAAGGAATGGGAGGAAAAAACGGGATATGGTCAACGATGGAGGTGATTAAGGTTATTTAAGTTTAGGTATTTTAATATTTAACCCCATCCATATTCACTAGTTTATATTTGACTCCTAAACTTCTAAAATTTATACGTATAAGGTATAAAATTAACATTACATATGTATATATTTGGAAAAATACATATATAAATCCAATCCGATTAATCCCGATTAATCCCTAGTCGGTATCCCACCGGCCGACTAGCACCTAGCGAGTTCTACAACCTTGTGTGGGACAAGTCCACAAGTCTCAAGTGGTGCTAGCCATCCAGTTCAAAACGTCAATATAAAATTCAAAGAACCCCTGTATAAGTCTCACTTGTATGTGTATTTATATAAATGTAAAAGTAACCATTCTAAAAATACACAAAAACATTTTTATACAAATACCCTAACTTGTAGTGAATAATTGGTTGATCTTTTGGATGTGTTGTCTCTTCGTGATTCCCTACAAAAACAAAGTATATTGGCAGTACAAACAACCCTGTGAAAATAAGTTAAATTCCATGAGGAGAGACAAGTACTAGAATAAAAAACAACACAATGCACTCCATTTTTTACTATCACTTGGAAGCAATGTCTAATCTAACTTCATTGATGTTTTCTTGTTAATCTTAATTGATTTTTTCTTGTTAATCTTGGCTGGACTTTTCTGCCTTTTTCTTTCTTCTTGTCAACAGAAAGTTGAGGAGAGCAAAGAAACAAAGATGAAAGACCTACTCAACTTTTTAGACCATAATGATATGTACGTGCAAACCATGGCATCCCATACCATATGTAATAAATATACATGGTTATCAATCTTTCCATATCCGTAACCGAACCGACATTTAGTAAAATCTTTGCCGGGTTTTAAGCTTTTCATCATGAGCATTTGTTTGAACTTATAGGTTACTTATATCATATCGTTTTGGTAGAGCGTTTGTTAGAATTTATAGATTATATCATATCGTTTTGTTTGAATATTTAGTAATAGTCAATACTTTTTTATGGTATATCATATAGGGTATGTTTGATAAAGAGCTTTTATACAGCCCGACTTACGGTTGTGTGCATATAATGTATATATGTGTGTCCTTCGGGGGCTAAAGTAAAGTTGCACTAATTTTAACGTTATTTTACTAATTTCGTGAAAATAACGTTAAAAATGACATAAATACCCATTCTACCATAAAAAACATGCATACAAGATTTTAGTTATGCTCATTTTGATCATTTTATAAATTTTATTAAAAGATCCAGCTACTTTACCAAGCATAAAAATATATTTATAAAGGTACAACTACCAGCTTCCAACCATACGCCATCAGCCACCAGCTAATTTGCCAACACATACCAATAATAATGCTAATATATAACTAACAATTTATTACTTGTTCAAAAATTTTCCAAACCAAACTTTTATACCTGAATAATACATAATTCTATTGTTTTGAGCTATTTTTAACTATGCTCAATTTTATGGTTAACCGATCCGTAACCACCTGCTACAACCTTCATATCAATTAGGATATCCGATCTCGAATAATGCCCGGATCCACATCAGCAAAAAGTGCAATAATGGCGCCCCCACCCCCATTTCCTAGCCGCCAAAGGGGGAGTCATTGAGTTGAATGAAGAAAGAGAGGATTGTTCGATCTGTAGTTGTATTTCTTTTTTCTTTTTATGTTTTTTAAAATTGGATTAATGAGTTAAAAATTGAATGAAAATGGGTTAAAAAAAGGCTAATGTATTGGCTAAACTAAATTTAAAAAAAAAAAATACTAATAATGTTTATGAATTAAAAAAAACTGAACTAAATTTTAAAAAATTTATAAAATTTTGACTAAAAACAAATTAAATAAATGATTGAAGGTGACTTATTCTATTGCTTGCGTGTTATTGGAACGAGACAATGGAGCCTCTTTTTAACGTAGCCCTAAGGTGACAGGATAAGTCCCTAATTCCACACCATATAGCCTTAGAGTATACACGATGTGGCCATTGGGGTGAAGAAGACGTAGAGTGAGATGTGATATCCACGTCAGTCAGTAGATGACATTCACAAAAACCATAGGGTGGTTGTGAAGTGGAGAGTTTATTATCTTTAATCCACCAACTAACCACAACCACAAATCCACCTTACTCTCACCTTTACTCTCACACCTATGAAAATATTCACCTCCTTTTTTTTAAAGGCCAACAAAGTCGTCACGGGCTCCCGTGGTAATCCCTTTATGATGAGTTCACAGGTCACCCGGTCCTCCAGGTATCCACCTGCCCGAAGGCACGATAGTAAATAATCGGTTTTCTTTTTCAAGACTCGAACTCATGACCTTTAGGCCCTCAAATCACCTATCATTACCAATCCACCAAAAGTTGGGTGGTAAAATCTCCACCTCACTTGCAACACACCACACACGGGCCGGGGTGGTGGTGTTGATGATTTGGAGGGCTTTGCAGCCCCTTACAAACCCCACAAAGTAACCGTGTAGTCTTAGATGATTTTATTCTTGCGTGCGTGCGTGTGTAACTTTGTAAAGTAACTTAATTGTGACATTGAAGAAGCGTTAAAGCGTAGGGTGGTAGAGCATCCTAAATGGCTGAAACCTCTAGGTAATTAATTAATTATTTATTTTGCTTCATTTCGTTGTTGATTTTAGCCGATCATTGTCTGTCTGTGTGTGTGTAGCTCATCGAATTGAATTCCTAGGGCTTTAATTTGTGTTGCTGATTTTACTGTTGCTTCATTTTCCTGATTTATTTAATATCTTTATATATTTGAGTTCCTTCTTATAGCAATCTCGTTTCTTAAATCTTTATTTATTTATTTATTCACCAAATGTCTTCCTGATTTAATATGTTTATTTGGTGTATTATTATTAGTTGAATCTTGATTTTTGAGAAATCATACTTATCTCCTCCAATTCATATGATTTTTAGTTGCAAACTCATGATTTGGACGGACTTATGTTAATCTTACTGTTTTTAATGTATCATCAATTACTTGCTTTTTAATTGAATCATCTAGTTCCTTGCTGAATTGTTGGTTTTAGGAATCTCGTTCATGTATACACACACACACATATATATATATATATATATATAGGGCAATTATATTTAGAAAACTCCTTTGAGTTCATGAAACTCAGCAAACCCATATTGGTGGTCCTAATTTGTCCACGTCTTACATTTTTCACTAACCTATAAGGGTATTATGGGTAGTTAATTTATTTTCCAAACCTCTCTCATCTGCTCAAATTTGACACATTAGTACATTACCTCTTTATTTTTCACTCTCTCCAAATACAATAGACACTTTTTTTCCACTCATTCTCTCTCACCTGAAACACACCTACACAATTAAGATCTCTCAACTCAAACACATATACACACTTCACATAATCAAAATCTCTTGCAAAATCAATCCCACCACCAACAATCACCGGCGTCATCACCACCATTACATCCGCACACAACGATCGAAGAAGAAGATCTATACGACGGCCTTGGAGGAATAGATCTGTACTTCCAGATGTAGGTGGAGATGGAAACTGACGACTCTGGCTGGCTGAGCATTTGGCGGTGTTTGAGCACCCGAGTGACCCCAGTTGGCCAACACAAGAGCTCTGTCATATGAAGCAATGATTCCTTGTATCAAAGCATGTTTTGTTTCAGGACAAGTTTCTGAACTTAAAATGGACTTTAGTTGCTTGGCTAAATTCATTCCTTTTGTTATCTCACTGATAATACAAGCACTAGTGTCCATATTGTTGGTGTTTACAATTGAAGATGCAGAGTGTACAAGTGAAGTGGGCTTGAGTTGAAAAGTCAACTGTGTTGGTGTTTTAAATTGTTCTTTTATAATATTTAATTTTTTTACTTGTTCTTATTATTTTTTTTTTTGAGATAAAGTTATCTAAATATATGTTTTTTGTTTGTTGAGTTATGATTTATTATATGTTTTTGGTGATATAAGTTGTGAAAACATATGTTTTTTTTTGTTGTTGGCTTGTAATTTATTATATGTTTTTTGTGAGATAAGTTGCGAATTGTTAGGAGGGATGTCAGTGTCTAGAGTTTCAAGTTTGACCCATGTTTGGAAATACGACCCGGTTTCAAATTGTTGGAGTGAAACAAACCCCATGTCCGTTGGTAGAGTTTATTGCGAAACCGGAGTTATAAACGATAAACTGTTTGTTGTTGGCGGCCTTAGCTTGGCTCGTGGTGATGTTGATGGTTACATTTTAACACCACTACAGTCCGCAGAAGTTTTTGATCCCCAAACCGGGCTGTGGTCAGAAATACCAAGCATGCCATGTGTAAAAGCAAAAGCGATATCAACTGCGTTTTTAGCAGATTTTTCTTTTGAGCCGTATACAACAGGATTGGCATCTTACAGAGGGAAACTATATGTTCCTCAGAGTTTATATCACCGGCCATTTGTCATTGGTGTTGGCGGTGAAGTTTATGATCCTGAAACAAATTCATGGGTCGATATGTCAACGGGCATGGGTGAAGGTTGGCCCGCTTGCTTAGGAGGGGGAACCAAACGGAGTGTGATTGTTGATGGTGATCTATATGCGCTGCATCGTGGGCATTCTTCAGAAGGAGCAAAAGTAAAAGTTTATAATCATCAGAATGATTCTTGGAAAGTGGTTGAAGGAGACATGCCTTTATGCGAGGGGTCACCATATCTACCCACAGTTTTATTCGGGAAGCTTCATGTCGTCACTGTAGATGATAACGATAACATTGTAGTAATGCGGGCTGAAAAACGCGATGGTTTGGCTGCATCATTAGAGGAAGGAGATTCTGTATCAATGACGATTTCTGAATCATATATCTGGAATGTGATTGCTTCCGGTAATTTTCGTTTTGGCAGGCTAGAGGGCTGTCAAAATCTTGATGTATAAGTTTTGAAACGAACGTTACCTCTTATATACAAGTTTACTATGTGAGAAGTGTTTTAAACCTTCAACACGATCATTTTGAGGATTTAAGATGATGCAAATAGTAACTACTCTGTAAACTTCTTCTTTATATCATCACTAGTTATCAATATATATCTATATCTATATCTATATAACATTATTATGGAAACTCGATGTATCAAATGGTAATTTTGTCATGGATACAAGTTTTGAAGCAACATGTACAATTGAGTTAAGCTTGTTTGATAGGGGTATAATAGTCAACAGCCTTTAATTTAAGATGCCAAATGGGACTTTTTTTGTAAATTTACCTACCCTTTTATTCACAATATAAAGATTTCATTCCCGTTTTAACCCTATGCTCCCTTCACCATCCCCTCTCACGCATCATATCTATTGAAGATGTAAGGTCTGGAAATTGAAGGCAGTAAAGAGTAAAATTAAGATACCATCTCTTCCCCTTTTATCTTACGGTTACACCCAACACTTTCATATATGTGTGTGTGAGAGAGAGAGGGAGGGAGGGAGGGGGGGGGGGAGGGAGGGAGGGAGAGGGAGGGGGAGAGAGAGAGACCTAGATGCTTGCGATCCTTCCTGAGAATAAAGCATAAATAAGCATAATATTCCAAAAATTTACATAAAACTAAGAGTTCAAATGTACAACCAAAATACCACCCACCCGTCTAACCCGACCCACCCGGCTGATCCGACCCACCCGGCTGACTGGTGGACGCCCCACCATGCTGACTGCTGGACGCCCAACACGGAAGTGGACGCGGCTCCAAACCAGCTTCCCGTCGTCTCTCATTCTCGCTCTCTAACATCCACCGCATGTCAGCTCCCATCGTCTGCACATCAGCCCCCAACGACCCCAACTGATCCAGGATCTGCTGAAGTACCTGGGTCGTGCTATCATGCAACCTGACAGCATGATAAACGCGGGCAGGACGCTGTAGCTCATCAACGGGAGCATCTGGCATCTCTATATCCACCGGTGGGTCGCCGTCGGCAACGCGTGGCATCCGGACCTCAGGGGCATTCGGCCCATCGAGATGTACCAGCGGCTGTGGCACAAAATGCTCGCCACGGTCGCCAGCCTCACCGAAAGCACGCTGGTAATAAGCGGGTGGGTTGCTGCGCGGGACCCGTGCTGCCACCTTCATCTGCTGCATCGTCTGAATATTTAACGGCCTGAAATGCAAAACAACAATAATAATATTAAATAATAATATATAAAATTAAATAATAATAATAAATAATAAATAATAATAATAATAATATTAAATAATAATATATAATAATAATCTTACTTGGGTCTCATCGGAGCTGGTAAGTTGTTCTCCTCAACATGCGTCCACAAATCGGCCGGGCAAACACGCACCTGTGTAGCGCAACCGGCCTACCCCTCAAGATGCAGTAAAGGTAGAAAAGGTCAATCTGCTGGACCCTTTCGTTACAGTTACACCGTCCGGCAATCGACCAGGTAATCAAACGGTGTATGTAACGGATCACAGGGTCCCGGATGTTGCTGGCCCTATCCATCCTGCACAGAATAATAATAACATTATAAAAATTTTGGCAGAGTTTCCTCTGTTTTTGTACGAACCAGACAACACAAGTCGTCTACAAAATCCAAAAACAAACAACCTAAACTAACTAAATAACAATAATAATTAACTAACTAAGCGAACTAAATAACAATAATAATAACGAACTAAATTAACTAAATAACAATAATAATACCTGTCGCCGTCCTCCCCATACTGTGGACCACCGATAGTGGGCCACCAGTCCATCAGCATGTCGTCTGGCAAGGTCGTCAAGGCCGTGGTGTACATATCCTGGACAAGCTCCTCCTCTCTGTACCAGCAGCAAGTCGTAGCCCACTGGTCCATCGTATATGCGTAGAGGTGTCCGAATAATCGGAACTGTACCTCAGGCTCAGGCTCGCCGTCAGGACCTACTGGAGGGTCAACACCTGCTGGATGCGCCGCGTAGCGGAATGTCGAGATGAACTCGATCGTCAGTGGCCGATACGCATCATTCTGGAGATCAGCTAACATCCGCTCCCAAGGGCTGTCGTCTGGGATCCACTCCTCAAACCTGTCCTCAGCACCGATCGCGCGTAATGCGGACCAGTCAACACTGCGCGATCCGTGTATCGCATGCAGCTCCATGTTCTCCCAGCGCGCGATCTCGTAGTCGTCGTTATCGTGCCTGTACCGCCAATCTCTCATATCGCCCAGTGCAAGAGGATTCCCGTCCTCAGGCTGGATACGGCGTCTTCTGTTGTTTCTGTTTGCCATATCTGCAAAACAAAAACAAATCACTTTAGGCGCGCGTTTATATTAAAAGGAACTAAACAAACACAAGAACAATAACACTTTGTGCGCGCCTTTATATTAAAACACAAGTCGCCTAAACACAAACGCGCGCCTTTATGTTTAGGCGCGCGTTTAGGTTTAGGCGCCTAAACACAAACGCGCGCCACTGACCACCCAACCACCACTGACCACCCAACCACCACTGACCACCATCCCCTTCAACCACCCCAACCACCACCACCCTCACCACCCAACCACCACTGACCACCTATCCCCACCACCACTGCCCCACCACCACTGCCCCACCACCACTGCCCCACCCCACCACCACTGCCCCACCCCACCACCACTGCCCCACCCCACCACCACAGCCCCACCACCACTGCCCCACCCCCACCACCACAGCCCCACCACCACTGCCCCACCCCACCACCACAGCCCCACCACCACTGCCCCACCCCACCACCACTGCCCTCACCCCACCCAGCCACCACCACTGCCCCACCCCACCACCACAGCCCCACCACCATCCCCTCCCCACCAACCACCACAACCCTCACCACCCAACCACCACTGCCACGACAATAATTCCCAAAAAAACCCTAATAATTAAAAAACCCTAATAATAACAATAATAATAATAACAATAATAATAATGACAATAATAATAATACCTGTTGTGGTGGTGGCTGGAGGTGTTGGAAAGAGGACTTCGGTGGTGGTTGTGGTGGTGAAGGGAAGGTGAGGTGGGGGAGGCTCGGTGGTGGTGGTGGAGGGGTGGAGGAGGCTCGGTGGTGGTGGTGGAAGGGTGGAGGAGGCTCGGTGGTGGTGGTGGTTGAAGGCGACGAGAGAGAGAGAGAGTATGGTTGAGAGAGAGAGAGAGTAAAAATGGGACGAGAAGGAGGGCTGCTGTGTGTAATTGGGGGTTTTCAAATTTTCCCTACGGGCCGTCGAGACCTAGACGGGCCGTAGGGAAGTTAAAAAATTTTGAATTATTTCACAACGGGCCGTCCAGCCCTAGACGGTCCGTTGGAATTCAATTTTTTTTTAATTTAAAAACAGAAGCTTCCAAGGGAAGCTTTGTGCCTAGACGGCTCGTTGAGGCCTAGACGGCCCGTCAAGAAGCCTGAGGACGGGTCGTTTAGCCTCAACGAGCCTTGGTTATGTTGGTTTTTTTTTTATTTAAAATTAGAATTTATGGACGGGCCGTTGAGGCCTAGACGGCCCGTCAAGAAGCCTGAGGACGGGTCGTTTAGCCTCAACGAGCCTTGGTTATGTTGGTTTTTTTTTATTTAAAATTAGAATTTATGGACGGGCCGTTGAGGCCTGGACGGGCCGTTGAGGCCTGGACGGGCCGTTGAGGCCCACTAGGGACGGCCCATAGGGGCCTAGACGACCCGTCCTGGAGGGTTTTTTGGCCTTGGACGGCCCATTAAGGGCTTGACGACCCTTATATTTTTATTTTTTTTTAATTTTAGTGTATTTTATATATTTTAAGCTTGGTATATGTATTTTTTATAAAAAAAAGGAGTATATTTTTATAATAAGTATAAATGAACACATACAACAAATTTTTTCGTTCGTCCGGTCCGGTAACATACGATAAGCTAAGTTAAGTCGCAGTATTGAGGTGATGGAATATCAACCCTTTGTATACGGTCGTCATATACCGTCTCCCACTCACTTGCCTCTTCATATCGCCACTTACGCCATGACGGATTCAGTTTTGGCATTGGGACGCCTTCTGCTAACTCAATCTTGATGAAATGATTTTTGTTAACAAAAGCAAACGATACGAACGCATGTTCTTCAACGCTGTGTGGACCATCGAACATAGGGAAGTACGTCTCACTTAGATCATACGGAGAGAGAAATTGAACAACCACCGTAAATTTCTGAGCAATCAGTAATCCTGCGGCGGGCATCTCCATCCATTGGTCGCGCGTTGCTGGTCCCACTCCAATGTGATCGAATGAGTTGGAGACTCTGTCGTAAGTATCGTAATCTACTTCGTTTAAAATTGGCCTCCACCGGTCTTCATTCTCGACGATCTCCTCCTTAAGCTGTGTGCGGATGAATCCCCACATATCCTGTTGCCACCCTAAGCACACAGCTACGGATCGAAACCCACAGTGACCGTCTCCATGGACATCCCGAATGTCTGTAATGTATCTATGATATGCAGGTGGAAGCCATTTCTTAAACCTTTCGATCTCCAGTTTGTACCTGTAACCATCAAAAAGTGAGATTTAATATGTGTATAAATATGTATGCATGTGTGAATTTATATATTAGTAGTTTGTACCTATCCCTTTCCAACAGTGGAAAATCTTCATCGTAAACAATCGGTTTGTCCCTTGATTGTTTACCTCTTCTAGAAGGCTTTTTGCCCTACGTTGAAAAAATTATATAACAACAACAACAATAATAATAATAATAACAATAATAATAATAATAATAATACTAACCGCAGCCTTATCTTCCTTTTTTTCCTTTTCACTTGTTGTTGGCCGACCCCGAGTATCGGTTTGTACCTCAGGAGGTTTATGTTTAGTCATAATCGGATTCAACACCTCCTTCATCTTCTGCAACATGCTTTTTTTCACTTGCACCGGTTGCGACCTTAGTTGCTCAGCGAATGCATTCATTTCATGCTGAAAGTCAAACTCGGGATTCTCAGCTACTTCTGGCATAAAGTCAAGTCGTGTCCAGAAGACGTCGATATCAGCCAGTGACACTCGTGTATCTGATATATATATTCAATCACAACAACAACAATCAATAATCTACAAAAATTTCGGATTTTTATAAAAATTTCGGCAGAGTTTCCTCTGTTTTTGTACGAACCAGACAACACAAGTCGTCTACAAAACGCTTCAAACATTTATAAATTTGACTATTATATCCTAAAAAAATAATAAGTCTAAAAAATGATGTTACCTTTCGCATCATACAATTGCAATTGACAGGAACATGGCAATCCATAAGTCTTCTTGAGTCGATGTTCACAAGACCTCTTTTTTTCCATTTAATAATTTATCTTGCTGACCCCTCCGAGCATCAAATTAAGCGCTAGATGGGAAACCCTACCGATTACGTCTTGAAACAACGGTAGATCATGTTTCCACATTCTTGTTGATCGGCTGTGTTCGAAGGAGTGCTTTATCGCTACGCGCCGTGACTCCATAACTTTGTCTATTTCCATCACAAGCGCGTGGAGCGAGCTGTTCGAGCCTTTTATGTACCTCTTAATCAGAGCATGCTGACTCTCGACCCTGTTGGTCGTAGTCTGACCGAACGTAAGGTTTTTATCTGCCCATGCTTCCACAAACATTTCTTTATAATCTCGGAGCCAAACTGACTCCATGTACTCATAAACCTCTGTAAAAAACAGAATAGTGATGTCAATACAGAAAATATGTACGCTTGTAAAGCAAAATAAAAAATAAAATATATACCCGTTCGATCCTGCCCCCAAAGTCGTCTGTAGAGCGCTGCCCGATTCAATTCGTAAGCCTCTTCGTCAGGAGATTTACACAGTCGACCAAAATACTGCAAAAATATTTCCCATTCTTCTTTTGGAAATCCTGCTTTATGATATTTTGCAATATTTCGTTGAATATGATACTTGCAAAACAACAACAATAATATTAATAATAATAATAATAATAATAATATTAATAATAATAATAATAATAATAATAATATTTTGTTGAATATGACACCTGCAAAGCAATTTCGTAGCATCCGGGAAAACTGTAGCACATGCACTCATCAGAGCCAGATCTCTATCTGTAACAATTACACGTGGCTCCATACTCTTCTCCAGCAATTCTTTGAGCCTCTCAAGCACCCATATGTAGTTACTCGTTTTCTCTTTAACGATAAATGCATGGCCGATACAAAACGACTGGTTTGTCGACGTCATACCCACAATTTGAACAAACGGGATTCTGTACTCGTTCGTTTTGTGCTCTGATGGCCAAATGTATGTTTGCCGGTTCCAGGCCTTGAAAATAAAGCGTTTCCACCATTTCTTCTTCTTGTGGTGTCAGCCGCCTAGCAAAAGCGTGACCCTCAACATGTATAAAAGGGTCGTGGTTATGATTCGCGTGTTTAACCTCCAACTTCCAACCCTCTTTGCGTAGCCTCCCTATTAACATAAATGGACAGTTAATCTTTTTGATACCCGTAGACCTTACTGTGGCTGTAGTATGGTATTCGCCAGCACGGTCGCATCTCAGGTCTATCCTAATTTTTCTTGCATTATTTCCACTGCCTTTTGAAACAGAACGTCCTGTCACTAGGACGTAACCGCTAGCAAGGGCTCTATCGTAAGCCCATTGTTTCATCTCTTCAACAGACCCGAATACCTGAAAATTTATACAAGAGTCTAGTCTAAATTCATACTACTCTAAATTATATACTACTGTAAATATATACTAGTTCAATCTAGCAAACCCTAAAACGTGTAAAGATATACTAGTGTAAATAAATAAACGCACCTGCTCGGTTTCATACGAAACATCCGGGTTAGGTTCAACTTTTATGTTAACATCTTCATAAGCATCTTCCTAGTTGTCATCATTCGGGTTAGAGCCGTTATAATCTTCCTCTAAGTCCTTAGCACGATTCCCGCGCGAATGGTAACTCCCGTACGTGTACTGCGGGTAGCTTGGTGGCACGAAAAATGACTCCTGTTCCTCTACATATTCCTCGTTGAGATCGGGCAGCATGTTCCCGTTATTACCACGAACCCCGGATTTAACCTCCTCTTCACCAACTTGAACCCCGGGTTCATACCCTACGCTTTCAGAGACGTAAGACTCGTTCTCAGACAGGTCAACGGTTGAAAAGCTTTGTAAATATGTCATCGTGAGACCGGGAAGTCGAAATGGGTCGAGGGTTTTGGTGGTGGTGATGTTTTAAGGTTTGGTTCAAATGGGGAAGAAGCTGATCGTGTAATGGTTAAATCTGGAAATCTCAACGGGCCGTCGAGGCCTAGATGGGCCGTCGAGGGATTAAATGCCCTAACCTAACACATCTCTACGGGCCGTCGGGGCCTGGACGGCCCGTCCTAATGTGCCTTTTTCAGACTTTTCAGTCTGAACTGCCTGCTTTTGCAGGAGTTCAGACTGATAACCTGTTACATCGTACTTATACGGGCCGTCTGGGCCTGGACGGCCCGTAGTTTTTGTCTTTTCTGTAAACAAACGGCCCGTCACGGCCTGGACGACCCGTCTTGAAACCCTAATTTCCCTTAACGGCCCATCTAGGCCTGGACGACCCGTCCTAAGGTTGTTTAGGGTTTTTTGTTGGTTGTGTAAATAATATCACCCATAATGTTTTATTCAGGCTTGGGATATCTACACATCTAGGGTTTTATATCTATACATCCCCTCCACGGGTCGTCAAGGCCTGGACGACCCGTGGAGGCTCAAACAGGCAAAAAGACGGGTCGTGGCCTCGACGACCCGTCAAAAACCAAAATGTTGAAAAAAGACGGGTCGTGGGGGTCTCCACGACCCGTCCCCTATTATACAAATGATTATCAATCATCGGTAATCATTGGTAATGATTGGGTGATGATTGTTTGGGTATTAAGGACTGAAAAATCAGTCTCTAATATTTTTCAAATCAGTCTCTAATGGGTATCAAGGACTAATTTGCCAGTCCCTAGTCGGTGTCAGATACCTAGTCCTAGATAGTAGTTTTAGTAACTAAAAATCAGTCCCCATTGTATGACACCAACAGAGACTGAAGGTCAGTCTCCGATACATAAACATTCAGTCTTCAATTTGTCCCCCGGTACCAAATTTTGGGTTTTATATCTAGTCCCCACTTTACTGGTTAATTTTGGGCTAATCGCTAAATTAATTGGTGGCGGTCCAGGGTTGTAAAAATCGCGATTAATCACCGATTAGTCAGACCAAATTGGTCCTAGTCAGACCTAAAAAAAACTTAAAATTAGGTCAAAAATGAATTCGAACGGGTCAAAACTGGAGCAAATCGATCCAATCAAATAAGTTCTTACCTAAAAATTGGATGATAATCCATAATTTAGAACCAAAATTGATGAAACTTCATGAACCCTAGTTGCGTCTCATGGTTCTGTACGATGAAAGAAGGAATGGGAGGAAAAAACGGGATATGGTCAACGATGGAGGTGATTAAGGTTATTTAAGTTTAGGTATTTTAATATTTAACCCCATCCATATTCACTAGTTTATATTTGACTCCTAAACTTCTAAAATTTATACATATAAGGTATAAAATTAACATTACATATGTATATATTTGGAAAAATACATATATAAATCCAATCCGATTAATCCCGATTAATCCCTAGTCGGTATCCCACCGGCCGACTAGCGCCTAGCGAGTTCTACAACCTTGTGTGGGACAAGTCCACAAGTCTCAAGTGGTGCTAGCCATCCAGTTCAAAACGTCAATATAAAATTCAAAGAACCCCTGTATAAGTCTCACTTGTATGTGTATTTATATAAATGTAAAAGTAACCATTCTAAAAATACACAAAAACATTTTTATACAAATACCCTAACTTGTAGTGAATAATTGGTTGATCTTTTGGATTTGTTGTCTCTTCGTGATTCCCTACAAAAACAAAGTATATTGGCAGTACAAACAACCCTGTGAAAATCAGTTAAATTCCATGAGGAGAGACAAGTACTAGAATAAAAAACAACACAATGCACTCCATTTTTTACTATCACTTGGAAGCAATGTCTAATCTAACTTCATTGATGTTTTCTTGTTAATCTTAATTGATGTTTTCTTGTTAATCTTGGCTGGACTTTTCTGCCTTTTTCTTTCTTCTTGTCAACAGAAAGTTGAGGAGAGCAAAGAAACAAAGATGAAAGACCTACTCAACTTTTTAGACCATAATGATATGTACGTGCAAACCATGGCATCCCATACCATATGTAATAAATATACATGGTTATCAATCTTTCCATATCCGTAACCGAACCGACATTTAGTAAAATCTTTGCCGGGTTTTAAGCTTTTCATCATGAGCATTTGTTTGAACTTATAGGTTACTTATATCATATCGTTTTGGTAGAGCGTTTGTTAGAATTTATAGATTATATCATATCGTTTTGTTTGAATATTTAGTAATAGTCAATACTTTTTTATGGTATATCATATAGGGTATGTTTGATAAAGAGCTTTTATACAGCCCGACTTACGGTTGTGTGCATATAATGTATATATGTGTGTCCTTCGGGGGCTAAAGTAAAGTTGCACTAATTTTAACGTTATTTTACTAATTTCGTGAAAATAACGTTAAAAATGACATAAATACCCATTCTACCATAAAAAACATGCATACAAGATTTTAGTTATGCTCATTTTGATCATTTTATAAATTTTATTAAAAGATCCAGCTACTTTACCAAGCATAAAAATATATTTATAAAGGTACAACTACCAGCTTCCAACCATACGCCATCAGCCACCAGCTAATTTGCCAACACATACCAATAATAATGCTAATATATAACTAACAATTTATTACTTGTTCAAAAATTTTCCAAACCAAACTTTTATACCTGAATAATACATAATTCTATTGTTTTGAGCTATTTTTAACTATGCTCAATTTTATGGTTAACCGATCCGTAACCACCTGCTACAACCTTCATATCAATTAGGATATCCGATCTCGAATAATGCCCGGATCCACATCAGCAAAAAGTGCAATAATGGCGCCCCCACCCCCATTTCCTAGCCGCCAAAGGGGGAGTCATTGAGTTGAATGAAGAAAGAGAGGATTGTTCGATCTGTAGTTGTATTTCTTTTTTCTTTTTATGTTTTTTAAAATTGGATTAATGAGTTAAAAATTGAATGAAAATGGGTTAAAAAAAGGCTAATGTATTGGCTAAACTAAATTTAAAAAAAAAAAATACTAATAATGTTTATGAATTAAAAAAAACTGAACTAAATTTTAAAAAATTTATAAAATTTTGACTAAAAACAAATTAAATAAATGATTGAAGGTGACTTATTCTATTGCTTGCGTGTTATTGGAACGAGACAATGGAGCCTCTTTTTAACGTAGCCCTAAGGTGACAGGATAAGTCCCTAATTCCACACCATATAGCCTTAGAGTATACACGATGTGGCCATTGGGGTGAAGAAGACGTAGAGTGAGATGTGATATCCACGTCAGTCAGTAGATGACATTCACAAAAACCATAGGGTGGTTGTGAAGTGGAGAGTTTATTATCTTTAATCCACCAACTAACCACAACCACAAATCCACCTTACTCTCACCTTTACTCTCACACCTATGAAAATATTCACCTCCTTTTTTTTAAAGGCCAACAAAGTCGTCACGGGCTCCCGTGGTAATCCCTTTATGATGAGTTCACAGGTCACCCGGTCCTCCAGGTATCCACCTGCCCGAAGGCACGATAGTAAATAATCGGTTTTCTTTTTCAAGACTCGAACTCATGACCTTTAGGCCCTCAAATCACCTATCATTACCAATCCACCAAAAGTTGGGTGGTAAAATCTCCACCTCACTTGCAACACACCACACACGGGCCGGGGTGGTGGTGTTGATGATTTGGAGGGCTTTGCAGCCCCTTACAAACCCCACAAAGTAACCGTGTAGTCTTAGATGATTTTATTCTTGCGTGCGTGCGTGTGTAACTTTGTAAAGTAACTTAATTGTGACATTGAAGAAGCGTTAAAGCGTAGGGTGGTAGAGCATCCTAAATGGCTGAAACCTCTAGGTAATTAATTAATTATTTATTTTGCTTCATTTCGTTGTTGATTTTAGCCGATCATTGTCTGTCTGTGTGTGTGTAGCTCATCGAATTGAATTCCTAGGGCTTTAATTTGTGTTGCTGATTTTACTGTTGCTTCATTTTCCTGATTTATTTAATATCTTTATATATTTGAGTTCCTTCTTATAGCAATCTCGTTTCTTAAATCTTTATTTATTTATTTATTCACCAAATGTCTTCCTGATTTAATATGTTTATTTGGTGTATTATTATTAGTTGAATCTTGATTTTTGAGAAATCATACTTATCTCCTCCAATTCATATGATTTTTAGTTGCAAACTCATGATTTGGACGGACTTATGTTAATCTTACTGTTTTTAATGTATCATCAATTACTTGCTTTTTAATTGAATCATCTAGTTCCTTGCTGAATTGTTGGTTTTAGGAATCTCGTTCATGTATACACACACACACATATATATATATATATATATAGGGCAATTATATTTAGAAAACTCCTTTGAGTTCATGAAACTCAGCAAACCCATATTGGTGGTCCTAATTTGTCCACGTCTTACATTTTTCACTAACCTATAAGGGTATTATGGGTAGTTAATTTATTTTCCAAACCTCTCTCATCTGCTCAAATTTGACACATTAGTACATTACCTCTTTATTTTTCACTCTCTCCAAATACAATAGACACTTTTTTTCCACTCATTCTCTCTCACCTGAAACACACCTACACAATTAAGATCTCTCAACTCAAACACATATACACACTTCACATAATCAAAATCTCTTGCAAAATCAATCCCACCACCAACAATCACCGGCGTCATCACCACCATTACATCCGCACACAACGATCGAAGAAGAAGATCTATACGACGGCCTTGGAGGAATAGATCTGTACTTCCAGATGTAGGTGGAGATGGAAACTGACGACTCTGGCTGGCTGAGCATTTGGCGGTGTTTGAGCACCCGAGTGACCCCAGTTGGCCAACACAAGAGCTCTGTCATATGAAGCAATGATTCCTTGTATCAAAGCATGTTTTGTTTCAGGACAAGTTTCTGAACTTAAAATGGACTTTAGTTGCTTGGCTAAATTCATTCCTTTTGTTATCTCACTGATAATACAAGCACTAGTGTCCATATTGTTGGTGTTTACAATTGAAGATGCAGAGTGTACAAGTGAAGTGGGCTTGAGTTGAAAAGTCAACTGTGTTGGTGTTTTAAATTGTTCTTTTATAATATTTAATTTTTTTACTTGTTCTTATTATTTTTTTTTTTGAGATAAAGTTATCTAAATATATGTTTTTTGTTTGTTGAGTTATGATTTATTATATGTTTTTGGTGATATAAGTTGTGAAAACATATGTTTTTTTTTGTTGTTGGCTTGTAATTTATTATATGTTTTTTGTGAGATAAGTTGCGAATTGTTAGGAGGGATGTCAGTGTCTAGAGTTTCAAGTTTGACCCATGTTTGGAAATACGACCCGGTTTCAAATTGTTGGAGTGAAACAAACCCCATGTCCGTTGGTAGAGTTTATTGCGAAACCGGAGTTATAAACGATAAACTGTTTGTTGTTGGCGGCCTTAGCTTGGCTCGTGGTGATGTTGATGGTTACATTTTAACACCACTACAGTCCGCAGAAGTTTTTGATCCCCAAACCGGGCTGTGGTCAGAAATACCAAGCATGCCATGTGTAAAAGCAAAAGCGATATCAACTGCGTTTTTAGCAGATTTTTCTTTTGAGCCGTATACAACAGGATTGGCATCTTACAGAGGGAAACTATATGTTCCTCAGAGTTTATATCACCGGCCATTTGTCATTGGTGTTGGCGGTGAAGTTTATGATCCTGAAACAAATTCATGGGTCGATATGTCAACGGGCATGGGTGAAGGTTGGCCCGCTTGCTTAGGAGGGGGAACCAAACGGAGTGTGATTGTTGATGGTGATCTATATGCGCTGCATCGTGGGCATTCTTCAGAAGGAGCAAAAGTAAAAGTTTATAATCATCAGAATGATTCTTGGAAAGTGGTTGAAGGAGACATGCCTTTATGCGAGGGGTCACCATATCTACCCACAGTTTTATTCGGGAAGCTTCATGTCGTCACTGTAGATGATAACGATAACATTGTAGTAATGCGGGCTGAAAAACGCGATGGTTTGGCTGCATCATTAGAGGAAGGAGATTCTGTATCAATGACGATTTCTGAATCATATATCTGGAATGTGATTGCTTCCGGTAATTTTCGTTTTGGCAGGCTAGAGGGCTGTCAAAATCTTGATGTATAAGTTTTGAAACGAACGTTACCTCTTATATACAAGTTTACTATGTGAGAAGTGTTTTAAACCTTCAACACGATCATTTTGAGGATTTAAGATGATGCAAATAGTAACTACTCTGTAAACTTCTTCTTTATATCATCACTAGTTATCAATATATATCTATATCTATATCTATATAACATTATTATGGAAACTCGATGTATCAAATGGTAATTTTGTCATGGATACAAGTTTTGAAGCAACATGTACAATTGAGTTAAGCTTGTTTGATAGGGGTATAATAGTCAACAGCCTTTAATTTAAGATGCCAAATGGGACTTTTTTTGTAAATTTACCTACCCTTTTATTCACAATATAAAGATTTCATTCCCGTTTTAACCCTATGCTCCCTTCACCATCCCCTCTCACGCATCATATCTATTGAAGATGTAAGGTCTGGAAATTGAAGGCAGTAAAGAGTAAAATTAAGATACCATCTCTTCCCCTTTTATCTTACGGTTACACCCAACACTTTCATATATGTGTGTGTGAGAGAGAGAGGGAGGGAGGGAGGGGGGGGGGGAGGGAGGGAGGGAGAGGGAGGGGGAGAGAGAGAGACCTAGATGCTTGCGATCCTTCCTGAGAATAAAGCATAAATAAGCATAATATTCCAAAAATTTACATAAAACTAAGAGTTCAAATGTACAACCAAAATACCACCCACCCGTCTAACCCGACCCACCCGGCTGATCCGACCCACCCGGCTGACTGGTGGACGCCCCACCATGCTGACTGCTGGACGCCCAACACGGAAGTGGACGCGGCTCCAAACCAGCTTCCCGTCGTCTCTCATTCTCGCTCTCTAACATCCACCGCATGTCAGCTCCCATCGTCTGCACATCAGCCCCCAACGACCCCAACTGATCCAGGATCTGCTGAAGTACCTGGGTCGTGCTATCATGCAACCTGACAGCATGATAAACGCGGGCAGGACGCTGTAGCTCATCAACGGGAGCATCTGGCATCTCTATATCCACCGGTGGGTCGCCGTCGGCAACGCGTGGCATCCGGACCTCAGGGGCATTCGGCCCATCGAGATGTACCAGCGGCTGTGGCACAAAATGCTCGCCACGGTCGCCAGCCTCACCGAAAGCACGCTGGTAATAAGCGGGTGGGTTGCTGCGCGGGACCCGTGCTGCCACCTTCATCTGCTGCATCGTCTGAATATTTAACGGCCTGAAATGCAAAACAACAATAATAATATTAAATAATAATATATAAAATTAAATAATAATAATAAATAATAAATAATAATAATAATAATATTAAATAATAATATATAATAATAATCTTACTTGGGTCTCATCGGAGCTGGTAAGTTGTTCTCCTCAACATGCGTCCACAAATCGGCCGGGCAAACACGCACCTGTGTAGCGCAACCGGCCTACCCCTCAAGATGCAGTAAAGGTAGAAAAGGTCAATCTGCTGGACCCTTTCGTTACAGTTACACCGTCCGGCAATCGACCAGGTAATCAAACGGTGTATGTAACGGATCACAGGGTCCCGGATGTTGCTGGCCCTATCCATCCTGCACAGAATAATAATAACATTATAAAAATTTTGGCAGAGTTTCCTCTGTTTTTGTACGAACCAGACAACACAAGTCGTCTACAAAATCCAAAAACAAACAACCTAAACTAACTAAATAACAATAATAATTAACTAACTAAGCGAACTAAATAACAATAATAATAACGAACTAAATTAACTAAATAACAATAATAATACCTGTCGCCGTCCTCCCCATACTGTGGACCACCGATAGTGGGCCACCAGTCCATCAGCATGTCGTCTGGCAAGGTCGTCAAGGCCGTGGTGTACATATCCTGGACAAGCTCCTCCTCTCTGTACCAGCAGCAAGTCGTAGCCCACTGGTCCATCGTATATGCGTAGAGGTGTCCGAATAATCGGAACTGTACCTCAGGCTCAGGCTCGCCGTCAGGACCTACTGGAGGGTCAACACCTGCTGGATGCGCCGCGTAGCGGAATGTCGAGATGAACTCGATCGTCAGTGGCCGATACGCATCATTCTGGAGATCAGCTAACATCCGCTCCCAAGGGCTGTCGTCTGGGATCCACTCCTCAAACCTGTCCTCAGCACCGATCGCGCGTAATGCGGACCAGTCAACACTGCGCGATCCGTGTATCGCATGCAGCTCCATGTTCTCCCAGCGCGCGATCTCGTAGTCGTCGTTATCGTGCCTGTACCGCCAATCTCTCATATCGCCCAGTGCAAGAGGATTCCCGTCCTCAGGCTGGATACGGCGTCTTCTGTTGTTTCTGTTTGCCATATCTGCAAAACAAAAACAAATCACTTTAGGCGCGCGTTTATATTAAAAGGAACTAAACAAACACAAGAACAATAACACTTTGTGCGCGCCTTTATATTAAAACACAAGTCGCCTAAACACAAACGCGCGCCTTTATGTTTAGGCGCGCGTTTAGGTTTAGGCGCCTAAACACAAACGCGCGCCACTGACCACCCAACCACCACTGACCACCCAACCACCACTGACCACCATCCCCTTCAACCACCCCAACCACCACCACCCTCACCACCCAACCACCACTGACCACCTATCCCCACCACCACTGCCCCACCACCACTGCCCCACCACCACTGCCCCACCCCACCACCACTGCCCCACCCCACCACCACTGCCCCACCCCACCACCACAGCCCCACCACCACTGCCCCACCCCCACCACCACAGCCCCACCACCACTGCCCCACCCCACCACCACAGCCCCACCACCACTGCCCCACCCCACCACCACTGCCCTCACCCCACCCAGCCACCACCACTGCCCCACCCCACCACCACAGCCCCACCACCATCCCCTCCCCACCAACCACCACAACCCTCACCACCCAACCACCACTGCCACGACAATAATTCCCAAAAAAACCCTAATAATTAAAAAACCCTAATAATAACAATAATAATAATAACAATAATAATAATGACAATAATAATAATACCTGTTGTGGTGGTGGCTGGAGGTGTTGGAAAGAGGACTTCGGTGGTGGTTGTGGTGGTGAAGGGAAGGTGAGGTGGGGGAGGCTCGGTGGTGGTGGTGGAGGGGTGGAGGAGGCTCGGTGGTGGTGGTGGAAGGGTGGAGGAGGCTCGGTGGTGGTGGTGGTTGAAGGCGACGAGAGAGAGAGAGAGTATGGTTGAGAGAGAGAGAGAGTAAAAATGGGACGAGAAGGAGGGCTGCTGTGTGTAATTGGGGGTTTTCAAATTTTCCCTACGGGCCGTCGAGACCTAGACGGGCCGTAGGGAAGTTAAAAAATTTTGAATTATTTCACAACGGGCCGTCCAGCCCTAGACGGTCCGTTGGAATTCAATTTTTTTTTAATTTAAAAACAGAAGCTTCCAAGGGAAGCTTTGTGCCTAGACGGCTCGTTGAGGCCTAGACGGCCCGTCAAGAAGCCTGAGGACGGGTCGTTTAGCCTCAACGAGCCTTGGTTATGTTGGTTTTTTTTTTATTTAAAATTAGAATTTATGGACGGGCCGTTGAGGCCTAGACGGCCCGTCAAGAAGCCTGAGGACGGGTCGTTTAGCCTCAACGAGCCTTGGTTATGTTGGTTTTTTTTTATTTAAAATTAGAATTTATGGACGGGCCGTTGAGGCCTGGACGGGCCGTTGAGGCCTGGACGGGCCGTTGAGGCCCACTAGGGACGGCCCATAGGGGCCTAGACGACCCGTCCTGGAGGGTTTTTTGGCCTTGGACGGCCCATTAAGGGCTTGACGACCCTTATATTTTTATTTTTTTTTAATTTTAGTGTATTTTATATATTTTAAGCTTGGTATATGTATTTTTTATAAAAAAAAGGAGTATATTTTTATAATAAGTATAAATGAACACATACAACAAATTTTTTCGTTCGTCCGGTCCGGTAACATACGATAAGCTAAGTTAAGTCGCAGTATTGAGGTGATGGAATATCAACCCTTTGTATACGGTCGTCATATACCGTCTCCCACTCACTTGCCTCTTCATATCGCCACTTACGCCATGACGGATTCAGTTTTGGCATTGGGACGCCTTCTGCTAACTCAATCTTGATGAAATGATTTTTGTTAACAAAAGCAAACGATACGAACGCATGTTCTTCAACGCTGTGTGGACCATCGAACATAGGGAAGTACGTCTCACTTAGATCATACGGAGAGAGAAATTGAACAACCACCGTAAATTTCTGAGCAATCAGTAATCCTGCGGCGGGCATCTCCATCCATTGGTCGCGCGTTGCTGGTCCCACTCCAATGTGATCGAATGAGTTGGAGACTCTGTCGTAAGTATCGTAATCTACTTCGTTTAAAATTGGCCTCCACCGGTCTTCATTCTCGACGATCTCCTCCTTAAGCTGTGTGCGGATGAATCCCCACATATCCTGTTGCCACCCTAAGCACACAGCTACGGATCGAAACCCACAGTGACCGTCTCCATGGACATCCCGAATGTCTGTAATGTATCTATGATATGCAGGTGGAAGCCATTTCTTAAACCTTTCGATCTCCAGTTTGTACCTGTAACCATCAAAAAGTGAGATTTAATATGTGTATAAATATGTATGCATGTGTGAATTTATATATTAGTAGTTTGTACCTATCCCTTTCCAACAGTGGAAAATCTTCATCGTAAACAATCGGTTTGTCCCTTGATTGTTTACCTCTTCTAGAAGGCTTTTTGCCCTACGTTGAAAAAATTATATAACAACAACAACAATAATAATAATAATAACAATAATAATAATAATAATAATAATAATACTAACCGCAGCCTTATCTTCCTTTTTTTCCTTTTCACTTGTTGTTGGCCGACCCCGAGTATCGGTTTGTACCTCAGGAGGTTTATGTTTAGTCATAATCGGATTCAACACCTCCTTCATCTTCTGCAACATGCTTTTTTTCACTTGCACCGGTTGCGACCTTAGTTGCTCAGCGAATGCATTCATTTCATGCTGAAAGTCAAACTCGGGATTCTCAGCTACTTCTGGCATAAAGTCAAGTCGTGTCCAGAAGACGTCGATATCAGCCAGTGACACTCGTGTATCTGATATATATATTCAATCACAACAACAACAATCAATAATCTACAAAAATTTCGGATTTTTATAAAAATTTCGGCAGAGTTTCCTCTGTTTTTGTACGAACCAGACAACACAAGTCGTCTACAAAACGCTTCAAACATTTATAAATTTGACTATTATATCCTAAAAAAATAATAAGTCTAAAAAATGATGTTACCTTTCGCATCATACAATTGCAATTGACAGGAACATGGCAATCCATAAGTCTTCTTGAGTCGATGTTCACAAGACCTCTTTTTTTCCATTTAATAATTTATCTTGCTGACCCCTCCGAGCATCAAATTAAGCGCTAGATGGGAAACCCTACCGATTACGTCTTGAAACAACGGTAGATCATGTTTCCACATTCTTGTTGATCGGCTGTGTTCGAAGGAGTGCTTTATCGCTACGCGCCGTGACTCCATAACTTTGTCTATTTCCATCACAAGCGCGTGGAGCGAGCTGTTCGAGCCTTTTATGTACCTCTTAATCAGAGCATGCTGACTCTCGACCCTGTTGGTCGTAGTCTGACCGAACGTAAGGTTTTTATCTGCCCATGCTTCCACAAACATTTCTTTATAATCTCGGAGCCAAACTGACTCCATGTACTCATAAACCTCTGTAAAAAACAGAATAGTGATGTCAATACAGAAAATATGTACGCTTGTAAAGCAAAATAAAAAATAAAATATATACCCGTTCGATCCTGCCCCCAAAGTCGTCTGTAGAGCGCTGCCCGATTCAATTCGTAAGCCTCTTCGTCAGGAGATTTACACAGTCGACCAAAATACTGCAAAAATATTTCCCATTCTTCTTTTGGAAATCCTGCTTTATGATATTTTGCAATATTTCGTTGAATATGATACTTGCAAAACAACAACAATAATATTAATAATAATAATAATAATAATAATATTAATAATAATAATAATAATAATAATAATATTTTGTTGAATATGACACCTGCAAAGCAATTTCGTAGCATCCGGGAAAACTGTAGCACATGCACTCATCAGAGCCAGATCTCTATCTGTAACAATTACACGTGGCTCCATACTCTTCTCCAGCAATTCTTTGAGCCTCTCAAGCACCCATATGTAGTTACTCGTTTTCTCTTTAACGATAAATGCATGGCCGATACAAAACGACTGGTTTGTCGACGTCATACCCACAATTTGAACAAACGGGATTCTGTACTCGTTCGTTTTGTGCTCTGATGGCCAAATGTATGTTTGCCGGTTCCAGGCCTTGAAAATAAAGCGTTTCCACCATTTCTTCTTCTTGTGGTGTCAGCCGCCTAGCAAAAGCGTGACCCTCAACATGTATAAAAGGGTCGTGGTTATGATTCGCGTGTTTAACCTCCAACTTCCAACCCTCTTTGCGTAGCCTCCCTATTAACATAAATGGACAGTTAATCTTTTTGATACCCGTAGACCTTACTGTGGCTGTAGTATGGTATTCGCCAGCACGGTCGCATCTCAGGTCTATCCTAATTTTTCTTGCATTATTTCCACTGCCTTTTGAAACAGAACGTCCTGTCACTAGGACGTAACCGCTAGCAAGGGCTCTATCGTAAGCCCATTGTTTCATCTCTTCAACAGACCCGAATACCTGAAAATTTATACAAGAGTCTAGTCTAAATTCATACTACTCTAAATTATATACTACTGTAAATATATACTAGTTCAATCTAGCAAACCCTAAAACGTGTAAAGATATACTAGTGTAAATAAATAAACGCACCTGCTCGGTTTCATACGAAACATCCGGGTTAGGTTCAACTTTTATGTTAACATCTTCATAAGCATCTTCCTAGTTGTCATCATTCGGGTTAGAGCCGTTATAATCTTCCTCTAAGTCCTTAGCACGATTCCCGCGCGAATGGTAACTCCCGTACGTGTACTGCGGGTAGCTTGGTGGCACGAAAAATGACTCCTGTTCCTCTACATATTCCTCGTTGAGATCGGGCAGCATGTTCCCGTTATTACCACGAACCCCGGATTTAACCTCCTCTTCACCAACTTGAACCCCGGGTTCATACCCTACGCTTTCAGAGACGTAAGACTCGTTCTCAGACAGGTCAACGGTTGAAAAGCTTTGTAAATATGTCATCGTGAGACCGGGAAGTCGAAATGGGTCGAGGGTTTTGGTGGTGGTGATGTTTTAAGGTTTGGTTCAAATGGGGAAGAAGCTGATCGTGTAATGGTTAAATCTGGAAATCTCAACGGGCCGTCGAGGCCTAGATGGGCCGTCGAGGGATTAAATGCCCTAACCTAACACATCTCTACGGGCCGTCGGGGCCTGGACGGCCCGTCCTAATGTGCCTTTTTCAGACTTTTCAGTCTGAACTGCCTGCTTTTGCAGGAGTTCAGACTGATAACCTGTTACATCGTACTTATACGGGCCGTCTGGGCCTGGACGGCCCGTAGTTTTTGTCTTTTCTGTAAACAAACGGCCCGTCACGGCCTGGACGACCCGTCTTGAAACCCTAATTTCCCTTAACGGCCCATCTAGGCCTGGACGACCCGTCCTAAGGTTGTTTAGGGTTTTTTGTTGGTTGTGTAAATAATATCACCCATAATGTTTTATTCAGGCTTGGGATATCTACACATCTAGGGTTTTATATCTATACATCCCCTCCACGGGTCGTCAAGGCCTGGACGACCCGTGGAGGCTCAAACAGGCAAAAAGACGGGTCGTGGCCTCGACGACCCGTCAAAAACCAAAATGTTGAAAAAAGACGGGTCGTGGGGGTCTCCACGACCCGTCCCCTATTATACAAATGATTATCAATCATCGGTAATCATTGGTAATGATTGGGTGATGATTGTTTGGGTATTAAGGACTGAAAAATCAGTCTCTAATATTTTTCAAATCAGTCTCTAATGGGTATCAAGGACTAATTTGCCAGTCCCTAGTCGGTGTCAGATACCTAGTCCTAGATAGTAGTTTTAGTAACTAAAAATCAGTCCCCATTGTATGACACCAACAGAGACTGAAGGTCAGTCTCCGATACATAAACATTCAGTCTTCAATTTGTCCCCCGGTACCAAATTTTGGGTTTTATATCTAGTCCCCACTTTACTGGTTAATTTTGGGCTAATCGCTAAATTAATTGGTGGCGGTCCAGGGTTGTAAAAATCGCGATTAATCACCGATTAGTCAGACCAAATTGGTCCTAGTCAGACCTAAAAAAAACTTAAAATTAGGTCAAAAATGAATTCGAACGGGTCAAAACTGGAGCAAATCGATCCAATCAAATAAGTTCTTACCTAAAAATTGGATGATAATCCATAATTTAGAACCAAAATTGATGAAACTTCATGAACCCTAGTTGCGTCTCATGGTTCTGTACGATGAAAGAAGGAATGGGAGGAAAAAACGGGATATGGTCAACGATGGAGGTGATTAAGGTTATTTAAGTTTAGGTATTTTAATATTTAACCCCATCCATATTCACTAGTTTATATTTGACTCCTAAACTTCTAAAATTTATACATATAAGGTATAAAATTAACATTACATATGTATATATTTGGAAAAATACATATATAAATCCAATCCGATTAATCCCGATTAATCCCTAGTCGGTATCCCACCGGCCGACTAGCGCCTAGCGAGTTCTACAACCTTGTGTGGGACAAGTCCACAAGTCTCAAGTGGTGCTAGCCATCCAGTTCAAAACGTCAATATAAAATTCAAAGAACCCCTGTATAAGTCTCACTTGTATGTGTATTTATATAAATGTAAAAGTAACCATTCTAAAAATACACAAAAACATTTTTATACAAATACCCTAACTTGTAGTGAATAATTGGTTGATCTTTTGGATTTGTTGTCTCTTCGTGATTCCCTACAAAAACAAAGTATATTGGCAGTACAAACAACCCTGTGAAAATCAGTTAAATTCCATGAGGAGAGACAAGTACTAGAATAAAAAACAACACAATGCACTCCATTTTTTACTATCACTTGGAAGCAATGTCTAATCTAACTTCATTGATGTTTTCTTGTTAATCTTAATTGATGTTTTCTTGTTAATCTTGGCTGGACTTTTCTGCCTTTTTCTTTCTTCTTGTCAACAGAAAGTTGAGGAGAGCAAAGAAACAAAGATGAAAGACCTACTCAACTTTTTAGACCATAATGATATGTACGTGCAAACCATGGCATCCCATACCATATGTAATAAATATACATGGTTATCAATCTTTCCATATCCGTAACCGAACCGACATTTAGTAAAATCTTTGCCGGGTTTTAAGCTTTTCATCATGAGCATTTGTTTGAACTTATAGGTTACTTATATCATATCGTTTTGGTAGAGCGTTTGTTAGAATTTATAGATTATATCATATCGTTTTGTTTGAATATTTAGTAATAGTCAATACTTTTTTATGGTATATCATATAGGGTATGTTTGATAAAGAGCTTTTATACAGCCCGACTTACGGTTGTGTGCATATAATGTATATATGTGTGTCCTTCGGGGGCTAAAGTAAAGTTGCACTAATTTTAACGTTATTTTACTAATTTCGTGAAAATAACGTTAAAAATGACATAAATACCCATTCTACCATAAAAAACATGCATACAAGATTTTAGTTATGCTCATTTTGATCATTTTATAAATTTTATTAAAAGATCCAGCTACTTTACCAAGCATAAAAATATATTTATAAAGGTACAACTACCAGCTTCCAACCATACGCCATCAGCCACCAGCTAATTTGCCAACACATACCAATAATAATGCTAATATATAACTAACAATTTATTACTTGTTCAAAAATTTTCCAAACCAAACTTTTATACCTGAATAATACATAATTCTATTGTTTTGAGCTATTTTTAACTATGCTCAATTTTATGGTTAACCGATCCGTAACCACCTGCTACAACCTTCATATCAATTAGGATATCCGATCTCGAATAATGCCCGGATCCACATCAGCAAAAAGTGCAATAATGGCGCCCCCACCCCCATTTCCTAGCCGCCAAAGGGGGAGTCATTGAGTTGAATGAAGAAAGAGAGGATTGTTCGATCTGTAGTTGTATTTCTTTTTTCTTTTTATGTTTTTTAAAATTGGATTAATGAGTTAAAAATTGAATGAAAATGGGTTAAAAAAAGGCTAATGTATTGGCTAAACTAAATTTAAAAAAAAAAAATACTAATAATGTTTATGAATTAAAAAAAACTGAACTAAATTTTAAAAAATTTATAAAATTTTGACTAAAAACAAATTAAATAAATGATTGAAGGTGACTTATTCTATTGCTTGCGTGTTATTGGAACGAGACAATGGAGCCTCTTTTTAACGTAGCCCTAAGGTGACAGGATAAGTCCCTAATTCCACACCATATAGCCTTAGAGTATACACGATGTGGCCATTGGGGTGAAGAAGACGTAGAGTGAGATGTGATATCCACGTCAGTCAGTAGATGACATTCACAAAAACCATAGGGTGGTTGTGAAGTGGAGAGTTTATTATCTTTAATCCACCAACTAACCACAACCACAAATCCACCTTACTCTCACCTTTACTCTCACACCTATGAAAATATTCACCTCCTTTTTTTTAAAGGCCAACAAAGTCGTCACGGGCTCCCGTGGTAATCCCTTTATGATGAGTTCACAGGTCACCCGGTCCTCCAGGTATCCACCTGCCCGAAGGCACGATAGTAAATAATCGGTTTTCTTTTTCAAGACTCGAACTCATGACCTTTAGGCCCTCAAATCACCTATCATTACCAATCCACCAAAAGTTGGGTGGTAAAATCTCCACCTCACTTGCAACACACCACACACGGGCCGGGGTGGTGGTGTTGATGATTTGGAGGGCTTTGCAGCCCCTTACAAACCCCACAAAGTAACCGTGTAGTCTTAGATGATTTTATTCTTGCGTGCGTGCGTGTGTAACTTTGTAAAGTAACTTAATTGTGACATTGAAGAAGCGTTAAAGCGTAGGGTGGTAGAGCATCCTAAATTCACTCCTGGCTGAAACCTCTAGGTAATTAATTAATTATTTTGCTTCATTTCGTTGTTGATTTTAGCCAATCATTGTCTGTCTGTCTGTCTGTGTGTAGCTCATCGAATTGAATTCCTAGGGCTTTAATTTGTGTTGCTGATTTTACTGTTGCTTCATTTTCCGATTTAATTAATATGTTTATTTGAGTTCCTTCTTATAGCAATCTCGTTTCTTAAATCTTTATTTATTTATTTCACCAATCTCTTCCTGATTTAATATGTTTAATTAGTGTATTATTAGTTGAATCTTGATTTTTGAGCTAATTCATGTGGTTTTTAGTTGCAAACTCAGGATTTGGACTTATGTTAATCTTACTGTTTTTAATGTATCATCAATTACTTGCTTTTTAATTGAATCCTCTAGTTGCTTGCTGAATTGTTGGTTTTAGGAATCTCCTTGATGTGTGTGTGTGTATATATATATATATATATATATATATATATATATATAGGCTAAAGGTAGGGAGGAAACCCTCTAAAACGAGAAAACCCCCGGAAACCCAACTAGTGGTTCTCATTAATCCACATCACTAATCCTTGTTTAGGAGGGAAAAGTTAATTTAGTTATTTTGTTTCTCCTTTGATTTGCCATTTCCTGACATAATTAGTACTAGATGGTTTAAAAGTCAAGTACTCTCTCTCTCACCTGATTATTATTACTTAACCCTTTTCACCATTAACAATCTACTCTCTCACTCTCTCATTAACTTCGTTTGAATCTTCTTGTTGCCTCATTAAGTGATTCATTCGATGGAATCGAATCCTTCATTGAACCCACATTTAATGTTCGTTGATTCTCTCAATAACCATGCAGCGCCTGATTATGTTTCAAATTCGTCTCCTGTATCAGAAACAGAGATTGAATCTGGTTCCCAAGGTTTGTACCTGTTTTTTTTTTAATGCCGATGATCTAGTAGGTAGCTTAGTATGTTGTAGTACTGTGTTTGTATGTTTACTGATCATTAGTTATTGTTTGTTTATGATCATAGGGTTTTATATTCATAAAAACCGATGATCAGAAACAGAGCATTATAGTGATCATTACTTATTGTCTGTTGATGATTATATTTTTTCTTTAACATGTTTACATTGTGTTAGTATGTTTTATATTCAGTTTCATACTACCATCATCAAAGTTATTTTTTTTTATTGTGGTTTATAAGGTTTTTTATTTTTTTGTTGTTTTCAGGCTTTAGTGCTGGCTCCTCATCTGGGTCCTCATCTTTGTTTGGGAATGTTGATGGAGTGGATCCTGTTGATGTGAATCAAAGAGGACCAAATGAAAATGTACATGCAGGGGTTGAGTTTGGTAAGCAACTTTTTTCAAAGATTCAGTTTAGTTATCATGAACAGAGCATGATTATGTACATGGTGATAGCCATTTTTGGAAATAATCTACGTTATATATGTTACATGTGTTACATATCTGCTGTTTTTTGTAGACCTTTTTTGTAGCAAGATTTTGAAAAAAAAATATATTTTTGGTAACTATTTTCTTGTCTAATATATTTTAAGTACAACATAATAAAAAAAAGTATATAATTCTAACGTGTGTAACACAGCCTTGCAAAGATGGCTAAAGTTAACATGATCAAACGTAAATATAGAAATCTAATATGTTTTTACTTAACAGATGCAAATGAAGACAGGGAGCCGTACTATGTTATTTCAACCCCCAATGGCACCCAATTCTGGATCCCCAATGTCAGTCCTCGTTATTTGCCTGCTATTGGTCAGACTTTCCCGACGTTTGAGGCTGCAATGTCAATGTATGAAGAATATGCAGAGCAGGCCGGTTTTTCACCTAAGAAGGGACAAACCAAGAACTGGATGGGGGAACCCACACACAAGTATATCCGTTGTTGCAAATACGGTAAACCTCAGTTTAACAAAACCTTTGACACTTTAGATGAATCTTCTGTTAAACCCCGTAAATCGACGTTCAGCCTTTCAAACTGCCAAGCCCATGTGTTATTGTCAATCACTTGTGGGGGTTCGTTGTTTAAAGTGATTCGTTTCAATGATGTTCATAACCATCAGCTATGGGATAAAAATAACATTGACCTTACTAAGATTTCTCGTAAACTTTCTTTCTCGACCAAGCAGTTTATTCATAACATGTCTCTAAACCGAGTTGGACCTTTGAAAGCTCATCGGTACTTAGTGTCTCTTAAAGGCGGCCACCATAATGTCCATGGATCTGCTTCTGATTTCAAGAACTTTAGTAAGGACCTTCGGATTTTTATCGGCGAGAGGGACTCGTCTTTATTCCTTGACCGCTTGCGTGATCGGCTTGAAAATTTGCCAGACTTTTTTTATGACTTTGTGGTACGCGATGGTAAGATGCACTCTGTTTTTTGGGCTGATGAAATCTCAAAATTGAATTATAAGGCCTTCGGTGACGTTGTGTCGTTTGATGCAACATACAACACAAACAAGTAAGTTACCTTAACGTGCGTTACAGATTATCTGTTTTGCATTTTTCACTACTTAACATATGTAAATAACAATCTACTCATTATTATAATTTCCAGGTACAACATGATATTTGTCCCTTTCACTGGTGTGGACCACCACAAGCAGTGTGTGACCTTTGGTGCAGGCTTGATAGTTAATGAAACCATTGATTCCTACGTGTGGTTGCTTGAAAGTTTTTTAAAAGCGCATGGTTCACAGCCCAGGCTTGTGTTGACTGACCAAGACCCGTCCATGATGCAGGCTGTACCACAAGTTTTCAGTGAGGCTCGCCACAGACTATGTATGTGGCATATAATGAAAAAACTACCCAACAAGGTAATGTTATGTAGGCACCTATGTTCTGTGTTTAACTTATATTAATTATATCACGCATATGTTTATAATGTCCTACCTTTATTTATGCTTTGTACCTAGGTTGCTGGAGATGTTTTAGCCAACACTGACTTTCGGTCGTGCATTCATAAATTGGTGTGGAACATTTTCATAAAACCTTCAACCTTTGAATCTCGATGGAATGCGCTGCTAGAGACATTTGGTCTTGAAGAAAACCAGTGGTTGAGCGATATGTTTGCAATCAAGGAATTGTGGGTGCCGGCGTACTTCAGGGAGATTCCAATGTCATGCTTGATGAAGACTACATCCAGAAGCGAGAGTTCCAACAGTGCCTTCAAAGTCAATTCGACTAGTGCACACACACTAGTTCAGTTCATGTTATGTTTTGAGTCCCGCCTTGATAGCCAACGTTACCGTCAGCGTGTTGCCGAGTTCAAAACTTCATCAACTGTTTTTTTCGGGTCTACAGATTTAGACATTGAGCAGCATGCGTTTACGCTGTACACGAATACTATATTCGAGGAAGTTAAGAAGGAGATTTTGAAGGGCAAGTTTTCGTGCTACATATCGAATGTTGATGAACAGGAGAACATGCCGTCCGTCTTTTCAGTCACACAACTCGACAAGCGTCGTGATGTTACCAACGTTTACCAGGTACTAATTTTTCCAACTTCTTGTGTTTTTTGTATTTAATGTTAAAACAGCTAATAATCTTAACAACAGCTGCTTAAAAAAAGGCTGCTACATGTGTAACATGTGTTGTTCCACTCTGTAAGAAGGTCTTTTTGATAATTACTCCCTGTCATTTAAGTTTTCTGCCCAATCTTAAAATTTAATTGTTAGTTCTGTCTCATGCTACATAAGTAACAACTTACTTGTACCAAGCACTATATTGCATGTATTTTGATTTTCTGTACTTTTTGTGAGTTAGGTTTTCAGATGTCAATACTTTAATGTTCTTGTGCATTACGGTGCTTCTATAATTCATGCTACATGTGTAACCAGTTCCTACTACATGTGTAACAAGTTAGTTCAAAAACTTGTGAAAATCTGCTGAAACTAATCTTGCTTTTATATACCACCTATAGTGTTCATATTCTTAATATTTGTTGCACTCCATAGGTCTTACCATTTGGTACAATGATGCAGGTGTGTTTTGACAGCAGTGATTCAACGGTTGAATGCTCATGTCGATGTTTTATGCGTCTTGGCTACCTTTGCCGCCATGTATTTGCTGTTTACATGATTAATAAGGTTGACCGCATCCCCCAGCAATATGTTGTCGACAGGTGGTTACGTGACACACTACCCAAACATGTGTATTCTATCACCGGCCGTTATGGTGTTGACACTCATCCAGGTTCTCTCTTGAGGAATGAGATACTTGAACTTGTAACTGAATGTGTTGATGTTGCCCGAACAGATGAAAGCGCGCTTGCGGACTTGGTTGAGCAGCTGAAATCTATGAAACTGAACTTGTTATCCAGGGAACCTATTTCTGTCGCTCCGAGTCAACAGTCTCAATCTGATGTGGAAGACATTATCGGGCAATCGGCTGATACTGAAATCATTGTTGAGAATCCTGATGTGGCACGCAACAAGGGTTGTGGTAAAACTCGCAGACTATCGGGAGCTGGTGAGAAGGCCAGCACAAAGCGTCCCAAAATGCCTAAGGCCCCACGCTTATGCAACAACTGCCACCAATATGTCACAGATCATGATGCAAGGAATTGTGAGAAGGTTGCTGCGATGAAGAGGGCCAAGGAGGCGGCGGCAAAGGCCGGGAAAGCGTAAAACAAGTGGATGGCAGTTGATGGGGCAGCATTACTAATCTCTGCTTTTTGAACCATGTTGGACTCCGGTAACAGTTAGAAACATCTTATGTCCCTTTTGTTTGTTACGTGTGTAACATGGTTGCCACATGTTCATGTTTTGTTGTTCCCCAGCTACTTCTATGTTGTTTAGGTATTTGACTAGTTTATGTATGATGCTCACCCACCAGACATGATGTTTTTGGTTTTGTAATATACAATGTGGGCCTACGATGTGGTGCGTTGTTTTTATTAGGTTATGTGTTTTACTTTACCCAGTATTGGTAACATATGCAACACGGAATCTCCACTTGTGTGGTTATTATTATATTAAACATCCCTTTGTGTGGGCCCATGCAGAGGAACTGTTTGAGCACGTGTAGTAGATTTTGTAGGGAAGAGAAGTACCAAAATGTAATAAAATAATGATAGACATTATATACCACATGAATAGAATAAAATATAAATTCAACTTTATCACCCAACAACTCAATATTGATTTGACATAAAGCAAAGTATACCATTAAACTCTAATTAAATAACCCCAACCACCCATCATTTAACTTCATTTTTATAACCCATTTTCTAAGTAGATTTAAGTTCCATAATAATAGTGTTCCCAACTTACCAAAAGCAACACTTTTTCCAAATGGATACTCCTTCAAACCCTCATGCAGCCAAGCGACAGAAGATCGACGTCGATCAGGAGGTCACTTCAAAAGTAACTGATTTTTGGGCTTTATTGGAGCGTACCGAACGTCAAGCCAATGATGCTTCGAAACATGTTACTGCACCCAATGATCAAACACTAGCGAACAAAGGCGGTGACACGACAATGATGGAAGATGATTCTAGTACTCACACACCATCGGGCGATGCAAAGATGGATGTTGATGGAGGGACGTCAGTTGGCACTGCGTACTCGGTAACAAAAACGGATGTACCAATATCAGACTTGGAGTGTCCAGGTGTTGAGTACGACCATGAGTATTGCGGTTGTCCATTGTGCCCAAACTCACCAAATACCCTCGCTAGGTGGGCAAGCTATAACCCTTGGGAAGGCGAGGATAGCGAAGAGTCAGAGCTGAGCCTGGAAGCGCAGTATGGATCATTCTCACCATGAGTTGGCAACTTATTCTCATGGTTCGTCGTTCTGTGTTTTTTTTTTTTGTGTTTTCGTCTATGTACGTTTCGTGTGGAAGGCAGTTTATGTAGGTTTTTAGTTTCATGTGTTTGTTTAAGACGTGTAGGGTATGTCAGTCTGCCTGTGGGGATCTATGTTATGTATGTAACAGTGTGTTTTGCCACCTCAGTACCATATAAACCATCTCTTAGAAACTACCTTACCATTTTGCTAGCTATTATCGTATGCAAGATTCTTATATAAACAACGATTAAAACAGTTTAACATATGCAACATAATACATGTGCTTAAAACATACTACCTGCTTAAAACAGTTAGGCGTTTGACAATTGACCATATTAGTTAAGTTAGGTTAAGTTATATTACAGACCCCATAAGTGTATCTTTCACCACAAAAAGTGTTCCAACACTACACAATCATCATACAGAGTTTTCAACAAACACCTACACCAACATCGGAGGTTGTGTCTTCAAGCGTGCCCCTGCTTCCACCTCACCCTTCTTTGTGTTAACCGGTGAACGCAGAATATGTGCGGTGTACTTGGACCGCAGCTTATTGATCTCCCCTTCTTTAGCGCGCCAGTGCTTACTGAATTTGCAGTCAAACGGTACATGCAGCCCCATGAATCTCTCCATGTGTCTCATTAGGTATACACCACAATCCGTCCCATTACCAGATGTGCCCCACTCTACATCCAGCCTATGTACTTCTGCCCCTCCGATCTTTGCAGCCTTCGGATGCTCGATGCCTTTAAGGAACTCCACAAACATGTGTTTCTGTAAAAAACATTGTTTTAAATCAACAAGGTTTTATTATATATCCTTTCAAATTATCTATAAAAACTTACATATTTGTTTACAGTATCCTTTTTGTGAAACTGAGGATGATCCTTGCATGTTCGTCTCCCTCGCTTTTTGTCATTATCAATCAGCATTATGGCAATATTCTTCAGCTCAAACACCAATAAGTAGAAGTGGGCCCTTTCAAGGATCGGGAAAAAGACGATATCATATCGTTTGAAGTCACGGTTGCTCTCATACCGAGGTACTGCAGCCAACATCGCTGCTGTAAACCGTGAACTTCGTCTTTCCAGATCACACTTTCTGTCATTAAGCATCCATGGAACCTAATTTTTTGGTCAACAAAATAAAAAGAAGTTGTCATTGTCACTTACATAACATATGTAACCCAATGTTTGCATTTTAAATTACGTACCACTGCGTTTGTCCCTACAAACAAACGTAGAGGTGCGCCGTCCGATTTCAACCTCTCCTCGTAGTTTAAAACATCCACCCAACAGTCAACAATCACATCCATTACCTGCTCCCCCGGCTTCAACGTTTTGAACATGCGACGTGTGGCTTCCACGTCACATAAACTTCTAAATAACACCTCACTGTTGTCATTTAACCAAGAAAGATTTAGGAAGCAGTCTTATAAGTTCCTAAAAAAAACATTGTCTTACTTTGCAAGGGCATTATCTATCTCCTCAGCTGGTATGTCTATATTTTTTACCTCTTCCTCACGCTCTAGACTGCAAAAAATCATAAAACCAGACAACAAATGTTACACATGTTACAGCATGTCAACATCTTATTAACACATACAATGTTCAAATTAATTACCGGGTTTTTATGGCTACCCTCCTTCTTTCCTCAGAACCACACAACATATTCAACGGATCCTCGTCCCTGTAAACAAAGTTCCACACCATATCATCATCCTTTGTGACGCCCTCTCCCAAATCTACCCCCCCTTATGTGAAACGGTGACTTATGAACATATGTGACATTCCTTTCACGTAGGGGGTTTCGCTTGGTTGCATCCATCTTTGCAATCATTGACTGACGCATTGCCAATGTCATGTTGTCCTCATCTACCTCCAGGCTAACACCAACCCCATACTCATTGTAAACTTGAGTCTGTGCGTCATATAAAGTGACGGGCGGCACCAACGGATACACCGGTTTTGTATTACATAGTGATCCACCAACCCAACCCGCTTCTAAATATCCAAAATAAGTATTATCAGCAGAAATGTATGAAAACTAAAATTACATTACAATTTTACTTATGAACTAACCTATAACATCATCAGCTTTCGCCTTTCCACGCGCCTTGCTCACATCCAGGGGTGTGTCACCTAATATAAATAAAAATAATGTTACACATGTAACAGTTATATGACTACCCTTTTCAACATTTTTAACACTCCAAAAATAGCCTAAATCTAACCTGTTGATCCCACATTCTCCTTCTTATCAAGTTTTGCCTTCGGAGCCACACTGGCACAATCTGTTACGTATGTCACAACTATGGTTAAGTGAGTAATCGGTTCCAGCGGTTCAACATTGTTAACATGGAAAGTTGATACCTGTTACACCTTGTTGGTCCTCCAGAACACCTTCCATTTTTTGACCCATTGTGACAGCTTCTGTAAGATAGACATTAAAAACGGTTGTATCATTACACATGTTAATAATTTTATACTTTGAAAAACAACATCAATCTAACCTGTTGACCCAACAACCTCCTTCTCATCAACTATTTCATTGACTTTCGCACCGCCAGAACCTGTAACGTATGTCACAACTTTTGTTAGCTGAGTAATATGTTCCATCGATTCAACATTGGTAGCATGTAGAGTTGATACCTGATTCACCTGCTTTGTCTGTCAAACCACATTCCATTTTTTGAGTCATTGTGACACCTTCTGTAACATAGACATTAAAAACTGTTTAAAACGCAGACAATTATCTAACATTTTTGTATTGGCATTTTAAGAACTGTATTCAAACCCGACTCTCCCGGATCTGTTGGTTCTGGTTGTGTAAGGCCAAAGCTAAACGTTGGCGCATCGTTGCCATCTGGTGTTGACATATATGGAAATATCCAGGTCATTCCTGCAAATGTTTAACCAAATATAATTTATTGACCGTGTTGTGTATTCTAAACATATATAGTTTTTCTTTTTCATCGTACCTGCTTCTTTTTGTTTCCCTGCTTCACCAACCTGCTTGCCCCTATCACTCGATTCTGCCGTATGCACCTGTACTCCTGTACGACAATTCCGTATCCGCCCACATTACATAATTGCTTTACTATCAACACAATCAAATGACTTTACAATACCTGTTTCAGGTTGTTGCCCCTGTTCATCATTTCCCTCTGACTGAACTGTATTTGTTGTAGCGTTTGCGTTTGTTACGTACCCTGCTTCACATTATCAACATACCTTATAACACAATCATATCATATGAGGTATACATGTACCTATAAATTTTACAATATCATACCTGACTGATTATTGCTGAGCGTGGTCACCTCTGCTTCACCTGTTTTATCCTCTTCCATTTGTTCGTCTGCTTTTGTGTCTCCAATGTTCACACTTGATTCAACTTTCCTCTCGTCTGCAGCGTCTTCTGGCGTTATAGCGCCGCCTTAAGATATCGTAACATACGTCACCATACAACAATCTTAACGCAATTCTATATATTAGCAATTTTATACTATTCCACTGCATACCTGTTGGTTCGCTTTGCGTTGAAGCCAATGTTTGTGTGATCACCACTTCGTGTAATATCTCACTTGTTGGCGCATCCGTTTCTGAAACAACAATATTATCCCGTGTATAAAGTTAATTCACATTTCATATGTAATCAATTTTCAAAATTTTGGTTACGTGATTTACATGTTTATTAACAAGAATCCAGTTTTTACCTAATTGTTCGCTTTGTGTTGCTGCCAACGTTTGTGTGCTCAGCAATTCCTCTTCATTGTCATTTGGTACCACATTGTCTGACACATTTGCAACAACTTGTCGGCCGGCATCGACATCTGCATAACCACATAACATTACAATCAACACCTTGCCTTATCTGAATACTATGCGTATGTAACAGCACATACCGTTGCTACTCTGCTTACCTTCTTGTTGTAGGTCCCCTGAATGTCCTGCTACATGCTGCTCATGTTTCCCCTCTTCACTAACCTCAGCAAATTTGCTGGTTAAATTCTTGGCCAGATCTTCATTTCCTGTTAACAGATGTTAAAGACATAACTAGTCAAACACAATGTTATTAACGATTGGAATGTGCGTAGTGTTTTTTTACCTGGACTTTTGAAAATCTCCTTCCCTTCTGTTTCTACCACACCTGTTGTTTGTCCGTCATTTTTTTGCTTTTCACTGTCATGCAGAATCTTTCTGTATTGGCTTACTATTGGGCTTTCAAATGCCCCCCCCCCCTCGTCCACCGCGCCATCGCCGTTTTTCTTTTTTGAGCACGTAACTGGCGACTTGTTCAGCGGTGATTCACCCAAACTAACACCATCATCCTCATCTTGTTGTTTCTGGTTGCTTGGTCCAGCCTTCTCTGCTGATGTAACATACATATATTCAATGTTGGGAATTAATGTATTTAAACTTTACCAAAATATATATTCCTCATAAACATCAAACTTACCTGCATCCAAGGTGCTGCATTTACTTAATGCTGCTAAAACACAGGAGATTTCTCCACCTGCTTTTACACACGCAACAGCTTCGGCCTCATTCGCCTTCACTATGTCTTTAATGAAAGCATCATACCTAGACTTGACAGCCACAACTTCTTCTCTACCTGGATACTCCTCATCTAACTTGCAGATGACCGATTCAACCTTCTTTTTCGTTCTAATCAAAACATCTACTAGATCCCCGACACTTGCTACCCTTTCCTGTTTTTGATATTCGTTACCTGTTAGTATAATATTTATATGTAATACACGAAACGTACATAGCTAATACACAACATGTTACAAACCTTGATACTTGGTTCATCTAATCCAACCTTCAAACCCTCGTACGAAGTCAACGGTTTCTTAGGACCCCTACCGAAACCGCCTCCTTTTATTTCAATCCTTTCTCGTTCTCTTAACCTTTGGAATGTCCAAAAACTCATAGGAAGCATTGACGAATCAATATCTATACCTTTGCATTTAAAACTATCCACGTATAACAGCTGCAAAATAAATGTTGTAAACAAGTAAAGAAACTCTGTTAATACTACACTATGTCACTATGTAACATACGTTAAAAATAATTTACCGTCAACAAGGTCAATGGGCCTGTAAAAGGTGGATCCAAACTGTCTCGTCTCCAACCATTTTTACAACTCCTTAGAACCTCCACTACTAACTCACACCAGTCCAGCCCGCCAAAATCCAAGTCATCCGTCAAATAGTCCAGTATATTGTCCTTCAAACTCCCTTGTTTGTGGCAGTCAACCATGATCGTATAGAAGCACATCATAAAATCCATACGAAAATTAAAATCATCCTCACCATTGGATTCTTTCTCAATCATATCAACCATTTGCTTTGGAGATATAAATCTGCTCGGCGGGTACCTCTTCTTCCAGTTAGATATCCCTTCATCATGCGCGTCCCTACACTCCAGCGCATTGAAAGACACCCCTCCAATTGGAATACCGAGTATCTTGTGCACAACCTCAGCATCAATGGCAATTGTCACAGACGGCAAGGTCAACTCCAAACTATCCGGGTCAAAGTTATCAACAACATAATGCCCTAACTTCGCTGGTATCCCATCCATTTTCAGACTAAGCAGGCGGCCGAACCCCATTTCCTTCACTGCTAGGCGTTGTTCGTCACTTAGTATTTGTATGCACCTTGTAAACTGTGTTGGTGATGATCTAGTACGTATTCCCAGCCACTCGTTCAACTTTGATGTTTTGCGCTTCTTACGAGACTCTACATCAGCGTTCAACATTCTCTCCGCCCTCTTACGTTTATTTGGCTTTGTTGGTTCGACTTTTCTGCCCCTTGGTTTTTCAGATGATATCTCTATCGCACGTGCTTTTGATCGGGTTATCCTAACCGGCGAGCTTGATGACACATCATACACAGGTACGGCTTGTTTACCTGTTACACATGTAACTATTAAAAGTTCCTACATATTTACTACAAATAGCATTGTAAATCACATTTTTATTATGTACTGTAAAACCAACCTTTCTTTGCTCTGGTTTGAACTGCTTCACATGCTAGCTTTTTTCCTGCTTTTGCAAAACATATATTTTAGGATACAGGAACACCATATTGCTAAACTAGAACATCTAAAACTCATTTACACACGTAACAGGAAAAGTATCCAAAAAACATTTAATACAAACCTTTATTTTTAGCCGCTTGTCGAAGACGTCTGTTACAAAAGAAGGAAGGCCTCTCGGCTGCACACATAAGACACCAATTACCCAAGTAAACCTTAGCATTATACATAACATATTGTGACAATGTATTCTTAATATCGACCCTTACCCTTATGCGCCTTCACGCTCGACTCATCATCATCACTCTTTTCTGCACCAGAAAAGTCCGCATCGCTATCAGCTGACGCTTGAATGGATGTTTCTTCTTCCTCGTCATCATCTGAAGCTTTCGCTCTAGATGGCCCGGGATCAGCATCCTGACAATCTTTCACGACTCTTTTACACAGCCTCTTTAAATTGACAAGCGGTGTGTCTGAATCATAATCTACCATGACAACATTTATATATAAAACATTCTCATTTATAAAACTAAAAATACAACCACATCACACTATAATTACAGTTCTATAATCTATAAAGGAAAATATCCTAATTACTATCCATAATGTATGTAACACCTACCTAGTTGACGTTTTGCTTCTTCATGGCCACTAGTTGATCTGCTCTTGTGCTTAACATGCCTTTTTGATGTGGTATCATCAGACAAAATGACAACTTTTCTTTTCCTCCTGTTTCAAACAAAGTATATACGTATTCAACTTTTAATTTTGCGATTATTGTGTCACAATCATAACATACCATGTCATTTTACAGTGAATAAAAAACAAATCCCAAAACCCCCAATTCAGAACATATCTACTGTTCCAAATTCAAAAACCTCCAAACTCAAGGATTTTTTACACCCAACTCGAGAACCCCCAAATGTTTTATAGAAAATAATAATGGTTGTAATGCTAAATAAAAACATTAAACACCTACCTTTTTGAATTTTTCTTCGAACCAAACCGTCGTTTAAACGATGATATGCTCCACATGAACGACCTCATCCTTTCGTTGATGTGTAATCACTGACGATTGTTCGTTGTTTCTTCAAAGAACGTTGCTTTGTAATGAGAATACAGTGTTTGTAGGATGCTTTAGAAGAGAGTACAGGGCTCGATAATTTGAATTTGGGATGTTTGTATAAGCAAGAAGAGAGAGGGAGATGTTATTGATAGAGAGAGGGAATGATAAGACGTGTTCTGATGTTGCATGCAGTAACCAACTAGTAGCCCATGCCAAATTACTCAACTACCCTTCCTCATACCTCTCTCCTACTTTAATGTCCTTTCTTGTATTATAATATTTAGATTCAATCCACACCCTCCATCTTGTTTGATCAAGGGCTCACATTGAGTTTGCAAGGTTTTCTCAACTTTTTGTGGTTTCCATTTTAACCATCCCCTATATATATATATATATATATATATATATATATAACTTCCTAAGGTTTTTACTTGCACACTTGTGATTTCGACTTTTGTCAATTACTTGCTTCTGTGTTTTTGTTGATGATTCATAATTTCTTTATTTTTATTAACATCTAGGACTATCTTCATGGGAGGGTTATTGAGCATAAATTATCCTACACACACTCAATCATTTCATATTCAACATACTCAATCTTGCAAGCGACTCAAGACATCCTCACACTTCTCGGATGATAAGCCTCGATTAATTCCCGCTCTTCCTGATGAAATATCTCTTCAGATTCTTGCCAGGCTTCCCAGATTTTTCTATTTGAATTTGAAGGCAGTATCGCGCAGCTGGAAAGCTGCGTTAACAACTTCAGAAGTATTCAAGATCAGGAAACAACTGGGTACCACAGAAGAATGGCTCTACATTATGACCAAGAATCAAGGTGATTATGGAATTTGCTGGCACGCGTTGGACCCGGTTTCTAAAAGATGGCAGAGATTGCCGCATATTCCTAACGCACGTGTAGAAGATGGCTGTAAACCAGACTCATCGGGTTCTCGGATGTGGAACATGGTAGGGTCGAGTATCAGAGTTGCGGATGCCATGAGGGGATGGCTTGGACTAAACGACGCTTCAGATCAAGTCTCGTATCGTACTTGTGCTATTGCAGCTGTTGATGGCTGCCTCTACATGTTAGGAGGGATGTCAGTGTCTAGAGTTTCAAGTTTGACCCATGTTTGGAAATACGACCCGGTTTCAAATTGTTGGAGTGAAGCAAACCCCATGTCCGTTGGTAGAGTTTATTGCGAAACCGGAGTTATAAACGATAAATTGTTTGTTGTTGGCGGCCTTAGCTTGGCTCGTGGTGATGTTGATGGTTACAGTTTAACACCACTACAGTCCGCAGAAGTTTTTGATCCCCAAACCGGGCTGTGGTCAGAAATACCAAGCATGCCATGTGTAAAAGCAAAAGCGATAGCAACTGCGTTTTAAGCAGATTTTTCTTTTGAGCCGTATACAACAGGATTGGCATCTTACAGAGGGAAACTATATGTTCCTCAGAGTTTATATCACCGGCCGTTTGTCATTGGTGTTGGCGGTGAAGTTTATGATCCTGAAACAAATTCATGGGTCGATATGCCAACGGGCATGGGTGAAGGTTGGCCCGCTTGCTTAGGAGGGGGAACCAAACGGAGTGTGATTGTTGATGGTGATCTATATGCGCTGCATCGTGGGCATTCTTCAGAAGGTGCAAAAGTAAAAGTTTATAATCATCAGAATGATTCTTGGAAAGTGGTTGAAGGAGACATGCCTTTATGCGAGGGCTCACCATATCTACCCACAGTTTTATTCGGGAAGCTTCATGTCGTCACTGTAGATGATAACGATAACATTGTAGTAATGCGGGCTGAAAAAACGCGATGGTTTGGCTGCATCATTAGAGGAAGGAGATTCTGTATCAATGACGATTTCTGAATCATATATCTGGAATGTGATTGCTTCCGGTAATTTTCGTTTTGGAAGGCTTGAGGGCTGTCAAAATCTTGATGTATAAGTTTTAGAAACAATGGTATGTGAGAGCCGCATAATGCATCTCTTTCTAACTACTTTTGATTATGGTTATGGCCTATGTACAAATCTAATATGGCGGTTGGTTGGTTTTTGAAACGAACGTTACCTCTTATATAGAAGTTTACTATGCGAGAAGTGTTTTAAATCTTCAACACGATCATTTTGAGGATTTAAGATGATGCAAATAGTAACTACTCTGTAAACTTCTTTAAATCATCACTAGTTATCAATCTATATATCTTTATCTATATATAACATTATTAAGGAAACTTGATGTATCAAATGGTAATTTTGTCATGGATACAAGTTTTGAAGCAACATGTACAATTGAGTTAAGCTTGTTTGATAGGGGTATAATAGTCAACAACCTTTAATTTAAGATGCCAAATGGGACTTTTTTTTGTAAATTTACCTACCCTTTTATTCACAATCTAAAGATTTCATTCCCATTTTAACCCTATGCTCCTTTCACCATCCCCTCTCACGCATCATATCTATTGAAGATGTAAGGTCTGGAAATTGAAGGCAGTAAAGAGTAAATTTAAGATACCATCTCTCCCCCTTCCTTTTATCTTACAGTTACACCCAACACATTCATATATGTGTGAGAGAGAGAGAAAGAAAGAGGGGGGGGGGGGGGGGACGGGGACCCAGCTGCTTGTGATCCTTCTTGAGACTAAAGGAACATACGGTAATCTGAATTTAATTACAGTGTTGTAGGGTGTATGTCAATTTGCTATTTTTATCACATTTATTCAGGGAGGATTAAACGAGTCTGTGAAACAGAGCTGGGAATCGTATCTCACTGCTGCAGAACGCAACATGTTATGAAACTCTAACAACATTCTTTTTTCTATTTGTGCAAGACATTATTTTTTGTTGATTCCTTATGTAACTGATCGTCCAACAATCATATTTGAGCCGCATCCTGCAAAATTGAGAGGAATCCACCTGTACTATTGCTGTTGTATGTCTATATTTCTAATTATAGATGTCCCAAATATGACTCACTTGATTGACATGTTCATTATTAAAAAGTGTCAATAGGTCGGCTCCACAAGACCGATCTGTTTATACCTGTATTAAAGATTACCTTCTTTGACATGTTACTTGCCTATTTATTTTATGGGTATATATTTGTATTTTCTGACAGGTGGTCGCTTTTATGGATTGGCCGGTCTCGGCTCAGTCACATAGGCAGGATATCATTCAGGATCTCCACACCACCTCTAGTGATTAAAAAAGGGGTGATGTTCACTGAGGGATGATAAGGTAACAGTTAACTACCTTTATTAATAAAAGCATTGGTTTGTGTTGAATTGAATAAGTGAATGAAAGACACTTAGTGAGTGTTTATGATAAAAATGAGTTTCTGTGTTTTCTCTCATTGTGTGAGTTACTAGACCATCCTATGCTGATTCAATTCTTGGCCGACTTTAGTGGTGATCTTAGGAACCAAAAATGATCCAAGTGGTGTAACTGTATTTTGGCTTGAGTTTGGAATCGCCCTACGTGAAGCTTGGTGGTGAATTTGTATTTCGAGTGACCCGTCGCCTATCCTTTTCTTTTAAGTTTCAGATTTTCTTTCCGTTACGTATTTACTTTCCTATCAATTTATTTACAAATCAAGGTTTCAAGGCATAGGTTTAGTGCTTAACAGTTGACATCTGCTTGCTCAATTTAACAATGTTTGGTAGGCCTACGGTATTCAATCTTCAACCTATAATTCTATATTCAGCATGTTTTTTTTTGTGCTTTTTTTTTCAATTGGACATAACTAAGATTTAATTTTTTGGGGGGAATTAAAATTTGATATCATATATCATTTGTCAATGGTAAAACTTAATTCTTGTACAAATCCTACATTGAATAGAGTGGGCTTAGCTTTCCTATAGATGAGTGATGTAATATAATGTAGTACCAAGTTTATGAAGGTCTGTGCACTGAACCAAGCCTCTTATGTTAGCCCTGTTTCCTTTTCATTCCCAATGAAACAGTTATTGTCTGAAGCTAGCCTCCAACTGTCTAAACTAGAAGACCAGTTTTACTGAACCAATGTTATGGCCCACCTTAGTTGTTTTATACATGAGAACAACTGAACTAGAGGACCAGGTCCTAACACTATTTACCAAGCTTCTATTTCTTAAATTCCAAAGGATCTATGCCATGATCAAACTCCAAACCTTTGGCATGTTGTAATGTTCTGTGTATTTCTTCTTGTTTTTTTTTTGCATTATGTGAAGATGTTATGGTCCTTTTGACCTCATAAGAGGCTTTTTCGAAAACTAATCTGCTTAGTTCTTTTAGAATTGATTGATAGGCCTTTGTGTGTTGATATTACTTGATACTTGGCTATACAATTACGTGAGTTAGGTCTCTAACCTTTTTATAGTTTTTTCCTTGGTGTTAACGGTTAACCCCTGCCTACCCTCCCATATCATTCCGCAATCTACGTCTTGCCAAACTTTATTAGCACTTGTAATAGTACCCTACCGCATCGCGCACCTACTAGAAAAATACATCCTCACTTTTAGCTATTCATACGCGACAAAATTCCCATTGTTGGATTTTTTTAAAGTAAATACGCGAGTAGTTTCTTGGGATATTGGATATGGTAACTGGTTAATGTATGTTTGAGCCTTGAGTAAATATGATTTAGTTATGTATGTTTTAATATTTTATTGGTCAAAGATTAGTTTTATGTTTTTCTAACCTTTTTCTTTGTAATATAGAAAAACTTGGATAGGGATAAAGGTTATAAGAGTTTGTTATGGTTGTATACTCTTACAGATCATAGAAATGAGAAATTGAGGTCAAAGTCAACAATATAAGTCAAAATATTATGTCTTGCAGATTTGACGACTGTAGCACCATGAGAAGTTGATGGAACAAGATCATCAACTAGTGTTTCGTTGTCCATGTATCTTCTGTCTCGTAACCAATTATCCCTAACTTGGTATCTTTATACTTGTTTTCATTCAGAATTGTGATGTTTGACTTAGCAACATAGCTTATATAGTTTTTTGTTTATTTATTTTTAAGTCAAAAGGTAATGTTGCAATCTTCTTAGGACTTCATGGGAAGTAAATTATTGCAATTTTTTATGGGTCTGGGGAGGTATTTGGTTTTATTTATATTGAATTATTAATTATTAATTTGGTTTAGGTTCTCTAATTTGAAAAAGTACACCAATAGTCCCAAATTGTGCATAATCATAACGTAAACAGCCCCTGAAAAGGGTTTGAAACTAGAATTCGTGTCTTGCCAAAGTTTCGTACACCCATTAACCGAACTCGACATCAGGTTAGTCATGTTTGTTCATGAGTGGATCAAGACTGCTTTAATATCACTTGATGTGTACAAGATCAGTTAAGCAAACAGTAGAATAAAGAATATATTAAGCTTAATTCCACATTTTTTTATCCTAAAACAGGGCTGTGGTTAGATATACCAAGCATGCCATGTTCAAACGCAAAAGCGTTAGCATATGAGGTTTACACTTATTTAGGTAAACCGGTTGCAACAGGATTGGCATCTTATAGAGGAAACTTATATGTTCCTCAGAGTTTATATCGGCGGCCGTTTATCCATGATGCTGGTGGTGAAGTTTATGATCCTGAAACAAACTCATGGGTCGATATGCCAACCGGCATGGGTGAGGGTTGGCCTGCTAAGTAATCGGTAACCAAATCCAGTGTGATTGTTGAGGGTGATCTGTATGCGTTGGACCTTTCAAGTTCTGTAGAAAGTGCTAAAATAAAAGTATATAATCATCGCGATGATTCTTGGAGTGAAGGAGACGTACCTAGATTGCTGAGTCATATGATATAATTCTACTCACGGGTTTGCTCAGGAAGCTTCATGTCGTCGCTAAAGATGATAACGGTAACATTGCAGTATTGCGGGCTGATAAACGAGAAGATATGATTGCATCATCAAGTGAAGGTACTTCTAAAAGTGATGTACCTAATATTTGGAATGTGACTGCTTCCAGGAATTCTGGTTCTGCCAAGCCTGTGAGCTGTCAAAACCTTGATATATGAGTCGTTCATAACCAACAATATGCTGAGAACTGCAAGAACCGTATAATGTATTTGACTATTTGTATCTATTGCTTTGAGCTTGGAACACAAGCCGGCTATGGAACACAATATTTTATGCATCATGTATAAGTGTATTATGTGGTTCATCACGGTTATCAACATATTGGTCGTTTAGAGAAGTCTTTAGAATTGTCTATGCGATCTTAATTAGGGATTTGTTAGACGTAAACAACTACTAAACTAATTTATGCTGACTTCATTCTATGTACTATTTAACCGGCTACATTTATGACCTATTTAGCCCATTAACAACTCAAAAACTTATATACTTCCTGATTCATTTAGATAAATGGGTTACGTGAGTTGTGTTTAAGTTACATATTTTTAGTGTCGATCAGTGTATGAATAGACACCGTCTACGGTTTTGTCAATTCCATTGTTAACCGAGCTAGATTGACACCCTTACTAAAATGTATGACTTGTCGTCATGTGTTCAATCCATGTGCTAAAATTAGGAGTTAGAAAGTTTTCATGTGCTAAAACTAGGAGCTAGAAGTTTTTGAGTAGATCTTAATTTCTTCGGAACCCGTTTTTACATGAACACCGTTGGACCAATGTTATGAACAAAATGGTAATTATTAATCAAGATTAAGATAGAAGACGTAAGAATCACAAAGAAAGAGAAGGGTAAACCCTATCAATACCTAGTTGTCATTCTCGTTTCAACAGATCCTTTAAGTACATATGTGAGCTAACCGAGTAACCCTCCTAACTACCACCACTACTACAATACAAACTCCTAACAATTGCAACTTGTCTAATATTTAGTAATTTCAAATGATATGTAGTTCCTGACCTCAAGAAATTATGAATGTTGTAAGAGAGCAGTGAGCAGGACCCGTGTAAGCCGACAGAAATATCTAAATGCAGCATCAGTAAGTTAATGCTAAGAATCCAACCCTTGTGAAGTTGTTTGCCTTTCCAGAATTGTTGACCTGAGTCTTGACAGTGCTAAATAGATCCTATGAACGTTGTGTGCCAACTGGTTAAATTTCATTTCTTCAAAAAGTTGTGGTTCACCTCTGAACCAGCCAATGTGTTGATCATAGCCCTCATAGTTGCAGAAGGTAGAGTTAGATATAAAATGGATCAGATATAACAAAATGTTTTTCATATTGAAAAGATGGCACATTAAAGTTGACCGATTTTGTCCCTTGCACAGGTCAACTGTTATGATATCGTTGCGAGCTAAATTGGCTTCTCCGGTGTTTATTTGCGTCTTTAATTCCATCCCTTTTTATTAATTATTAATCCTGACTTTTAGAAGCTCTTGAAAATCATGCTAATAATTATATCCACTAGATTAAGGATCGAGGACAACCAGCTAACCATGACTTGAATGTTTGTGGGCCCACTAAGTAGGGTCGTCTCGAGAATTGTTGAAAGTCCAAAGGCCCAGGGCAAGCATAAAAATGGGTCCCTTAAAAAAAATTTAAAAATTTTCTTGGGCCCTAGTCAGTCGCCTCCGCAGGGGACCCCTTCTCCAGGCCGGCCCGACCACTGATGTAGTATGCGGTGTCCATAATTACCTAAGAAAGTCTCCAAATGCTAAGGTAAGCTTACCATTCATGACCAAATGGATTTTGAAGTTTAGATCTTTTGTGAAGTCCCTAACAAAATGATCAGTAAGTTGTGGAGTGTTAAGTAGTCAACATTGAATTGCATTGTTTGTAAAGTTTGTGGTTCTAAGATTGTATAATCCTCTCAAACTCAATTTATAAGGTTCACTAAAACTGCTAGTTGACCTGGTTTCACATATGAGTTGACTTTATCAGTCACCGTTCACCCTGGTAACTTTGTTACAGTTTTTTCAACTCTTAAATTGCCACACCCTTTTCTTTAAGCATAGTATCATAAGAATATGTAGCCATAAGCTTGTAACTCCCAATAATTGTCTTCATCACTAGTTGAAAACTTTGAAGTAGTATCTATCAGGTAACGTCATCCTGTTTCGTAGAAAGAACTTGTTCAAAAACAAGTACGCGTGAATGCCTGATTGTCTATCTATTATGGTTTTGCTAACTTCTTAGCATTCTCCTAATCATAATGCGGTTTAAGACCCCAATAGTACATCCATTCCGTCTGTGCTGCATATGCACCATTTCTTTCTCTTTTTAATAATATCTGTCTATAGCACATAATTCTTGTGAAAACCTTATATCAGTAGCTTTACTTTCCCGTTTGAAGATGTTGAATGTCAAAAACTCTTGCAATCCGGCGCAGTTATATGATATAGACTTCTTACTCTACCATGACATAGATCAACAATCTCTTTTCCAACCATGTGATAAATTCCTGCAAAGTTGTGAGCCTCACAAATTTCCTTCCCCAAAGCAAGTTGTTCAATTGCGAACTGTTAGGGTGGTGGGAATCGTCCGATTTCCCTAGAGTTCCCCGGATGCCACATCAGTTTTCTACCAGTTCCCAGATTGCAGAGAACTGTCCCAGAATTTATGGTTATCATATCTCACATTAGTCCAATACTTGTAGCCCAGTTGGTTGATGGCCTAAAGTTTCTTATGGGAGGCTTGGGTTCAATTCCCACTAACTACATTTGGAGGACATTGGTGGAGGGGAAATGAGGGATGACCCGGCCATTGGCTTGTGTTCGAGTCCTGATCCCGACCGGTTTTACCGATTATTTCACTGTCGTGCCTTCGGGCGGGTGAGTGGTCGGGTTTTCCCGGGAATTGGTGGCCCGGGTACTCTCGAGTACCTGATTCGTCAAAAAGGTGCCCGAGAGTGCTCGGAAATTGATTCGTTGGCCGTTAAAAAAAAAATCATATCTCACATTAACATTGGATAAAAAATAATTAATATATCTTCAAAAGTGGTATTTGTATTAGAGTGGTGTCACATTTTATAGACCCCTTCCTTTTATCCAACTTTTGTAAAATGGAGACAATCGTGAGAGTTTTATGGTTAAATTGGGTCCGAGTCAAAATGAGTTTTGACCAAAACAAGCTTGGGTCAAAGCAAACCATTTTTTAAAAAGTATATTACTTTGATAAAATGTTCTACTTTAAATTAGTTGCTGTAGACAAAAAAAAAAAAAAAAAAAAAAAAAAAAAAGAAGGAATTAAAACAAATTCACCAGGTGCATTTGCTATCATAAGTCATAACATATAGTTTTAAAAAGTGCAAAGACAATTTATATAATATAATTATAAGAACCAAAGGTTTTGTGCAATAGGTTGTTGTAAAACAAACATACCAAAGACTCGGCAAAATTTTGAAAAATGTTGCTTGCTTACCTTGGGCGCCAAGTTTTAATCCTCATCCAATCTTTTCCATTTTAATTAATTACCTTCAATCCCGGCATTAACTAACCTTGAACAAAAATGAGAGATAATTATGGTAGGTTAATCAAATCTTTGGCAATCCAATATTCGAATTTAATTACATACGGATCTATCCACAAGCCGACCCGGCCATGGGTATTGAATGAGTAATATGTTGTATTTTGGGGCCTAAAGCCCTCCTTCTTTTATAATCTTGGGCTATACATGCATGCAGCTTAATTAGGGTTTCCTCGTTATAAATAATAAAGTCTCCTAGCTCTCTCTAGCTATACCATCGTGGTCTTCACTTGAATTTGCAAGCAGAAGGTAATAGCTAAACTTAATTAAGATCAACGTACACTTAATTGTTTCCCTTTCTTTAATTTTCTCATACGTACAGTTGGAATTTTTTTTTTCCAGATCGATAATGGCATGCAACAACAGGTCTGGAATGTCAGCTTCTTCTGAGCAGATGATACCGCTGACTCTTTTCACCGGAGGCCGATGGGTGCGAAAGAATAACGGCGTGACTGGGCAATATATGGGACAGGGTGTAATTAAACGTCAGATAATGGTTCCAGAAAATTTAACTTATTCGTTGTTGATCAATCATCTGCGACAAGTAGTGCCTGATCAATTCCTTGGGCGAATGCCACGCATCATTTATAAATGCGTTTGCCCGTACACGGGGTTGGAAGCCATCGAACTTTCCGACGAGGCAGATATGGTGGGTTTTATGTTTCATGTGAGAAGGCAGAGAGCTTCATCCAAGCCCATTGAGTTGTGTTTTGAGCTTCATCCTCGAGTGCAATAACCATATATGATCTCCGGTCTCACTTGAATCTAGATTAGGCTGATGATTTTATCCGAATATCAACTTCCATCGATCGGGTGTTTAGCTTTTGTTTTATTTATTTTTCTAGTGTGTGGATTTACGTTTACTCCTTTCTTTTCTTTCATCATATTTATAATTCCCTAGCTAATTTCATCGGTTGTTTAAAAGTGGGCTGTGATAAATTATTTATATTTGGTTGCATTCATTCGTCCGTCAAGTTTAACCATCCAACTGATGGATGAAGTGGTTGCATGCCGTTTCTGTTTATCCTCAAAGATTTTGCCACTGTGAAAAAGCAATATGGCATTATGACGCATGGGTGGGTATCTGGTAATACATTTAGATTGCTGTTTCTTGTAATAAAATTAACAAAGGACCTGCCAGAAGCAGATGAGTGTGTCACATATTGGTCACGTAAAGATGTTTTTGTTGCTAAGGTGCATGTTTTTCTAGTTTTTTTTTATTTAATGAGGCTCAAATTAGTTTTATTTAATGAATTATTATGTGATCTATAGTATGATTAGACAAACATAAACAATTAGATTCCTTTCATGACATTGGCAGACTATTCAAGTATCTTGTGGTACGTAACAACATTGATATAGTTATGGCAAAGCCAATGATACAAAATTTGACAAATGTGTTGTGACCCGTTGGACTGGTTTCATATTTAGTATTTCATTTATTCCTTAAGCATTAGGCGGTTGCTTTTTAGGCATGTCTCTTTGTTCTTGGGACATTCAAGTTTGAAACTCTTGCAATGATATATAATGTTTTAATCAGGCTTGGGATACCTAGTCCTAGATAGTAGTTTTAGTAACTAAAAATCAGTCCCCATTGTATGACACCAACAGAGACTGAAGGTCACTCTCCGATACATAAACATTCAGTCTTCAATTTGTCCCCCGGTACCAAATTTTGGGTTTTATATCTAGTCCCCACTTTACTGGTTAATTTTGGGCTAATCGCTAAATTAATTGGTGGCGGTCCAGGGTTGTAAAAATCGCGATTAATCACCGATTAGTCAGACCAAATTGGTCCTAGTCAGACCTAAAAAAAACTTAAAATTAGGTCAAAAATGAATTCGAACGGGTCAAAACTGGAGCAAATCGATCAAATCAAATAAGTTCTTACCTAAAAATTGGATGATAATCCATAATTTAGAACCAAAATTGATGAAACTTCATGAACCATAGTTGCGTCTCATGGTTCTGTACGATGAAAGAAGGAATGGGAGGAAAAAACGGGATATGGTCAACGATGGAGGTGATTAAGGTTATTTAAGTTTAGGTATTTTAATATTTAACCCCATCCATATTCACTAGTTTATATTTGACTCCTAAACTTCTAAAATTTATACGTATAAGGTATAAAATTAACATTACATATGTATATATTTGGAAAAATACATATATAAATCCAATCCGATTAATCCCGATTAATCCCTAGTCGGTATCCCACCGGCCGACTAGCACCTAGCGAGTTCTGCAACCTTGTGTGGGACAAGTCCACAAGTCTCAAGTGGTGCTAGCCATCCAGTTCAAAACGTCAATATAAAATTCAAAGAACCCCTGTATAAGTCTCACTTGTATGTGTATTTATATAAATGTAAAAGTAACCATTCTAAAAATACACAAAAACATTTTTATACAAATACCCTAACTTGTAGTGAATAATTGGTTGATCTTTTGGATGTGTTGTCTCTTCGTGATTCCCTACAAAAACAAAGTATATTGGCAGTACAAACAACCCTGTGAAAATAAGTTAAATTCCATGAGGAGAGACAAGTACTAGAATAAAAAACAACACAATGCACTCCATTTTTTACTATCACTTGGAAGCAATGTCTAATCTAACTTCATTGATGTTTTCTTGTTAATCTTAATTGATTTTTTCTTGTTAATCTTGGCTGGACTTTTCTGCCTTTTTCTTTCTTCTTGTCAACAGAAAGTTGAGGAGAGCAAAGAAACAAAGATGAAAGACCTACTCAACTTTTTAGACCATAATGATATGTACGTGCAAACCATGGCATCCCATACCATATGTAATAAATATACATGGTTATCAATCTTTCCATATCCGTAACCGAACCGACATTTAGTAAAATCTTTGCCGGGTTTTAAGCTTTTCATCATGAGCATTTGTTTGAACTTATAGGTTACTTATATCATATCGTTTTGGTAGAGCGTTTGTTAGAATTTATAGATTATATCATATCGTTTTGTTTGAATATTTAGTAATAGTCAATACTTTTTTATGGTATATCATATAGGGTATGTTTGATAAAGAGCTTTTATACAGCCCGACTTACGGTTGTGTGCATATAATGTATATATGTGTGTCCTTCGGGGGCTAAAGTAAAGTTGCACTAATTTTAACGTTATTTTACTAATTTCGTGAAAATAACGTTAAAAATGACATAAATACCCATTCTACCATAAAAAACATGCATACAAGATTTTAGTTATGCTCATTTTGATCATTTTATAAATTTTATTAAAAGATCCAGCTACTTTACCAAACATAAAAATATATTTATAAAGGTACAACTACCAGCTTCCAACCATACGCCATCAGCCACCAGCTAATTTGCCAACACATACCAATAATAATGCTAATATATAACTAACAATTTATTACTTGTTCAAAAATTTTCCAAACCAAACTTTTATACCTGAATAATACATAATTCTATTGTTTTGAGCTATTTTTAACTATGCTCAATTTTATGGTTAACCGATCCGTAACCACCTGCTACAACCTTCATATCAATTAGGATATCCGATCTCGAATAATGCCCGGATCCACATCAGCAAAAAGTGCAATAATGGCGCCCCCACCCCCATTTCCTAGCCGCCAAAGGGGGAGTCATTGAGTTGAATGAAGAAAGAGAGGATTGTTCGATCTGTAGTTGTATTTCTTTTTTCTTTTTATGTTTTTTAAAATTGGATTAATGAGTTAAAAATTGAATGAAAATGGGTTAAAAAAAAGGCTAATGTATTGGCTAAACTAAATTTAAAAAAAAAATACTAATAATGTTTATGAATTAAAAAAACTGAACTAAATTTTAAAAAATTTATAAAATTTTGACTAAAAACAAATTAAATAAATGATTGAAGGTGACTTATTCTATTGCTTGCGTGTTATTGGAACGAGACAATGGAGCCTCTTTTTAACGTAGCCCTAAGGTGACAGGATAAGTCCCTAATTCCACACCATATAGCCTTAGAGTATACACGATGTGGCCATTGGGGTGAAGAAGACGTAGAGTGAGATGTGATATCCACGTCAGTCAGTAGATGACATTCACAAAAACCATAGGGTGGTTGTGAAGTGGAGAGTTTATTATCTTTAATCCACCAACTAACCACAACCACAAATCCACCTTACTCTCACCTTTACTCTCACACCTAAGAAAATATTCACCTCCTTTTTTTTAAAGGCCAACAAAGTCGTCACGGGCTCCCGTGGTAATCCCTTTATGATGAGTTCACAGGTCACCCGGTCCTCCAAGTATCCACCTGCCCGAAGGCACGATAGTAAATAATCGGTTTTCTTTTTCAAGACTCGAACTCATGACCTTTAGGCCCTCAAATCACCTATCATTACCAATCCACCAAAAGTTGGGTGGTAAAATCTCCACCTCACTTGCAACACACCACACACGGGCCGGGGTGGTGGTGTTGATGATTTGGAGGGCTTTGCAGCCCCTTACAAACCCCACAAAGTAACCGTGTAGTCTTAGATGATTTTATTCTTGCGTGCGTGCGTGTGTAACTTTGTAAAGTAACTTAATTGTGACATTGAAGAAGCGTTAAAGCGTAGGGTGGTAGAGCATCCTAAATGGCTGAAACCTCTAGGTAATTAATTAATTATTTATTTTGCTTCATTTCGTTGTTGATTTTAGCCGATCATTGTCTGTCTGTGTGTGTAGCTCATCGAATTGAATTCCTAGGGCTTTAATTTGTGTTGCTGATTTTACTGTTGCTTCATTTTCCTGATTTATTTAATATCTTTATATATTTGAGTTCCTTCTTATAGCAATCTCGTTTCTTAAATCTTTATTTATTTATTTATTCACCAAATGTCTTCCTGATTTAATATGTTTATTTGGTGTATTATTATTAGTTGAATCTTGATTTTTGAGAAATCATACTTATCTCCTCCAATTCATATGATTTTTAGTTGCAAACTCATGATTTGGACGGACTTATGTTAATCTTACTGTTTTTAATGTATCATCAATTACTTGCTTTTTAATTGAATCATCTAGTTCCTTGCTGAATTGTTGGTTTTAGGAATCTCGTTCATGTATACACACACACATATATATATATATAGGGCAATTATATTTAGAAAACTCCTTTGAGTTCATGAAACTCAGCAAACCCATATTGGTGGTCCTAATTTGTCCACGTCTTACATTTTTCACTAACCTATAAGGGTATTATGGGTAGTTAATTTATTTTCCAAACCTCTCTCATCTGCTCAAATTTGACACATTAGTACATTACCTCTTTATTTTTCACTCTCTCCAAATACAATAGACACTTTTTTTCCACTCATTCTCTCTCACCTGAAACACACCTACACAATTAAGATCTCTCAACTCAAACACATATACACACTTCACATAATCAAAATCTCTTGCAAAATCAATCCCACCACCAACAATCACCGGCGTCATCACCACCATTACATCCGCACACAACGATCGAAGAAGAAGATCTATACGACGGCCTTGGAGGAATAGATCTGTACTTCCAGATGTAGGTGGAGATGGAAACTGACGACTCTGGCTGGCTGAGCATTTGGCGGTGTTTGAGCACCCGAGTGACCCCAGTTGGCCAACACAAGAGCTCTGTCATATGAAGCAATGATTCCTTGTATCAAAGCATGTTTTGTTTCAGGACAAGTTTCTGAACTTAAAATGGACTTTAGTTGCTTGGCTAAATTCATTCCTTTTGTTATCTCACTGATAATACAAGCACTAGTGTCCATATTGTTGGTGTTTACAATTGAAGATGCAGAGTGTACAAGTGAAGTGGGCTTGAGTTGAAAAGTCAACTGTGTTGGTGTTTTAAATTGTTCTTTTATAATATTTAATTTTTTTACTTGTTCTTATTATTTTTTTTTTTTTGAGATAAAGTTATCTAAATATATGTTTTTTGTTTGTTGAGTTATGATTTATTATATGTTTTTGGTGATATAAGTTGTGAAAACATATGTTTTTTTTGTTGTTGGCTTGTAATTTATTATATGTTTTTTGTGAGATAAGTTGCGAATTGTTAGGAGGGATGTCAGTGTCTAGAGTTTCAAGTTTGACCCATGTTTGGAAATACGACCCGGTTTCAAATTGTTGGAGTGAAACAAACCCCATGTCCGTTGGTAGAGTTTATTGCGAAACCGGAGTTATAAACGATAAACTGTTTGTTGTTGGCGGCCTTAGCTTGGCTCGTGGTGACGTTGATGGTTACAGTTTAACACCACTACAGTCCGCAGAAGTTTTTGATCCCCAAACCGGGCTGTGGTCAGAAATACCAAGCATGCCATGTGTAAAAGCAAAAGCGATATCAACTGCGTTTTTAGCAGATTTTTCTTTTGAGCCGTATACAACAGGATTGGCATCTTACAGAGGGAAACTATATGTTCCTCAGAGTTTATATCACCGGCCATTTGTCATTGGTGTTGGCGGTGAAGTTTATGATCCTGAAACAAATTCATGGGTCGATATGTCAACGGGCATGGGTGAAGGTTGGCCCGCTTGCTTAGGAGGGGGAACCAAACGGAGTGTGATTGTTGATGGTGATCTATATGCGCTGCATCGTGGGCATTCTTCAGAAGGTGCAAAAGTAAAAGTTTATAATCATCAGAATGATTCTTGGAAAGTGGTTGAAGGAGACATGCCTTTATGCGAGGGCTCACCATATCTACCCACAGTTTTATTCGGGAAGCTTCATGTCGTCACTGTAGATGATAACGATAACATTGTAGTAATGCGGGCTGAAAAACGCGATGGTTTGGCTGCATCATTAGAGGAAGGAGATTCTGTATCAATGACGATTTCTGAATCATATATCTGGAATGTGATTGCTTCCGGTAATTTTCGTTTTGGCAGGCTAGAGGGCTGTCAAAATCTTGATGTATAAGTTTTGAAACGAACGTTACCTCTTATATACAAGTTTACTATGTGAGAAGTGTTTTAAACCTTCAACACGATCATTTTGAGGATTTAAGATGATGCAAATAGTAACTACTCTGTAAACTTCTTCTTTATATCATCACTAGTTATCAATATATATCTATATCTATATCTATATAACATTATTATGGAAACTCGATGTATCAAATGGTAATTTTGTCATGGATACAAGTTTTGAAGCAACATGTACAATTGAGTTAAGCTTGTTTGATAGGGGTATAATAGTCAACAGCCTTTAATTTAAGATGCCAAATGGGACTTTTTTTGTAAATTTACCTACCCTTTTATTCACAATATAAAGATTTCATTCCCGTTTTAACCCTATGCTCCCTTCACCATCCCCTCTCACGCATCATATCTATTGAAGATGTAAGGTCTGGAATATGAAGGCAGTAAAGAGTAAAATTAAGATACCATCTCTTCCCCTTTTATCTTACGGTTACACCCAACACTTTCATATATGTGTGTGTGAGAGAGAGAGGGAGGGAGGGAGGGGGGAAGGGAGGGAGGGAGAGGGAGGGGGAGAGAGAGAGACCTAGATGCTTGCGATCCTTCCTGAGAATAAAGCATAAATAAGCATAATATTCCAAAAATTTACATAAAACTAAGAGTTCAAATGTACAACCAAAATACCACCCACCCGTCTAACCCGACCCACCCGGCTGATCCGACCCACCCGGCTGACTGGTGGACGCCCCACCATGCTGACTGCTGGACGCCCAACCCGGAAGTGGACGCGGCTCCAAACCAGCTTCCCGTCGTCTCTCATTCTCGCTCTCTAACATCCACCGCATGTCAGCTCCCATCGTCTGCACATCAGCCCGCAACGACCCCAACTGATCCAGGATCTGCTGAAGTACCTGGGTCGTGCTATCATGCAACCTGACAGCATGATAAACGCGGGCAGGACGCTGTAGCTCATCAACGGGAGCATCTGGCATCTCTATATCCACCGGTGGGTCGCCGTCGGCAACGCGTGGCATCCGGACCTCAGGGGCATTCGGCCCATCGAGATGTACCAGCGGCTGTGGCACAAAATGCTCGCCACGGTCGCCAGCCTCACCGAAAGCACGCTGGTAATAAGCGGGTGGGTTGCTGCGCGGGACCCGTGCTGCCACCTTCATCTGCTGCATCGTCTGAATATTTAACGGCCTGAAATGCAAAACAACAATAATAATATTAAATAATAATATATAAAATTAAATAATAATAATAAATAATAAATAATAATAATAATAATATTAAATAATAATATATAATAATAATCTTACTTGGGTCTCATCGGAGCTGGTAAGTTGTTCTCCTCAACATGCGTCCACAAATCGGCCGGGCAAACACGCACCTGTGTAGCGCAACCGGCCTACCCCTCAAGATGCAGTAAAGGTAGAAAAGGTCAATCTGCTGGACCCTTTCGTTACAGTTACACCGTCCGGCAATCGACCAGGTAATCAAACGGTGTATGTAACGGATCACAGGGTCCCGGATGTTGCTGGCCCTATCCATCCTGCACAGAATAATAATAACATTATAAAAATTTCGGCAGAGTTTCCTCTGTTTTTGTACGAACCAGACAACACAAGTCGTCTACAAAATCCAAAAACAAACAACCTAAACTAACTAAATAACAATAATAATTAACTAACTAAGCGAACTAAATAACAATAATAATAACGAACTAAATTAACTAAATAACAATAATAATACCTGTCGCCGTCCTCCCCATACTGTGGACCACCGATAGTGGGCCACCAGTCCATCAGCATGTCGTCTGGCAAGGTCGTCAAGGCCGTGGTGTACATATCCTGGACAAGCTCCTCCTCTCTGTACCAGCAGCAAGTCGTAGCCCACTGGTCCATCGTATATGCGTAGAGGTGTCCGAATAATCGGAACTGTACCTCAGGCTCAGGCTCGCCGTCAGGACCTACTGGAGGGTCAACACCTGCTGGATGCGCCGCGTAGCGGAATGTCGAGATGAACTCGATCGTCAGTGGCCGATACGCATCATTCTGGATATCAGCGAACATCCGCTCCCAAGGGCTGTCGTCTGGGATCCACTCCTCAAACCTGTCCTCAGCACCGATCGCGCGTAATGCGGACCAGTCAACACTGCGCGATCCGTGTATCGCATGCAGCTCCATCTTCTCCCAGCGCGCGATCTCGTAGTCGTCGTTATCGTGCCTGTACCGCCAATCTCTCATATCGCCCAGTGCAAGAGGATTCCCGTCCTCAGGCTGGATACGGCGTCTTCTGTTGTTTCTGTTTGCCATATCTGCAAAACAAAAACAAATCACTTTAGGCGCGCGTTTATATTAAAAGGAACTAAACAAACACAAGAACAATAACACTTTGTGCGCGCCTTTATATTAAAACACAAGTCGCCTAAACACAAACGCGCGCCTTTATGTTTAGGCGCGCGTTTAGGTTTAGGCGCCTAAACACAAACGCGCGCCACTGACCACCCAACCACCACTGACCACCCAACCACCACTGACCACCATCCCCTTCAACCACCCCAACCACCACCACCCTCACCACCCAACCACCACTGACCACCTATCCCCACCACCACTGCCCCACCACCACTGCCCCACCACCACTGCCCCACCCCACCACCACTGCCCCACCCCACCACCACAGCCCCACCACCACTGCCCCACCCCCACCACCACAGCCCCACCACCACTGCCCCACCCCACCACCACAGCCCCACCACCACTGCCCCACCCCACCACCACTGCCCTCACCCCACCCAGCCACCACCACTGCCCCACCCCACCACCACAGCCCCACCACCATCCCCTCCCCACCAACCACCACAACCCTCACCACCCAACCACCACTGCCACGACAATAATTCCCAAAAAAACCCTAATAATTAAAAAAACCCTAATAATAACAATAATAATAATAACAATAATAATAATGACAATAATAATAATACCTGTTGTGGTGGTGGCTGGAGGTGTTGGAAAGAGGACTTCGGTGGTGGTTGTGGTGGTGAAGGGAAGGTGAGGTGGGGGAGGCTCAGTGGTGGTGGTGGAGGGGTGGAGAAGGATCGGTGGTGGTGGTGGAAGGGTGGAGGAGGCTCTGTGGTGGTGGTGGTTGAAGGCGACGAGAGAGAGAGAGAGTATGGTTGAGAGAGAGAGAGAGTAAAAATGGGACGAGAAGGAGGGCTGCTGTGTGTAATTGGGGGTTTTCAAATTTTCCCTACGGGCCGTCGAGACCTAGACGGGCCGTAGGGAAGTTAAAAAATTTTGAATTATTTCACAACGGGCCGTCCAGCCCTAGACGGTCCGTTGGAATTCAATTTTTTTTTAATTTAAAAACAGAAGCTTCCAAGGGAAGCTTTGTGCCTAGACGGCTCGTTGAGGCCTAGACGGCCCGTCAAGAAGCCTGAGGACGGGTCGTTTAGCCTCAACGAGCCTTGGTTATGTTGGTTTTTTTTTTATTTAAAATTAGAATTTATGGACGGGCCGTTGAGGCCTAGACGGCCCGTCAAGAAGCCTGAGGACGGGTCGTTTAGCCTCAACGAGCCTTGGTTATGTTGGTTTTTTTTTTATTTAAAATTAGAATTTATGGACGGGCCGTTGAGGCCTGGACGGGCCGTTGAGGCCCACTAGGGACGGCCCATAGGGGCCTAGACGACCCGTCCTGGAGGGTTTTTTGGCCTTGGACGGCCCATTAAGGGCTTGACGACCCTTATATTTTTATTTTTTTTTAATTTTAGTGTATTTTATATATTTTAAGCTTGGTATATGTATTTTTTATAAAAAAAAGGAGTATATTTTTATAATAAGTATAAATGAACACATACAACAAATTTTTTCGTTCGTCCGGTCCGGTAACATACGATAAGCTAAGTTAAGTCGCAGTATTGAGGTGATGGAATATCAACCCTTTGTATACGGTCGTCATATACCGTCTCCCACTCACTTGCCTCTTCATATCGCCACTTACGCCATGACGGATTCAGTTTTGGCATTGGGACGCCTTCTGCTAACTCAATCTTGATGAAATGATTTTTGTTAACAAAAGCAAACGATACGAACGCATGTTCTTCAACGCTGTGTGGACCATCGAACATAGGGAAGTACGTCTCACTTAGATCATACGGAGAGAGAAATTGAACAACCACCCTAAATTTCTGAGCAATCAGTAATCCTGCGGCGGGCATCTCCATCCATTGGTCGCGCGTTGCTGGTCCCACTCCAATGTGATCGAATGAGTTGGAGACTCTGTCGTAAGTATCGTAATCTACTTCGTTTAAAATTGGCCTCCACCGGTCTTCATTCTCGACGATCTCCTCCTTAAGCTGTGTGCGGATGAATCCCCACATATCCTGTTGCCACCCTAAGCACACAGCTACGGATCGAAACCCACAGTGACCGTCTCCATGGACATCCCGAATGTCTGTAATGTATCTATGATATGCAGGTGGAAGCCATTTCTTAAACCTTTCGATCTCCAGTTTGTACCTGTAACCATCAAAAAGTGAGATTTAATATGTGTATAAATATGTATGCATGTGTGAATTTATATATTAGTAGTTTGTACCTATCCCTTTCCAACAGTGGAAAATCTTCATCGTAAACAATCGGTTTGTCCCTTGATTGTTTACCTCTTCTAGAAGGCTTTTTGCCCTACGTTGAAAAAATTATATAACAACAACAACAATAATAATAATAATAACAATAATAATAATAATAATACTAACCGCAGCCTTATCTTCCTTTTTTTCCTTTTCACTTGTTGTTGGCCGACCCCGAGTATCGGTTTGTACCTCAGGAGGTTTATGTTTAGTCATAATCGGATTCAACACCTCCTTCATCTTCTGCAACATGCTTTTTTTCACTTGCACCGGTTGCGACCTTAGTTGCTCAGCGAATGCATTCATTTCATGCTGAAAGTCAAACTCGGGATTCTCAGCTACTTCTGGCATAAAGTCAAGTCGTGTCCAGAAGACGTCGATATCAGCCAGTGACACTCGTGTATCTGATATATATATTCAATCACAACAACAACAATCAATAATCTACAAAAATTTCGGATTTTTATAAAAATTTCGGCAGAGTTTCCTCTGTTTTTGTACGAACCAGACAACACAAGTCATCTACAAAACGCTTCAAACATTTATAAATTTGACTATTATATCCTAAAAAAATAATAAGTCTAAAAAATGATGTTACCTTTCGCATCATACAATTGCAATTGACAGGAACATGGCAATCCATAAGTCTTCTTGAGTCGATGTTCACAAGACCTCTTTTTTTCCATTTAATAATTTATCTTGCTGACCCCTCCGAGCATCAAATTAAGCGCTAGATGGGAAACCCTACCGATTACGTCTTGAAACAACGGTAGATCATGTTTCCACATTCTTGTTGATCGGCTGTGTTCGAAGGAGTGCTTTATCGCTACGCGCCGTGACTCCATAACTTTGTCTATTTCCATCACAAGCGCGTGGAGCGAGCTGTTCGAGCCTTTTATGTACCTCTTAATCAGAGCATGCTGACTCTCGACCCTGTTGGTCGTAGTCTGACCGAACGTAAGGTTTTTATCTGCCCATGCTTCCACAAACATTTCTTTATAATCTCGGAGCCAAACTGACTCCATGTACTCATAAACCTCTGTAAAAAACAGAATAGTGATGTCAATACAGAAAATATGTACGCTTGTAAAGCAAAATAAAAAATAAAATATATACCCGTTCGATCCTGCCCCCAAAGTCGTCTGTAGAGCGCTGCCCGATTCAATTCGTAAGCCTCTTCGTCAGGAGATTTACACAGTCGACCAAAATACTGCAAAAATATTTCCCATTCTTCTTTTGGAAATCCTGCTTTATGATATTTTGCAATATTTCGTTGAATATGATACTTGCAAAACAACAACAATAATATTAATAATAATAATAATAATAATATTAATAATAATAATAATAATAATATTTTGTTGAATATGACACCTGCAAAGCAATTTCGTAGCATTCGGGAAAACTGTAGCACATGCACTCATCAGAGCCAGATCTCTATCTGTAACAATTACACGTGGCTCCATACTCTTCTCCAGCAATTCTTTGAGCCTCTCTAGCACCCATATGTAGTTACTCGTTTTCTCTTTAACGATAAATGCATGGCCGATACAAAACGACTGGTTTGTCGACGTCATACCCACAATTTGAACAAACGGGATTCTGTACTCGTTCGTTTTGTGCTCTGATGGCCAAATGTATGTTTGCCGGTTCCAGGCCTTGAAAATAAAGCGTTTCCACCATTTCTTCTTGTGGTGTCAGCCGCCTAGCAAAAGCGTGACCCTCAACATGTATAAAAGGGTCGTGGTTATGATTCGCGTGTTTAACCTCCAACTTCCAACCCTCTTTGCGTAGCCTCCCTATTAACATAAATGGACAGTTAATCTTTTTGCTACCCGTAGACCTTACTGTGGCTGTAGTATGGTATTCGCCAGCACGGTCGCATCTCAGGTCTATCCTAATTTTTCTTGCATTATTTCCACTGCCTTTTGAAACAGAACGTCCTGTCACTAGGACGTAACCGCTAGCAAGGGCTCTATCGTAAGCCCATTGTTTCATCTCTTCAACAGACCCGAATACCTGAAAATTTATACAAGAGTCTAGTCTAAATTCATACTACTCTAAATTATATACTACTGTAAATATATACTAGTTCAATCTAGCAAACCCTAAAACGTGTAAAGATATACTAGTGTAAATAAATAAACGCACCTGCTCGGTTTCATACGAAACATCCGGGTTAGGTTCAACTTTTATGTTAACATCTTCATAAGCATCTTCCTAGTTGTCATCATTCGGGTTAGAGCCGTTATAATCTTCCTCTAAGTCCTTAGCACGATTCCCGCGCGAATGGTAACTCCCGTACGTGTACTGCGGGTAGCTTGGTGGCACGAAAAATGACTCCTGTTCCTCTACATATTCCTCGTTGAGATCGGGCAGCATGTTCCCGTCATTACCACGAACCCCGGATTTAACCTCCTCTTCACCAACTTGAACCCCGGGTTCATACCCTACGCTTTCAGAGACGTAAGACTCGTTCTCAGACAGGTCAACGGTTGAAAAGCTTTGTAAATATGTCATCGTGAGACCGGGAAGTCGAAATGGGTCGAGGGTTTTGGTGGTGGTGATGTTTTAAGGTTTGGTTCAAATGGGGAAGAAGCTGATCGTGTAATGGTTAAATCTGGAAATCTCAACGGGCCGTCGAGGCCTAGATGGGCCGTCGAGGGATTAAATGCCCTAACCTAACACATCTCTACGGGCCGTCGGGGCCTGGACGGCCCGTCCTAATGTGCCTTTTTCAGACTTTTCAGTCTGAACTGCCTGCTTTTGCAGGAGTTCAGACTGATAACCTGTTACATCGTACTTATACGGGCCGTCTGGGCCTGGACGGCCCGTAGTTTTTGTCTTTTCTGTAAACAAACGGCCCGTCACGGCCTGGACGACCCGTCCTGAAACCCTAATTTCCCTTAACGGCCCATCTAGGCCTGGACGACCCGTCCTAAGGTTGTTTAGGGTTTTTTGTTGGTTGTGTAAATAATATCACCCATAATGTTTTATTCAGGCTTGGGATATCTACACATCTAGGGTTTTATATCTATACATCCCCTCCACGGGTCGTCAAGGCCTGGACGACCCGTGGAGGCTCAAACAGGCAAAAAGACGGGTCGTGGCCTCGACGACCCGTCAAAAACCAAAATGTTGAAAAAAGACGGGTCGTGAGGGTCTCCACGACCCGTCCCCTATTATACAAATGATTATCAATCATCGGTAATCATTGGTAATGATTGGGTGATGATTGTTTGGGTATTAAGGACTGAAAAATCAGTCTCTAATATTTTTCAAATCAGTCTCTAATGGGTATCAAGGACTAATTTGCCAGTCCCTAGTCGGTGTCAGATACCTAGTCCTAGATAGTAGTTTTAGTAACTAAAAATCGGTCCCCATTGTATGACACCAACAGAGACTGAAGGTCAGTCTCCGATACATAAACATTCAGTCTTCAATTTGTCCCCCGGTACCAAATTTTGGGTTTTATATCTAGTCCCCACTTTACTGGTTAATTTTGGGCTAATCGCTAAATTAATTGGTGGCGGTCCAGGGTTGTAAAAATCGCGATTAATCACCGATTAGTCAGACCAAATTGGTCCTAGTCAGACCTAAAAAAAACTTAAAATTAGGTCAAAAATGAATTCGAACGGGTCAAAACTGGAGCAAATCGATCCAATCAAATAAGTTCTTACCTAAAAATTGGATGATAATCCATAATTTAGAACCAAAATTGATGAAACTTCATGAACCCTAGTTGCGTCTCATGGTTCTGTACGATGAAAGAAGGAATGGGAGGAAAAAACGGGATATGGTCAACGATGGAGGTGATTAAGGTTATTTAAGTTTAGGTATTTTAATATTTAACCCCATCCATATTCACTAGTTTATATTTGACTCCTAAACTTCTAAAATTTATACATATAAGGTATAAAATTAACATTACATATGTATATATTTGGAAAAATACATATATAAATCCAATCCGATTAATCCCGATTAATCCCTAGTCGGTATCCCACCGGCCGACTAGCGCCTAGCGAGTTCTACAACCTTGTGTGGGACAAGTCCACAAGTCTCAAGTGGTGCTAGCCATCCAGTTCAAAACGTCAATATAAAATTCAAAGAACCCCTGTATAAGTCTCACTTGTATGTGTATTTATATAAATGTAAAAGTAACCATTCTAAAAATACACAAAAACATTTTTATACAAATACCCTAACTTGTAGTGAATAATTGGTTGATCTTTTGGATTTGTTGTCTCTTCGTGATTCCCTACAAAAACAAAGTATATTGGCAGTACAAACAACCCTGTGAAAATCAGTTAAATTCCATGAGGAGAGACAAGTACTAGAATAAAAAAACAACACAATGCACTCCATTTTTTACTATCACTTGGAAGCAATGTCTAATCTAACTTCATTGATGTTTTCTTGTTAATCTTAATTGATGTTTTCTTGTTAATCTTGGCTGGACTTTTCTGCCTTTTTCTTTCTTCTTGTCAACAGAAAGTTGAGGAGAGCAAAGAAACAAAGATGAAAGACCTACTCAACTTTTTAGACCATAATGATATGTACGTGCAAACCATGGCATCCCATACCATATGTAATAAATATACATGGTTATCAATCTTTCCATATCCGTAACCGAACCGACATTTAGTAAAATCTTTGCCGGGTTTTAAGCTTTTCATCATGAGCATTTGTTTGAACTTATAGGTTACTTATATCATATCGTTTTGGTAGAGCGTTTGTTAGAATTTATAGATTATATCATATCGTTTTGTTTGAATATTTAGTAATAGTCAATACTTTTTTATGGTATATCATATAGGGTATGTTTGATAAAGAGCTTTTATACAGCCCGACTTACGGTTGTGTGCATATAATGTATATATGTGTGTCCTTCGGGGGGCTAAAGTAAAGTTGCACTAATTTTAACGTTATTTTACTAATTTCGTGAAAATAACGTTAAAAATGACATAAATACCCATTCTACCATAAAAAACATGCATACAAGATTTTAGTTATGCTCATTTTGATCATTTTATAAATTTTATTAAAAGATCCAGCTACTTTACCAAACATAAAAATATATTTATAAAGGTACAACTACCAGCTTCCAACCATACGCCATCAGCCACCAGCTAGTTTGCCAACACATACCAATAATAATGCTAATATATAACTAACAATTTATTACTTGTTCAAAAATTTTCCAAACCAAACTTTTATACCTGAATAATACATAATTCTATTGTTTTGAGCTATTTTTAACTATGCTCAATTTTATGGTTAACCGATCCGTAACCACCTGCTACAACCTTCATATCAATTAGGATATCCGATCTCGAGTAATGCTCGGATCCACATCAGCAAAAAGTGCAATAATGGCGCCCCCACCCCCATTTCCTAGCCGCCAAAGGGGGAGTCATTGAGTTGAATGAAGAAAGAGAGGATTGTTCGATCTGTTGTTGTATTTCTTTTTTCTTTTTATGTTTTTTAAAATTGGATTAATGAGTTAAAAATTGAATGAAAATGGGTTAAAAAAAAGGCTAATGTATTGGCTAAACGAAATTTAAAAAAAAAATACTAATAATGTTTATGAATTAAAAAAAAAACTGAACTAAATTTTAAAAAATTTATAAAATTTTGACTAAAAACAAATTAAATAAATGATTGAAGGTGACTTATTCTATTGCTTGCGTGTTATTGGAACGAGACAATGGAGCCTCTTTTTAACGTAGCCCTAAGGTGACAGGATAAGTCCCTAATTCCACACCATATAGCCTTAGAGTATACACGATGTGGCCATTGGGGTGAAGAAGACGTAGAGTGAGATGTGATATCCACGTCAGTCAGTAGATGACATTCATAAAAACCATAGGGTGGTTGTGAAGTGGAGAGTTTATTATCTTTAATCCACCAACTAACCACAACCACAAATCCACCTTACTCTCACCTTTACTCTCACACCTATGAAAATATTCACCTCCATTTTTTTAAAGGCCAACAAAGTCGTCACGGGCTCCCGTGGTAATCCCTTTATGATGAGTTCACAGGTCACCCGGTCCTCCAAGTATCCACCTGCCCGAAGGCACGATAGTAAATAATCGGTTTTCTTTTTCAAGACTCGAACTCATGACCTTTAGGCCCTCAAATCACCTATCATTACCAATCCACCAAAAGTTGGGTGGTAAAATCTCCACCTCACTTGCAACACACCACACACGGGCCGGGGTGGTGGTGTTGATGATTTGGAGGGCTTTGCAGCCCCTTACAAACCCCACAAAGTAACCGTGTAGTCTTAGATGATTTTATTCTTGCGTGCGTGCGTGTGTAACTTTGTAAAGTAACTTAATTGTGACATTGAAGAAGCGTTAAAGCGTAGGGTGGTAGAGCATCCTAAATTCACTCCTGGCTGAAACCTCTAGGTAATTAATTAATTATTTTGCTTCATTTCGTTGTTGATTTTAGCCAATCATTGTCTGTCTGTCTGTCTGTGTGTAGCTCATCGAATTGAATTCCTAGGGCTTTAATTTGTGTTGCTGATTTTACTGTTGCTTCATTTTCCGATTTAATTAATATGTTTATTTGAGTTCCTTCTTATAGCAATCTCGTTTCTTAAATCTTTATTTATTTATTTCACCAATCTCTTCCTGATTTAATATGTTTAATTAGTGTATTATTAGTTGAATCTTGATTTTTGAGCTAATTCATGTGGTTTTTAGTTGCAAACTCAGGATTTGGACTTATGTTAATCTTACTGTTTTTAATGTATCATCAATTACTTGCTTTTTAATTGAATCCTCTAGTTGCTTGCTGAATTGTTGGTTTTAGGAATCTCCTTGATGTGTGTGTGTGTATATATATATATATATATATATATATATAGGCTAAAGGTAGGGAGGAAACCCTCTAAAACGAGAAAACCCCCGGAAACCCAACTAGTGGTTCTCATTAATCCACATCACTAATCTTTGTTTAGGAGGGAAAGGTTAATTTAGTCATTTTGTTTCTCCTTTGATTTGCCATTTCCTGACATAATTAGTACTAGATGGTTTAAAAGTCAAGTACTCTCTCTCTCACCTGATTATTATTACTTAACCCTTTTCACCATTAACAATCTACTCTCTCACTCTCTCATTAACTTCGTTTGAATCTTCTTGTTGCCTCATTAAGTGATTCATTCGATGGAATCGAATCCTTCATTGAACCCACATTTAATGTTCGTTGATTCTCTCAATAACCATGCAGCGCCTGATTATGTTTCAAATTCGTCTCCTGTATCAGAAACAGAGATTGAATCTGGTTCCCAAGGTTTGTACCTGTTTTTTTTTTAATGCCGATGATCTAGTAGGTAGCTTAGTATGTTGTAGTACTGTGTTTGTATGTTTACTGATCATTAGTTATTGTTTGTTTATGATCATAGGGTTTTATATTCATAAAAACCGATGATCAGAAACAGAGCATTATAGTGATCATTACTTATTGTCTGTTGATGATTATATTTTTTCTTTAACATGTTTACATTGTGTTAGTATGTTTTATATTCAGTTTCATACTACCATCATCAAAGTTATTTTTTTTTATTGTGGTTTATAAGGTTTTTTATTTTTTTGTTGTTTTCAGGCTTTAGTGCTGGCTCCTCATCTGGGTCCTCATCTTTGTTTGGGAATGTTGATGGAGTGGATCCTGTTGATGTGAATCAAAGAGGACCAAATGAAAATGTACATGCAGGGGTTGAGTTTGGTAAGCAACTTTTTCCAAAGATTCAGTTTAGTTATCATGAACAGAGCATGATTATGTACATGGTGATAGCCATTTTTGGAAATAATCTACGTTATATATGTTACATGTGTTACATATCTGCTGTTTTTTGTAGACCTTTTTTGTAGCAAGATTTTGAAAAAAAAAATATATTTTTGGTAACTATTTTCTTGTCTAATATATTTTAAGTACAACATAATAAAAAAAAGTATATAATTCTAACGTGTGTAACACAGCCTTGCAAAGATGGCTAAAGTTAACATGATCAAACGTAAATATAGAAATCTAATATGTTTTTACTTAACAGATGCAAATGAAGACAGGGAGCCGTACTATGTTATTTCAACCCCCAATGGCACCCAATTCTGGATCCCCAATGTCAGTCCTCGTTATTTGCCTGCTATTGGTCAGACTTTCCCGACGTTTGAGGCTGCAATGTCAATGTATGAAGAATATGCAGAGCAGGCCGGTTTTTCACCTAAGAAGGGACAAACCAAGAACTGGATGGGGGAACCCACACACAAGTATATCCGTTGTTGCAAATACGGTAAACCTCAGTTTAACAAAACCTTTGACACTTTAGATGAATCTTCTGTTAAACCCCGTAAATCGACGTTCAGCCTTTCAAACTGCCAAGCCCATGTGTTATTGTCAATCACTTGTGGGGGTTCGTTGTTTAAAGTGATTCGTTTCAATGATGTTCATAACCATCAGCTATGGGATAAAAATAACATTGACCTTACTAAGATTTCTCGTAAACTTTCTTTCTCGACCAAGCAGTTTATTCATAACATGTCTCTAAACCGAGTTGGACCTTTGAAAGCTCATCGGTACTTAGTGTCTCTTAAAGGCGGCCACCATAATGTCCATGGAACTGCTTCTGATTTCAAGAACTTTAGTAAGGACCTTCGGATTTTTATCGGCGAGAGGGACTCGTCTTTATTCCTTGACCGCTTGCGTGATCGGCTTGAAAATTTGCCAGACTTTTTTTATGACTTTGTGGTACGCGATGGTAAGCTGCACTCTGTTTTTTGGGCTGATGAAATCTCAAAATTGAATTATAAGGCCTTCGGTGACGTTGTGTCGTTTGATGCAACATACAACACAAACAAGTAAGTTACCTTAACGTGCGTTACAGATTATCTGTTTTGCATTTTTCACTACTTAACATATGTAAATAACAATCTACTCATTATTATAATTTCCAGGTACAACATGATATTTGTCCCTTTCACTGGTGTGGACCACCACAAGCAGTGTGTGACCTTTGGTGCAGGCTTGATAGTTAATGAAACCATTGATTCCTACGTGTGGTTGCTTGAAAGTTTTTTAAAAGCGCATGGATCACAGCCCAGGCTTGTGTTGACTGACCAAGACCCGTCCATGATGCAGGCTGTACCACAAGTTTTCAGTGAGGCTCGCCACAAACTATGTATGTGGCATATAATGAAAAAACTACCCAACAAGGTAATGTTATGTAGGCACCTATGTTCTGTGTTTAACTTATATTAATTATATCACGCATATGTTTATAATGTCCTACCTTTATTTATGCTTTGTACCTAGGTTGCTGGAGATGTTTTAGCCAACACTGACTTTCGGTCGTGCATTCATAAATTGGTGTGGAACATTTTCATAAAACCTTCAACCTTTGAATCTCGATGGAATGCGCTGCTAGAGACATTTGGTCTTGAAGAAAACCAGTGGTTGAGCGATATGTTTGCAATCAAGGAATTGTGGGTGCCGGCGTACTTCAGGGAGATTCCATTGTCATGCTTGATGAAGACTACATCCAGAAGCGAGAGTTCCAACAGTGCCTTCAAAGTCAATTCGACTAGTGCACACACACTAGTTCAGTTCATGTTATGTTTTGAGTCCCGCCTTGATAGCCAACGTTACCGTCAGCGTGTTGCCGAGTTCAAAACTTCATCAACTGTTTTTTTCGGGTCTACAGATTTAGACATTGAGCAGCATGCGTTTACGCTGTACACGAATACTATATTCGAGGAAGTTAAGAAGGAGATTTTGAAGGGCAAGTTTTCGTGCTACATATCGAATGTTGATGAACAGGAGAACATGCCGTCCGTCTTTTCAGTCACACAACTCGACAAGCGTCGTGATGTTACCAACGTTTACCAGGTACTAATTTTTCCAACTTCTTGTGTTTTTTGTATTTAATGTTAAAACAGCTAATAATCTTAACAACAGCTGCTTAAAAAAAGGCTGCTACATGTGTAACATGTGTTGTTCCACTCTGTAAGAAGGTCTTTTTGATAATTACTCCCTGTCATTTAAGTTTTCTGCCCAATCTTAAAATTTAATTGTTAGTTCTGTCTCATGCTACATAAGTAACAACTTACTTGTACCAAGCACTATATTGCATGTATTTTGATTTTCTGTACTTTTTGTGAGTTAGGTTTTCAGATGTCAATACTTTAATGTTCTTGTGCATTACGGTGCTTCTATAATTCATGCTACATGTGTAACCAGTTCCTGCTACATGTGTAACAAGTTAGTTCAAAAACTTGTGAAAATCTGCTGAAACTAATCTTGCTTTTATATACCACCTATAGTGTTCATATTCTTAATATTTGTTGCACTCCATAGGTCTTACCATTTGGTACAATGATGCAGGTGCGTTTTGACAGCAGTGATTCAACGGCTGAATGCTCATGTCGATGTTTTATGTGTCTTGGCTACCTTTGCCGCCATGTATTTGCTGTTTACATGATTAATAAGGTTGACCGCATCCCCCAGCAATATGTTGTCGACAGGTGGTTACGTGACACACTACCCAAACATGTGTATTCTATCACCGGCCGTTATGGTGTTGACACTCATCCAGGTTCTCTCTTGAGGAATGAGATACTTGAACTTGTAACTGAATGTGTTGATGTTGCCCGAACAGATGAAAGCGCGCTTGCGGACTTGGTTGAGCAGCTGAAATCTATGAAACTGAACTTGTTATCCAGGGAACCTATTTCTGTCGCTCCGAGTCAACAGTCTCAATCTGATGTGGAAGACATTATCGGGCAATCGGCTGATACTGAAATCATTGTTGAGAATCCTGATGTGGCACGCAACAAGGGTTGTGGTAAAACTCGCAGACTATCGGGAGCTGGTGAGAAGGCCAGCACAAAGCGTCCCAAAATGCCTAAGGCCCCACGCTTATGCAATAACTGCCACCAATATGTCACAGATCATGATGCAAGGAATTGTGAGAAGGTTGCTGCGATGAAGAGGGCCAAGGAGGCGGCGGCAAAGGCCGGGAAAGCGTAAAACAAGTGGATGGCAGTTGATGGGGCAGCATTACTAATCTCTGCTTTTTGAACCATGTTGGACTCCGGTAACAGTTAGAAACATCTTATGTCCCTTTTGTTTGTTACGTGTGTAACATGGTTGCCACATGTTCATGTTTTGTTGTTCCCCAGCTACTTCTATGTTGTTTAGGTATTTGACTAGTTTATGTATGATGCTCACCCACCAGACATGATGTTTTTGGTTTTGTAATATACAATGTGGGCCTACGATGTGGTGCGTTGTTTTTATTAGGTTATGTGTTTTACTTTACCCAGTATTGGTAACATATGCAACACGGAATCTCCACTTGTGTGGTTATTATTATATTAAACATCCCTTTGTGTGGGCCCATGCAGAGGAACTGTTTGAGCACGTGTAGTAGATTTTGTAGGGAAGAGAAGTACCAAAATGTAATAAAATAATGATAGACATTATATACCACATGAATAGAATAAAATATAAATTCAACTTTATCACCCAACAACTCAATATTGATTTGACATAAAGCAAAGTATACCATTAAACTCTAATTAAATAACCCCAACCACCCATCATTTAACTTCATTTTTATAACCCATTTTCTAAGTAGATTTAAGTTCCATAATAATAGTGTTCCCAACTTACCAAAAGCAACACTTTTTCCAAATGGATACTCCTTCAAACCCTCATGCAGCCAAGCGACAGAAGATCGACGTCGATCAGGAGGTCACTTCAAAAGTAACTGATTTTTGGGCTTTATTGGAGCGTACCGAACGTCAAGCCAATGATGCTTCGAAACATGTTACTGCACCCAATGATCAAACACTAGCGAACAAAGGCGGTGACAGGACAATGATGGAAGATGATTCTAGTACTCACACACCATCGGGCGATGCAAAGATGGATGTTGATGGAGGGACGTCAGTTGGCACTGCGTACTCGGTAACAAAAACGGATGTACCAATATCAGACTTGGAGTGTCCAGGTGTTGAGTACGACCATGAGTATTGCGGTTGTCCATTGTGCCCAAACTCACCAAATACCCTCGCTAGGTGGGCAAGCTATAACCCTTGGGAAGGCGAGGATAGCGAAGAGTCAGAGCTGAGCCTGGAAGCGCAGTATGGATCATTCTCACCATGAGTTGGCAACTTATTCTCATGGTTCGTCGTTCTGTGTTTTTTTTTGTGTTTTCGTCTATGTACGTTTCGTGTGGAAGGCAGTTTATGTAGGTTTTTAGTTTCATGTGTTTGTTTAAGACGTGTAGGGTATGTCAGTCTGCCTGTGGGGATCTATGTTATGTATGTAACAGTGTGTTTTGCCACCTCAGTACCATATAAACCATCTCTTAGAAACTACCTTACCATTTTGCTAGCTATTATCGTATGCAAGATTCTTATATAAACAACGATTAAAACAGTTTAACATATGCAACATAATACATGTGCTTAAAACATACTACCTGCTTAAAACAGTTAGGCGTTTGACAATTGACCATATTAGTTAAGTTAGGTTAAGTTATATTACAGACCCCATAAGTGTATCTTTCACCACAAAAAGTGTTCCAACACTACACAATCATCATACAGAGTTTTCAACAAACACCTACACCAACATCGGAGGTTGTGTCTTCAAGCGTGCCCCTGCTTCCACCTCACCCTTCTTTGTGTTAACCGGTGAACGCAGAATATGTGCGGTGTACTTGGACCGCAGCTTATTGATCTCCCCTTCTTTAGCGCGCCAGTGCTTACTGAATTTGCAGTCAAACGGTACATGCAGCCCCATGAATCTCTCCATGTGTCTCATTAGGTATACACCACAATCCGTCCCATTACCAGATGTGCCCCACTCTACATCCAGCCTATGTACTTCTGCCCCTCCGATCTTTGCAGCCTTCGGATGCTCGATGCCTTTAAGGAACTCCACAAACATGTGTTTCTGTAAAAAACATTGTTTTAAATCAACAAGGTTTTATTATATATCCTTTCAAATTATCTATAAAAACTTACATATTTGTTTACAGTATCCTTTTTGTGAAACTGAGGATGATCCTTGCATGTTCGTCTCCCTCGCTTTTTGTCATTATCAATCAGCATTATGGCAATATTCTTCAGCTCAAACACCAATAAGTAGAAGTGGGCCCTTTCAAGGATCGGGAAAAAGACGATATCATATCGTTTGAAGTCACGGTTGCTCTCATACCGAGGTACTGCAGCCAACATCGCTGCTGTAAACCGTGAACTTCGTCTTTCCGGATCACACTTTCTGTCATTAAGCATCCATGGAACCTAATTTTTTGGTCAACAAAATAAAAAGAAGTTGTCATTGTCACTTACATAACATATGTAACCCAATGTTTGCATTTTAAATTACGTACCACTGCGTTTGTCCCTACAAACAAACGTAGAGGTGCGCCGTCCGATTTCAACCTCTCCTCGTAGTTTAAAACATCCACCCAACAGTCAACAATCACATCCATTACCTGCTCCCCCGGCTTCAACGTTTTGAACATGCGACGTGTGGCTTCCACGTCACATAAACTTCTAAATAACACCTCACTGTTGTCATTTAACCAAGAAAGATTTAGGAAGCAGTCTTATAAGTTCCTAAAAAAAACATTGTCTTACTTTGCAAGGGCATTATCTATCTCCTCAGCTGGTATGTCTATATTTTTTACCTCTTCCCCACGCTCTAGACTGCAAAAAATCATAAAACCAGACAACAAATGTTACACATGTTACAGCATGTCAACATCTTATTAACACATACAATGTTCAAATTAATTACCGGGTTTTTATGGCTACCCTCCTTCTTTCCTCAGAACCACACAACATATTCAACGGATCCTCGTCCCTGTAAACAAAGTTCCACACCATATAATCATCCTTTGTGACGCCCTCTCCCAAATCTACCCCCTTATGTGAAACGGTGACTTATGAACATATGTGACATTCCTTTCACGTAGGGGGTTTCGCTTGGTTGCATCCATCTTTGCAATCATTGACTGACGCATTGCCAATGTCATGTTGTCCTCATCTACCTCCAGGCTAACACCAACCCCATACTCATTGTAAACTTGAGTCTGTGCGTCATATGAACTGACGGGCGGCACCAACGGATACACCGGTTTTGTATTACATAGTGATCCACCAACCCAACCCGCTTCTAAATATCCAAAATAAGTATTATCAGCAGAAATGTATGAAAACTAAAATTACATTACAATTTTACTTATGAACTAACCTATAACATCATCAGCTTTCGCCTTTCCACGCGCCTTGCTCACATCCAGGGGTGTGTCACCTAATATAAATAAAAATAATGTTACACATGTAACAGTTATATGACTACCCTTTTCAACATTTTTAACACTCCAAAAATAGCCTAAATCTAACCTGTTGATCCCACATTCTCCTTCTTATCAAGTTTTGCCTTCGGAGCCACACTGGCACAATCTGTTACGTATGTCACAACTATGGTTAAGTGAGTAATCGGTTCCAGCGGTTCAACATTGTTAACATGGAAAGTTGATACCTGTTACACCTTGTTGGTCCTCCAGAACACCTTCCATTTTTTGACCCATTGTGACAGCTTCTGTAAGATAGACATTAAAAACGGTTGTATCATTACACATGTTAATAATTTTATACTTTGAAAAACAGCATCAATCTAACCTGTTGACCCAACAACCTCCTTCTCATCAACTATTTCATTGACTTCCGCACCGCCAGAACCTGTAACGTATGTCACAACTTTTGTTAGCTGAGTAATATGTTCCATCGATTCAACATTGGTAGCATGTAGAGTTGATACCTGATTCACCTGCTTTGTCTGTCAAACCACATTCCATTTTTTGAGTCATTGTGACACCTTCTGTAACATAGACATTAAAAACTGTTTAAAACGCAGACAATTATCTAACATTTTTGTATTGGCATTTTAAGAACTGTATTCAAACCCGACTCTCCCGGATCTGTTGGTTCTGGTTGTGTAAGGCCAAAGCTAAACGTTGGCGCATCGTTGCCATCTGGTGTTGACATATATGGAAATATCCAGGTCATTCCTGCAAATGTTTAACCAAATATAATTTATTGACCGTGTTGTGTATTCTAAACATATATAGTTTTTCTTTTTCATCGTACCTGCTTCTTTTTGTTTCCCTGCTTCACCAACCTGCTTGCCCCTATCACTCGATTCTGCCGTATGCACCTGTACTCCTGTACGACAATTCCGTATCCGCCCACATTACATAATTGCTTTACTATCAACACAATCAAATGACTTTACAATACCTGTTTCAGGTTGTTGCCCCTGTTCATCATTTCCCTCTGACTGAACTGTATTTGTTGTAGCGTTTGCGTTTGTTACGTACCCTGCTTCACATTATCAACATACCTTATAACACAATCATATCATATGAGGTATACATGTACCTATAAATTTTACAATATCATACCTGACTGATTATTGCTGAGCGTGGTCACCTCTGCTTCACCTGTTTTATCCTCTTCCATTTGTTCGTCTGCTTTTGTGTCTCCAATGTTCACACTTGATTCAACTTTCCTCTCGTCTGCAGCGTCTTCTGGCGTTATAGCGCCGCCTTAAGATATCGTAACATACGTCACCATACAACAATCTTAACGCAATTCTATATATTAGCAATTTTATACTATTCCACTGCATACCTGTTGGTTCGCTTTGCGTTGAAGCCAATGTTTGTGTGATCACCACTTCGTGTAATATCTCACTTGTTGGCGCATCCGTTTCTGAAACAACAATATTATCCCGTGTATAAAGTTAATTCACATTTCATATGTAATCAATTTTCAAAATTTTGGTTACGTGATTTACATGTTTATTAACAAGAATCCAGTTTTTACCTAATTGTTCGCTTTGTGTTGCTGCCAACGTTTGTGTGCTCAGCAATTCCTCTTCATTGTCATTTGGTACCACATTGTCTGACACATTTGCAACAACTTGTCGGCCGGCATCGACATCTGCATAACCACATAACATTACAATCAACACCTTGCCTTATCTGAATACTATGCGTATGTAACAGCACATACCGTTGCTACTCTGCTTACCTTCTTGTTGTAGGTCCCCTGAATGTCCTGCTACATGCTGCTCATGTTTCCCCTCTTCACTAACCTCAGCAAATTTGCTGGTTAAATTCTTGGCCAGATCTTCATTTCCTGTTAACAGATGTTAAAGACATAACTAGTCAAACACAATGTTATTAACGATTGGAATGTGCGTAGTGTTTTTTTACCTGGACTTTTGAAAATCTCCTTCCCTTCTGTTTCTACCACACCTGTTGTTTGTCCGTCATTTTTTTGCTTTTCACTGTCATGCAGAATCTTTCTGTATTGGCTTACTATTGGGCTTTCAAATGCCCCCCCCCCCCCTCGTCCACCGCGCCATCGCCGTTTTTCTTTTTTGAGCACGTAACTGGCGACTTGTTCAGCGGTGATTCACCCAAACTAACACCATCATCCTCATCTTGTTGTTTCTGGTTGCTTGGTCCAGCCTTCTCTGCTGATGTAACATACATATATTCAATGTTGGGAATTAATGTATTTAAACTTTACCAAAATATATATTCCTCATAAACATCAAACTTACCTGCATCCAAGGTGCTGCATTTACTTAATGCTGCTAAAACACAGGAGATTTCTCCACCTGCTTTTACACACGCAACAGCTTCGGCCTCATTCGCCTTCACTATGTCTTTAATGAAAGCATCATACCTAGACTTGACAGCCACAACTTCTTCTCTACCTGGATACTCCTCATCTAACTTGCAGATGACCGATTCAACCTTCTTTTTCGTTCTAATCAAAACATCTACTAGATCCCCGACACTTGCTACCCTTTCCTGTTTTTGATATTCGTTACCTGTTAGTATAATATTTATATGTAATACACGAAACGTACATAGCTAATACACAACATGTTACAAACCTTGATACTTGGTTCATCTAATCCAACCTTCAAACCCTCGTACGAAGTCAACGGTTTCTTAGGACCCCTACCGAAACCGCCTCCTTTTATTTCAATCCTTTCTCGTTCTCTTAACCTTTGGAATGTCCAAAAACTCATAGGAAGCATTGACGAATCAATATCTATACCTTTGCATTTAAAACTATCCACGTATAACAGCTGCAAAATAAATGTTGTAAACAAGTAAAGAAACTCTGTTAATACTACACTATGTCACTATGTAACATACGTTAAAAATAATTTACCGTCAACAAGGTCAATGGGCCTGTAAAAGGTGGATCCAAACTGTCTCGTCTCCAACCATTTTTACAACTCCTTAGAACCTCCACTACTAACTCACACCAGTCCAGCCCGCCAAAATCCAAGTCATCCGTCAGATAGTCCAGTATATTGTCCTTCAAACTCCCTTGTTTGTGGCAGTCAACCATGATCGTATAGAAGCACATCATAAAATCCATACGAAAATTAAAATCATCCTCACCATTGGACTCTTTCTCAATCATATCAACCATTTGCTTTGGAGATATAAATCTGCTCGGCGGGTACCTCTTCTTCCAGTTAGATATCCCTTCATCATGCGCGTCCCTACACTCCAGCGCATTGAAAGACACCCCTCCAATTGGAATACCGAGTATCTTGTGCACAACCTCAGCATCAATGGCAATTGTCACAGACGGCAAGGTCAACTCCAAACTATCCGGGTCAAAGTTATCAACAACATAATGCCCTAACTTCGCTGGTATCCCATCCATTTTCAGACTAAGCAGGCGGCCGAACCCCATTTCCTTCACTGCTAGGCGTTGTTCGTCACTTAGTATTTGTATGCACCTTGTAAACTGTGTTGGTGATGATCTAGTACGTATTCCCAGCCACTCGTTCAACTTTGATCTTTTGCGCTTCTTACGAGACTCTACATCAGCGTTCAACATTCTCTCCGCCCTCTTACGTTTATTTGGCTTTGTTGGTTCGACTTTTCTGCCCCTTGGTTTTTCAGATGATATCTCTATCGCACGTGCTTTTGATCGGGTTATCCTAACCGGCGAGCTTGATGACACATCATACACAGGTACGGCTTGTTTACCTGTTACACATGTAACTATTAAAAGTTCCTACATATTTACTACAAATAGCATTGTAAATCACATTTTTATTATGTACTGTAAAACCAACCTTTCTTTGCTCTGGTTTGAACTGCTTCACATGCTAGCTTTTTTCCTGCTTTTGCAAAACATATATTTTAGGATACAGGAACACCATATTGCTAAACTAGAACATCTAAAACTCATTTACACACGTAACAGGAAAAGTATCCAAAAAACATTTAATACAAACCTTTATTTTTAGCCGCTTGTCGAAGACGTCTGTTACAAAAGAAGGAAGGCCTCTCGGCTGCACACATAAGACACCAATTACCCAAGTAAACCTTAGCATTATACATAACATATTGTGACAATGTATTCTTAATATCGACCCTTACCCTTATGCGCCTTCACGCTCGACTCATCATCATCACTCTTTTCTGCACCAGAAAAGTCCGCATCGCTATCAGCTGACGCTTGAATGGATGTTTCTCCTTCCTCGTCATCATCTGAAGCTTTCGCTCTAGATGGCCCGGGATCAGCATCCTGACAATCTTTCACGACTCTTTTACACAGCCTCTTTAAATTGACAAGCGGTGTGTCTGAATCATAATCTACCATGACAACATTTATATATAAAACATTCTCATTTATAAAACTAAAAATACAACCACATCACACTATAATTACAGTTCGATAATCTATAAAGGAAAATATCCTAATTACTATCCATAATGTATGTAACACCTACCTAGTTGACGTTTTGCTTCTTCATGGCCACTAGTTGATCTGCTCTTGTGCTTAACATGCCTTTTTGATGTGGTATCATCAGACAAAATGACAACTTTTCTTTTCCTCCTGTTTCAAACAAAGTATATACGTATTCAACTTTTAATTTTGCGATTATTGTGTCACAATCATAACATACCATGTCATTTTACAGTGAATAAAAAACAAATCCCAAAACCCCCAATTCAGAACATATCTACTGTTCCAAATTCAAAAACCTCCAAACTCAAGGATTTTTTACACCCAACTCGAGAACCCCCAAATGTTTTATAGAAAATAATAATGGTTGTAATGCTAAATAAAAACATTAAACACCTACCTTTTTGAATTTTTCTTCGAACCAAACCGTCGTTTAAACGATGATATGCTCCACATGAACGACCTCATCCTTTCGTTGATGTGTAATCACTGACGATTGTTCGTTGTTTCTTCAAAGAACGTTGCTTTGTAATGAGAATACAGTGTTTGTAGGATGCTTTAGAAGAGAGTACAGGGCTCGATAATTTGAATTTGGGATGTTTGTATAAGCAAGAAGAGAGAGGGAGATGTTATTGATAGAGAGAGGGAATGATAAGACGTGTTCTGATGTTGCATGCAGTAACCAACTAGTAGCCCATGCCAAATTACTCAACTACCCTTCCTCATACCTCTCTCCTACTTTAATGTCCTTTCTTGTATTATAATATTTAGATTCAATCCACACCCTCCATCTTGTTTGATCAAGGGCTCACATTGAGTTTGCAAGGTTTTCTCAACTTTTTGTGGTTTCCATTTTAACCATCCCCTATATATATATATATATATATATATATATATATATATATATATATATATATATATATATATATATATATATATATATATATATATATATAACTTCCTAAGGTTTTTACTTGCACACTTGTGATTTCGACTTTTGTCAATTACTTGCTTCTGTGTTTTTGTTGATGATTCATAATTTCTTTATTTTTATTAACATCTAGGACTATCTTCATGGGAGGGTTATTGAGCATAAATTATCCTACACACACTCAATCATTTCATATTCAACATACTCAATCTTGCAAGCGACTCAAGACATCCTCACACTTCTCGGATGATAAGCCTCGATTAATTCCCGCTCTTCCTGATGAAATATCTCTTCAGATTCTTGCCAGGCTTCCCAGATTTTTCTATTTGAATTTGAAGGCAGTATCGCGCAGCTGGAAAGCTGCGTTAACAACTTCAGAAGTATTCAAGATCAGGAAACAACTGGGTACCACAGAAGAATGGCTCTACATTATGACCAAGAATTAAGGTGATTATGGAATTTGCTGGCACGCGTTGGACCCGGTTTCTAAAAGATGGCAGAGATTGCCGCATATTCCTAACGCACGTGTAGAAGATGGCTGTAAACCAGACTCATCGGGTTCTCGGATGTGGAACATGGTAGGGTCGAGTATCAGAGTTGCGGATGCCATGAGGGGATGGCTTGGACTAAACGACGCTTCAGATCAAGTCTCGTATCGTACTTGTGCTATTGCAGCTGTTGATGGCTGCCTCTACATGTTAGGAGGGATGTCAGTGTCTAGAGTTTCAAGTTTGACCCATGTTTGGAAATACGACCCGGTTTCAAATTGTTGGAGTGAAGCAAACCCCATGTCCGTTGGTAGATTTTATTGCGAAACCGGAGTTATAAACGATAAATTGTTTGTTGTTGGCGGCCTTAGCTTGGCTCGTGGTGATGTTGATGGTTACAGTTTAACACCACTACAGTCCGCAGAAGTTTTTGATCCCCAAACCGGGCTGTGGTCAGAAATACCAAGCATGCCATGTGTAAAAGCAAAAGCGATAGCAACTGCGTTTTAAGCAGATTTTTCTTTTGAGCCGTATACAACAGGATTGGCATCTTACAGAGGGAAACTATATGTTCCTCAGAGTTTATATCACCGGCCGTTTGTCATTGGTGTTGGCGGTGAAGTTTATGATCCTGAAACAAATTCATGGGTCGATATGCCAACGGGCATGGGTGAAGGTTGGCCCGCTTGCTTAGGAGGGGGAACCAAACGGAGTGTGATTATTGATGGTGATCTATATGCGCTGCATCGTGGGCATTCTTCAGAAGGTGCAAAAGTAAAAGTTTATAATCATCAGAATGATTCTTGGAAAGTGGTTGAAGGAGACATGCCTTTATGCGAGGGCTCACCATATCTACCCACAGTTTTATTCGGGAAGCTTCATGTCGTCACTGTAGATGATAACGATAACATTGTAGTAATGCGGGCTGAAAAACGCGATGGTTTGGCTGCATCATTAGAGGAAGGAGATTCTGTATCAATGACGATTTCTGAATCATATATCTGGAATGTGATTGCTTCCGGTAATTTTCGTTTTGGAAGGCTTGAGGGCTGTCAAAATCTTGATGTATAAGTTTTAGAAACAATGGTATGTGAGAGCCGCATAATGCATCTCTTTCTAACTACTTTTGATTATGGTTATGGCCTATGTACAAATCTAATATGGCGGTTGGTTGGTTTTTGAAACGAACGTTACCTCTTATATAGAAGTTTACTATGCGAGAAGTGTTTTAAATCTTCAACACGATCATTTTGAGGATTTAAGATGATGCAAATAGTAACTACTCTGTAAACTTCTTTAAATCATCACTAGTTATCAATCTATATATCTTTATCTATATATAACATTATTAAGGAAACTTGATGTATCAAATGGTAATTTTGTCATGGATACAAGTTTTGAAGCAACATGTACAATTGAGTTAAGCTTGTTTGATAGGGGTATAATAGTCAACAACCTTTAATTTAAGATGCCAAATGGGACTTTTTTTGTAAATTTACCTACCCTTTTATTCACAATCTAAAGATTTCATTCCCATTTTAACCCTATGCTCCTTTCACCATCCCCTCTCACGCATCATATCTATTGAAGATGTAAGGTCTGGAAATTGAAGGCAGTAAAGAGTAAATTTAAGATACCATCTCTCCCCCTTCCTTTTATCTTACAGTTACACCCAACACATTCATATATGTGTGAGAGAGAGAGAAAGAAAGAGGGGGGGGACGGGGACCCAGCTGCTTGTGATCCTTCTTGAGACTAAAGGAACATACGGTAATCTGAATTTAATTACAGTGTTGTAGGGTGTATGTCAATTTGCTATTTTTATCACATTTATTCAGGGAGGATTAAACGAGTCTGTGAAACAGAGCTGGGAATCGTATCTCACTGCTGCAGAACGCAACATGTTATGAAACTCTAACAACATTCTTTTTTCTATTTGTGCAAGACATTATTTTTTGTTGATTCCTTATGTAACTGATCGTCCAACAATCATATTTGAGCCGCATCCTGCAAAATTGAGAGGAATCCACCTGTACTATTGCTGTTGTATGTCTATATTTCTAATTATAGATGTCCCAAATATGACTCACTTGATTGACATGTTCATTATTAAAAAGTGTCAATAGGTCGGCTCCACAAGACCGATCTGTTTATACCTGTATTAAAGATTACCTTCTTTGACATGTTACTTGCCTATTTATTTTATGGGTATATATTTGTATTTTCTGACAGGTGGTCGCTTTTATGGATTGGCCGGTCTCGGCTCAGTCACATAGGCAGGATATCATTCAGGATCTCCACACCACCTCTAGTGATTAAAAAAGGGGTGATGTTCACTGAGGGATGATAAGGTAACAGTTAACTACCTTTATTAATAAAAGCATTGGTTTGTGTTGAATTGAATAAGTGAATGAAAGACACTTAGTGAGTGTTTATGATAAAAATGAGTTTCTGTGTTTTCTCTCATTGTGTGAGTTACTAGACCATCCTATGCTGATTCAATTCTTGGCCGACTTTAGTGGTGATCTTAGGAACCAAAAACGATCCAAGTGGTGTAACTGTATTTTGGCTTGAGTTTGGAATCGCCCTACGTGAAGCTTGGTGGTGAATTTGTATTTCGAGTGACCCGTCGCCTATCCTTTTCTTTTAAGTTTCAGATTTTCTTTCCGTTACGTATTTACTTTCCTATCAATTTATTTACAAATCAAGGTTTCAAGGCATAGGTTTAGTGCTTAACAGTTGACATCTGCTTGCTCAATTTAACAATGTTTGGTAGGCCTACGGTATTCAATCTTCAACCTATAATTCTATATTCAGCATGTTTTTTTTGTGCTTTTTTTTCAATTGGACATAACTAAGATTTAATTTTTTGGGGGGAATTAAAATTTGATATCATATATCATTTGTCAATGGTAAAACTTAATTCTTGTACAAATCCTACATTGAATAGAGTGGGCTTAGCTTTCCTATAGATGAGTGATGTAATATAATGTAGTACCAAGTTTATGAAGGTCTGTGCACTGAACCAAGCCTCTTATGTTAGCCCTGTTTCCTTTTCATTCCCAATGAAACAGTTGTTGTCTGAAGCTAGCCTCCAACTGTCTAAACTAGAAGACCAGTTTTACTGAACCAATGTTATGGCCCACCTTAGTTGTTTTATACATGAGAACAACTGAACTAGAGGACCAGGTCCTAACACTATTTACCAAGCTTCTATTTCTTAAATTCCAAAGGATCTATGCCATGATCAAACTCCAAACCTTTGGCATGTTGTAATGTTCTGTGTATTTCTTCTTGTTTTTTTTTGCATTATGTGAAGATGTTATGGTCCTTTTGACCTCATAAGAGGCTTTTTCGAAAACTAATCTGCTTAGTTCTTTTAGAATTGATTGATAGGCCTTTGTGTGTTGATATTACTTGATACTTGGCTATACAATTACGTGAGTTAGGTCTCTAACCTTTTTATAGTTTTTTCCTTGGTGTTAACGGTTAACCCCTGCCTACCCTCCCATATCATTCCGCAATCTACGTCTTGCCAAACTTTATTAGCACTTGTAATGGTACCCTACCGCATCGCGCACCTACTAGAAAAATACATCCTCACTTTTAGCTATTCATACGCGACAAAATTCCCATTGTTGGATTTTTTTTAAAGTAAATACGCGAGTAGTTTCTTGGGATATTGGATATGGTAACTGGTTAATGTATGTTTGAGCCTTGAGTAAATATGATTTGGTTATGTATGTTTTAATATTTTATTGGTCAAAGATTAGTTTTATGTTTTTCTAACCTTTTTCTTTGTAATATAGAAAAACTTGGATAGGGATAAAGGTTATAAGAGTTTGTTATGGTTGTATACTCTTACAGATCATAGAAATGAGAAATTGAGGTCAAAGTCAACAATATAAGTCAAAATATTATGTCTTGCAGATTTGACGACTGTAGCACCATGAGAAGTTGATGGAACAAGATCATCAACTAGTGTTTCGTTGTCCATGTATCTTCTGTCTCGTAACCAATTATCCCTAACTTGGTATCTTTATACTTGTTTTCATTCAGAATTGTGATGTTTGACTTAGCAACATAGCTTATATAGTTTTTTGTTTATTTATTTTTAAGTCAAAAGGTAATGTTGCAATCTTCTTAGGACTTCATGGGAAGTAAATTATTGCAATTTTTTATGGGTCTGGGGAGGTATTTGGTTTTATTTATATTGAATTATTAATTATTAATTTGGTTTAGGTTCTCTAATTTGAAAAAGTACACCAATAGTCCCAAATTGTGCATAATCATAACGTAAACAGCCCCTGAAAAGGGTTTGAAACTAGAATTCGTGTCTTGCCAAAGTTTCGTACACCCATTAACCGAACTCGACATCAGGTTAGTCATGTTTGTTCATGAGTGGATCAAGACTGCTTTAATATCACTTGATGTGTACAAGATCAGTTAAGCAAACAGTAGAATAAAGAATATATTAAGCTTAATTCCACATTTTTTTATCCTAAAACAGGGCTGTGGTTAGATATACCAAGCATGCCATGTTCAAACGCAAAAGCGTTAGCATATGAGGTTTACACTTATTTAGGTAAACCGGTTGCAACAGGATTGGCATCTTATAGAGGAAACTTATATGTTCCTCAGAGTTTATATCGGCGGCCGTTTATCCATGATGCTGGTGGTGAAGTTTATGATCCTGAAACAAACTCATGGGTCGATATGCCAACCGGCATGGGTGAGGGTTGGCCTGCTAAGTAATCGGTAACCAAATCCAGTGTGATTGTTGAGGGTGATCTGTATGCGTTGGACCTTTCAAGTTCTGTAGAAAGTGCTAAAATAAAAGTATATAATCATCGCGATGATTCTTGGAGTGAAGGAGACGTACCTAGATTGCTGAGTCATATGATATAATTCTACTCACGGGTTTGCTCAGGAAGCTTCATGTCGTCGCTAAAGATGATAACGGTAACATTGCAGTATTGCGGGCTGATAAACGAGAAGATATGATTGCATCATCAAGTGAAGGTACTTCTAAAAGTGATGTACCTAATATTTGGAATGTGACTGCTTCCAGGAATTCTGGTTCTGCCAAGCCTGTGAGCTGTCAAAACCTTGATATATGAGTCGTTCATAACCAACAATATGCTGAGAACTGCAAGAACCGTATAATGTATTTGACTATTTGTATCTATTGCTTTGAGCTTGGAACACAAGCCGGCTATGGAACACAATATTTTATGCATCATGTATAAGTGTATTATGTGGTTCATCACGGTTATCAACATATTGGTCGTTTAGAGAAGTCTTTAGAATTGTCTATGCGATCTTAATTAGGGATTTGTTAGACGTAAACAACTACTAAACTAATTTATGCTGACTTCATTCTATGTACTATTTAACCGGCTACATTTATGACCTATTTAGCCCATTAACAACTCAAAAACTTATATACTTCCTGATTCATTTAGATAAATGGGTTACGTGAGTTGTGTTTAAGTTACATATTTTTAGTGTCGATCAGTGTATGAATAGACACCGTCTACGGTTTTGTCAATTCCATTGTTAACCGAGCTAGATTGACACCCTTACTAAAATGTATGACTTGTCGTCATGTGTTCAATCCATGTGCTAAAATTAGGAGTTAGAAAGTTTTCATGTGCTAAAACTAGGAGCTAGAAGTTTTTGAGTAGATCTTAATTTCTTCGGAACCCGTTTTTACATGAACACCGTTGGACCAATGTTATGAACAAAATGGTAATTATTAATCAAGATTAAGATAGAAGACGTAAGAATCACAAAGAAAGAGAAGGGTAAACCCTATCAATACCTAGTTGTCATTCTCGTTTCAACAGATCCTTTAAGTACATATGTGAGCTAACCGAGTAACCCTCCTAACTACCACCACTACTACAATACAAACTCCTAACAATTGCAACTTGTCTAATATTTAGTAATTTCAAATGATATGTAGTTCCTGACCTCAAGAAATTATGAATGTTGTAAGAGAGCAGTGAGCAGGACCCGTGTAAGCCGACAGAAATATCTAAATGCAGCATCAGTAAGTTAATGCTAAGAATCCAACCCTTGTGAAGTTGTTTGCCTTTCCAGAATTGTTGACCTGAGTCTTGACAGTGCTAAATAGATCCTATGAACGTTGTGTGCCAACTGGTTAAATTTCATTTCTTCAAAAAGTTGTGGTTCACCTCTGAACCAGCCAATGTGTTGATCATAGCCCTCATAGTTGCAGAAGGTAGAGTTAGATATAAAATGGATCAGATATAACAAAATGTTTTTCATATTGAAAAGATGGCACATTAAAGTTGACCGATTTTGTCCCTTGCACAGGTCAACTGTTATGATATCGTTGCGAGCTAAATTGGCTTCTCCGGTGTTTATTTGCGTCTTTAATTCCATCCCTTTTTATTAATTATTAATCCTGACTTTTAGAAGCTCTTGAAAATCATGCTAATAATTATATCCACTAGATTAAGGATCGAGGACAACCAGCTAACCATGACTTGAATGTTTGTGGGCCCACTAAGTAGGGTCGTCTCGAGAATTGTTGAAAGTCCAAAGGCCCAGGGCAAGCATAAAAATGGGTCCCTTAAAAAAAATTTAAAAATTTTCTTGGGCCCTAGTCAGTCGCCTCCGCAGGGGACCCCTTCTCCAGGCCGGCCCGACCACTGATGTAGTATGCGGTGTCCATAATTACCTAAGAAAGTCTCCAAATGCTAAGGTAAGCTTACCATTCATGACCAAATGGATTTTGAAGTTTAGATCTTTTGTGAAGTCCCTAACAAAATGATCAGTAAGTTGTGGAGTGTTAAGTAGTCAACATTGAATTGCATTGTTTGTAAAGTTTGTGGTTCTAAGATTGTATAATCCTCTCAAACTCAATTTATAAGGTTCACTAAAACTGCTAGTTGACCTGGTTTCACATATGAGTTGACTTTATCAGTCACCGTTCACCCTGGTAACTTTGTTACAGTTTTTTCAACTCTTAAATTGCCACACCCTTTTCTTTAAGCATAGTATCATAAGAATATGTAGCCATAAGCTTGTAACTCCCAATAATTGTCTTCATCACTAGTTGAAAACTTTGAAGTAGTATCTATCAGGTAACGTCATCCTGTTTCGTAGAAAGAACTTGTTCAAAAACAAGTACGCGTGAATGCCTGATTGTCTATCTATTATGGTTTTGCTAACTTCTTAGCATTCTCCTAATCATAATGCGGTTTAAGACCCCAATAGTACATCCATTCCGTCTGTGCTGCATATGCACCATTTCTTTCTCTTTTTAATAATATCTGTCTATAGCACATAATTCTTGTGAAAACCTTATATCAGTAGCTTTACTTTCCCGTTTGAAGATGTTGAATGTCAAAAACTCTTGCAATCCGGCGCAGTTATATGATATAGACTTCTTACTCTACCATGACATAGATCAACAATCTCTTTTCCAACCATGTGATAAATTCCTGCAAAGTTGTGAGCCTCACAAATTTCCTTCCCCAAAGCAAGTTGTTCAATTGCGAACTGTTAGGGTGGTGGGAATCGTCCGATTTCCCTAGAGTTCCCCGGATGCCACATCAGTTTTCTACCAGTTCCCAGATTGCAGAGAACTGTCCCAGAATTTATGGTTATCATATCTCACATTAGTCCAATACTTGTAGCCCAGTTGGTTGATGGCCTAAAGTTTCTTATGGGAGGCTTGGGTTCAATTCCCACTAACTACATTTGGAGGACATTGGTGGAGGGGAAATGAGGGATGACCCGGCCATTGGCTTGTGTTCGAGTCCTGATCCCGACCGGTTTTACCGATTATTTCACTGTCGTGCCTTCGGGCGGGTGAGTGGTCGGGTTTTCCCGGGAATTGGTGGCCCGGGTACTCTCGAGTACCTGATTCGTCAAAAAGGTGCCCGAGAGTGCTCGGAAATTGATTCGTTGGCCGTTAAAAAAAAAATCATATCTCACATTAACATTGGATAAAAAATAATTAATATATCTTCAAAAGTGGTATTTGTATTAGAGTGGTGTCACATTTTATAGACCCCTTCCTTTTATCCAACTTTTGTAAAATGGAGACAATCGTGAGAGTTTTATGGTTAAATTGGGTCCGAGTCAAAATGAGTTTTGACCAAAACAAGCTTGGGTCAAAGCAAACCATTTTTTAAAAAGTATATTACTTTGATAAAATGTTCTACTTTAAATTAGTTGCTGTAGACAAAAAAAAAAAAAAAAAAAAAAAAAAAAAGAAGGAATTAAAACAAATTCACCAGGTGCATTTGCTATCATAAGTCATAACATATAGTTTTAAAAAGTGCAAAGACAATTTATATAATATAATTATAAGAACCAAAGGTTTTGTGCAATAGGTTGTTGTAAAACAAACATACCAAAGACTCGGCAAAATTTTGAAAAATGTTGCTTGCTTACCTTGGGCGCCAAGTTTTAATCCTCATCCAATCTTTTCCATTTTAATTAATTACCTTCAATCCCGGCATTAACTAACCTTGAACAAAAATGAGAGATAATTATGGTAGGTTAATCAAATCTTTGGCAATCCAATATTCGAATTTAATTACATACGGATCTATCCACAAGCCGACCCGGCCATGGGTATTGAATGAGTAATATGTTGTATTTTGGGGCCTAAAGCCCTCCTTCTTTTATAATCTTGGGCTATACATGCATGCAGCTTAATTAGGGTTTCCTCGTTATAAATAATAAAGTCTCCTAGCTCTCTCTAGCTATACCATCGTGGTCTTCACTTGAATTTGCAAGCAGAAGGTAATAGCTAAACTTAATTAAGATCAACGTACACTTAATTGTTTCCCTTTCTTTAATTTTCTCATACGTACAGTTGGAATTTTTTTTTTCCAGATCGATAATGGCATGCAACAACAGGTCTGGAATGTCAGCTTCTTCTGAGCAGATGATACCGCTGACTCTTTTCACCGGAGGCCGATGGGTGCGAAAGAATAACGGCGTGACTGGGCAATATATGGGACAGGGTGTAATTAAACGTCAGATAATGGTTCCAGAAAATTTAACTTATTCGTTGTTGATCAATCATCTGCGACAAGTAGTGCCTGATCAATTCCTTGGGCGAATGCCACGCATCATTTATAAATGCGTTTGCCCGTACACGGGGTTGGAAGCCATCGAACTTTCCGACGAGGCAGATATGGTGGGTTTCATGTTTCATGTGAGAAGGCAGAGAGCTTCATCCAAGCCCATTGAGTTGTGTTTTGAGCTTCATCCTCGAGTGCAATAACCATATATGATCTCCGGTCTCACTTGAATCTAGATTAGGCTGATGATTTTATCCGAATATCAACTTCCATCGATCGGGTGTTTAGCTTTTGTTTTATTTATTTTTCTAGTGTGTGGATTTACGTTTACTCCTTTCTTTTCTTTCATCATATTTATAATTTCCTAATTTCATCGGTTGTTTAAAAGTGGGCTGTGATAAATTATTTATATTTGGTTGCATTCATTCGTACGTCAAGTTTAACCATCCAACTGATGGATGAAGTGGTTGCCGTTTCTGTTTATCCTCATTTACCTCAAAGATTTTGCCACTGTGAAAAAGCAATATGGCATTATGACGCATGGGTGGGTATCTGGTAATACATTTAGATTGCTGTTTCTTGTAATAAAATTAACAAAGGACCTGCCAGAAGCAGATGAGTGTGTCACATATTGGTCACGTAAAGATGTTTTTGTTGCTAAGGTGCATGTTTTTCTAGTTTTTTTTTATTTAATGAGGCTCAAATTAGTTTTATTTAATGAATTATTATGTGATCTATAGTATGATTAGACAAACATAAACAATTAGATTCCTTTCATGACATTGGCAGACTATTCAAGTATCTTGTGGTACGTAACAACATTGATATAGTTATGGCAAAGCCAATGATACAAAATTTGACAAATGTGTTGTGACCCGTTGGACTGGTTTCATATTTAGTATTTCATTTATTCCTTAAGCATTAGGCGGTTGCTTTTTAGGCATGTCTCTTTGTTCTTGGGACATTCAAGTTTGAAACTCTTGCAATGATATATAATGTTTTAATCAGGCTTGGGATACCTAGTCCTAGATAGTAGTTTTAGTAACTAAAAATCAGTCCCCATTGTATGACACCAACAGAGACTGAAGGTCACTCTCCGATACATAAACATTCAGTCTTCAATTTGTCCCCCGGTACCACGTCATTTCAGTCGCCAATACGTTTTTTTCAATGACTGCAAATCAGTCTCGGATAATATGATATTTCAGTCCCTACTATATAACGTTAGGGACTAAAAATCAGTCCTTTAAACATGTCTATATTGTCTCTGATAGGTTTTGTTAGGTTCATTCCAATAAAATGTTTTAAAGACCGAGAATTAGTCGTTGGTACCATGAGATTTCAGTCGTTAATGTTCTCTTTTAAAGACTGAAAATTAATCTCAGATATATAGCATGTTATTTAGTCCCTAATACGTACTTTTAAAGGCTGATAATCAGTCTAAGATAGCATTTATTTTTAGTCTCCAATATGATCTTTTAGGTTTTGAGAATCAGTCTCCTAAACTAGTCCCTAGTATGTTTTTTCAGTAACTATTTTTGTCTTTAATATTCATGTCTCAATTCCAGTGTTTTAATTAATTAAATCCCCAACAACATTATCATTCATAAATACGTTTCTTGCTTTCCCAAAATCTTCAAGCATTGATATCTTAACAATAACAAATCAAAACAATACCAACAAATAAATTCGATCTAAAGCTTAAAGAGTGATAGGTAAAAAAAAAAAGAAATAAACATCGTAGATCATGTTGTCACTATATATGCTTCATTACTCGGAGGTGTGAAGATTGTATTACAGAAGCTTTGTGACCATGAACTATGACATTCTTAATTTCGTATTTCAGCTTACTTTTTTAAGTTTCTCCTCGAGTGCAATAACCATATTATATATATATCCCATATGATCTCCGGTCTCACTTGAATTCTAGATTTGGCTGATGATTTTATCCGAATATCGTTTTCCCAACACAAGCACGTACACCATCACCTCCCATGTAGATTGTATTGTTTCCCATGCCACCAACACGTATGGCTTTTGATCATGTTGCGTAGCAATAGTAATGGTGATTCCCTTCAAAATTTAATTTGATTTATCCACAACTGCCTCTTTATATATGTTGAATAACAAAAGCGCGCTTTTAGCAAGGAGATACTTACATATTCAATACGTACATGAATGATCATTAAGCCATCCTTGAGTCTTGGTAAGCCTCATCTAGTGAAACCATAACTTTGGTAAGCATTTTCTTAATTTTTTCCATCTAAAATGCTTACATATTCAACACTCAAAGATTGATTACTTCAAAAGATGGAGATGGGTTGACGGGTCTTCGACTTCTAGCATGTGGTCCTTCAGCATTCGATAAAACAGTTGGAAAAAATTCTTGTACAACATAATATACACTTGTAAGAATCTAATATTCACATTTATATTATGATTTAATTTCCATCAGAGCCATGATAATTTGACTACAACATTTTAGTAGGTGGTTAGCTCATCTCTCAAACTTGTTATCAAATAGACAGACAATCTCAGTGAAGCATTCATGTTGCGATGATTCACGTCTAAACTACACTTAACCTTATTCATATCTAAATGCAAGTCTATATAATATATTATCACTAATTTGCTAACTTCTAGTTGTCAGACTAGAAAACAATTACATTAACATGCAAACATCACATGAAACAAAGCAACAACCTTTTGGAACAGAAGAATTATAAACAAACCTACAAACAATTAACTTAATTCTTACTAAGGATGAAATTATGAAGATGACAGACATCACATATATATGAAACTAAAAGGATATATAACTATGTATAAAGAACATCACCTATTTCATATATATAGCTACATGTATAGATTGGTTTTGTTAATTAATTCAGTGATGGCACAAACCAAAACCAAAACCAAAACCAAAACCAAAAACAAAAACGAATTGCAAATTTTGATTAATCGTTTATCGCTTAACCGAACCATTGATTAATTATTCGGTTCGGTTATTTGCTCTCATTAGTAGAGATGGCAATTTTCTCCGTTAAGATACAAATGGATTGATATATTTTATGTTTTTAAGCAAGTCAATCTGGTTAAGCTCACAAAGAAAAAGATGAGAGGGCCGGTCAAGCGACTAAACCATCCTTAACAGACTGTGATGGACCAGTGACCTATTAAGTACCTAAATGCATCATCATTTTCATAATTGCATTACCAAAGGACAAAAATCAGATAATGACAAATTTAGAGGCTCCTTATCCCTTCTAATAAACAATATACCGACATGGATATATTTAAAGGATTTGCTACAGTTTTAATTTTTATATAATACTACCTTTACCTAAAGTCATAACTAACTAGGATTTTATTATCCGCGCTTCGCCGCGGGAGCTCCTGTTGCGTTGAGGGTTTGGTGGACGTTAAAGATCGCGCGTTACTGTGGGAACTCCTGTTGCGTGGAGAGTTTTGTGGACATAAAAGATAATATTAAGTGACTATTATTCTCGCGTGGGCTTAAAAAAATACTCGTGGCTAAAAGCTAAAAGTTTGGTGATCAAAGTTTGAAATCCTAAAAACTAAAAGTTTAGCCAAAGCGCAATGCAAGTTTAAAAAACTTGGGTGGTCAAAGTTTGAAATCCTAAAAGCTAAAAGTTTGGTGGTCGATCAAAGTTTGAAATCCTAAAAGCTAAAAGTTTGGTGGTCAAATTGGAAAAAAATAAAGTTAAGTTAAAAGTTAGTGGTCAAAGTTCTAAATCCTAAAAGCTAAAAGTTTGTTGGTCTAAGTTTAGTGTTCAAATTAGAAGAAAATAAAGTTAACCTAAAAGTTAATGGAAAAAATTAAAATTAACATTAAAGTTAGTGCTTAGCGATTTTTGTGGCATATGGGGTGCAATAGCGTGCAATAGCAGTAGTTTCTGAAGCTTCATAAGTCGTACCTAAAATGGCCTTAGCCAACCTGTTTAATGTCAAAAAAGGAAAAAATATTTTAAAGGACATGTGGTCCACTGAAAAAACGTTACTGTAGAACCGTTGCTTCTTTAAAATATAGAGAAACTAGTGCTAATCGAGGCGGCGCGTTGCGCCTATGTTAAACCGGTATCTAATTCTTTGTATGTAATGCACAACGGTTGAAGGACGACGCAATTTCTTTTAATATTACAACAGCCTTTCTTTTAATTTTCTAGTGTCTGTTACTGGTGTATACGTTGCAAGAATATTGGCTTTCGGATCTGATGTAGCGAACCAATAATTAACGGAGTTGAATAGTAACTTGCCGGCATTGAATAGTTTCCTGACGGAGTTGGATAGTAGTTGACAGACTTGAGTTGAGTTGAGTAGTAACATGACAGAATTGAGTAGCACCCTAACGGAGTTGAGTAAAGAAAATTAAAAAAAAACAAGAGTTAAATAGTAACCTATCGGAGGAAAAAACGGACTTGCGGGAAAAAATAAATTAAAAGAACAGAGTAAATAGTAACTTGACGGAGTTCAATAGTAACGCCGTTAAGCTAACGGAGTTGAATAGTAGCCTAACGGAGTTGAGTAGTAACCTAGCGGCGTTGAGTGGAGTTGAATAGTAACTTGACGACATTGAATAGTAAATTGACAGAGTTGGATAGTAGTTGACGGAGTTGAGTTGACTTGAGTTGTACAACAACGGAATTCAGTAAAGAAAATTAAAAAAAAACCATAGCTAAATAGTAACTTAACAGAGAAAAAAACGAAGTTGCGGAAAATTTTTTTAAAAAACCAGAGGAAATAGTAACTTGACGGAGTTAAATACTGAACGCAGTTGAATAGTAACTCCGTTAAGCTAACGGAGTTGAACAGTATCCTAACGGTGTTGAGTAGTAACCTAACGGCGTTGAGTGGAGTTTAGTAGTAACTTGACGGCCTTGAATAGTAACTTTACGGAGTTGGATAGTAGTTGATGGAGTTGAGTTGAGTAGTAACATGACGGAATTGAGTAGTAGCCTAACAGAGTTGAGAGTAGTAGCCTAACAGAGTTGAGTAAAGAAAATTAAAAAAAATAGAGCTAAATAATAACTTAACGGAGAAAAAAAATCGGATTTAGGAAAAAGAAATTAAAAAAGCAGAGTAAATAGTAACTTGACGGAGTTTAATAGTAACCCCGTTAAGCTAAATAGCAATTTAATTGAATTAAATAGTAACTTAACGGAGTTGAATAGTAACTCCGTTAGTACTATTCATGAAAGTTTCTAAACTAATATATAGGTAATTATGTAAATGGAACTTTAATAAATCTTGTTCCCAAATGATTAGTAGTCGTTTACTTTTTTTTTTTTTTTTTTTGAATGCAAACTTTATTAAACCAGAACATTTTTCTGGTTTCTCAGCATAGTTTACAACCTCCTGAGCGGTTTAGGTGCCAACTAATGGCCCCATAGTGATGGACGAAGGTGCAACTGTAGTATTTGGAGGAGTCACGTTTGATGCCATTTCTGAAACGAAATTAGTTTAAAAAAATACATGGTTTAAAAAAAATATATGGTTTACAAAAAAAACCAATGCAAACTACAAAAGTTTTTCTAATAAGCTGTAAAAACAAACTGTTTGATGTATAAAATTTTTAAAACCAAATAGTGAACAGGTTTTTAAAATCTCTGTTTTAAGCTCGTAGGAAAACCGTTCACCAAAGAAAATGAAATATATTTCTAATCGTTTATTTTCTGCAATAACAACAAAAATTACATAACAAAAATTACAAAAGCTAAGGCACGTTTGATACGCTTCCCTTAAAAACAGATTTTGGGTCACTCAACGAACGTCGTCTGTTTCCAGAGTACAATAGTCGGAGCAGCCTGTACTGCCAGAATTAACCTAGCACCTGAAAACACTACCTGAAACGAAAGCTTGGAGGGCTGCGAAATTTGGAAACTCGTCTGGGATTGACTGATGGGTTGAGAACATAAACTGCAGTATATTGAGAGCCTTTTGGACTTGATTATTTTCTATGTGTTTTTAACCAGCTACACAAGCCTGGTATTTAACAAGACTGATCAATAATGTTGAAAGTGACCTTGCACAAGCCTCATAGTTGTGTCCGTTATGGTCATGGATCACAGTCCTGGTTCTGCGAGAGCTCTAGGAATTGTGCCCCTCTATTCCATTCGAAGCGACCTCGCTTCTCTCTAACATAGGTGACTTACAAATCATTAAAAGCCTTATGCTTAACCTTCTTTGATATCACCGATTTATTTTAAGGTTGGGCTAGGAAGTATGCAACTCCCTTTGTGTTTTGGGTACTCCCCCACAGTGACCTTAGTTCGTACAGTTAGGTGGTCCTATTGAGTCTAGATCATGGGATCTCCAATCTTCTAGGATAGGTTTTCCATTGTACAAACTTACTCCAAGGGCTTTAGTCCCATTCCTTTCGACGACTTATGTACTGCCTCTCAGCTTAAGTCTTTTGTAAGCGGATCCGCAATATTATCTTTTGACTTCACATAGTCAATTGTGATAACTCCTATTGAGAGCAGTTGTCGTATCATATTATGCCTACGTCGTATGTGTCTTGATTTGCCATTATACATTGCACTTTGAGCTCTACCAATAGTCGATTGGCAATCACAATGTATGCAAATAGCCATCACAGGCTTTGGCCATCTTGGAATATATTCCAAAAATTGACGTATCCACTCTGCCTCTTCTCCAGCTTTGTCTAAGGCAATAAACTCAGATTCCATTGTGGACCTAGCTATAAGAGTTTGCTTGAATGATTTCCAAGCTATAGCTGCCCCTCCAAGGACAAACACATAACCACTTGTGGATCTAGAATCTTTTATATCGGATATCCAGTTGGCATCACTGTATCCTTCCACAACAGCTGGATCTCGACCACAATGCAGTCCATAATTCCTTGTGTATCTCAAGTACCTTAACAATCTTGTCATACTCTTCCAATGTTCAGCACTGGGATTACTAGTATATCTACTTAGCCTGCTCACAACATATGCTAAGTCTGGCCTGTTACATGACATGAGATACATCAAACTGCCAATGATCCTTGAATACTCCAATTGAGCAATACCCTCTCCTCTATTCTTTGACAAGTGTTGAGAGGTATAAGTCGGAGTTTGAGCCACACTTGTGTCTTCCTAATTGAACTTCTCAATGATCTTATCCATGAGATTGACTTAACACAAGACCAGTTTGGGTTCTAACAATCTTTACTCCAAGAATTACATCAGCTAGACCCATGTCTTTAGTAGATCTGATCATCTTGTTATCACTCCCAATGATAAGCATATCATCCACATAAAGACATAGGATTACATAACCTTTAGATGTGCCCTTCACATAGACACATTTGTCACATTCATTTATTTTGAAACCACTATTAATCATAACTTGGTCACACTTTTGATGCCATTGTTTTGGAGCTTGCTTTAAGCCATACAGTGACTTGACGAGTTTACATACTTTGCCTGTGTAATATGTGTAGTGTGTGTGTGCGCGTATATGTATTGTTTGTGTAATATGTGCCCCGATGAATGGTGAGAAGTCACCGTTTGTTGAAATTTATTCATGGGTTCAGGGGGTTGGTGTGCCTGGACAGGGCTGGGTCTCAGTGAGCCCTCTCTGGCTCCCACTCCGATCGGCCTTCGAGGTTGTTCGTATCTTGATTTCAGCTCTCACAATTGGTCTAGATATATGACTCTTAGTACATGCTTTTCTGGACTTGTTTTGTTAAAAAATATGTCAAATGCATCCATTGCAACACTATGTATATTGTCAGCCCCTAAATTTTCAGTTTCGTTTGGTTCCCTTGGTACATCATGTTCTTTTTGGGGTATCTCATGACTAATAAATCCAAATTGGTACTAAAATTCTTGATGGACACAATCAAGTTTTACGTTATCCGTATAAGTAACAAAATTATTTCTTTTTTGTTGATAAAAATATGTGCTTGCCTGAGAATGTGTTGACACTAGCTTGTTGTATTCAGGTATGTCATGTTTTTGAGTCTATACTGCCACAAGCTTAAGAGCTCCACTGATTTCAGGTTTAAGACTATGAATGAAGAGATACATCACATAATCTACACCAATACTGACCTTGGGCATCAAATGCATGCGTCACAATAGTTGTTGACCATATCAATGACATGAATCCGCGAGCGTTACATTACACCCTACTTAGTTATTATCGTATTAATAATTATTAGAATGGATAATAATTTCATAACCACGTACGTACATTGAATTTTTAACAAAAACACATGATCACCTCTCCAATAAACAAACTACATACAATTATGAACCCACCCGGCCTAGCTACCTAATTCATTCTTGCAAAACCAAAATTTAAACCAACCAATTAAACCAATTAATGGCTAAAACAACCCACTTCACACCTTTAAACTCACATAGTGTTTGTGGTCACCCACATGAAGAACATACCGACCCAATGCAACTTTCCTCTTACCATCTTCATCCACCACACTCAAACCCTTGCATACATCCACTCTAAACCTCACCACCGTCCGCTGCAATGGCCGCAACCACACCTTCTTGAAATCGACCAACTCAATCTGCGGCGCGTTGTAGATCGTTGGCGGAGACGAAAACAGCAACACACTGTGGCTTCCTGACTTCTTTCCCATGTTGGTTACCGTTATATCTACATCAAAATGTAGGTTCTTGCAAACGGCTGCATCGATAGCGTTGCAATGCTTTGACGAGTGACAAGTGTGATCTTGGCTCAATGGGATCGACACGAGCATGGGTGCTTTGTTGACTTTGTAAACGAATGTGCTGTAGCTTAGCCCGAACCCGAATGGAAAAATGATTTTACCTCTATAGAACCTGTAGGTTTGGCCTGGTTGGCCTGCTTTCGGGTCGGGTCGCATCTTTGTGTTGGTCATTGGCACCAAGTCCGTGTATGATCCTGGATACCATGTCATTGGTAGTCGTCCGCCTGAAAACATGTCATACCCATATTATAAATTGTGGAAAACTAAAAATCAAGACGAATAAAAACATACTTGGATTATAGCGACCGAAAACGATATCTGCTAAAGCGCCACCACCTTCTTGACCCGGAAGCCCAACCCATAAAATGCTAGTGATTTTCGGGTCAAGTTTCGCGAACTCAATATCCATTGGACCTCCCGACATTACAACAAGAATCACGGGTCCTTTAGCGGCTTTGGCAACCTCAGAAACAAGCAAATTTTGGTGTCCCGGAAGATAGATTTTGGTCCTATCAAGTCCCTCAGCCTCTATTGAAATATCGGTTCCCACGACTACAACCACAGCGTCTGCCTTAGCCGCTGCATCCCTCGCCTTTTTAAATCTTGCAGTCGAGATACAGTGCACGTTGCAACCTTCTTCGTACTCGGTTTTAACATAATCTGATAGTCCTTTTAGAGGAGAGGTGTATTTACATGGCACTCCTGAATAAATGCCAATCATAGCTCTTGTGGCATTCGCGTTAGGCCCAATCACGGCTAGTGATTTGATGTATTGTTTACGAAGCGGTAGTGATCTTAAATTGTTTTTAAGCAACACAATCCCTTGTCTAGCAGCTTCGCGGGCTAGATCCTGATGACCAGGGGTGCACACATCTTTCTTGCCTAGCTTCCCATACAATTGCTTGCTCGGGTGACCATCGAAAAACCCGAGCCTCATAAGGGTCGTGAAACTGTTTGTGACAGCGCGATTGACTACCGATTCTTTCACTAGCCCCTTCTTTACTGCTAACGCGGCGTACCTCTTTAGTGAGTCCCCACAGTTAAGATCCAATCCTGCAATCGTAGACAAAACGTTTAGTATGGTTGCAAAAAGGATTAGAACCTGATGGAAACACCGAAAATTACGTCCCACTTACGGTGTGCGCATATAATGTATATATGTGTGGCCTTTGGAGGACAAAAGTAAAGTTGCACTAGTTTTAACGTTATTTTACTAATTTTGTGAAAATAACGTTAAAACGACGGACGGTTAATCATGCATCATGTGGTGGCGTTGATAGCCAATAGACAAAGGGGTACATGCACCGATCGGGTTTGTCCCGATTGCTAAGTGTTTTGTGCCTTATGTCCAAGGCTTGATACCAAACCACATCAAGCCGGGGGTCTCACTGGAAGCAGCCTCTCTATTCTTAGGGGTGGAGGTAAGGTTGTCTACATCTTACCCTCCTCAGACCCTACCTTAGTTTTGCTATAGGTGGGATTAACTAAGTATGATGATGGAAACACCGAAACATATAAGGTGGGTATTCATGTATGGGACATGGTATGTAAGTAACTGAAAGAGTATGAGTTCAGGTACAGTTATGGTATTAGGCGATACCTACTCCGGTTACCTGAAATCATACATTCGTTTATCCAAAACCATATACCAATAAAAGTTATTATTATTTTCTCTTACCCTTAAATAATTTTAATTTTAGTAGCTTCGTTAGCTAGATGAACAATGAACTTAGCTTTTGAGATATGTATTTGATGTAATTATTTATACTTTATATGTTATCAAGTATGAATTTGTGACCGTGAGGTCAGAGGTTCGAGCCATGAAAACAACCTCTTCCACATAAAATGTAGGATAAGGTTGCGTACATCAGATCGTGAAGAGATCTTGCCCCTCCCCAAACCATGGCAAACGCAGACACCCTTTTTGTCATCATTAAATTTACATATCTTTAGATAATGATGAAGATATGTATGTAGTTTAACAAATTTTAATTTGTTGTAGATATAAAAAAGCATAAAGGTAAGAAATAAAATGTACATGGAAATCCAAACATGTATTTTTCAACAAAATATGCTCGATTATGCTTCATACCTGACCAGTATTATGCTAGGTATGGGACACACCTAGATCGGGCATGAGAATGGGATTACCCCTATGCTGCCTAACCCGCCTCATTATCATCCCTATTTTTAACATATAATTCGGGAAAAATTGTCTTAAAAATAAGGCATAACCTGCATTTAACGCATCTGCTGCAACTTCCTCTGGTGTTTTAGCCCAACGCTGGGCGTGGAACATGACTAGTAGCGAATCACAGTCTGAACTAATGTACCTATATATTGTGCCAAAAGATATGCGTTACGTATCTGTAAAACGCACACTAAACAAAGCATCAATCGCGCTATATAGAAAGCTTAATTACCCGTTTAACTTCCATTCTCCGCGAACTGTATCTTCCAAAAGCTCTTTATCAGCACAAGTTGGTTTGCCGTTTACTTTATTGTATGAACACATGACACTTGCAACATTTCCATCCAAAACACAGCTTTTAAATGGAGGGTTGTATGTATCTTCCATATCTTGCTTTGTTACCTTCAAAAAAAAAAAGTGATCATGTAACCACTAACAGTTATTATTTTTTCTAAATAAAATCCTAATTAAAACAGACTAATTCTAAAAAATAACCATACGAATGCATCGAAATGGAACCGGTCGACGGTTGTCCAGTTATCTAGATCATAAGCTGTGTAATGCTTGCAACAAGCTCCGACTTTGAGTCGTTCTTTATCGCCATCATCTCTATCTTGTAGACCTCGAACATATGTCGATCCATATCTACTCGTTAGGACCGGATCTTCTCCTGGTGTCTCTTGACCTCGTCCCCATCTCGGATCACGGAAGATGTTTACATTCGGGGACCAAAACGTTAGTCCCGCCACACCAGCGTTGTACATTGCTCTAGCTTCGGTTGAAACTACCTATTTGTACACAAACCTAATTATTCAAAACTCAAATTAAATATGTGTTGCATTATTAAAATAAATGTCAAACTGTGCCGGAACCAGAAATTTTTCACTTGGAGTCCAACTCATGCTTTTTCTTAAAAAAAAACTCAGATTTTATACATAAAAATATGCCAATTCTACTGACAGTGAACCCTCTTTGGTTCCGCTCTACGGGCCAAACACCCCCTATATATGTAATATTATTTACCTTTCCAATTGTATAGAATAAAGATTCGTTGAATGAGGCAGCGGTTAGAATGACTTGTGGGAAGCTAGTGGCTCCAGGGATAACACTCTCATTAAACCAAGTGGCGGGGCCGGTGTCCGAGACACCATGCAACGCCTCGGACCACCACCCGTAAGATGGTATCCCTAACCGAGGGATGCTATCAGCCACACTCACTATACTCCCAGCCTTTTCATGCAATGTCATCCTTTTTACCAAATCTTTCACCCGTGTTTCGATACCAAGTTTAGTATTACAAAACGCGTACTTCTTCAAGCTCGGGTGTTTAAGGGTGTCACAAGCATAACGAGGGGCGTAATTAGAAACCGCGGTGGTAAATGAGAGGCATATGAAGAGAATGGGTAGAAGAGGGGAGTGTGGTGATCTGGTTTCAACTGCCATGCCCATGAATAATAATAATAATATTGATGAAAGAATGAACAATTATATTATTGATGAATTTGAAGTTTGATTTACATACAGGCATATAATGGATGTAATTAACTAGTGTACACTGTCAATGATTATTGAATATATTGAATTGTAGGACTTTATTTTCTCATTATGGTTGTGATGTTACCGTGCACGATGATGGTTTGTGGTTGTTATTACTTATTTTGAGTGTGGTTAGAGATTAAAATGCCTAGTTTTTTCCAGTAAATGTGGGTTGTGGGTCTGACTAAATCGTGTGGAAGACTTGTAATTTCAAATAAAAACGGTGAAATTTTTTTGTTGCACGTTGAAAATAATAATGCCAATTAATTAATTAAACAAAAATTAGTAAATCACATGTTTATTAAAGCTTATAAATTTTATTGTTTAACGTCATTTGTAAAATAGATAGATGTCTTGTTTAATATATTACACTTCTTAATTTTGTGAGAAAAAAAATTATTTATTTTTTGCAAATAATGTATACTTACTTTTACACCATAATATATCATAAATAAATGTATGTATGTATGTATGTACGTACGTACGTACGTACGTATGTATGTATGTATGTATGTATGGGAGGGGTCATTTGATAAGACATATTTTGTGAGAATCATGATAACTCGATCAAAAACCACTCAAGATGGAAAAACAACTTAACGTCATTTAGCGCAATCTCCCTCAAAATATGCATGACCCTGGAAGATTCTCGCCGCCATGCTCTATTAGGCAAATCCCAATACATTATGCACTAAGCCGATTTGGGTGCAAGTATCAATCTAATGTAAAGCCACATTTATCAGTAACTCCTAAGGCTATATATATATATGTGCTATGAAGTGATTATGAAGGATATGAATGAAATGAATTAAGTCTTGAATCTCTCTCTAATGTTCTATTTAGTTCCTCTCTATTTTCTTTAAGGTTTACCCACTTAACGGGTTATCTATCGGTTACTATTTTCTTTGGCCAATCGGTAATCGGTTGGAACCACATCATATATCAAACGATCCATGTGATATTGCACATTTCATCTATCCTAATCTTGACTATCAATTGAAAAAGGTCAAAGGAGTCCACATGACTCGTACATGTGAAAGTCAAGTGAAAGGCAAACTTTACACTACTAATTGGATCGATAATTATTAGGATCGTGAATAAGATTGAAACAAGAACGCAAAAGAGGAGTTACAAAAAGCCTGTGGGGAATTCACACATCCCCACCCTATCAATTTGATCTTCCAGCCTCTACTGATCGGAAAAAATAAGCTTAGCCCGCGCCAATTCGATCTCCAAGCTTCACCACTGGTATACCTTCAGACAAGACAAGACAAGACAAGACACAAAACAAGTTACAAATGAGCAATGAGCCTCCAAGGGATAAATCACACGAACATTGATTTGATACGATTTCAAATTGTTATAATGTTTAGGACGATTTTTTTTTTAAAAAAAACAATAATGAAAACATTTTAAATTTGTTAATTTATTCTAGTATGAGTGTCATATCACTTTGATAGTTTAATTTATTATTGAAACAATTCTATAAACACTCGACTTTCACATAACATATGTAAAGCTATTTCTCACTATTCTATACAATTTTTACGATGACATCTATACATGAATTTAACCAAACAATCCAATTTTTTTAAACATTTGAACAATGAAAGTTATACTCTTCATCATATAACTAACTACCAGTAATCCATACAAGAACATGACCCGTTTTCAAAATGATGAAACCGTTTCCGATCTCTCACAACGACTCTACGCCCGTATATCCTAGAAACCAGTTTAATCGTCGAGTGACAATCATCGCATATTCGAAGATTCTTAACCACTTTAATCGTTGTTTCACGCTTCGTGCTTATCAAACCAAAGGCAACCGCCATCTTCTCACTATGATGTTGTAAAGCTGATTCTTTATCGCGATCATCCATCCTAAGGTGAACCTGAGTCGTGTCGGGCTTGTACCCAACCAACCTCAACTTCTCCTTTATTTCCTCCAACATCATATAAATTTCCTTTGTTTTAGCGTGTGATTCATCCGCAACAACAAACTCATGGATCGCGCCATCAACCTCAATCCAACTACACCCGGGGTCCTTTTTAGCCTCGTTTTGCTTCATCATCAACCTTGTGTCCATAACCCCGTCCCAGTTCGCCACAGAGGCGTACATGTTCGACAGGGCTACATATGGGGCACCGTCTTCTGGATCTTTCTCCAAAAGACGCTTCCCCACACGTTCACCAATCTCAATGTTTCCATACTTCTTACAAGCACCAAGTAATGCCTTTAGAACCACGTCATCCGGCTCATCAGGCATTTTGAGTATAAGCTCTTCGGCCTCTTGTAGCCGGCCTGCCCGACCTAGTAGATCAACCACACATCCATAATGCTCAATCCTTGGTTTCAGTCCGTCGATTTTAACCATTTGGTCAAATATCGCCAACCCTTTGTCCACCAAACCGGCATGGCTACACGCGGTCAACACGCTAATATATGTTACATCACTCGGCGAAACTCCACTTTTTCGCATCTTGTCAAAATAACAAAGAACTTCATCGGCTCGACCATGTATCGCAAGCCCATTAATTACCGAATTCCATGTGATCACATTCTTTTCCGACAACCCATCAAACAACCGAACCGCCTCATCAATACTACCACACTTTGAATACATATCAACCAACGCCGACCCAAGCACCGAATCAACCTCAATCCCCTTCCTCCCCGCGTAAAAATGCACCCATCTCCCAATCTCAAGCGCACCAATCCCCGAAACCGCCGGAACCACACTAACCAACGTAACATAATTCGGCCTCACATCCCTTTCCACTTGCATCTCCCTAAACAACTCCAAGGCCTCCACAAACAACCCATGTTTCACATACCCCGAAATCATCGAATTCCACGACACCACACTTCGTTCAGGCATTTCATCAAACACTTTACGCGCATTCGCAACATCCCCAACTCTAACATACCCATCCACCATCACATTCCACAAAACCACTTCATCACCCATCACTCCACTCATCTTATTAATATCATAAACCTTAACAGCATCACTAAAAGCCCCACACATAACATACATCTTAACCAAACTAGTCAACACAAACCCATCTTTACCCAACCCATATTTAACCACAACCCCATGTACTTGTTTCCCTGTCTTGAAATAATCCAAGTTGGCAACCGCTTTAAGAACAGATGGGAACGTATACTTATTAGGCCTAACCAACACATCATCGTGTTGGGTCATTTTGATAAACAATAATAAAGATTGTAATGGGTCATAGGAGTTGGAAAAGCCTCTAATGAGAGTGTTAAAAGAAAAACAATTTGGTTGAGGCATTTGGTCGAACACTTGGAGGGCGTAGTTTAAGTCTTGGTTTGGTGGGTTAGAGAGGGTGAGGAAACGAATAAGTTCAGCTGAGGCTAATGGGTCGTTAATGTGTCCAGTTTTGATGAGTTTGGCGTGGATTTGGGTTAAGTGTTGCTTTGTTTTGCAGTGTTTGATGTCTGGGAACAAGGTTGATGGGTGTGGTGAGTGGTTGGTGATGGTGAGTTGAAAAACAGTTGAGTTCATGGTGGATAAAGACAGTCAGAAATCGGTTTGGATCCGGTTTTTGTATTGGCCGTTAACTAGTCATTTTTTACTAGTGAATGAGTTTGACCCACAGCTTCGTTTAGAGCTTGAGCCAACTCTCAAGCTTAAATAAACTCATTATTTATATAACATTTATATATTTAAATGTCAGTAATTACTAGTTATAAATTCCGGAAAAATAACTAAATCATATAAGACAATAGTTATATAAAAATTGATTATAAACTAATAAACGAGCAGAGCCATGCTTGAGCTTTAGACACAAACCTTAAAATAATCCAAACTCTAACCCTCACTCGACTAGTTTGCATCAATGTTTTGGAACATCAAATTGCCCCTTATTTGTTAGTGCGTACGGTTCAAATTTCAGAAGGCTCCACACAATTCTTTGGATTCACACTTTTTGCCTTTATTTTTTTATTTTAAGTATATAAAAAATATCATTTTTTCCCAAACCGGTGTCTTATATGCAGTTTCAATCCGATTGTGTCCGACTCCTACAAGTTTGGGTTATTCCTACTCAAAACCAGTTTGGATCCAAACAGGTTTTGGATAAATCCAATTTTAACCTGGATACGATATGTATCCAATCTGGTTTTCCAAATAACCAATTTGTTCACCACTAATGGGAAAATGACTTGTAAGATTTTGAGTTAACTAGTGAAATTCTCTTGCACATTGCAACTTGTAACTTATATACATATAAGTAGATGAGTTTTTTCATTTTATTTTATTTTTTCATAAATCGTTGTCGCTGACATCAGAAATAAAGAGATAACATGTTAAGTTAGAAACTATAATAATATTACAAATGAATAGAATATAAGAAAACATTTCCATATAATAAAAAAAAAATTAATCAACCATTTCAGATTGCAGGCAGCATGTTAAAAGAAAATACACAGCTAAACGGTAAGCACATGTCAGCAAAAATTTACTGTTTGTTTTAGTAAATATATTTATATATTTTTTAAATACTCAAAGTTAAACTATATAATTAAAATTATAAAAAAAAAGAAAAAAAATACTTTTTTATAGAATACAAGGGAAAATGGGCACCATAACCGATCAAGTTAAAGGGAAAATAGACACTTTTCCTTATTCAGGTTCAACTCAAGGTATTAGTTTACCAAAAATTACAAACAAAATCAGAGTCATCTCCTTAATTCCATATCATCCCCTCCTTACTTGAGTTTTGCAAATAGCCTAGGTGCAACCTGCATATTAAATGGCCCCAATCATATGTAACGGGTCGACTTTAAAAACATAGCTAAAATTAAAATTACCATTTTAGAACTAGACCAACCAGTCAGGCCAAGAACCGGCTACATAACCGGTCCGGCAAAGCCTATGCCGGTTACGAGTCAGCCTGGGATAACTGGCAAACCGGACCTCGTGGTGGGTGATCAGACCAGACCATATTTCAATGTATGTAATTTTTTTCTTCCAAATTCCATTTGTCATTTCATTTACTACTCCGGCCTCCATATTTTGTTTGGTTTAAGGCCTCAGTTTATTAACAACGCAAATCCACCACAAAAAGATAAAAGTAGTTCCATATTGTGTTTTAAATCAGTTGTGCGCACGCACACACACACACATATATATAACCATTCACTTTTTTTAAACCGGCCCAACTGATGGATCAGTAACACAGCAACTTAGATAACTGGGTCCAGTTATGAAAACATTGCTAAAAATGAAACAGGTCAACCGAGTTTGAGCATCTCAATTAGGTTGAAACTCACCCAAGTGTTACTCTTTCAACCTCATAATTAAATTTTGTATACGCAAACTATGCGTTAACATTTTAGTATGTGCAATAATATTTAATTAACCCAAACAGCCGGGTGTTCCCCTTCTGTCACCTCTACACAGATTGATTTGAGAAATAAAGACAAATGTACAAGTGAATAAGCTTACACATTTGTCGACACATTGCCAATAATCAAAGTACTGTCCAGTGCAATGTTTGTGGCCCGTTTCATCAGCCTGAACCCTTTTCACACATCCCTGCATATTGTAACGAACTAAGTTATAGAAACATGGTTGAATAACTAAAATATCTGAGTTACGGTTAACAACAAAATAGAGAAAACCGTGTTCACAAATATCTTTATCGATATTTTGTTATTAATAAAATACAAAATTAGGTCATTTTAGCTCCATGGCACCAAGGCAATATGCAATTACATATTGGTCAATTCAGGATATGCATTTTATCTTTTTAAGTGTCAAATCAGGAAAAACAAAGTACAGAAACATGACAACCGTAGTCCAATGCAGATTTTTAATCCATAGAACATCTTAAAATGTATAATTCAAAAAAAATATCATTGAAGCAATATTATTTTTTATCATAATTTACCAACACATTTATTATAAAATTGGACAAATGAGTGTTTCGGAAAAACAAACCCACAAAAGCCTACATCGACCCATACTTAAAAGTACTTGTTTGACCCGCTCGCCACCCAACCTATCCCACACAGTTCTAATCAATATAGAGAAATACAGAGTCTTGCATACTTGTCATTTCTGTTCCACAATTATAAAACAAAGCCAAAAAAAGGAAGAAAGTGGCCCTCTTCCATATAATGGTTCATTTACCGATGCGTCACAGCTAAAGTTTATTCTTTTCAACTAAAAAAAGTAATAGACCACCGAATGGTAAGTTACAAAGTGTATCAACAGAAAACATGTGGATTGCGGACAAAAAGCTTAAGAAACGAGTACATATTATCTGTGAGAATTTGTATTGATGATCATCTTTATAGATAGCAATCTCAACTGCATACTGAAATTAAGTAAAATCTGAAATCAATCCCGATAAGCTTGAGATAGAATTAGACAACCCGTATGCCATTGGTTCTAAGATTTACACTTAAGTAACTCCAATGCGGTACATTGTTTAACCATGATAACTAGATAACAGTAATGCCATGCCAGCATTCATGCTGACATGCGTGAATAATTAGACAAAAGATCAAAGGAACAAAACATAATATTTGGCAACTACCATACGAGCATCAAGCAGCTAACCATAAATTTCTACATAGTACATACTCTTGCAAACTTGCAAGGTGATACCACGACATATCTCTACTTATTGCATGATGATAACCATGATACCATCTAAGATCTCTACATATCTGTGTCCTTATGTAAATTTCCCAAACAATTCAAAAGAGTTGTTTCTAGCAGACCAGGTATGGAATGTTTAAGAGAGATTCACATTAAATTTGAGAAAATTGTAGAAAAATTTGATCTTACAACTAGAGGCAAAACCGTGTGAAAACTGTTTTTACTTTCTGACTTTTGTATCTTCCTGGTGAAGCTGAGGCTTCCCGGAAGAATATGCTAAAAAACTCAAAACTTTTGTGAATTCATTTTGCATTACCATAGAGAGAAAAGTTACACGTAAATTGATGTCTTCCGGTAAAAAAAAACTGATCCTTCAAAGCTTGGCCTAATGCTTTTTAAGAAAAAGACCAAAGGCATTTTTTCTTTACAACACACCTCAAAAAACCCAAATATCAACTGGACAACTGAACCAGCTTCCAGAATAAGCACATGTTAAACATTGGGCCTCTTTAGAGGAGACTACTTATTTAGTTACAACCATTGTATGTTTTTTTTATCATTCTTTGCTCGTAATGATTGAACAATCGACATCACCTTTTATGGTTTCCCTTCTATATATGCTATTTCTTGACTAATAAGAAATATTTGCTTTATTAGAGCAATAAGAAACTATTAATTTTTTTATATATGCATGTTATTGATCATTAAAACTACATACGCGAATAATAAGTATGTTGAAGTTTACTAATAAGCATAGTTGTAAATAGCGAATAGCGGACGATAGCGACAAGCTACCGATACGCTACATAGCGATAGCGATGAAATAGCGGGTGCTATTTCATGTTTAGCGATACACTAGAAGAACTTTTTAGAGATGTTTTATACGTATATTTTACCAAAAAAAAAAAAGAATTTTTTTTTACTAAAAATAAAAAAAAATCTCGCTATTTGTCGCTATCAACCATATAGCGACACATGAGCGCTACGCTACGCTATTCGCTATAGCGGGCGCTATGGTCGCTATTAACAACTATGCTAATAAGTACTAGCTACTATGCTTCATATCCATCTGTTTCAGACTTTAAGCTTTGTGTTGATGTTTGTTTTGATATTCATTTAATGACCTGGTTGCAACTACACTACAAGAGAAACAAGCTTTCATCATACAGCATCTTATACAAAAGGTAAACTTTTTAGCAAGTGTCATGACATGACACTAAGTCAAATCCATATAACAATAACTATTTATGTATGTACAGTACTCTTGTAATCTCCTAACTGACGCTCTGTCTTCCATAACAATCAGAAGGAACTAGAGAACATATCTTTGGACACCACATATGCAATACATACATACCCTTTAGTTGCATTGCTAATGAAATATTAATATAATTTATCTACTGCCCCGGACTTTATACAAGAACTTGGGCTTTAGGTGATCTATAGTTTTAAATTGTTAATCATCTGCATTTTACATTAAGTGACTCAAGTCCTCAACAACCAGTTCACACTTCACACCAACTTCTCAGTAAATAAAAAAATACAAGAACAAAGAGAGAATGCACACTGAAATATATAAAAATTTGAATTCTAGGTACATAAAGCAAACCTGGTAGTCAAGCCAAGCTCTAACACACTTGGGCTTGCATAAATCTTCAAAGTACTTCTTCTGGTCAACAGGCTCCTCGTCCGACCTTTAATTAACAAACAAAGAAAAATCTCTTATCCATCAATGGAAGCTCAAACATAAAAACAACTGCAAATCTCTTAACACTCAAATACATGTTCCAAACAAAACAATAAAGTTACTAAAAGTAACACACAAATAGTCAACTGTGTCCCATAACTTCAAGATAAACAGAAAAAGAAAACTCAGGATCAGTGGCGGCGCTTGAACTTTTTTTTCGAGGGGGGGGAGTCACAAGACCCTTAAAACGGGAGGGGCCAAACTCAATACGTATAAAATTTTCAAATGAAAACACGTAAATTTACAATACTGAGCGAAAAAAGGTGGGGCCCGAAGCACCCCGGCCCTTACCAAGCGTCGCCCATGGTCAAGACTATGTTTCATTTTTTTAAAACAACCGACTCACTCAACGTCTAAACCTACTCCTAAATCTAAAAGTCCTTTACTACACACGCAGGTACCGCTAGGCTACAACTCCTTTGGTAAGGATTATGTTTCTTAATTGCAAAACCTTCCTTTAATAACATTTAAGCACACCAATACATACAAACAAACTTCTACACACAGTAACTAAATTAATAAAACTGAAACACATATTACTCACATAATGATTTTAGAGTGTAAAACACAAACGAACAACTGAAAGCAAGCTCGTGAAATGAATAACCTGCAAAGAGACTGTATTTAAATATATATATTTAATTAATTACATATGACAGATCGAATGAATAGAGTGCAGATCTATTGAAATTAATGGAGAAGAATGAAAATACGTTACCGTCAAGAAAAGGGGTTGGACGATCAGCCGTCAACGAAAGGTCAGATCGTGAAATTAGGGAAGGGTTTCTTCTTTATTAGTTGCGTCGATAGTCCGATCCCTAGAGGTTCGGGTTGTTTTGCGAAACCGGTCCGGGTTGTAAACTGAATCGGTTTGGTCAAACTTTGGTAACATCTGGTTGAGTTGAAACTGGTTCGGGTTATAAAAATAAAACACCAGTTATGGATAAAAGTGTTAGAACCTATACACGTCGATTTTGAGTCGGGTTGAAGCAGGATTTTCGAAGGATCGATTCGGGTCCAAACTAGTTTCGATAACGAGCTTAGGAGTCGATATACAAACTGGCGATTTTGGTCAGGTTGAAAGCGAATTATGTCAAATTGGGTTTGGGTTTGGGTTTGGTATGGGGTCGGGTAAGGAACCTGTTTGGAAATCCAAAGCGGGTTTTTTTTTTGTAAATCTCTAGTTGTGCACGTTATGGATGAGCATGGTCCAGGAATTGGATATACCCGAACAATACCCGACAAACCTTAAAATACAGAACTGAAATAAAACCCTAACCTATTGTTCGGTCTCAGTTCTTTAACAGTTGGGTTGGGTCGATTCCGTGCAGATCACCAAAACCAGAATTCTAAGCCGATTTTGACATATCAAACAATTTTAGAAAAATCTAAAAATTTTGCCACTTATAGGTCTATGTCTGAGCTTTTCAAAATGGTATAGACCATCCCCTTATTCAATTGTTACGATTTTGCAATAATTTTTTCGTACAGTGCTGTCAATTTTTGAAATGTTACAAAATGGCCCTTGCTGACGGTTTCAAACACACATGATCAAGTTCCAATCTTGCAAGAATCTTATTTTGCATATCTCAAAGTCTTTCCACATGAAAAATCAAGTCATTTTAGTGCATCTTGTTGAAAAGATAATGCACTTTTTGGACATATTGCATACTTTTACTTGCAGATCACTTTTGACGTATTAAAACATGTTTAGAAAATGAAATTTGGTGGGCAAGTGTAAAACTCAATGTGCTATATCAAATTATTCAAAAACCTTGTGTTTTGATGAAGTTATGGCCCGTTAGTGACTAGAATTTTCTAACAACATTAAAACTTCAACTTTGTGCATGTCATCATATATAATTATTAGTGGGTTTACCCGCGCGTTGCAGCGGGATCCACAAAATTGGTTGCAATACAACATTATGATACTTAGGTTTTTTGCTTTAAGTTACGCAAAAAAAAATAGAAATGTGCACACTATGTTTTAGCAAGTATTCGTAGAAAGAAAAAAAAAAGAAATATGCACCGCCACTTACAACTGATTGTAGTTCACCACAAAAACCATGTACTCATTATTGAACAAATCTTAATAAACCAAAGGTATGTTACTGTAACAGACCAATATGAACATAAATATCACTCTTGTGTAAGTTGTCCAGTCAATGCATATCTACATAACCGTGCCATTGAAGACACCTTGCTAAATGATAAAGTTTATTTAGATGACAAAAACATGTAGTAGTAATATGATATTATATACACTATCATATGAAGGTCACTGCCCATTTAGAAATTAAAAGTTCGATTTGTAAGTTTGTAATAGACTTGCCCAACCTGACCCAGTAGCTAAAAAATTGCACAATGTAGCTAGTGAGCCGAACCATCCCGTCCATTTTTCCATTGGGTAGACACATATATATGAAAAGGGTTTGTAATATAAGTATTATTATGGCACACGATAGTCTAAAATTCTCAAAACACGAGTAGAATGCAAGGTGCAGCCATATCGGGGTGATTGTTCACATAGACTGAATCATCAAGAACAAAGATTGGACCTGGATATATTTGAAATAATAATTTTCAGACCATGGAATTTCTCCTACCAAAGCAAATCAATAAAAAACTACACCAACCTTAAATTTTCTAAACAAACAGACAATCCTTTAACCAATATTTAATGAACGACACGTATATCATATCATCAATCTATGGAGACTAATTTCATGTAATTATCATGATTAAAATTGAAAACAAAAATGATTGCGTTGAATGATATAAAAAAGGTGCTCCTGTTAGTTTGATTTTAACTCTAGGAAGACTTCAGTCACTATATTTTAAAGTTTTAAAACTGATACAAGTTTAGCTGAGATAAGATTATTTATTGTGGTAACATAAATTATTATCTTTCATCGCCATTATATGAAATTTGTTCAAAAGTATTGTTATCTTGTGTGTTTATTTAGTTTGGGTGAGTTCCATTTTCATATAAAAGTTGATTATCTTCTAGGGGCATTTAGGGAAGAAAAGTGGTAAAATTTAGGAAATTGTAAAAAACCATTGGTATACTATCTTAACTTTGGACAATTTGGACATATCTTCTAGGGACATTTGGACATATTTATTTTTATGCTTTAATTAAATTTAATTGGGACCATAAATATACCATAAAAACATACGGTTTAAATAAAAAACAATAACAAAAATTGGGTTTAACTAATAAAACAAACAATTTAAATAAAAAATATAGAATTATATTAATTCAAGACAAAATTACAATTGTTGTCCTTTATAAAGTTTAAAACTATGGATTGGGTCCTTTAAAACTTTTAGTTTCAGTCTTTGTTCTTTATATGAAAAGTTGCCACGATTTTTGTCCTTTACACTTAACCAAGTTAATAAAGTCAGTTAACTCACCCCATGTGCAATGCACGTGAGGGTATAAACGTAATTTCACCCCATTTTAATCCTCTCCCATTTTAATAAAGCAGTTATTTAAGCTAAAACCAAAACCAAAACCAAAACCAAAATCAAAACCCTGGACACTAAATGAACCCATCTTGACCCAAGCCCCAAAACACGACCCGAAGTCGAGCCGATTAACCACCGAATTCAGACTTAAAAAAGAAAACCCAATACACCCCAAGACCCGAGTTGACCAGGTCAAACCGAACCAAAGGATTATATGTGTGGGAAATGCTGGATTGAAGCCTCTGTTGATCGTATGTGCTCTGTTATTATTTTATAAATAAGTACTCCAATTTTGGTTTAATATTTTTTACAAAATATATTATGCAATATAACTGTATCTTATTGTAGGTTGGGTACCTAAGCGCTTGGTAAAACTCTATGTTGATTGTTGTAAAGATGTTTCTCAGCCTCCCAACTTGAAATTGCTTAAGAAGCTGTATAGTTTAGAGGTAACAACTAATAAATCGATTGTCAATTTGAATTTGTCAACAATTACCTGGTTCTTTTTAACACATTTTTTTATCAGGTATCAGAGGATGAAATTGATGTCTCCGATTCTGAATTGGAAGATATACCTGACACTTTGTAATTATGGAACTCCAGATCTTTTATTTAGGGCTTTTATTTTCCACAAAAACTTGAATCGTAATTTGGTTTCCAGATTTGGAGTTTGGACTTAATTCCTCTATGTGGTTTTCGTAATTTGATTTGCATCGTAACAGATTTTTAGGTTTCAATTTGATTTTCGTTGTTGCTTATCTGACGTTAGAGAGGATGGCGGACTGGTGGTGGAGGTCGTGGTAAAGGACAATGGTGTTGATTGTAAGAAAATGGGAGAGGATCGATCGAGGGTTGTTGATTGTTAACCCTAAAAAATTTGGGGAAGATGGTTGTTATTCAGTTGGTAGGAAAAAAAGAGGTTATATGAGATTAAAATTGGGTGAAATTACATTTATACCCTCACGTGCATTGCACATGGGGTGAGTTAATTGACTTTACTAACTTGGTTAAGTGTAAAGGACAAAAATCGTGACAACTTTTCATATAAAGGACAAAGACTAAAACTAAAAGTTTTAAAGGATCCAGTCCATAGTTTTGGACTTTATAAAGGACAAAAATTGTAATTTTGTCTTAATTCAAAAATAAAAAAGACACAGTTATCAACCTGTTAACTAGAACCAGAAATTAGTTCACAAGACCACTGCCAGCATGATAGTGACAGTGTTACCATTCTAATAGTAGAATCCTAGTGACCAATTCAGGTGACTCCCTCCTCACCCTAAAACAATTTACAAAGAGTGAATAGCCAAATCCGTCCCTGGGGTTTGACCCATTTTGCCACATCCATCCATTTTGAGAATTTTTTACAACTGAGCCACTGTACTTTACACTTCTTTGCCAGATCCGTCCAATTCACAAACCCAGTTAAATAATTCTGTTAACTCGAGGGCATTTTAGTCATTTCACCTATAAAAATATCCCACCCCTAATCTGATTATAATCCTAAACGATAATCACAAACCCCCAAACCCTAATCTGATTATAATCGAGGGCCTCTTAAAAACCCCCAAACCCTAAGCTGATTATAACCCACAAAACCACCATAGTTCATCTCCTTCCTAATCAGAATAATGAGCGACGACGATTGGTATGTTCGAGAGCATGATTGGGTTGTTCGACGATTTGTATGCTTTACTTTGGAATTTCATCATGGTGGTAAGTTTTCTGAATTTCTGAAATTACTGTGATTACGATTACGTTGAATGATATGCTGATAGAGCTAGGTTTTTCAGAAGATGATATAGTAACATACCATTTTAAAGTATTGGAGGTATATGTTGAGCACATAAGAACTTATTCTAATGAAAGTGATGACTTAGATACATGGGAGGTTACACAAGAGGGCTTTAATGTGACTGAGGGCAGTGAGAATGAGGGCAGTGAGAATGAGGGTAGTCTATCAGACTCTGATAAATTGTTGTTGATTATTGTTGTAGATGATGATGATCCACCGGATCCAGCAACCGAAGATTTGACTTTCTATTTTTAGCGGGAAACGGAGTGCAGGCAGGGGATCCTTTGTCCGTTGGGCTGTATCGACAGATGGACGCCATCAACACTGTTGCAGATGAATCAACACTGTTGCAGATGATGACGGTCGTCGGGGTGCAGGCCGGGGATCCTTTGTCTGTTGGAGATGAACCTGGATGGGGTGCTCTTGTTAGTTAAACCAACACTAACAAGAACTCCGGATCAGGTTCAAATTTTGCAAATATGTGTTTGAAGATCAGGTTCATCAAGCACTACAGATGAACCTGGATGGTAATTTTGTATGTAGAACCACCTCCTATGTGTTATAAATAGGAGGTTGGTCTTAGTAGGGTTTAGGGTTTATGTATGTAATCTAATCATATTTTGGGTCTTGGTGATTAGTTTGCAAATATGTTAATGTAAACTTTGTTTTATGATTAATGTAATGGTTGTTATGATTAATGTAATGGTTGTTATGATTAAACTTTGTGTTAGTATGGTGTATGATTATGGTTTGTTAATGTTTGTTAATGGGTCAAAATGGGTCAGGTGTTTTTAACAGGTTTGTTCATCTACTGGACCACCAAGTGTTACTGGAAGTTCAAGTGCTGCTGCTGGAACTTAGTTGTCTGCTGTTTGTTAGTTGTCTGCTGATGTGAAGTTATTTTGGTTGTTTTGTTATGATGATTGTTTTGTTAAACTTTGGTATGTATTAAATGATGGTTAAATTTGTGCATTTTGTGCATGTTGACCCATTTGACCCATTTGTTCCATTTGTGCATGTTGACCTGACCCCTATGGTTACATTTGTGCATGTTGACCCATGTTGACCCATTTGACCCATTTATACGCCCTCTGGTACGTTAAAATCCAATTAACATTGGCTTTACAGTCGTTTTATAGTATAGATTAAAAGCCCTAACATTAATGTTATAATCAGATTCGTTTTCTTGGTCGATTAACCGGATTCAGATTCTAGGGTTTGTAAGGAATGGGGAACCTGCAGACTTTGGGTTTATAAATTATGTTTTCTGTTGTAAATACAAACAAGGGCGTAGCCCAGTGGTGGAAATTGTGGTTGTTAATGTTTGAACCGGGTTTGCACCCTGGTTCGATTCCCACACCCACAATTTTTTTAGAAATAAGAAAACAAGTTTTAAAAGGGGTGGGATATTTTTATAGGTGAAATGACTAAAATGCCCTCGAGTTAACAGAATTATTTAACTGGGTTTGTGAATTGGACGGATCTGGCAAAGAAGTGTAAAGTACAGTGGCTCAGTTGTCAAAAATTCTCAAAATGGATGGATGTGGCAATATTGGTCAAACCGGACGGATTTGGCTATTCACTCACTAGCTTATTATCCCGGGAGTGTCCCGGGGTTGAAAAATCTAACATGACTCAATAAAAAATGATAAAAGTAGAAAACATACCAATCGTAAACTCAGTCATACGGATCATTAATTCCCATTTGTATTCACTGACCTGAACCTTGAAGCAAATGTGGCGATTCATAGCTCACTTAAGCAGTAGCTTCGGCTTTCTCTTCATACTCCTGTAGTGGTTGAAAATTACAGATGAGGTTTTGACATTTTTTAAGTTTTCATCGTTTTGGTCTTATATGATTTTATTAATACATATATTGAATTACAAACGTTACATATTTAATTAAAATAAAAATCCCAACTAATAAATCTACCAGTGTACACGCAATTATCCGTTATTAAGGGTATATATGACAATTGTTAAAGTAATTAGTGCTTTGTTTTAAATCTATCAGTGTCATCGTATGTTTTATTTGTCAATGCAAAGGTTATAATATTTGTGCATTAGATTATTGGTATAAACTTTACCTCCTGATCAAAGTTAGAAGCTAACGGAATATTCAACTCTATTTATAATATTCAATATTCATTTAATAAATGCTTATTAGATAAATTGGAATATAAATCTTTTTATTTAAATTTGAAGATATCCATATCTTCTTTGATTTATTTTTAAAAACAATAATTTAAAAAAAAAATTCTAAACATATATATATTAATATAATATGAAAGGTAAATATGTTTATTTTATTTTGAAGATAGCCATATCTTATCTTAATAGAATATTTGAATTTATAAGCTTATTAAAAAATCGAAATAATTCAAAAACACTGAAATCTTTCAATTATGATGCCACGTGGCAGTTTCATGGAGAGGATGAAGCCACCATTGCACGCCACGTCAGCAACGTTCAATTCTTTTATATATATTAATAGATTTACAAAACTGAAAATAGTATACGATGTACTTACCCAAGGCATTATAGCCTAGTGGTATCTTGGTGGTGAGATAAGACTTAGGGGCCATAAGGTCCTGAGTTCGAATCTCACAAAGGGGGTTTTCTCATAATTATGAGTTTCCTCCTGAATTGGTGACTTGGTGGTGGAATATGATCGCGTGGTAACACTGGTGGCACGATGATACTCCAGTGTTCCGTGAGTGATTCCAATTTGTTGGCCGTTCAAAAAAAAAAGTATACTATGTACTTTATAATGATTCCTGTCCGGCCTCCCCTCCTATGTTAAGCTAGATTTAACACTGTCTTCAAGTCCGCTGTGTCTGACCCAATATTTCCCCTTGTCTTTCTTCCTGCCTTCCAACTGTTTATAGTAAGTCCCAACACAAAAAAAAAAAATCATCACAACCCAATAATCTTTCTTCAACAGTTTCCAACATTTCCTTGTTTTCTTTAAGGTATACAATCATAAATCCCTAAGCTTGCATCATCTTTTGGCTTAATTTCATTTCTTTTAAGTAAAGTTTCTTGCTTTTTTGTCTTTTGTTGTTGACTGATGATGTTTGAATGTTTCAGGATCTAGTGGTTGATCTTCTTGAATCACTTAAAGGGTAGCTAGAAAATAATATTGGGTAATTAAATTTAAGCCCTTTTTATGTCTTGCAATGTTTGTTAATGCAAAATTTGTGGATTTAGTTTGATGGGATTGTTATGTTTTGTTGAGTTTTGATATGGGTTTTTCCTGGTTTTGGTTGCAGCTTTTGGTTTAATGGAATCTTAGCTTTGAACCATCAGGTTAGATTGATTATTTAATTTATAATTATTTTTTAGTAGTTATATTTAATATGCATTTAGGAACATGAGGAATCTATTGGAGATAGGGTTGTTCATGGTCTGGTTTGATCTGTTTTGACAAAAAATTTGGGCGGAATCGGTAACTTTGGTTTTGGGAAAACAATCCGAAAAGGTCAGGTTGGTTGGGTCGACCTGACCAGGCAGTTTTGTTGACGTTTTTTTTAAATAAAAGCTATGTATAAAGTTTTAAGAGTTGTTCAAGTTTATATTTCTAAAAAAAGGAAAGTTAAATGGCATGTTCGGTTTACGCTGCCGGTTCAAAGTTCCAAACAGTGTACCAGACCATGCATATTTCAAACCTGCCGATTTGCTTCTGTTTCAACGGTTTATGAACACTCCTAATCGTAGATATGATTTAGTGGTGGGTATAAAGTGTAAACTACATGCTTATGATTTTGACTTTTCATTGTCACACATGTTCCATTGACTATGTTCTTATAGCCATGTAATAAGAAGACTTTTATGTATCATTAATTAATATCTTTTAATATTATTATTTAGGACCAGCTTAGAATTCCATAATTGAGCCAGCTTTAGGCTAAAAGCTGAAAGTGTCTTTAAAAAATCAAAAAAGGAAAGTATAGTCCATGATAAGGGTATGCAATTTTAGCCTCTTTTGAGGCCCATGTGAGACTGCCTTTTTTCTAATCATTCATTCATTTCTTTCTTTCTTTTTCAGTTTTTCTACAATCTGATTCACAATACTTTTCGGTTTTCCTTCAGCGAGAAATAAGAAATCTTGTTTCAGTGTTACTATTAATGTCTTTCCGTAGCATAGTTCGTGATGTAAGGGATGGATTTGGGAGTCTGTCACGGCGCGGTTTTGATGTTCAGCTTTCTGGGCATCACAGTAGTGGGAAGTCACAGGGTTCGGTTACTGATTTGAGTGATAGTAATAAGGCGGTTCTTGTGATTCAAAACAGCTGGTGGGCTAATCTTCCGCCCGAGCTTCTTTTTGATGTGATTAAACGGTTGGAAGAAAGTGAAAGTAGTTGGCCTGCAAGAAAACATGTTGTTGCTTGTGCTGCTGTTTGTAGATCTTGGAGGAGTATGTGTAAAGAGATTGTTAGAACCCCTGACTCATGCGGGAAGCTTACTTTTCCTGTTTCCCTGAAGCAGGTAAACTGTGTTTTCTTTTTTAAGTTTTTTTTCTTATTTTTCTTAGGGGTGCTAAGTGCTAACCAAGTCATGTTTTTGGGTTGGCTGGTCGAACCCGACACGTACCCAGAGATTCGACACGAACCCAAACATGATATGAATATTTGAGGGTTGTCACAAGTATGACCCGTGCAACCTTTCTTTTTTTCTTTTATTAGAATATTTGAGGATTGTCACAAATATGCAAAAAATCAGTTAAATGGGTCAACCCGTGAACCTGCCACGTCAACCTAAACTAACCTGTTTAGCTAACCGTGGTTGTGGGCTTGATTGAATTGACCCAAATCTGTTTAGACTGAACTCAAAACCCGAGAATTTGTGTTATGTTTGTGTCGTGTTTTCGTGTCAGTGTCATAAATTCACAAGTTTACACCACTAACTTTTTCTTGATTTTTTTTTATAATAATCATTTTATAATGTTGCAGCCGGGATCTCGTGATGGGACCATTCAATGTTTTATAAAGAGGGATAAATCCAACTTGACATACCATCTATTCCTTTGTCTTAGTCCAGGTGAGCATTTATATAAGTTTATATGTTGATGCATGATTATCGAATTTGGGAATTTAATATCTGCGAATTCTTGTATTTATGATGATATGTTAGTTTATGCACTTGTTGTGAAGTCCATGGAAGCCGTCTTAATTGAAATGGCTCTTTAGCATGAAAGAGGGTATGTGTTATAAATAGAAAAAGAATCAATATTAATAGGGAATAATGGATAGTATTATGATTAAGAACTAATGGAGAACGGATGAGATGTAGGTTTAGAGATGCACACATGTTCCATCCGGCTTTTAACCATTTCCAAAAGGTCTTGTTAGAAGACATAATCTTGATTTATTAAACTTGTGTTAATATATTATTGTACATATGTTAGGAAATAAGATAGATATCCTAAGTCTAGACCGCATATTGTGAACCGGTGTGTCACAAGTAGTTATTAGCGGTTATGTTAGTTTAAGAGTCATGTCGGTTGAGTCACAACCGTATGTATGTATAAATAGGGTCGGATACTATCATTTATAGGTGTGTATGTTAAGTTTGCATAACTAACTTACAAATATTTCCCTCTAAATTTCCTATACTTTTCCCACCAAAATTAACCGTCCACTACAAAACTCAATCAAAGCCGATTTCATATCAGAATTCAACATGGCATCAGAGCAAAGATCCAAGACCTGTGGTATATTTGACACTCGAGAATCCGAAGATGTTGATTGTATGGGAAGAGAAGACGGATGGCCGTTAGTTCCCACGAAAGAAAGTGATCATGGTGATCACAAAGGAAAAGCCACGATGGCAGTGAAGGCCGATAAGGCAGTAGTAGAAGAAAAGGATTGTGAGAATCCTCTCAACATCAAATTCTCGAATTTTAACATAGGATCTTCATCCAAGATCCAAGGAAGCGAATGGTCAAGGGCCCAAAAGGAGTTCGATAGGCAAGTGAAAGCCAAGAAAGATGTTCCCGAACATCCTCCTACGATGTGTTGCAGTAAATGCAAACAACCATTCCATTTCAGACGTGAGTGCCCTAAGAAGATGGGGAAGACGGAGTTTATGGTAAAAGGGACCGATGAAAAGGGTTGGGACGACATATGGTTTGCAAGTTTAACACGCAAAGAACACGGTTGTGGAGACAAGAATCAATTCACACTGTTCAGCAAATCATTCGGAATTGAAGGATGCCCAACCGGGTATAGGAAGGAATATTTTAGAGGCAAGGGGACCGTAATCATCACAAGTGGAAATCAGGTTCATAAAATTAAGTCTGTGTTTTATGTACCAACTCTTAGAAAGAATGTTTTGAGTATCGAAAAACTCACAAGTGAAGGCCTAGAAATCGAGTTTGAAGGGGATGTATGTTACATCCGAAGGCCGATTATTCAGAAATATAGGAAGTTGATTACGTGTAGAATATGTGATGGTGATGATCACTTCACATTTAAGTGTCCCGAGAAAAAGAATACTGTGCAGAAAATGGATACACTAGACATACAGAAAGCGCACGAGGCGACTGCAGAAAGAAAGATCCACAAGAATAAGGCTGTGGAGTTTGAAACCGGTATAGACGGACTCAATGATCTGGACAGAGAAAGGGCAGCAGTGTTCAGAAACTTTGAAACCTTTTCAATCAACAAAGATAAGGCCGAAGAATTCATGGAAAGGGGACCGGTTATGTATCCAACAAATAGCACAAGATTGAACGATTGTGTGGTGTTTATGGATTTGATTCACATCACCACTACGGTTGAACGTTACAAAAGGAAGTTCGAACTTGAATTTGAGAGAACCATAGAGTGGTTCATGTACGACTTCCTAAAAATAACAAACAAAGCACCAATGCCACCAAGGGATGGATATGGTTATCCAATAAACTTGTTGGATCTTTATACCAAGGTGCAAGTATTCGGAGGGTACGATAAAGTGACGAATAATGACATTTGGGCAGTGATTGCCATGTCAATGGGATACGGGAGAGGACTACCGAGTTTAGTGACAAAGGACGAGATTGCAATGACCCTAAGGCAAGTCTATGTTCGATACCTAGAAATGATGGAGTGGTATCACTTGAAGTATAAAGGAAGAGAGATGGTAGTAGAAGTACAAGAAGAAGAACTTGATCAAAAGAGGAAGAACGCCGAATATGATGATCAAGACCTCCCACCAAAGAAAAGATCCCGTTCATCGTCAAGTGAAGATTCAAGCTCTTACTAAATCAAGATTAGGGGCGAGAATGTTAGAAGACATAATCTTGATTTATTAAACTTGTGTTAATATATTATTGTACATATGTTAGGAAATAAGATAGATATCCTAAGTCTAGACCGCATATTGTGAACCGGTGTGTCACAAGTAGTTATTAGCGGTTATGTTAGTTTAAGAGTCATGTCGGTTGAGTCACAACCGTATGTATGTATAAATAGGGTCGGATACTATCATTTATAGGTGTGTATGTTAAGTTTGCATAACTAACTTACAAATATTTCCCTCTAAATTTCCTATACTTTTCCCACCAAAATTAACCGTCCACTACAAAACTCAATCAAAGCCGATTTCATATCAGAATTCAACAGGTCTTGTCTGGATCGAAGATCCTCGGGCCATTTTTTTTACTTTTCAACATGGACCAATTATACAAGGATGGTTACCATTTAGAGTTGTGCGTCTTTGATTTCTCTTAGGAAAAACTGCATCGTAACATCCATCATTTTCCGCTTTGACTTTTGATTAAGTTAGCTACTTGAACTCATTTTCAGTGTGACATTCACGAGCCATCTTAATAATTATTCCATATTCTTATCACATTAAAGGCATTGGAGTAGTTGAATTAGTCATTATATTACATATTAAATAATTAAAGACATAACTTTAATTTAATCTAATAAATTAGAAAATTCTATATAGTAGACAAGTAGTAGTAGCAGTAATAATAATAATGACGATGATAAAAAATTGTTGGCATCACTTTTGATGAGATGTCAATAAATTAGACCATCATTTTGATTTTAATATTAAATAATGATGTCACTATTTATTTTACACGATTTGACTATAAACTAAATAATAGAAAACTTATCATCGACGCCCTTTTCTGTTCTGATTGTTTATTTTTTTTCCTAAATAATTTTTAATGCATAGTAATTTATGAACATATACAAAAAGTCATGGTGTCTTTATATATCTCTAGATATAAGCTAGGTATAGTGGTGCTTTTGGCATGTAAATTTAGAGTACGCATGTGATCTGGGGTTGAGAGTATTTTGACTTGCTGACCAAACATGGTATGGAATGCATAAATCAAGAAGTAATCTAAAGACAAACTTCTTATGTTTGTGAAAGATAAAAAATGGGAGACTAGGCAGGACAACGGTTTTTTTTATTGATACTGTTGTAAGCAGTAGCAATCTTGACGCATATACTTATCTATGGATTTATTTTGGCTATGTTTTACCTCCACGGGTCAAATGGGTAAAATTAATATATAATTATATATTGTCCATATTTTTTTATATTTGTGAAATCCTAGTATCCATGTGTCCAAGCATGGTTTTAAAAAGTGCGCCTGAGGCGCGAGGTGATGTGGAAAACGTCTCACTCTTGAGGCGGTGCTTCATGCACATTTGGGTCAAAGTTAGTCAAATTAGGGTCTGATATGTAAGTACAACCAAAGGGATGAAGAAATTATGAGTGATTTACTTGATAAAAAGATCAATATGTAAAAGAGATGAGAGAGATGCAACAAGTGGTTGTACATAGGGCAACGCCTTGCATACGTGAGCTCTTGGCTTTCACGCTTTTTAAAAGCAAACCTGATAGTCTAAAAAATGTTTGCTTATGTGGTGTGAATTCAGACGTTTTAAGTTTATCACACATTACCAATCCTTATGTTGAATTTCGATTATGCAGCAGCTTTGCTTGTTGAAAATGGGAAATTCTTGCTCTCTGCAAAAAGGACACGCAGAACGACTTGCACAGAGTATGTCATATCTATGGATCCCAATAACATTTCAAGATCAAGCAGCACTTACATTGGAAAGCTAAGGTATGATTTATGAAATTGGTATATAGTGTTCTTACTTCTTAATGTCTCATGAATTGAAAATAAATAAATAATTATTTCTTCGCGTGTGGTTCAGATCGAATTTTCTTGGGACAAAGTTCATAATATACGATACACAGCCTCCACATTCTGATGCACATATACCACCACCAGGGCGATCAAGCCGAAGATTCAACTCCAAGAAAGTCTCGCCAAAAGTGCCAAGTGGCAGTTACAACATCGCCCATATCACCTATGAACTTAACGTCCTCGGGACACGGGGCCCACGTAGGATGCATTGTATTATGCACTCAATCCCCTTGTCATCACTTGAGCAAGGCGGCTCAGTCCCCGGTCAACCAGAGCTCCTCCTTCCTTCCCGCTCCCTAGAGGACTCTTTCAGGAGCATTTCTTTCTCAAAGTCCATGGACCGTTCCACCGAATTCAGCAGCTCAAGATTTTCCGAAATCATGGGGGCTGCCATAACAACTGACGTGCCCGAGAGTGAAAAGTCAAAAATGCCCCTGGTCTTAAAAAACAAGGCGCCTAGGTGGCATGAACAGTTGCAGTGCTGGTGTTTAAACTTCAAGGGACGGGTGACAATCGCTTCTGTCAAGAACTTCCAACTGATCGCCGCACAGCAGCCGCCGCCGGTGGCACCACCACCAGCACCCTCAGCGGCAGGAACTTCTCAGCCAGCCCAACCGGAGCATGACAAAGTCATCTTGCAGTTTGGCAAAGTCGGTAAAGACATGTTCACCATGGATTACAGGTATCCGTTATCTGCATTTCAAGCTTTCGCTATTTGTTTAAGCAGCTTCGACACCAAACTAGCTTGTGAATAAAAGAGAGAGAAAAAAAAGTTAACATTTTTCTTTGTGACCCGAAGAGGGAGATCGTTGATAACCGTTGCCCGGACATGCTTATGTAAAAAACTCAGAAGTGTAGCTGTTCCTGTTTGTTGTTAAAATGTTGAAACTATCGCGGCTGTTTGTAAGTTTTATAATCTGGGTTACATTTGTTGGTTGGTTAGAGCCATGGGCACATTCATGATGACATTGGAATCTGTTTTAAGCCATATGTGTGTATGCATATGCATTTGTGTCTTCATCTTGTTCAGTATTGTTATCGTGTAAGATTTAGAACGATTGGGACTTTGAAACATACGGTTGATGGCTTGCGCTTAGTGGGTGGGGCGGACACGCCTTGTGTTGATGAATTGGTGTTTAGATGGATAGCGCATTTGAGATGGAAAGGATAGTAAGGATGTTTAAGTTAATTGATGCATATTGTGTGGCTAAGTTAGCAAGAAGCTAATATTAATGTAGCTAGGAAGAGTTCCAAACACTTGTGTCTAAGCTTCAAGAAGCCAAAACTCACTATTTTGTATTATCATGTGTTTATGGTAAATTTTATATTAACAAAAGGTCAAATACTTGGATGGTGTAAAAGTTGAAAAAGTAAAAAGGTGATGTTGTAAAGTTATAAGACTATATTTAAAAGTCCCCATTTAACATAATGAAAAAAGGTGTGAAACACATAGGCAATGGTGAATATTCATTTTTTATTTTTTTAACAATCAACTAGCAAGTGATGAATGGTTTGGGTGGATGCTAATAAATCCACCTCAAGAGTTGTTGATTCTATTATGTTCACATATAATCATTCAAAAAGAATCTTAGTATCCTCCTATGTTTTAAATGCAAGAGGTGAGTTAAAGTGCTGAAAAAGAAAGCTGTTAAAATAAACATGAGAGGGATACAAGACATCTTTTCTTACAATAAAGTAAGAGCTACTCTTTTCTTTCCAAAGAGCTTGACCACTTTTTCATTACCTGTTATAAAAATCACAAGTTTTTTTTAAAGAAGTTTTAAAGGGGTTATCTTACTCCTTTATGAACTTTAACTTTGTCAACAACGGTGTATATCTTCACACCGTTGTTAAAGTTGACTTGTATTCTTTATCTTGGTTCAGTCTTGTAACTTTGTCCGGTGGTTGGACGATTGATGTACAACCGAAACATGAAATCAACTATCGCTAATTTTCACCATGGACGGTTGATGCATGACTCTCGACCTTCGTATTGACTGTCGGTCTTTTTCCCTCATATTGTTTTGGTGTAAAAGCGAATGTCGCTGAAGGTGGTGTGCAATCTTGGTTTGAAAACTTTGGTTGATGTTAGTATTTAGAGTAATCAATTATAGTCGTCAAGGAGTGTTACTGAGGAATGTAGCTTTAGGTGACATTTAAGCCACATGTAGTCGTCATTTTTATTATCGTCAAAATAAGAAAATCAGACTTACGCATCTATGCACTAACGATGTTTGGATCGTTACTGAGGAATGTAGCTTGTCGAGAAGAATCCGAGGGAGTTGATCAAGGAGTGTTTTAACGAGCTTTAGGGTTTCTTCGTATCAGTTTAACACTTGCAGTGGTTTAGAATGGATATTTGGGATAATTCATGCATGTTACAATATTAAATTATAACAAATAGATTTACATAGCATTTAAACATGGAGAGCTACTAGCTATAAACAAATAACAAATAGATTTAGTCAAATCCCTTTTTTTTATTTGAGGAAACCTGTGGTACATTAATTCAGTAGCTATTGACTTAGAATGCATTTTAAATAAATACACAAGTTGACATGACAAAAAAATATTGGATTATGAACAAAGTATATAACGCACAACTACATGCTCCCTCTCTGATTGTTCGTAAACTAGATTCCTTTATATCTTATCTTTGCTTGCACCTTCAAATTCAATGGGTTTTCTCCATTTCAACCCATTTTGACTACTTTATCCTCCCATTAGCCCAGAGAGGTGCACTAAACCGGGTACGGAACCTGACCCAACAAAACCAAAACCGTGTATGGCATACCCGACCCTACCCGCCAGTTAATCATCGGTTCCGGTATACCTCGACCGCACCTCTTAAATCCCAAAAAAAAAAAAAAAAAACCGGAATCAGAACCAGAAAATTCGATGACTTTTTGTCCAAAACCCGCTTCCATACCCAGTCGGATTATTGCCAGACCCAGTTTTTGACCTTGTTGACCATACCCGTAACGTGTTTCAACCAGTAACCGGGTATAGCCCAATACTAAACTTGTGCACCACTACATTGTTAGCTTTTGAAATGTTAACCAAGGCACTCAAAAGAAAAACCAATAAAGAAAACATACAAGTAAATTTCTTTCTTCTTTTTCTTAAAAATGACTGACTAGTAAACCATAAGAAGCTATGTTTGTTGAACTGAAAAGTAACAAGAAGATATAAAATCAAACAAAAACCCAGATTTCTTTGCAATTTCCTGACTGAGCACCTTCCCAAACAAAAACCTGATTCCTACACTCTCTTTTTTTTTTTATCTCAAAGCCCTAAACATCAAGAATCCACTTTAGTGTCAGCTGAAAATTCACCATTCTTTCCCATCAGTAAGTTGAGTGGCATCAAAGACTTCAGCTGCGTTCCCTTGAAAAAATTCGAAGCCGTTTTTAAATTCACATACTGCATGCATAAATAAAACTCATTATCAGCTTAACGTACATGAAAATATTATACTATCGATTGGAATGTTCAATATCTACTTCAGCCGCTTTTGACAAAAAATCCTGGGCCAAACTTTTAACTATGGTTTCTGGTAAGACCAAACCAAACAGGTGAGTCGGTTTGACCATTTGAAGTTTTGAACCAACAGTTTTATTTTTATTTTTCAAAACTATTAGTTTGTGTTAATAAAACTATATGGTTCATATTTATAATATATATATATATATATACATGAACTCCCCTCCCATCGAATCGGGTCCATAAAATTCTTTTTTATTTTGTATGAAGGGTATTTCAGATATTTTACCTTACTTAAATCCCTGTAGAACGAATTAATCTCTTCTTCCGTAAGGCCATCCTCTTCAGTGGTTTCCTCCCAACCCATTGACTTCAAGAACCGGGCCTCTTCTTCCTCTGAGTACAGCATAACATCAGAGCTTGAATGACTCTTTTCGTTATTATTAAGATTCTCAGTCACAATACATGCATCATTATTGCTGCTCGAATCGGCCTTATCCTCATTTGGGTGGACCCCGCCTTCACCGGGCTTATCATTAGTTGACTCAGGTGGGTCAACAGGAACAGGGGATGATGACTTGTTTGCCATAGCTTTCTTCCTCATAAGGTTAAAGAAGTCGTTTCGGCTCTTAGCTTGAGGTGAAGGTCTCTTCTCTACACAAGGTTTGCGCTCAACAAGAGGGACTTCTGGTAATTTACTACCACCTGTTGGACTCGCGCTCTCCTTTGTGATAGTGGTACCGTTCCTTTCACGTGAAGGCTTAAGAACATGAAGTTTTCCCAAAGTTGATGACGACGACTTGATGACATCAGCATTCGCAGACACAGGTCGGGCGGAGGGTGGGTGGTTCATGATGTGAGAACTCTGAAGTTGCAGTTGCCCTGCCTTTAGCTTTGGCTTATCAGAGGAGTTCAACGCCTACAAAGGTTTTTAAAAATTTTTAAATATATACACAAAAATAATAATAATAATAAATAAAACCACAAAAAAGAATTTCTTACTTTTCCTTGAAAAAGGTAAAAAAAGCTTTGATCAATCTATTTCATTTATACTAGGGAGTGTAAACGAGCTGAGCCACTCAAGATCAGCTAGGAGTGTAAAGCTCAAACGGGGCCGAGCCAATATTCAAGCTCATCTAATTAAACAAGCTTGAGCCCAATCCCTTATTGAGCTCGACTAGGCTCACAAGCCTAAACGAACCTCTTATTTATATAAAATAACCAGAAACTAACTAAATAATATATAATTATATAGATGAATATAAATAAAATAGAAATAATAAACAAGAACCATGCTGGAGCATGAAAAACTACTCATGAGTCGATATCGAGCCCAAGATCAAACAACTAATAACATTTACCAAGGCTTTAGGCATAGATGGAGTCAAGGGAATCAGCTGCCTAGATTGCTTCACAGCAAGCTCTTCAAGCCTTTGAGTTCCAACAGACAACTGCAATATATCATGACCAAATTATAACAAAAAAATCACACTGCGTCTCAACTTTGTAATGCATGTGCATATAATCAGAATTATATAATCAGCTAAGGATATGATTAAAAAAACTGTCGTAGGAAATGACGTCTGAAGTTATAATAATCAGATGTTTAAAGATCTGATAATACAAAGAAATAATAGCTAAAATGAACAAAAAAAAACGTTAAAAGTTTACTATTTGATCACTAATAATGCCTTAGATAATCAATTATATTGCAGATGAGATGAACATATCATTCAAAACTAACCATTTGACCCCTAAATTATAATAAAATAAGTAGAATCAGCTTTATACAAACGTTAAAAATTAATTATCCAGTCAGAATAAACAGTTTAATAATCAGAATCATATAATCAGCTATGGTAAGATAAACAAACTGTAGCAGATTATGTCTAAAGTTATAACCATAGTTGTTAATAGCTACCATAGAGCCTGCTATAGCAAATAGCATAGCGCTCATGTGTCGCTATATGGTAGAAAGCGACAAATAGCGGGAAATAGCGAGATTTTTGTATTATTTTTTTTATTATTTTTTGGTAAAATATACATATAAAATATCTCTAAAAATTTCTTCTAGTGTATCGCTAGTGCCAGCTATTTCATCGCTATCACTACGTAGCGTATCGGTAGCTTGTAGCTATCGTCCGCTATTCGCTATTTACAACTATGGTTATAACAGTCATAAATTTAGGGAAATAATAGCTAAAATGAATTTAACGCTTTCAGGAAAGAAAAAACATTATTAAAAAACAGAGTAAACTGATACTTTTAATTTACCCTTAAATAATAAGTTCTACTGCAGATGAGGTGATCACACTATTCCAAACTAACTATTTGACCCCTAAATAATTATAAAATAAGTAAAATAAGTTTTATACAAACATTAAAAGTTGATTATTCAATAAGAATACAATCATGTCTGTTTACCTGCGGAGGAGTCTGAACACGAGGAGGACCTTGAGCCAAAGTCTCAGCCATATTCCGCCCTGTTGCCACCACATTTGTAGCTGCAGATATTGAAGTAGGTGGTCCATTAGTCCCAACCATCACAGGCACCTCAGCCAGCGCCGAGGTCCAAACATCACCACCAACACCGGCCGAACTACCAACCGGTAAGCTCTGAATAGCACTGCTCAAACCTGGAGATGGGACCCTTCCAATCTCAGAATCCACTTGTTTCTCTTCTGACCCCAAAAACGGGAAATCTTTTTCAAACGGAATTTTTCCATTATTCCGACTGTTTTTTTCACCAACTGCTTTCCTTGACCAAGATTCGCCATGCTTTGCAGAAAGATTCGACAGAGAACGACGTAATCCATCTTTCTCAAATCTACTTGGCAAAATGCTACCCAAGGGATCAGAATCCCGGTACCTATTTTCAAATTTTTCTTTACTTTTATCCCTATCCCAATCCCGCCTCCCAAAACTACCATAGGACCTTAAACGACCGTTACTACTAGAAGGGCGGCGAAAGTATGAAGAAGTCGTACTCGTAGACCGTCCAGATTCATTATCACCACTTTTAATTAATGGCTTTCTTCTAAGAGATGATGATGCACTTTGATCGTCTATAGCAACAAAACATCATACGTTATAAAGCTAAAACTTAAAATACAAGTAAACTATCATCAACATTGTGCGCAAACCTTGGTTTAAAAAGCGCATGGCGCTCCGATGCATTATTAAAAAAAAATACCAAACATCACATATCAATAACATTTTCTCTTGTTAACTTTTAAACACTAAAATATAAGATATTCTCATTCTCATTCTCATCATCTCTAATCAATGGTCTAATTTGTTGAAATATTCATAAACTGCATAAGGCGCGGCTCGTATTCTAAAAACCAATGCACAAACCATAAAAATACATAAATTACAGAAAGACAATAATTACCAGACTGCAATGAAGAATGATGAGAAGTAGTAGCTAAGCTTCCACTGTTCTTTAACCATTCTGGTACAAATGTAGGTTCAGTTTTTTCCATAACTAAACAAACCAATGAGCATTGAAGTGTTTATTATAATCAAACCCTTCAACACCATCAAGAAACTACCAATTTTCAAGATTTAACCACCTTACAAAACACCCTTATATTATTATTATTATTTTATATAAAAAACACAATTTATAACCAACAGTCCAACCCCATTACAAAACAAAACCCTAGACCTTAAAGCATACCAAAATCACAACCAATTAATAAAGCAACAGAGCAAGAACAAAGAATCAAGAAAAGGGTATCATAAAGTCACAAACTTTACCCAAAAAGATTTTAAAAAAAAAAAAAAATCCAACCTTTAATATTTAAAATAAAAGAAAACCCTAACCCTAATTGACTCAACAGACAGATTAAGGATAATATTAAGCGAAAACTTTTGTGGGTTAATGACAAGATTGTTGAAAGAGAACAAGAAAGTGTGAATTGGTTGAAAACAGAGTGTGATGGTGAGGGGATGATGAAGAGGAAGAAGAATGTGAATGAAGAGATTGAGGAAGTTTTTTTTTTTTTTAATTCTTTTTTGTTTTGTGAAGTTTTGTTTGTCTTTTGGTTGGTTTCCTGTGATATATGGAAACTGAAAATATTGTTGCAAGTTTTGTAACCCTGATTTGTAGCGATCATGATACCTAGACCATGAATATCCTTTTATAAAAAAAAAAATGGGTGAATATTCTTTTAGATGTATGTATATCTAAAACACTTTTGAGATATTGTAAAATACATTATCATTAATGTGGTTTATCTATGGGTTATATTTTTGGGGTGTTCAAATCAACAAAAAAAAAAGTTTTTTTTTACCATTTTAGTAAATGCATATGTAGATTTTTTGCATAGAAGAGTGTTCAAATTGATAATTATGTTTTGAATGTATATATGCATTTAGAATTGCATAATGTACTTGTAAGTGATGTTTTGAATGTTATGTATAAGACGGTTATGTAACACAACGCTTTCTCACCACCCTTGATTATTTATGAAATTTACGTACAAATACACTATACAGTTTTAGAAGTTGGATCAAGAAAAAAAAGTGTCTCTATATACATAAACACATTAGGCAGTAGGAAGGGGAGGCTCGAGAGGGCAGGGTAGGAGGAAGGGGCTGCTGATTTTATCTAGCTTAATGTTTATTTAGTTGTATGTGTTATGACTTATGATAAACTTATGATGTTCCAATAGTTAACACCACCTTTTGTGTAGTATAGTGGTGTTTGAATGGTTAGGATCTTGTTATGGATGTTTATGACTATTATAAATGTTTTGTGAATGTTATGATTGTTATGAATGTTTTGTGAATGTTATGACTGTTATAGATTCTTAGGTGAAGTTGATGTTGCTTGGTTTTGATCAAATGGGTCAATTTGGTTAGGTTCAGTTTTGTTTGGTAATGGACTGTATAAACAGATTGCATCAACTTGGGTTAGGTTCAGATTAGGTTGAGTTTGGTTTTGGTCATTTTCTTGAAATGGGTCAATTTGGTTTGGTCATTGTGTGTACAAACAGATTCCAGCAGCTTTTGGTCATGTTCTTGCAAATGGGTCAATTTTTTTTGTTCAATTTGATTTGGTCATAACCTATAAATGGGTCAATTTGGTTCATAGGCTGCAATTTTGTTTGGTTCAAAGGCTGCAATTTTGTTTGGTTCAATTTGTTTTGGCCATAGCCTGTACAAACATATTGCAGTAAACAGTCATATTATGGGGCACTTGGTCATATATTGTGGCTGCAGTCAACTTCTATGTAGCTGCAAATGGGTCAGTCAACAAAAAAACATTTTTTAGTGCAATTCATTCATACATAGTGCAGATGGATCAAAATAACATATTTCATTCATATCACATAATCAAAGCTACCAAAATACATGTTATTGAAGTAAAGTAACCCAAAATACAACCAAACTAAACTAACTACTTGGACAAATACATGCATATTGCAATTATTATCAATAAACTAAAAACATATGTCTTCTTCCATTTGTAGTCTGTCACACAAATCTTTCTTTCAACCTATTGTTCTCTTCAATTAACACAACTTTTTGTAATTCCAAATTCTAGATCTTCAAACCTTCATAACTGTAACGCCCACACCCAGATAAGGATGCACCATACACAATTGATACCAACTTACAAGGGGAATGCTTACTTTATTAACATAAAGTGGATACAAAGCTTGATCAACTATTCTTAGCCGGAGATATACTTTTCCACTGACTTTACATAACTTTATCAAGCTATTTTTATCTAGAGTTATAGTCTTCCACCAAATCAAGCGAACTTGTATGTCCTATTCCACTGGTCACATAGTTCCAAGCTAAACAGCATGCGCAAGAACTAGTCATCACTACCTGTGACACATGCTTAAAAAGGACGTCAGACAATGCTGGTGAGTTCATGAATATACACAAGTTATAAAACACATTCATTTATCATTCATGACCTGTAACCGCCCATGTCATAACCCAATGTCACTCCACACCCTCACAGGGTGTCTCCCTCACCGGGCCTGTGACAGTCACTCCACACCCTCACTGAGTGTCTCCCTCACCGGGCCTGTGACAGTCACTCCACACCCTCATTGGGTGCCTCCCTCACCGGGCCTGTGACAGTCACTCCACACTCTCACTGGGTGCCTCCCTCACCGGGCCTGTGACTAACATCTCATACAAGTAAATGCCCATTACACACAGGTGTAATACCGACAAATCCCACCGTAGTGGCACGTATAAGGGTTCCACAAATATCATGTGTATGAATGCTCAAATTCAGATTATATACATGCGTACTAACAGTCATGAGTGCAATATTAACAATTACCAGTTTGGACAAGCATGCTCACATTTGAAAACATTCATAGAACTCACCTGTTTAACGGTTGCTTAACACTTGCTATTCCAACCAAGTATTATCTCAAGGTCCTGATACAATTACATAATCCTAGGTTAGGTAATGGTACACCTAACTAGTTATTATCATGGTTGGATATTGGTTAACGCTACCTTGTTTAAGCATGGGTGATCAGTCCATGCCTAACTAAGGCTAGGCTACCTAATACCCACCCTAATAATAATCTTAATACCCACTCTGGTTGCGACCCTAAGCTTCTGCTATTATATTAATCTATAAAATTTTGAATTGAACTGAGGAATTAAAATCCATACCTAATATTTTCCTGTTCCGAATAGTGGTAGAAGATTGAGATGTAAACATAGTCAATAAAATTAGTTCACTATTTATAATGAATAAACCGACTTTTATACGTCGGTTTCCTATGATTTATCTTTTCCTTCTTGCATAAACAATTACACACCAAACACACGTGCCTTTCCCATTATTGTTTCCTTAATTTATAAGCTTACTAACTCACCATGTTTTCACATAAAAAGCTTCATGGTGCACTTACACGTACACAACTAGTCATACTACTACACATCACATATTCACATGAGTTATATTTCATTATTTATATATTTGTTATAATTAATTTCAGCTGCTTCGCTCGTTTTTTTTATAACTTCTAAAATATAACGTTTTATGAAATTACTATTATACTGTTAAGATGAGCTTATTTTTATATACGCGTCAACCTAAGTTTCATTACAATTGGAGTATGGTTCAAATATAATATATTTTATTATTATTACTAAACGGTCTCTTATAATACTAATGGCTCGACTAGATTCTAATATCTCAAGTAGTCGTGCTATTCATTATTCAACATTATAAGTTGCATAAACATTTCTATTTTTATTGGCCACAAAACGGGGTGTTACAACTCTCCCCACCTTATAGAAATTTCGTCCGCGAAATTTAGGTGAAGAGGTACAGGTATCTCTATTTCATCTCATATTCTTTCTCGCATGTTTCTTTAGGTCCTTTCCTTGCGTCCTACTTAACTCATACTAGACGAAACTCTCTATTTCTTAACTTCTTTATTCGTTGACCTATAATTTAAATGGGACGTTCCGTGAAATTTAACTTGTCGTTAACCTTGGCCTCCTACCCTGGCATCTTAAGTGACTCATCCGCCAGACATTTTCTTAGGTTGGGCACGTGAAACGTGTTATGTATCTCGTGCAACTCCTCTGGCAGTTTTTTTATGTGCTACTGGGCTAGTTATTTCGATTATCTCAAATGGTCCAATATATCGTGGACTCAATTTTTCCTTTCTTCTTAAATCGAATGATGCCTTTTCAAGGCGAGACCATAAATAGTACCATATCCCTACATGGAATTCTAATACTTTTCTCTATCTCTCGCAACTCTCTCTCTCTTTTTTTCTATCCTCATATTTGTATGATCTTATGTGTAGTTACCTTAAAAATCTCGGGACATGCTAAGGGATGGTTATCGATCTCTGACTAACAAACGGATGGTCGAAATCATTTAACATAGAATGCCACAATATGGGCAGCCTCGATACTCTAATGGTAACTATTGTATTAAGCAAATTCTATTAAGGGTAAATGTTTATTCCACTGCCACCGAAGTCTAACGCATGCCCTAAGCATGTCTTTCGGGATCTAATTTGTCCTTTCACTTTATCCATCAGTATATGAATGTTATGTCATACTTAAATTTACTCCTTTTGGAAGTCTTGCCAAAATACGGATGTAAACGGCTACCTCTAGCTACTATGATGGATATAGGTACTCCATGACGGGTGACGATTTCCTTGACATATTCTTCGTATAATTTCCATCTTATAATCTCCCCGCATTGAAAAGAAGTGAGCTGTCTTAGTTAACCTATCTAATATAATCCAAATGGTATCATGCCCAGACTTAGTTCGTGGAATTTAAGTAATGAAATCCTATTGTTATCATCTTTCATGTATCCATCCTGGGATACCGGGTTGTATTAAATATCATGCAAGCTTTTGACGTTCTATTTAACTTGTAAGCAGGTCAAGTATTGGTATATACACTTACTGATGGAGCATACTTATGTCTATGCGATTCTTATATCACTTTATAACTGAGCCTTCTCCAATAGGTATTCATACCTTATTGTTTAATCTTAGTACTTGATTTTATCCCTTAGCAGTTTAAGAATGGCATGAATATGTCTATGTTTCCTCTCTACATTCAAAACACCTATGGGGCTTTCTATAGTCACGATAAGGGTGTCCAGGGTCTTATAATTTCTACTTGCTAACTTGTGGCATGGATCGAAATGCTCTTTTTTTTACATATCAACACTAAGGTGGGGTCCACATTACCTCTTAACATCTCAAAAATGAATTTCCCATTCTTCTGATGATTGTCCAAATTTATCTTAGAGGCATGATCTGGGGTTTTCTATTGCTAAGTCATGGCGATGGTTGCTCAACGTCTACCGTCACAAAATATGTAGTCGGTTTGGTTGCCTTAATGAATATGAGGTATTTTATGGACATCCTCCAAATGAATCATGATTTAGTTACAAGGAACTAGTCGAGAGCTCTTGGTGATAAATTCATGGAATGTCTTATTCCCAAGTTCAAGATACATAATCTTATTTCCAGTTCTTTCTATTTCCTTGGAGGACATAAGTATTAAGTAAAAGATCCTAATAATACCTTCCAAGTTAAACTATCCGCCAAATCGTTGCCTCAGGTTTGTTTCTATATCCTCCACAAAAATAATGTCCCAACTTTAAACGCATAAACAACAACATAACTATATCCATTTCGAGGAAATTGCTTATTTCCAAAATAGTTTCCATCAGATATAATTGGTCATCCTGTACTCTGAAGTTTTTGTCTCTGTATGTTAGGGAGGATTTCACGACTCGGATGGCTAATTGATCGATCGAGTTATGGCCTAATTTTACTAGTTTGGCATAACAAGCGGGGTCAACATGTGGGCAAGGATAACAATTAATATTAATGGGTGGTTCAGTCGACATTTTCTAAGTTTCCAAGAAAATACTACTTCAGTATTTTACACGTGTACAAGCAACTACACTAGCTATTTTACATAATATACATAATGCAACACGTTTTCAAATATAGCACATAAACAAATAATTTTATTGCCCTCACCGGTCCATGACACCTTAAGTCAATCTGGGGCACCCTTCCCGGGTCCATGACTTATATTATGTCAATCTGGCACCCTCACCGGGCTTCAACCCAAGCTTATTCTTGCTGAGGGATCTTATTTATGACTTTTCCATTCAATAATGTCCAGTTTTCAGCTTTTACCTCAGTTAACCATGATGGCTCTTGTCCTCTAAGTCTCAATCAATAATCCTACTATGTCACGAGGAGTACTAAACTTAGAGAATCACTAGGGTTTATATACAACAGTTGTCACCATCTTTATTTCCAAACACCTTTACATCCTTAGTAGGTTCACATTCAAACTCAATGATTACTCCTATATCAAAAGGTTATTTATATCATGCTTAAATATAAAAATCAGCTCCTTTATCTACCAGGTATCCTTATCTGCAATAACTTATGTCAATATATAGATTTCCTAAGGCAGGCCTAAACTTGAAGGTTGAAGCCTAGGTATTCCTACCAAATACCTAATTCGCTAAAACCATTGGCTCTGATACCAACTGTGACGCCCACACCCAGATAAGGATGCACCATACACAATTGATACCAACTTACAAGGGGAATGCTTACTTTATTAACATAAAGTGGATACAAAGCTTGATCAACTATTCTTAGCCGGAGATATACTTTTCCACTGACTTTACATAACTTTATCAAGCTATTTTTATCTAGAGTTATAGTCTTCCACCAAATCAAGCGAACTTGTATGTCCTATTCCACTGGTCACATAGTTCCAAGCTAAACAGCATGCGTAAGAACTAGTCATCACTACCTGTGACACATGCTTAAAAAGGACGTCAGACAATGCTGGTGAGTTCATGAATATACACAAGTTATAAAACACATTCATTTATCATTCATGACCTGTAACCGCCCATGTCACAACCCAATGTCACTCCACACCCTCACAGGGTGTCTCCCTCACCGGGCCTGTGACAGTCACTCCACACCCTCACTGAGTGTCTCCCTCACCGGGCCTGTGACAGTCACTCCACACCCTCATTGGGTGCCTCCCTCACCGGGCCTGTGACAGTCACTCCACACTCTCACTGGGTGCCTCCCTCACCGGGCCTGTGACTAACATCTCATACAAGTAAATGCCCATTACACACAGGTGTAATACCGACAAATCCCACCGTAGTGGCACGTATAAGGGTTCCACAAATATCATGTGTATGAATGCTCAAATTCAGATTATATACATGCGTACTAACAGTCATGAGTGCAATATTAACAATTACCAGTTTGGACAAGCATGCTCACATTTGAAAACATTCATAGAACTCACCTGTTTAACGGTTGCTTAACACTTGCTATTCCAACCAAGTATTATCTCAAGGTCCTGATACAATTACATAATCCTAGGTTAGGTAATGGTACACCTAACTAGTTATTATCATGGTTGGATATTGGTTAACGCTACCTTGTTTAAGCATGGGTGATCAGTCCATGCCTAACTAAGGCTAGGCTACCTAATACCCACCCTAATAATAATCTTAATACCCACTCTGGTTGCGACCCTAAGCTTCTGCTATTATATTAATCTATAAAATTTTGAATTGAACTGAGGAATTAAAATCCATACCTAATATGTTCCTGTTCCGAATAGTGGTAGAAGATTGAGATGTAAACATAGTCAATAAAATTAGTTCACTATTTATAATGAATAAACCGACTTTTATACGTCGGTTTCCTATGATTTATCTTTTCCTTCTTGCATAAACAATTACACACCAAACACACGTGCCTTTCCCATTGTTTCCTTAATTTATAAGCTTACTAACTCACCATGTTTTCACATAAAAAGCTTCATGGTGCACTTACACGTACACAACTAGTCATACTACTACACATTCACATATTCACATGAGTTATATTTCATTATTTATATATTTGTTATAATTAATTTCAGCTGCTTCGCTCGTTTTTTTTATAACTTCTAAAATATAACGTTTTATGAAATTACTATTATACTGTTAAGATGAGCTTATTTTTATATACGCGTCAACCTAAGTTTCATTACAATTGGAGTAGGGTTCAAATATAATATATTTTATTATTATTACTAAACGGTCTCTTATAATACTAATGGCTCGACTAGATTCTAATATCTCAAGTAGTCATGCTATTCATTATTCAACATTATAAGTTGCATAAACATTTCTATTTTTATTGGCCACAAAACGGGGTGTTACAATAACTTTCTGACATGACAGTCTCACTTCTACCATTTGCTTGTTCTTTGAACATTCTATCAACATCTTCTTTCCACATGAAGAATTTGCAGTCGGAATTCTATTCACATTACGAATATTTAAGTACATAATTATTCATACAAAAAAGGAAGAACACTAAATAAGGGTGGGTACCAACCGGCCAATACGAGCAAACATAAAATTGTTGACCATTTCGTACACTCTTTCTTCCAGCAACTCGAACGACTGCAACAATGTCATGGTGGCAATAGATGTTCCCATCCAAATCGACTTTAAACAACTTAGGGCTTCTCGTTCCAATTGAGGAAAAAGTAGAAGACGAGCTCATGATTAATGTTCGATCGTGTTTAAGTGGTTGTTCTTCAGTTGAATTGATGTTGAATCGAGCTTAGGTGCTTGAATCGTTCTAGGGTTTTCAATTGAATAATCTAGGGTTTAAAATGGGGAAGACGTGTGGGTGTAATCTAAGGGAAAGGTTTTATTTATTAACAAATATTGCTAACTCAGACTGTCATGTAATAAAAAATGACACGCATGATAACGTTGTTAACAACTGGTTAGTCTGGGAGTGATGAAAGAAAATAAGTTGAAAGTTTGGAGTGCTAATGGAAAAGTGAAAGTTGGGAGTATTATTCGCCAATAGACAATAGTTGGGAGTATTTAAATCCATTTTCCCTTAAAATTATAACCAAATATGTGTCTAGCTTTGTCTTAGAAGAAGCATGCACGTATCTATGCATGTTATTTTCTATATGTTATTCATGTTATTTACTTATCTTCTAGTTGTTTGTTTAGTTCATTTAGGTGGGTCAAATAAGAGGATACTGGAGAGTTACCATATTCCACATTTTCTCCATATTTTAGGATTCAAGTTAGTGGTTATTTGGTTAATTTGTTCGGCTATATAACAGCCATGTATGTTCCCTTATGAAAGGAAGAAATGAACTAGTGAAAGTCTTGTTTACATCTAATTTTCTATCAAGCTTCTATCTATTATCTTGGATCAATTGTTTAACAATTAAGTTCATATTACTAACATACATAAAAAATGACACATAACTAATTGTTTGAACCTTTGTATTACTGTTTCAAGATTTTACATCCAACTACGATTGTAAACTTGACAATAATTATGCAAGGACAATGGTGTTAACATTTATTTATATTAGCTCGACTTAACCCATCCATGTTTTCAAGTGATTAGGGCACAAGTATCATTGAACGCGATCCTATATGCCTTGAAAATGTTCAAGCTCGATAGTGAAATGTAACCCATTACAAGTACATATGCTAAAGTAAGGGATGAAATCAGTACTAGACTGGTATTGTACTATATATTAGTGGTACTGAACTTTAGATAAAACCAAAACTGAATATCGTACCTTATATGTTTGATTGGTACCGGTATGGTACGATACCGTTAAAAGTCCTGAACTGGTACCATACCGCATAGTACAAATACCAAAATTAAACTAAATTCATAACTGAATATTGTACTGTATATGTTCAATTGATACTGGAATGGCACGATGTAACAACCCAGAACGGACCCCAAAAATTTTTCAAAATATTAATTGTAGATGACGAGCGAACCATCAAGGATAAATAATAATTAATACGTTATTATACGAACCCACGAACCGAACCATTATTGATAAATACACGTTACGTAACCGGGTCAATACGCGATACGAACCCGAACCGTGTCCCGTGTCTAGTTACCATTGGGGACACATGTTACCCTTAAAAGGGACACACGTCCCCTCCCTTGTTTACAACCGTCACTTTATAAATCTTCCACATATCTTGTGGAGAACACTCATCCTCCTTCAAACTTTGACACACATACATATCACACTATTATGAAAAACCCCAACCTGCCTTTTCTTATCTCTAGCACACACACATAAACTTATCTCTTCTCTAGCACACACACACCTGAAGCATCTCTCATCTCTCAGACACCACACTTGCACCCTCTATCATCTCCCACACACACACCCGATTGAAGAAACAAGGGAGTAGAGGGACGCACCGGAGAAAGAACTAGAGAGAGAGAACGACTAAGAGAGAGAGAGAGAGAGATCGAAGAAGAGATAGTGAAGCAGAGAAGAGAGACAAGGAGGCGGAAGACAGGAGGTCGCTGGCCGGTCCTGTCGAAGAAGATGAAGATGACGACGGTGATGTGAGTTCCGATCGGATCGGGTTAGACCTGATCTCGAAAGAAAAATCCCAACCCACTCCTTTCTCTTTTTGATGCTAATCTATAAGTTATGATGATGATGTTGATTATGATGAGGACGATGATGATGCTTTGGTCACGAAAGGGAGGGAACCGAATGGTGAACAAAGACTAGGAGTTGGATGGATATGTTGGGAGACGTAGGGCTGCAAACGAACCGAACGAACACGAACAGAGCCTTGTTCGTGTTCGTTTGTTAAGGAAAATAGATGTTCACGAACAGTTCACGAACACTTACCGAACGAGATTTTTTGTCCGTGTTCGTTTGTTAAGAAAACACGCGTGTTCGTGTTCGTTTGTGTTCGTTTTGTTCATGAACGCACACGAACACAAACAAACATTAATGAACACAAACGAACACATAAAAGTGTTCATGAACAGAAGCGGTCAAACGAACATATTTTAACTTTTGAATAAGATCGAATTCACATACACTAAGCCACCCAAAATAACATTTACATAATATTGTTAAACATAATAAAGTAGCGTCTCAAAAAAATAAGTTCGCATATTAAATTTAAAGTCTTTGTTAAGCTACCCAAAATAAACTTTCATCGAATTACTTTTTTATTTGAGTAAAATTTATATATATAAAAGAATATAAGAAGGTTATAAAAATTAAAACCCCTATTAAGCAAACGAACACAAATGAACATAAACGAACACAAACGAACGCGTTACCGAACGTTCACGAACATAAACGAACGAACGCGACCATTGTTCATGTTCGTTCGTTTAACTAAACGAACGAAATTTTTTGTTCGTGTTCGTTCATTTATTAAACGAACGAACACAAACGAACTTCCCGCCGAACGGTTCATGAACTGTTCGCTGAAAGTTCAGTTCGTTTGCAGCCCTAGGGAGACGGGTCAATCTCGGTCAACATAAGTCAACCGGGTCAACTCTCAGTCAAACTGGTCAACTGTGGTCAACCGAGACAGCCCCGGTCAACGCAAACCATAACCCGAATGTGAGGTATAATCGAAACCGAAACTCGATAATTATATAAATTATAACCATTATATTTTATATACGAAACGAGTGGGACTTGACGAGCTTGATTAAATGGACCAAACACAAGATACATGTTGTGCACTGGATGATACCAACTCTAAGTACGGGTAATGAGATCTAAGATTCGGACACGATCATGACCAAAACCAACCATAATGTTAGTGTTAGAACTTGAGACACTTGAATATAAATACTAACTTGGGATGATAAGAATTCAGACCATAAGACCTGAACCTTGGATGTAGTATAACCTTTGTGTCATATATATAAATCACTAAACAAAATGAGAGAATACTACTTACACGCTTGGACAAGGACTTGAGAGTCAAAGAATTAGAATCAACACATGCCTATTATTGACTAATGTATACTTTAAATATTGGACAGGATATGGGTACTTGAACTTGATATTAGAACATTAGACGTGGTTATAACTATTACCTAAGGAGTACAAACGGATGGATTATATAATATATTGGACTACGGATATAAGAACGTCATTTATAAACACATATTAATTTAGAAGTCGACAAGAACAAACCTAAGTATATATATTATATATACGTGTGAGCGTCCAATAATTCAAGACGAATAGAACCTGGACAACTAAGACGAAAGCATGGAAGGATCATGGAGACGAATGAGTATATGATCACACTTAGATAAAATAAATAATAATCTAGACTAAGGGTTAGATAAATACACAAACGGTAATAAACACAAGTGACTAAATGAATAAGTTTACTAATATATCTACACCAAGTCTGAAATACCAAAAGAACATAGAACTATACTAAATAGAAATCATACGCTCGAGCTCGTCCCCTCATGTAACTTTTAATTAATAAAACCAAAGACTAATAAAGTGTGTCGACATAGGGCCCAGCCAGGAGAATACCAGGAAGTGATACAGAGTACCCCGTTTACCATTTTTTATGCTTAAGCTATGCTACCAGGTGAGTTTCGTGAACTCCCCTCTTTTTACTTTTAACTGTTTTGGGGTGACGCATGCTTCCATTTATTTGATAACTTATGGTGTTAGTTTTATAAGCGTGTTTACCATCTGCATGATTACCATACCAGGCACTCATTAACTCTAGGATAGAGCCGACTTAATATATGGGTAGTACTACTTGGGGAATCCCTCACGCACAGTGGTCCGGCCTACACGGAAACCCCCACTGAGACCGACGGGTCGTTGCGGCATATATTTTGCCATGGGAACCTATGTTGCAGAGCATAGGTTAGAACCTATAACAATAACGGGATAGTTTCTACTGTTACATCTAGGCATGGTTAGGCATGACACTAGATGCAGGGTTGAGTGGCCAGCTTATATTACGGTAACGCCATAACAAAAACCAGTAAACTTGTTTGATTACTAAAACTATTTGATAAACAAAACTTTGGGCGCCTAGTTAACCAAACATACGAACTCACCAACATTATTGTTGACCCAAAACTATTTTAAGCATGTGTTCAGGTACCTGCTCTGGAGATACAAGGAATATACGGTACGATTAGGAGACACACTGACGGACGAACCAGAAGACGAACGAGAAACCATAGATGCTATCCGAACCTTGTATGATTGTAAATTAGATAGAGGTATTATCGGACTATGTATTACTTAAAACAAATATATTTATACAATAGTTTAGTTAATTCATGTTGCATCTGCTGATTTGCTTGCATTGCGTAAATGTGTATCAATCTGTGATTTCGTCCAGGCCCTCCCGGGTCGGGGTGTGACACACGACATGGTACAATATCGGTACGATACTGGTATTCAGTACAAAATTTCTCATAGTAGAGCTTGTGAACCCCAAAAGCGAACCCTGTTTTTTATTTCCTAATGTCTGAAAATTTAGTCAATTAAGTATGGGGTTTCTGGTATATAGTTAAAAAGAACACAAAATTAGTGACTAGACTATGTGTACTACACTTAAAAAAATAATTCCTAAGATCGCTCACCTTTTAATAACAAAACCAACTTGGAGGCTGTGAAAGTGCTAGTAATATTATTTGAATGAATGAATAATTACATAGGAGATGATCCTTATATAGAGATCACAATATAACAAACCCTAGCACTAAATTAGGAAACAGATAATTCTAGAATAAACTTGATATCTATCTCTAAAAATACAATTCAACCGGATAACTATGGTATCCGCCAATAGCCCCCCGCAGTTTGATCGGTCGTAGGACAGACGGTTAAACTGGACCCAAATGATTGAAAAAGTTGTCTCAAAAGACCCTTCGTGAAGATATCTGCATACTGAAAAGCGAAGGGAACATGCAACACCCGAATGTGACCAATGCGAACCTTCTCGCGTACAAAATGAATATCAATCTCGATGTGCTTAGTCCTCTGGTGCTGGACAGGATTGTCAGAAAGATAAACGGCAGACATGTTGTCGCAATAAACTATAGATGCCTGTTGTATAGGAACCCGCAATTCAAGTAACAAATTTCGAAGCCAAGTGGCTTCAGCCACTGCATTGGCAACACCTCTATATTCTGCCTCTGCGCTTGATCTGGAGATTGTGGGTTGTCGTTTGGAAGACCACGATATTAAATTGGAGCCGAGGAAAACACAATACCCGCTTGTCGATCTACAAGAATCTGGGCATCCCCCCAATCAGCATCCGAATAAGCCACCAAAGATGTCACATCAGACTTAACCATACGAATACCATAATCCACAGTACCCTGAAGGTATCGAATAATAGTATAATACGCTTCATGAACGCGTAATGAGGGTCATGTGGTTCATGCATGAAGAGGCAAACCTGCTGCACAGCATATGAGATGTCAGGAAGAGTAAATGTCAAATATTGAAGAGCACCCGCAAGACTACGATACAAGGTTGGATCGTGGAAAAGCGGGTCGTCCGATGCACGTAGCTTAGAGGACAGATCAACTGGAGTCGCACACGGTTTTGCAATTGGTCATGTCGGCCCGAGCTATGATTTCTTCGTGTATTGCGATTGATCCAAAAAGAGACCCGTATGTTTCCTAGTTACTTTAATCCCCAAAAAATGATGGAGGTGGCCCAAGTCGGACATAGCGAATTCGCGTGAAAGCGTCCGAATAATATCCTGTAATAAAGCATCTGAAGAGGCTGTGAGGACGATGTCATCAACATAAAGCAAGAGATAGGCTGTATGAGTACCATTAGAGTAGATAAACAACGAATTATCGCAAGCACTACTCCGAAACCCATTGGCTAAAATATAATTGGCAAATCGAGTGTACCAAGCCCGGGGTGCCTGTTTACGCCCATAAAGTGATTTCTTCAACCTACACACAAAACCTGGATACCTCCTATCAAAAAATCCTGGAGGTTGATGCATAAATACTGTTTCATTCAGGTGCCCGTGTAAAAAAGCGTTTTTAACATCGAGCTGGTGAATGGGCCAATCCCTGGAAACAGCAAGTGATAAAACAGTACGAATGGTAGCCGGTTTAACAACCGGGCTAAAAGTGTCCTCACAGTCAATCCCAACGGTTTGGGATTTGCCATTAACAACTAATCTGGCCTTATATCATTCTAAGGTGCCATTAGATTTAAACTTATGCTGAAATAACCACATACATCGAATGACCGGTCTACAACCGGTCGCGGGACCAAATCTCAAGTCTCATTTTCCTGTAACGCAGTAAACTCAGCCTGCATGGCGCGCGACAAATTCGGGTCGGAAAGGGTTAGGTATAAGTCTTGGGTATGGGTGAAATGGTAGTTGTATGTAAGGTCGGGTAAAGAGGGGGTTTGAGGCTGCCGGTTTTCAACCGGGTAGCCATATGATGGGTCGGGTTAGGTCTAGGGGTCGTATGGTGAGTGGTAGTGCTCGGTTGTGTTGGGGTAATGGGCTGGGTCTGGTTGGTGGACGGGCCATGGCATGGTGGAAATTGGGTCGATGTTGGGGTAGGAGGTGTGGGTTGAGGCGAATGGGTGGTATGGGAGGGAGGAGCTGTAGTGGGTGTTCGGTGACGACGGGAGTAAGTTACCGGATACGGTGTGGTGGGTGATGGCCGAGGAGGAGAAGGTGGGGGGGGGAGGAGTGGCCGGTTGGTTATGGGTAGGGGGAATTGGGTGGCCGAAGGTAAATCCGGGTGGTGGGGTGTCGTCAAGGAATTGGTAGTAGGTGGGTTGTGTGGGGAAGGAATAGGGGAAGAGATGCTCGTCAAAGGTGACGTGTCTAGAGATGGAGACTTTCCCAGTTAAGGGGTCTAGACATCGGTATCCCTGAAAGTCAGGAGGATAGCCCCAAAAAATGCATCGACTTGACCGGGGATGTTGTGACGCCCACACCCAGATAAGGATGCACCATATACAAATGATATCAACTTACAAGTGAAACACTTATATCATTAACATAAACTACAAGGTACAAGAGTTCGAAACTTAAGAGTACAAACTTCTGCAAACTATTCTTAACCCGGGATATACATCATCAAAATACACGAACTAGCATATCTTATTCCACTGGTCCACTAGCTTCATGATAACAGCATGCACAAGAACTAGCCATCACTACCTGTAACACATGCTTAAAAATGACGTCAGACAATGCTGGTGAGTTTATGAATATACACAAGTTGTAAAATACCTTAATTCAATCATTCATGACTTGTACCCGCCCATGTCATAACCCAATGTCACTCCACACCCTCACTGGGTGTCTCCCTCACCGGGCCTGTGACAGTCAATCCACACCCTCACTGGGTGCCTACCTCACCGGGCCTGTGACTAACATCTCATACAAGTAAATGCCCATTACACACAGGTGTAATACCGACAAATCCCACCGTAGTGGCACGTATAAGGGTTCCACAAATATCATGTGTATGAATGCTCAAATTCAGATTATATACATGCGTACTAACAGTCATGAGTGCAATATTGACAATTACCAGTTTGGACAAGCATGCTCACATTTGAAAACATTCATAGAACTCACCTGTTTCACGGTTGCTTAACACTTGCTATTCCAATCGGGTACTAACTCAGGGTCCTGATACAATTACATCATCCTAGGTTAGGTAATGGTACACCTAACTAGTTATTATCATGGTTGGATATTGATTAACGCTGCCTTATTTAAGCATGAGTGATCAGTCCATACCTGACTAAGACTAGACTATCCAATACCCATCCCTAATAATAAAGTAATACCTAAACATAATAATACTAACTATCTAGACATAATTTAAATGAGTAAACCTGAATTTTGTTTAAGGTAAGTTGGTGTAAGTTTCACACTTGCCATTTCGTGATGACCACTAATAACAAGACTAGTTCTTAATTTCCATGAGCAAAATAAAGTGCAACTCCGATTTATAGCCTAACATCTATTGACCGCCTTTCGCCTTCTTTCGTATATTATTACTTTCTTTTTAGATAAGTACGTTAGGATAATATCAAGAATCTTCATGGTGAAGATTTCAATTGTGACTTATTCTATACTAACATGCATTTTATTATGCACAGCCACGTTTCTTACATACATTTAGATTCTAGGATTTTAATTTTTTTATTAGTATTATATTATTATAATTAACTCAGTTGCTTTACTCGTTTTTCTAGTATAACTTCTAAACTATAGCGTTTTACTAAATTCCGAATATAACACTAAGACGAGCTAATTTTTATCTACACGTTGACCTAAGTTTCATTCAAATAGAGTAGGGTCAAATATAATATCTTTTGTTAATCTAATTAAATGGTCTCTTATAATACTATTGGCTCGACTAGATTCTTATATATCAAATAATCATACTATTCACGACTAGATCATATAATACACACGGCATAAATTTTATAAACATTTCTATTTTATTTGATCACAAAATAGAGTGTCACAGATGTAGTTTGTGGGGTTGGGTGGCAGAGGTGTTCGGGTAACAAGCACAGCCGTACACCCGTAGGTGGTCATAGGTTGGGTGGCGTAAGTAAAGGGCGAAGGTAGGGGTAAAAAAATTTAGGCGTTTGGTTGGGAGAATGTTATGGAGATAGGCAGCGGTCTGAAGAGCTTCGACCCAAAAAACGGGTGGAAGGTGGGCATGTATGAGGAGGGAGCGAATGATGTCATTAAGGCGACGAATCATCCGTTCAGCACGGCCGTTTTGAGAGGAGGTTTGAGGGCATGAGAAACGGAACAAAAGGCCGTGCTGGGAGGCGAAGGCTTTAAAAGCATTGTTGTCAAATTCGCCTCCTAGGTCACATTGAAAGGTTTTTATGTTACGGTTAAATTGGGTTTGAATGAGACGGTGAAACTTAACGAAGGTTGAGAATGTTTCAGATTTAAATTTTAGTGGATAGACCCATATAAAATGTGAAAAATTATCAATAAGCACCATATAATATTTGTATCCCGATTTACTAGGAACGGGAGACGTCCAAAGGTCACAATGAATAATATCAAACGGGCTAAAAGTAAAGGAATTAGAATCATAAAATGGCAATCGTTTGCTTTTCGAAAGCTGACATAAATGACAAAGACCAGAAACTTTGTTCTTATTACAAGAAAAATTAAAATTACGACTTAACACATCTAAGACTTGATGTCCAGGATGTCCAAAACGTTCATGCCAAGGTAGAGAAGTGGTGGTAACAAAGGATGCTTGAATCGGGAGTTGAGGAGGTGTGACTGGATAAAGGTCTCCGGTGCTATTGTGGCGGGAAAGTAGGTGGCCAGTGTGAAGATCCTTCATAGAAAAACCATAAGGGTCAAATTCAAGTGAAACATTATTATCACGACTAAACCGCCTAACAGAGATAAGCTTTTTGATAATTTGTGGGCAATAAAGGATATGTGGTAAAATGTAGGTGCGGTTGGGTAGGCGTAAATACCCTGTTCCAGACCCATGAATTGGTAGGGACGCGCCATTACCGACTAATAATTTACTAGTATAAGGAAAAGAGTCAGGGATTCGATCATACCTTGCTCATCTGAAGAGTGAGCTGAAGCGCCACTATCCATGAAAGAGTTCGGGTCCGGGGTATTGAGATTCAAAGAGGACATTGCAGCACTGAGGTCAGACGGACTTAAGGCGTTCAAGCCTGTATAGTAAGATTGGGCTGATGCAGGAGGCTGTGATGGGCCGTAAGCCTGCTGTGGTGGGCCCTAAGCAGGCTGGTAAGGGGCAGAAGGTTGGGCCGAATGTAATGGGTAGCTAGGTGGGTGTAGGGGCTGCTGTGGGGCTGGGTATGGGCTGTAAGAATAGAGGGCAGATTGATTGTTTGGTGGTGGTTGAGAGAAGGGTGTAGTGGGCCGGTAGTTTGATTGTGATGGTATGGACATGGTGGAGTATTCCACCATTCCCATTGGGGATATGGTGAGTTTTGAGGAGGCCAAGGCTGTTGGTATGTTGGTTGTCCACGTCCAGAGCCGCGGCCACGGCCACCACGAGAGGAGCGGTCGCGACCTCGACCCCGGTTTCGGGTATAATAGTGGGTTTGAGGCTGGTTAGTCGGGTTATATATGGGAGGTTGTTGAGTTTGTTGTTGTGGATGGGTGGTTTGAGCCATGAGAACCGTAGAGGATGTCTTTTGTCGAGCCTCCAATCGAATGACCTCGTCCTGAAGCATGCTTTTAGCCATATCCCAATCTGCGTTGTTTGCATTAATCAGCACTGCAATGGTATCATACTCGGCGGGCAGCCCACGAACCAACTGTAAAACTAGTCTATCTTCAGAGACTGGATGGTCAACATCCTCAAGTTGATTGGCAAGTTCCTTGAGGCGTTGACATAGTTATCCAAAGAAGTACAGCTTGATAACATCAGATTACATAATTGTGTCTTCAGTGCACCTGCACGAGCTTTCTTGTTACTTAAGTAGATCTTCTCCAGTTTTGCCCACGCAAGGCTGGCCGTAGGGTCCGGACCTGTGTCAGAGACACTGGGCAGCAAAGCATCCGAAACAGTGGCATAAATCCACTGCAACACCAGGGCATCCAGTTCTTTCCAAGTGGGGTATTCTGGATCAGTTTCTGCAGGGGCAGGTGTGCCGTCTATATGGTGAAGAACCTGGTATGCAGTCACGTGGAGACGAAACAGCTTCGTCCATGAGGTGTAGGTTACCTTCTTGCCGTCTAAGGTTCGTACCTTAGACTGAATATTGGTAACCGAGTAAGCAGGGTGCAGGCTGGATTTGACAGGTTTTTCGGATGATTCAGGGGTTTCAGATTTGCCGGTGGTCATGGTGAATAAATCTAGACAGAGGAGGTTGAACTGTTATCGGAAAAAAAAAGAACAGGAAAAAGGGAGCTGTTACCAGCCGAAGCTGGTTACTAATTATGGATCGAAACCCGACAGGTATAGAGCCAGGAAGGCTCTGATACCATGAAAGTGCTAGTAATATTATTTGAATGAATGAATAATTACATAAGAGATGATCCTTATATAGAGATCACAATATAACAAACCCTAGCACTAAATTAGGAAACAGATAATTCTAGAATAAACTTAATATCTATCTCTAAAAATACAATTCAACCGGATAACTATGGTATCCGCTAATAGACCCAACTTAATGCATTAGGCAGCCCAAAAAGCCATCGTCTCTAAAGCTTAAAACATTAAAAAAAAGATTTGTGTTGGATTGGCGTCAACTTTTTTATGGAATACGTGAATTGAAAAAAAAATAAATAAATAAAGAAAAGAAGTTGAAAACATCAAAATGTTAGGGATTGTTCTTGTGACTTGAAAGTTGCCAAAATCCAAGAGAAATATTTGAAGTAGTTGGTTTGATTTTGAATGTAAAAAGAAAATTGATACAAGAAAAATAATTGGCAATGCAAATACCATGAAAACCCAATATAATTTATGTTTTTCTTTCTAAATCGCTCTTAACGCTTTTTTGTATATTCAACCAATATACTTTTTGCTTTTGTTTTCCTCATAAAAGTATTGTACATAAAAAGACAACATTTGTGTGTGTATATATATACAGAAGACTTATTTTGAGAACACTAATATCACAAGAATCGTGAAAACAAACAAAAAAATCAATCAAAATCAATTTTTTTTTAATACAAACCACATTAATTAAAATAGAACACTCTAAAATTAACTGTTTACATGTGTAAATAAAACAGTTTACACATGTATGAACACTACATTTACACATATGTAATAACAATTTATTTTAGTATACGTTTATTTTTTTACGCGTAAATTATGTTTTTGAATTTGTATTGTAATAATAAAGATAAATGTAAAAAGAAAGTTATTGTATTTTTACACTAGGACTTTGAAGTCATGAAGATAAACTGATGAGAACGAACCTTACGATTCAAGACTTGTGGATGGGCAATAGAGTGGCATTTTTACTTTCGACAAAGTGGCACTCGCAATATCTAATGACGTTGAGGCTCTTGACAACCATATTGTAAGAGCACCAATGTTTTCATGACTAGAGCGGACTGGTGATCGGAAATGCTGGCGGTCTGACCCAAATATTCTCATATTTGCTTGCCACATTTTCTGCATCCCTCTCCCAAATAAATTTCCTAAGGATGTTATTACGTCCCATGATTAGTTTACTTGTTCCTTTAGACATAATAGACTTTAACTATTAACATTGGTACATTGTTTTAACAGCCTAAAGTTAGTTCACTTTATTTAACGCATAATGTTAAGTGTTAAGTATCCAAACCACCACCTTTGTAACAAACTAATCACTAATATGATGTATGACCAAAGAACACCATCGCTACTATGACAAACCACCATCCCCAGGCGCTAGTGAGCGGCATGAACCACCATAACCTCCTCTTGTCTTTCTCCACGAATCCTGAGACCAAACCTAGTAATCTCGCGGCAATGATTCTTAGATCCACCTTGGGTGTGCCTATCTCCTAGGGATGAAAGAGCCACATATTCTTTCTTCCTCAATTCAAGCAGCATATAACCGCGATAAAACGTATACGCACTGTGTGTAGGCTCCAATAGGTAAAAGAGACTCGAAGGTAACCAATCCAATCTAGAGTCACCTGGTTATGCTAACAATTTCTAAAATCTAGACAGATTATCCTGATCTGCGTTTGAAATGTAAAGGGAATACCTAAATCCAGAATACAAACACTACAATTGTTATAATTAATAACCTGCAAAAGCTGATTTTATACAGCTTCCAAAGAAGCCTTTTTATCCTCTAAAAGCTTCAACTCGTGTCGCCAGTCGTCTAATTTAGCTATTTTCTCCAATTGTTCGGGTTTCAAATCATTCCCTGTTTTTTGAGCCTCTGTCAACCGGATCTGCAGCAACCGATTTCATGTCAAATTTCAATCAATTTACCTGTTAACTTGTTTTTATCTTTTAACAGGTTGAATGGGTCAGTTTTAGCAGAAAGGGAAACCGGTGGAAAATCAGTCAGATGAGTCAAAAGTGTCCACATTGATTTTCAATGAAAAAAACCTCCTAAATCATTTTTTTAAATACAGGTTATTGTACTACTTCTTATAATAAAGTTTTTGTTATCATATTTAACGCATTAGCTTAAACGGTGGACAAAAATGCTGATGGGTCAGCCCGAACCGACCTATAATAAAGGTTACCGTTTTGACTCCTTTAAAGGTAGCTTATAATCTTATATCTTGGACAAATAGTCAAATATGACAACATAAAAATCCCGTGGCAAGTAAAAATCATGCAATTTTCATGGGATGATGAAGTTCGTAAGTCCACACTAAACATGCTTGTGTGCTATCTTGTTTATAAGAAGCGGTTTGTGGCCCATTTACTTATGAATGGGTCGATTTGGGTTGCCCATCCACTTTAACAGGTAAAATAAAATAAAATAAAAACTTAAGTAAAAAGGGAATGGGTCAAACAGGTCAAGCGTCCTCCAAAATCTATTTTTAATGTATACGGCAGTCGACCCCCTAAATCGTTTATTTCAAGGATCTAGAATTCTAGATTATAAGCATAACAATATGATTGTTGTAATAATCATTTACACATTAGTTATGCATACCAAATTTTGAAGAAAAAAAGGGACAAAAAAGTCCAAACCTAACATGTTTTGATCAGTTACCCAATCAGTCCCGACCTACACCCACGACAGGGAATAGGCCATAAGACAAGAAAAACTCCAAAGATTTACTGTTTATACCCTAATTGCAGGATTTTGAAGCACACTACAAGCTTAAAAAGGTTTACCTTCTTTTTTAGCGCTCTAATTCTTTTATCAATATCAGGAACATGATCTCCTGTGACAGGACCCTCGGTTGAATTTAAGGGAGGGCTGGCAACCGCAGGGTTTCCAGAAATAGTGATCTCATTTATCTGGGACACAACAGATTCTAAAGGTTCTGATGCTCGAACTACATCGTCATTAGATGAAACTCCAGTTTTTCCCTCATCATTGGAAGCCTGCTTCGAAAAATAGCATAGAAATACTATGAATAAAACATGTCAAGGTAAATAAGAAAACCCCGAAATTAAATTAGTTAAAATGTCAACTTTCTCCTCTTTGTATACAGTCATATGCGTATTCTAGAATATTATATTGACCTAAGTAGTTCATGCGGTAAAATATCGGATATCGGTCGTCAAGGACCGATATTTGAGATAAAGATTATCGCGGTTTCTTATATCATGCAAAATCCATATATATAGCAATTTAAAACTAACAATTCAATATACTCTCCTATAATTAACAAAATAACCTCTTGCAACTTGCAAAACAATAACAATTGTAGCAAGTGAGAACTTTTAAAACTTAAAACGCTAATATTTAACACTATCAATTAACAATTAAGACTTAAAACACTAAGTAAGACACATGAAAGAACTAAGAGGAAAGATACTGATATTGGGAATGTCAGTGATATATAGGTCAAATGTCGATATATAGATCAAATGTCGATATATAGGTCAAATGTCGGTAAAATATCAGTCAATATTGCCGATAATATCGGTACTGATATTCCGACGATATTTTGTACCGACATATCGGCCGAGTTAACTACATTGATACTGACAAGACCTTATGATAAGAAAACATGTGCACAACTGGAGATATGAACATGAAATTTTTACATTATCAAAGGAGCAAATATTATAAAACAAGAGATATTTATGACAATTTTTGGTGAAGAACACAAGCAAAGTTCAAAAGTACAACTGTACAAGGCGTTCCAAGGCGCTCACATCATATACACTACGAGGCCTTGCATCATATTTTTCTACCTTGTTATGCTTAAACATAAAAATAGTTCAATAACCATGTCCTATGAATGGACAAAATTTCATAAAGCATGTCATGTGAATGGACCACAGAAAAGTTAACACTTGACATATCAATTCAACAAAAAAATATATTAAGATCACTAAAGTCTAGAGATCTAAATCATTAATTACCTTGTTTCACAATGATAAGTCTCTATGAAGGAAAGGGTTGTCCAAAAAAAGAAAACTCCAACTTAAATATATTGTTTTCAATTTTTCATGAGTAGTGGGAATTGGACAAGCAATATATTGCAACGGCACCTCTTAAAAATAAATGTTAACTTTGTTTAGAAACATGGTATCCAAAATTATATTATTGAACTTGAACTTTTGGGTCACAATAACAACTAGGGTTAGATCCAAATCAAACATCTCTCTTTCTCATGAATCTTGTAATGTACACTGCATGCATTTGGATCTTAATTTGAAAAGGCGTGCATCAGGCACACAAGGCGGCACCTCATTGTTGGATTAATCGGTTGTTTACAGGTTACGGGTACGGGTCCAACATAAGGGTCACGGGTGATTGTTATGGATCATAAAACATGTGAGATAGAAGCAACTTTTGGATATACATAAAACTTTTTTGGTCGTCCATATAGCAACGCCTAATGTACATGAACCTCTCGCCTCTAAAGTCTAAAACGCGTCGCACTTTTTCAAACCAAGATTTAGAATTATTAAATATCTTAAAGCTAGAGTTTTGCACAAGGAAAGTTCAATTCACAAACAACTCTTACACAAGCATCAACATTAAACACTCATGAGCTTCATTTCATACAAACCTAATAATCTGATTGATATAAACAAGACAAGACAAGAGAAGAGTAATTAAATAAGAAAGAAACCTGCAAGCGCTTCTCCTTCTTCCTCTCGTTCCTCTTAGCAGATTTGCTTTTAACTTTATTAACAACAACAACATCCACTTCAGGATCATACCCAGGTGGCACACTTTCCAACAACTCACTCTTCTCCTTTAACTGTCACAAAATCACACATTAATAATAATAATATCCAGCAATGACACTGAATCACTTAAAGTAACAAGATAAAATCAAAAGGTACCAGAGCGCCTTTGGATTTGTAAACAGCAACTTCATCTTGAGGAACGTAACCGGCTCTGATACGGATGGATTTGCGCAGAGTTCCGTCGGGTCGTCGGGTCGGGGCCAGGACTCTCTCTCCTTCTTTTAGGGTTTTGGATTGCTCTGCAGCCGTTTGGTTCGCCATCAAGAAACCAATTCCGAAGGTGCGTTGATTGTTTATTGCAGGTGCGGTTGGTTTCGGTGAATATTTTGGCAGGGGTGTTCAATGGGTTGTGTCCACCAGTCGATGAGTCTAACCTAAAACTTATATGAATTCGTTTAGACCAAACCCAAATATGCAAGTTTCGTGTTAGGTTCATGTTGGTGTTTTTAGGTTCTAAATCTAAACTTAGGCAGCGTTGATTTCAAGGAATGAAATGGAATTCGGATGGAATCCACAAAAGAAAAAATTGTAATTGAACAACATGCGAAAGGGAATCCACAAATCAACTCCATTGAGATTTTATTCTAGTTTATGAAACGAACACATCTAAATTCCAAATCAAACTATAATACTCGTGCGAATTGCAATTTTAATTCCAATTCTATTGCAATCCATGAAATGAACGCTACATTAAGTGTTGGTAAATGTCTAACAAATAATATTGGTAATTGAAGTAAAATAATTATATACATGCTAAATCTAAATTTGAAGTAAAATAATTCAAGCTAAGTCAAGCTAGCTCAGTTTGTAAAAGAGCTGAACTGGGCTCAACTTGGTTTATAAATGATCCGAGCCAAGCTGAATCGGTTGAGCCAACTTCGAGCTAGCTTTTTTAGCATCAGTGCCAAGCGAGCTTCGAGCTATTTAGACAATTCTACGGTTAACAAAGATTTTAGGCAACCACAAACAAAACTGACTGGTTTTACGACTTTGGCTAATAGCTCAACTTTGATGTTTTGACAATTTGAACCAATTTTTGTTTTTTGTTTTTCAATCTTTTTTTTTCTTTTCTAAAATCAAAAGTATGTGTTAGAAACTTTCAAAATGACAAAGATGGTTTATAACTACAGTACATTTATATAACGTTTAACTAGTTAACACAACAAAATAAATCAAGGTAGAAAACAAAGAGTCAAAGCACTTCTTGTATACCAAATGCTAGAAAACGTTGGCCAATACCCATATATTATGATAACCATCAACAAATCAACTTTTTCTCTGTTCACAAAGCGCCTTACAAAATATGTGTAAGGTGTTAAAAATTGTTGTAGATAAAAAGTGTTGGAATTAACTAAAAGTTGAATTGACCCCGTGTTGTGGGGTTTTTTAGTAACTACTGGCAACAACCACAGTTACAACTTTCTTTAACATGTATCGTATTACCTAATTAAAGGGTGTTTGGGATTGTGTTTTGAATCTGATTTTTAGATTATTGCGTTTTGAAAACGCAAATAATCAGTTTTTAGTGTTTGGGATTGTGTTTTGAAAACGCAGATAATCAGTTTTTTAGGCTACCAAAACGCAATAATCTATAAGCATTTCCACCCCTGCTTTTACAAAACGCATAATCTGTTTTGAATAATCAATCCCAAACACCCCCTAAGGCAAATATTTCAAGAAAAAGTGTACACTCAAAATCATGAAGGCATCTAGTTACTTGTTTCAAGCCGCCGTAGTTGTCACACCAAGAATATGCAATGATCTCTCGATAACAATCTCACATAATCATTCAATTTTGCTACTCTAATAGTATAAGTGCATCATGAATTGAGTTAGGTTAAGGCCGGTTTTCAGTGTGGAGTTGGTTTTTGTACTAGGGCTGGTGGTGTTTTATGTGATGATTATTAAAAATACAAATCAAAAATAATTTTTTGGTTTTTGTCATGTATGACCCATTGTCAAAAGCAGTTGGTGTATCATCTTTTCACGGTGTTATCATAACTCATAAGACACGGCTGCATTGTCTACGAGAACTTAGTTCGTCCAGTTTTGGCGGTTTTAGACTACACCGGACCAGAAAATGGAATTTCCCGTTAGTTTAGATCGGGCTGGTCCCATTTGGGCTGCTGGTTCAGATGGTTTGGACCAAATTTTGCTCGCCCATAACAAAGTTGCTGGCCTTTGACATAAGACCGACTTTTCTCGGCCAAAAGCCAGATTCAGTATAGTTTGACCATATCATGAAGGTCAAACATATAATTTGACTTTTACCATGAAAGGTCAACTGTGCAGTCAAATTATATTTTTCAAAATGTACATAACTTTATGCTTAGAATTGGGGTATGTGGTGATCTTGCAAGTGGTAACTACTTTTTATCAAAATGATAAATTATTCATTATTTATTTAAATTCTCAATTAAACAACAAATACAGTAAATGTGAAGGTTTGACCAATATATTGTGAATTATTTTATAAATTTATAACACCAGTCAAAGGTTGTTCGACGTCTTTAGGAATTCTTGCACACGCGTCACACAGGCACCCGATAAGAGGGATCAATCATCCTTAAGATGAACAAGTTACCCTTATCACCTCTTGAGACCCTGCAAATCACGTTAAAAATGTCAATATTTTCATTTCGTGTTAATAGTTTGTATCAATGTCGAATACTCGAATTTTCACCTCAGTTCTTCATCCAAGTAAGTTATTTCAAGTGAACCTCGAGCTGTATCTGGCGCTTTAACAGGTATCTTCATGACATGAACGAAAAACAAGCCAGAATGGTTAATGTTTTCGTGCATGAAAACAGGTCGGATCAGGTCAGACCAACACATCAACATTTTTCTAAAGTTCATTTTTTATAGTAACAATTAGGGTGTTAAATATGATTACAAAAGCTATATTATTGCAGTAATATAGTTAAAAAATTTAGTAAAGCTATATGTGTTTAATTCATTTAACCCGTTTAAGCAGAGCCGGTCCTAGAGATTCAAGTGCCTTGTACGAGTTAGAAAAAAAGGCCCTTACACCTTTAAGAAATCAATCCCGCACATTACAGCGAGCAGGAACTCGATCGGTTTTGATGCCCACTATATTAAATAGTAAAGAAACCGGAGGTTTACAAGCACAACGGGTGACGCTATGACAAATTAATATACCTATTTCGATCTTTTTAAGGAAAAATATTTTTCTCAAAGTTTATTGATTTACAATTATTTATAATTTAAAGTTATTAATTACTTATTAAAAAGTAGTAAAATTGTTCTAGAATAAAATATTAACAAAAATTGTTTAAAATGTTTACTGATAGGTACACCCTTAATTGTGAGTAAGTAATTAAATTCAACAGTGATAAAACAACTTAAAAATAAAGGCATTGATGATAGGAATTTTTACGGAAAAAAGGACTTTTGACAGCAAAAAACTTAGGAAACGGGACTTGACCTTGTGCCTGTGGAGTAGAGTAGAGAGGCATGCCATCTAACCACTGGGCTATATAACTATTTTGTTACTATTATTATTTTTATTAATATATAAAAGGTATAAAATGAAAATATCAAAATTTAGGAAAAACGGGCCTCGGCCGGGGGTGCGGCTCGCCCACCCCTAGGGCCGGCCCTGCGTTTAAGATAGAATGCTATCCAAATGAAACCATATTTACATGTAAATGGGTCGAATTACCACCTCTTGTTTGTCTATAACAAATGAGTAATGAAGAAAAATCTTACCAATCCTAAAATTTTGAAATAATCAAATTTGACCGCCACCTTCCTGGAGTTTACGGGTGTTAGATCTGCTGTTACCTAGAGATGCATGACAATAACAAAGACTCGTTAATGAGATACATAAATAAAGAAACGATACACCACCATACTCGATATGCAAGGGATCTCTAGTCTATTTAAGACTAACAAACCTTAATCTGTATAGCTGGTGGGAACCGTCACCACTAGTTCACTAGGGTCTAGTACCTCACCCATAATAAACCTAGCCTGTTTGTATGTTTCTATTAGGGGTGTGAAACGTGTCGGGTTGGCAGGTTGAATCCTTATACTTGAACCCGACCACAACACGTATAATTATTCATGTTTAAGATGTCAACTCTAACCTGAAAACAGTTATATTTATATAACCCGAACACAACCCTTTTAACCCAAGTATCTAAGTCAAACAGGTTGACAATAGGTTGCAAACGCGTTTAAATGAGTTACCCATCGTAAATGAACTGGTGGTAATAGGATCTCCAATATTATCTTCAAATTATTGCATTTGATATGCATGACATATTCTCATTGATTGTTGTCATCCTTTCCATAGATTACAACAAACAATGAGAACATTATGCATAAATAATTTAATCCATTTGGAGATAATATTGAAAATCCTATTAGGTTGGTTGACTATTTAATAAAACCATTTGATGAGTCAACATGTTTTTAATTTAACGGGTTAAACATGTCAACACGACCCATTTAACCAAACAGGTTAAGCAAGTCAACCTAAAACACGGCACTTAAAACTTCCATCGCTAGTTCACATGAATGGAACACGTTAAGACATTAACAAGATACCTGGTTAAAGGTGGGAAATGACTCCATATTTTGAGCTCTAAGCGTGTCTACATTAATCGCTTGATAGTTTACACGCGATCTAAGGAACTTTGGTCTCTGTAAAGAAAGACAGTATGTAAGTAAGCCAATGTGTTAAGTGGGACAAAAATCATTAACTACATACATAATGCATGTAACCTTTGTTTGTAGAATCGATTGCGAAGTGGTGTATATGAGTTCCCATTTCCCGTCTAGAAAAGGAGCCTTGAGCGGCTCCTTTGTCGGATTTGCTGCTTCTAGTTTTCGAACTATCTAAGTCCAAGCTAGAAACACAAAATGTAATCATGAAACTTTCATAATTTGTTTAATTAAATGCCTTAAATCACAAATTATCAATCACAGATTCTTCTTTTGTAGTATATACTTTATGAGTTAGGATCAAATACATAATGAAAGAAAAATAGGAAGTCGTAGGAAGGGCATCAAACAGACTACAATTGAACTCCTTAAAGCGGCATTGGAACCATCTCATCGAACCATACGATCTTGGTTTTTAGGTTTTCACTTTTTTGGATTTTTAGCTTGTAGTTTTCATAATTTACATTATATCATTGTGTGTTTTATGTAGCATTGTATGTTTTTCTTATTTTCATCATTATGCCATTTTGCGATTCATTGTGTCTTTTTACTTCAGCATTGTGTTATATTTTGTGGCTCATTGTATCATATTTCGTGATATATTGTGTTTTTATATCCTTATCACCCTTCTCATTTTTGTTACACTATGTAGGATAACATTCCCTAGATATAAAACGTTAGAATCACAAACATATATCAAACTAGTGTTTTAGTTACCCGCGCTTCGCCGCGGGGGTGCTCGTGTCGCTATAGGTTTGGTGGGCATTAAAAATAACATTATTAGCGATAATATTAGGTAACTAAATTTAGTTCAAATTATTCTAAAATAACTGTCGCTAGTTATTTCCACCATTTTTCGTTGCGGAGCTCATATTGCGTTGTGGGTTTGGTGGACGTTAAAGATCGCGCTTCGCTACGGGAGCTCCTGTTGCGTTGAGTGCGTGGACATTAACGTTAACATTAAGTGACTGTTATTCTCGTGTGGGCGTCAACAAAAATAACCACGGCCCATTACCTTGCAGACCAGCCTTAACATTACAACAGTTGGGTCGCCTAATGTTAAGTTAATATGAAGCCCAAAATATTAGAAAAAACGTGGCCCATTAATTATTCATCAAATATAGGCCCAATGTAAAAATATGGGTTCCTTTTTCTCTTACCGATTTTATTTTCTTTTTGGGCGAACAATACTTATGTGATTGTTTGGTGGTTGTGTCAATCTATGTGGACATTATTTTATTAGTAGCCGTCAATGTTAACCAATCAATTTCTTTTAGTGTAGAAGTGTTCCAAAGTTAATAGATATATATAATAGTTATATACGTGTAAAAATAAAATAAGTGAATATTTACTAAAAAATAAACGACCCAAGCCCGATAATTATAAACCAAGACAGTAAATGATTATATATTATGATATCGGAATCGTTGGGAATTTGCAGAGCTGACCTGGTCGATGGCTTGCTGATCATCAGGAGAAGCTTCAGCACCACGATCAAGAGGAGCAATGGCATCAAGAAGCTCCTGTTTAATGGAGCTTGCATCTTTAGTTTTGTTCAACAAACCTGAGAAAAAAGAAACATGGGTCCTCCATTTAGTTGAGTGTGTTAGTGTCAGGTGGTGGCTGATGGTGCTGGGTTTCGCCGGAAAAGTTATGCCGGAGAGGGAGGAGGGAGTGTGAGGGAGTTGAGAGAGGTGGTGATGAGTGGTGGTGGTGGTTATGGTGGTTGAGGGAGTGGATAAGGCCATCGAAGTTTAGACACAGGTTGAACTGGTGGCTGTGTTTTGTCTCTGTGTGTGTGTTTTTTTATTGCTTTGCGTGAGACTTTGTCGGGTAAAGGATTGTCCGAAGGATAGTCTATAATAACATATGACTTATTTATGTAAATGATTTTTGTAATTATGATGTAATTATCTCTCCATAATTATAGGAGACTCCTCTTGTATTATTTATAGGATTCAAATCAATGATAATGATTAAGTTGAATCAATCTCTTTCATGGTATCAACCTATTCTCCTTAAACCACTCTTCCGCCTCCCCTGCACCTCCCTCTTTTCCGGCCGGCCACCCTTCTGCCACCGTGCGCCGCCGCCTACTCCTCTCTTTTTTTTCTTTTCGTCTACTACCTATTCTCCCTCGCTCACATGGATTCTAAATCCCTACATCCCGCTCTTGCTGTTACCAACATCAAGACTCATCTACCCCTTATACTCGAAAAAGATTCAACCCACTTCATGACGTGGAAAACCTTGTTCCAGGTCCACTGTCAAGCCTTTGAGGTGCAGCACCATCTTGCCCCTAAGACCCGCGTGACCCCTCCCCCTGCCTCCTCTGATCCTGCCGCTGCCGCCATCGCAGAGGCGGCGGCCATTGCCGCTGAGGCCTTATGGTCACGTATAGACGCCATCGTCTTACAGTGGATTTATGCCACTATTTCTCAGCCCCTTCTACACATCATCTTACAACCCGGTCAGACGGCATATGATGCTTGGAATGCCATTGAGAGCGAGTTTAGTGACAACCAAAATACCCGGGCTATTTTTCTTGGACAGGAATTCGCCAACCTATACCTTGAGAATTTTTCCTCCATGGATGAGTACTGCCAACAAGCCAAGCACTTGGCTGATCAACTCGCGAGCGTAGGCTCACCGGTTGACAATCGAATGCTTGTGCTAAAGGTTCTTACCGGCCTCACCGAAGCCTATGATAGCATCTCTACGGTGCTTCAAAACCAAAACCCGCTACCCGAATTTCGTGACGTTCGCTCTCGGTTGACTCAAGAGGAGACCAAGAAAAAACGTCACGCTACACGAGCCTCCAACTCCGCCGCTACTGCCATACTCACCCACACATCTCCTTCGACAAACCACCCCACTCCACAGCCCAATAACAACCGTCCTTCCAACCGGCCCAATAATCAACCCAATCGCCCCAGGAGAAACAACCGGCCCACTAATACCAACCGCAACAGGAACCAATCCAATCAGCCCAGTACCTCCAACCACCCCTATATTGTATTTCCTCAATCTTGGACAACTACCCAGTGGGCCAACGTACTCCAGCAGGCCCAACAGCACCTTGCAACCAGACCGGCCCAACATCAGCCCCCTTGTCCTTATCCCTCCAGGCCCAACTCCAATAATTCTCAAGGTATACTCGGCCCCCGCCCGGATCAGGTTAATTTTGCTGCTTACTCCCCGACCGATATTGAACAGGCTCTTTACTCACTCGCTCTCAATCCACCGGATCATGGTGTAATGGACACTGGTGCCTCGTCTCACTCCGCTAATGCCCAAGGTATATACTCTCCGTCTACTTTTAATACTTGCACTAATAAATTTATAGTAGTTGGTAATGGCATGACCATCCCGGTATTGGCCCAAGGCAACCAAGTCCTACCCCCACCCTACCCACCACTTAAACTTAATAATGTCCTGTTTGCCCCCAATATCATTAAAACCCTTATCTCTGTCCGTCGTCTTACCACCGATAATTTAGTGTCTATTGAATTTGACCCTTTTGGCTTTCTTGTGAAGGATCTCAAAACTCGGGCTCCTATCCTACGATGCAATAGCACTGGCGATCTTTACCCACTCACAGCACCACTCCCACTCAAGTCCTCCTCTCCAACCACCTTCGTTGCTGTCTCCCAAGATCGCTGGCATCAAAGATTGGGTCACCCTGGCACTAATTTATTACAGTCTTTAAAATTATCTTCGTTTATTGATTATGGCAAATTGAATAAGACTCCTTGTGAACCTTGTGTTTTTGGTAAAAGTGTCAGATTACCATTTTATGATTCTGTCAATGTTACTCATGCAGCTTTTGACATTATACATAGTGATTTATGGACGTCTCCTGTGCTTAGCACGGGCGGCCACAAATATTACATTTTGTTTGTTGACGATTTTACCAATTTTTTGTGGACCTTCCCGCTAGCAAATAAATCACAAGTTTTTCACACCTTTGCCAACCTTCACAACCTAATTAACACACAATTTCAATGCAAAATAAAACAATTCCAATGTGACAATGGTAAAGAATATGCCAACCAAAATTTCTATAATTTTTGTCACCATAACGGGATGCAATTCCGTTTCTCTTGCCCTTATACCTCTTCCCAAAATGGTAAGGCGGAACGAAAAATCCGCACTATCAATAACATGATCCGCACCCTCCTTGCCCAAGCCTCTTTACCACCCAACATGTGGCATCATGCCCTCGAGACCGCCACTTACCTCCTAAACATCCTACCCAGCAAACTTCTCAACTTCAAATCACCCACCTCCCTCCTCTATAATTGCACACCCGAATACGACCACTTACGCGTCTTCGGGTGCCTGTGCTACCCACTTCATCCATCCACCACTATTAACAAACTCAACCACCGATCTCACCCATGTGTTTTCCTTGGTTACCCCCCCCAACCATCGTGGGTACAAGTGCCTTGACTTGACCACACGACAACTTACCATCTCCCGTCACGTTCAATTTGAGGAATCCATATTTCCTTTCACCATCCAATCCCCTACCACACCACCCACCTACGAGTTCCTCAATCCTACCATCAATCCCCTTGTTTGGGATCACCTCCAAAACTCGTCCCCTACCACTCGCCCCTCGGTACACTCACCAGACCCCACTCGCTTAACCACCCAACCCACCCAACAGTCCACCAACACTCACCAGCCTTCTACTCCTATCCCTGGCCCAACCCCAACTCCATCCACCTCCGGCCCAACTACTTTTCCTGGCCCAACACACTTAGCCCAAACTTCCTCTCCATCTACTACCCAGCCTTCGGCCTACCCTCCACCCGTCCCACCCGGCCCAACACCCATGGCCCAAAATCCCATCACCACGGCTACCACTACTCAGCCCGCTATCCCCTCGGCCCATGTGCCGTCTGCTCCCACAAACGACCACCATCCACCACCCACTCCGCCTGCTACCCGACCACATACCCGCTCCATGAGTGGTATTGTGAAACCCAAACACCCATTTAACCTACACACCACCACGATTGTTCCTATCCCTAAAAACCCTCAGGTTGCCTTGTCCTCTCCTGAATGGTACACTGCCATGTCTAATGAATTTAGTGCACTTATTAAAAACCAGACCTGGGAGCTTGTACCTAGGACCCCGGATATGAATATTATTCGATGTATGTGGTTATTTAAGCATAAGTTCAGGTCGGATGGTTCTTTGGAGCGCTACAAAGCGCGTCTAGTATGTGATGGTCGTAAGCAGCAGACGGGCATTGACTGTGGAGAGACATTTAGCCCGGTTGTCAAACCGTCCACCATACGGTTGGTTTTATCTCTGGCTCTCTCCAAGTCCTGGCCCATTCATCAATTGGATGTTACAAACGCCTTTCTTCATGGCCACCTGGAAGAAACAGTATACATGCATCAGCCCATGGGATTTAGACACCAGGAATTTCCCGATCATGTTTGTCGTCTTCGGAAATCTCTTTACGGTTTGAAACAGGCACCCCGAGCTTGGTACCAGCGGTTCACTGATTTTGTTACTTTACAGGGATTTCGTCAAAGCAAGTCGGACAATTCATTATTTATCTATCACACAGGGACTGACATTGCTTATCTCCTCATCTATGTGGACGACATTATTCTCACCACGTCCAATGATACCCTCAGGGCTCGATTGCTACATGATTTGTCCAGTGAATTCGCTATGAAGGACTTGGGGCAGTTATCTTATTTTTTGGGTATTCAGGTGACTCGGGATGGTGACTCTATGTTTTTATCCCAACAGGCTTATGTTAAAGACATTCTTCATCGGGCTGCCATGGACACATGCAACCCTGTAGCCACGCCAGTTGACACTCAGTCCAAACTCTCGGCTGATGACGGTCCTTTACATGATGACCCGGCTACCTACCGCAGTCTTGCGGGTGCTCTTCAGTATCTCACGTTTACTAGGCCTGATATCTCGTACGCTGTGCAACAAATATGCATGCACATGCACGCTCCTCGGCTGACTCACTGGAATGCACTTAAACGCATTCTGCGCTATCTTCAGGGCACCACGGATCATGGTCTGCATCTGGGTCCTGCGTCTTCTCTATCTCTTCGGGCCTATACTGATGCTGATTGGGCTGGCTGCCCTGACACTCGTCGCTCCACCTCTGGCTATTGTGTGTATTTGGGCGACAATCTTATCTCCTGGTCTTCGAAACGCCAGTCCACCGTCTCCCGATCTAGCGCAGAAGCCGAGTATCGAGGCGTTGCGAATGTCGTGGCCGACATCTGCTGGCTGCGCAACCTGCTTCTTGAGCTTCATCATCCGCTCTCGCGAGCCACTATTGTCTATTGTGACAATGTTAGTGCGGTGTATCTCTCCGGTAACCCAGTTCAGCACCAGCGCACAAAACACATTGAGCTTGATATTCACTTTGTTCGCGAGCAGGTTCAACGGGGTCATATTCGGGTTCTCCATGTTCCGTCTCGACACCAGATAGCGGATATCTTCACCAAGGGTCTCCCACGTGTTCTATTTGATGACTTTCGATCCAGTCTCAACATCGGACCTCCCGACGTTTCAACTGCGGGGGTGTAATAACATATGACTTATTTATGTAAATGATTTTTGTAATTATGATGTAATTATCTCTCCATAATTATAGGAGACTCCTCTTGTATTATTTATAGGATTCAAATCAATGATAATGATTAAGTTGAATCAATCTCTTTCAGTCTAGACTCTAGAATAAATATTAGGGAAAATGGCCAAAATAGCCCGTTGACCGGGTGTTTTGCAAAAATAAACCTCTCACCCCTCTTTGGAGAGACGGGACACGGCTCCTAAAGAGCCTGAACAGTCTCCAAGATCCTTTCACTTTAGAGCCAATAGCCAACCGACATGTGGCGTCTCCCATCCCGAGGCTGTTCCGTCTCTCTCCAGACCGGTCAGAAGTCAAACCGTCTCTCTCCCAGACGGGTCACATTTCCCCATGCCGTCTCAAGCCGTTTCGGAAGCCGTCTCAAGACGGGTCACATTTTACAATGGGGACTCGCCGTCTCCCGAGACATCGAGTATCGTCGTCTCCGGTGAGTCCCGATGGTTAGTCCGGCGCTTCGATTGTCCAGGTCACCACCTATAAATACCGTTCCCATTCCCGTCAGACAATCACCCCACCACCGTCTAACACTATCAGCAGCACCACACCACCACCACCGTCTAACACTATCAGCACCACCACACCACCACCACCGTCCACCACCACCGTCTAACACCATCCACATATGGCACCGCAACGATGGACCGAAGAACAGGAGATTGCACTTATTGCAGCATGGCGCCACGTCGAAGAAAGCACCCACCAAACCAACAAATGGTTCCGTATATTGCACGAGTACAATCGGCTGGTTGGAGGGTCAGACCGGACAACCAAGTCTCTTAGCCGGAAGTTGAACGATTTGACCACGAAGTGTCAAATCTTCAACGGGTACCACAACCGGACACTTCAGTTGGTACCCCCCTGGCTTTCCCGAAGACACGGCAATTAGACACACTAAAAGACAGTATCAAAACAGGGAGGACAAAGAATTTAAACATTTGTCCGCCTGGCAAATGATGAGGGATCATCTTAACTAGTTTATTTGTAATCGAATTTTATTTATGTTTTTATGTTTTTTATGTTTTTTTTATTAATGCATGTTTATTTATGTCTTTTTTTTATATAAAAGTAAATATTTCATTAATATTTCATTAAACAAACTATATTATTACAATAACAATAAACAAACTATACTATTACAACAAACTTCCCAAACTATACTATTACAACAAACTTCCTAAATTTACTTGCTAAGAACTAAGAACTTTGTTTGAATGGTGTATGTGCGCTTCATAGACAAAGAACTCTTCTTGCAAATAAAATAGACTACCACATTGTAGATGCAAATTACACGGGTTAACCCACGCACAGATGCAACAACAATCCAAGTAGCCGTACGCAGATGAAACAACAATCCAAGTAATCGGACAATATTTTCGTAAGCCGGTAGGCTTCGGTTGGGAAACCAAAAAACGTCATTGGTTTGGAAGATGAAAGGTTTGGGGAGGGTGGTGGGTGCAAATTTTGTTAAGTGAATTCGGGTATTTATATACACTAGTGAGACGGTTCAGACGGTTCCCGAAACGGCTTGAGACGGCATAGGGAAATGTGACCCGTCTGGGAGAGAGACGGTTGACTTCTGACCCGTCTGGAGAGAGACGGGACAGCCTCGGGATGAGAGACGCCACGTGTCGGTTGGCTATTGGCTCTAAAGTGAAAGGATCTTGGAGACGGTTCAGGCTCTTTGGGAGCCGTGTCCCGTCTCTCCAAAGAGGGTCCAAAGAGGGGGGAGAGGTTTATTTTTGCAAAACACCCGGTCAACGGGCTATTTTGGCCATTTTCCCTAAATACTATTTTGTCAAACAAATATTGTTTTAAAACTAGTCGGTTAGCACCCACGCTTTACAACGAGCACGAAACGTAGATAAATATATACTTTGTATGTAAGGGGTGATGAGACGCTACCCGTATAGAGCATGGGCACCCCACTACCCCATGGCACCATCGCTATCGATTGCAGAGGTAGTGGGGACTGATATCATTTGTTGGTTTAAAACAACGGTTACTACCCTTTTGAAAGTTTCATCCCCCTCCCCCCCCCCCCCCCCCCCCCGGTCCCATTCAACGGTTAGTTTCTTAAAAAAAACATTTCTTTTTACCAATTTCAATCTCTATGTAAACCATTTACCATCTTTTTTCAAAACACAACATTAAAGTTAAACCATTTCTTTTACCATTTCATTAAATTTCTTCACATTTTATCTTAAATGGGTGGTGGTGATTAGTTTTTGTTTACATATCGTCGTCGATCAACCTGTCGTCGTACGAACCGTCCACCTACAAACAACACACCAATTACAAATCCACTGCCTACAAACCCTCTACAGTTAGGTGTAATACGGATTGGAGAAACTGTTATAGTGCCAATGCGTAACACTCCTACAGTCACAAATATTCCAAGTTGGGTTGAAGGTTACGAAACAAATCTCGGGACCAAATACGTAATGGAATCGAATGAGGAAATGGTTTGTCCGTCAACTGAAAGTGAAGGATATCGATACGAGAAGTTGTACGGGTTTGATAGTGATCGTGACTGCTCGTCGTCTGATTCCATCTTTTGTTATTTATTTATGTAATCGTGTGTTTAAATGTCATAATTTTAATTTTAGTTAGAGTAAACTGCCATTTTGGACCCTGAGGTTTGACCCAAAATGTCACTTTAGACAGAAAAGTTTTTTTTATCACTAGAACCCCCGTGGTTTCATTTTGGTGCCATTTTGGCCCATTTTTTTAACGACGCTAAATAACTCAGTTAAGGCCAAGGGCATTTGTGTCATTTCAGGGTAAAACTTTTAAAAACCAATTTTTTTTTAAAACTAAAAACCTATTTAAACAAAAGACCATTGTTTCAGATATTATTCTTCCCCACCATCGTCACTTCTCCTCCTCCTCCTCCTCCTCCTCACTACCACCACCAAATATTATTTTTTACAAACTTTAACCCAAGACTCACAACAAATAGCTAAATCCATCTCCTACTAACTTATAAAAAACCTACATTCTTCCGTCATCATCGTCAAATTAATCTCATTAAGTATCCACTCAACCATAAAACCCTCACATATTCACGACCCACTACCGCCGCCGTTATCGTTTCCATCAGGACCCAAGACCAAACCCTTCCCACCATCACCATCTTTGTTACACTCGCAAGCCACCAATATCAACATCTACAATCTGTAACATTCTAACTAATAAATATTAGACCTCAATAATTATTACCTTAACTAATGCTTAAACCCATTATCGAAACCACCAACGCCACCCTTGAAACCGTGACCACCATCATCGGTATTGTTGTCATCTACCATCATCATCCACCGCCTCCGTCGTCGCTACTGTATCGTTTGTTCACTGTACAGACGGGTCAACAAGCCGGTGACCCTTCTCCTCCACTTCTTTTCCTTTGATCTCTCTGCCTTTCTATCTTCTGGCTCTCTCTCTCTCTCTCTCTCTCTCTCTTCTTGTGCACGTGATAACGTTGGATGAGAATAGTGTTGATAGGGTTGTGGAAGTTGAAGATGATGATAGGACTGAATCTACAGATGGACTAGGGATTGGATTGAAAGGAGGGGGAGGAGAATGACTTGGTTGTTGGGAGAGGGAGGGAGGGAGGGGGAGAGAGAGAGAGTGTGTGTGTGTGTGTGCGCGCGCAGGTATAAAGATGGAGAATAAAGAGACAAAGAGGGAGTGTGAGGATAATTGTTTAAACAAAAAAAATAGGTTTTTAAAGTTTTGACCTGAAATGACAAAAATGCCCCTGACCTTAACTGAGTTATTTAATTTCGTTAAAAAAATGGGTCAAAATGAAACCACATGGGTTCCAGTGATAATTTTTTTTTTCTGTTTAAAGTGACATTTTGATCCAAACCTCAGGGGCTAAAATGGCAGTTTACTCTTTTAGTTTTTTTTTTCTTGAAAAATATACTTCATTCACCAACACCAAACAAAGCCACCTGTCTCGAGAAGAGACAGGAGACCAAAAAACCAATTACATCACATTAAAGCTTCACCACTATCCCAATCTATACACGTGTTCTTTTTTGCCTATATTTAAACCACAAATAACCAAAAGACTTAATCTCCTCGACTATATCTCTAGCATTGATTGTCCGTTGATTGAACACCTTCTCGTTTCTACTCTTCCACAACTAGAAACATTTCAATGTAATGGTTAATGTTAGTGTTGCCTGTAAAATTATGTTTCAGTAAATTGAATCAGTATAATGGTTCATATCAGTGTCAAAAATATAGAAATTTTACATATGTAACTTCGATATCTTGATTAATAAAGAAAGTAATGTAATATATTTATACGAGTGAATTATCTTGAGTTTACAGTCGACATTCAAGCTAGCAACTTTTCTCTCGTCTCTCTCAGCTGTCCAGCTATCATCTAACGCGAAAATGGCTCAAAAACATGAACATTTGTTGTAACCTGAGGCGATTAGTGGCGCATTTTAGCAACATACATGTAACACTTAACTAAAAAACATTGAAAAATATACGCAGATCTACATATATATTACCATTTGTTAAAACTCACACTTCACCAGTTGCTACAAATACTCAAGTAAGCCAAGCCAATGAGGGGTAGCGTTCACAAAAATTCCATACTTTCTTAACTAGTTCATCCTAAACACTTTCGGTTTTGTACCGATTCCCTTCCAAGTCAAAACACAGCTTCCCCTCACCACCAGGATCAACAGTCCACCTGTTACTAGTTACTAGTTACTACACAAGTATCCCCCTCGGGGAACAAAAATGAGTCGACTCAAACCAGGTCATGCGCTCAGGTTGTCACCTTTTTCCTCACAATTCTCTTTCTACGGGCCTTGGAAGGCGGTGCTGCTGCTCCATCGTTGGTGGTTTGGCTTTGGTCCTGCTTAAACCCAAGCAGGCCGAGCCCTGAAGTTACAGGATTCTTGGATATGAACCATTTTGGAGAAGTGTTGTTGACGGTTTCAGATGGTCGATTGTATGCTTGTTTTAATAAGTCGTCTGAGTGGGCTAATGGGTTGACCTCCACGCCAAGCCAGGCTCGTCTTGATGTCTCTCCTAATTGTGCATTCATGATTCTGTTTTTGATCAAGACGTTTATCAGACCGTGTTAAAAGCAAACAAGTTCAAAAACCAATTAAAAGGATACCTCAAGGCTGTGCTGAAAGCCAATCCGAGACCAATAACATCAAATTGGGTGACCATAGCTCTATCAAATCCACATAGAAGCTGATAACGCAAATTGGCGTAAATACCAAGAAACGCTCCATAACCGAGTGCATTAGTACTCACAGCCGGAGTTGTCACAGATAATCTGGCATTTCAATTATAAAACCAAGACAACTAAATAAAAATCAAGATCACCTTAACGCTCCATGCGAGTGCATTAGTACCCAAATTGCCATTTGACCCGTTAGCTAATTAGTCAGTTACCCAGCTTGCGGCTTGCCCATTTTGACCTGTTACCCAACTTCCCATTTTGACCTAACCGTTTTGCACAAAAAGCAAGAAGCCAAGAACATGCGATCTATTTCATACCTTCCCTTTTTCTTCCTGGCAACGAGGTTTATTAGAGCACCTTGTGCCGCCCCTGCGGTTAAACCAACCACAGACAACTCTGCAGCCTTGTAAAAAAAGGATTGGATTCTTTTTTGCATGTCAAATTCCCTCATCGGGTAGCTTTTCTCAAAAACATTATTTGGAAGTTTTTGCAACGTATTTTGCAAATCAAACCGAAAAGTATTTCCATATGAACGGCATGGAGCAAGGTACCAAACGACAATAGAATTGCATGCGGTTACAGTAAGCACATTAATCAGAGCAAGATCCCATTCCTCCTTTATCCTGCAACATAAACCATATAATAAGACAATTAATTATGTTAATTATGCAATTATACTTAATTAAATTTGGTAGGGGTGAATATAGGACCTTCCTTTGCGGTTTTTAACCTCCCACAAAACTGAGGAACCGATTGTAGCTGCCTGCTCTAAGAGGAACCAATATAGAAACGCAGGGTCTGCAATCATCCTGTTTAAATAAACACGGGCCAAAAAATAGTCAGATTACTGCGGACAGATTTACTGATGACGATGTCTGATAAAAAGGGTATTTTAGAAACTTGATCAAGGTAAGACATACGTAGAACTAGCTTTGATAGGGGCACTTTTGTAAGAGTTACCTGCCAATGAAACCCCTCGACAGTGATTGAGGAAGAGCCCGTGAGATAAACCTTGCAGTTGTTGGCCTCGCATTCATTGCTATATATTTTACCAATTGCGCCGAGCTGACCAAACCCTAGTGAGCATTACACATTAGAGAAATGATCTATCTACATAAATATTAAACAGTTTGCTACCTCTGAAAATGAACTATGAAACGCACTTACCATTTCATACGCTTGTCGGAGTCCAGATGGCAAATCCATCATTGTCTTCTGCCACTCATTCAATACAGCTTCAAGAAATTTCCGATCAAATAACTGTGCATCCAAACGTGTAAGTTAAAGCCGAAAAGAAGAAATCAAACGATTGAATATATGAATATAAAATAACAACCTCGGGGAAAATAATCCGCTTCCTAAAAAGTCCACCATCATCCCCCTCATCACCATCATCAAATTCATCAAAGTAATCATCGTCGTCACCATCATCATCACCTCCATCACCACCACCAAAATTTATGCTCTTCCCAATATTTCCGCCACCTCCTCCAATTGCTAGCTGTAGAAAAAAACAGTTCCATGATTCATGAAGCATATGAATATATTATAAATGGTATGGCACGTATATGCGTGTCAACACACGCACACAACTACACACACGAAAAGAGAAGTGCTGCAACTATTTTGGCACATTGCGTGTACAGATTATCATTGTATTTACTTAGATATAGAAACCATTTCTTGACATTCTAATGATGGAATCACCAATAGTTAGTTAAAATATGATTCCATATACAGTTATACACCACTAAAGTTTTCTAACGCGTCACTAGCTCCCCACATCTGCAGGCTGATAACAAAATGCATCCTCGCCTTATAGCTAAAAGCAGACAATGTGGTCGGTAGTCCTTGAGCTTGCAAAATGTACAAACAGTCCCATGAATAGTCATACACCGTAAACTAGATATAATAACTTCTGAAACTTGCATACTATACTGAAGAAACCTAGACTTTACTAGACTATTGAATCCTTGATATTAAAAGTGCGCCTAAGGTGAGAGACGGTCGTAAAAATGCCTCAGAGCGTCGAGGTAGCGCTTCATGTACGCGTGGGTCAAAATTGATCAAGTATACGATCTAGAGGTGACTTATAAGTAAAAATAACCAAAAGGGTGTAGAGATTACGAATGGTTAACTTGATTGAAAGGTGACTTGTAAGCTCTCGCCTCGTACCTCGACCTAAATGCCTCACAACATATCATCTCATTTTATTATGGTTTAAAGCGCGCTGACGCGCAAGGTGCATCGAGGCATGAAGGGCATCGCTTTTTTGCTTAACGCCTAGAGTAAACAAAAAGTGCCAAAAAGCGAATATTTTGTGTGGGTGTGGGTGTGTGTGTGCGCGTGGGGGGGGGGGGGGGGGGGGGGGGGTTCTGGCCTGAGGCGCGCACCTATTGTACCTTGTGTTTTTATGCAGCAAATTGTTGTGTATTGGGTTTTTTTTTTGGCATGTACACGTAGATAAAATCATATAAATACGTATTCCCTTGCGCCTCGGGCACGAAAAGCCCGCCGTTTTGCGCATTGCGCCACTTTTCAAAACCACGGTTTTATTAACCTGCTACCCTACTCCCAGAGTCATTTCATATCTCTACTTGTACAACAAACTGAAATCGAAACCGAAACAAATAAAACAAACAAAGAAACCTCAGGACTAGACTTGGTCTGCTTCTGAGTCATATCCAGCTTCGATTTCTCCAACGTCACAGCACCCAACGCACCATACTGCCCCTTCATAACGGGCCCACTCGCCGGCGACGAAGACGACGGCGGACATTCCATCGGAGTCATTCTAAAACAGCGTTCAAGTCCAGCAACAGCAGCAGCAGCATCTCCCTCAACACCCGCTAAAGTATTCCTCACCACTAAACCTTTCCTAACACCTCTGTTGTTGCATAACGGTAACAGAGGATTGATGGGTGATATGGGTTTAGTGGTGGGTCTGAGCCGGTGGGTGTGCATTGGCATGGTTTGTGGCTTTGTGCTGTTTGGAACACTCTGTTTGACATCTTTTTAAAAAATATGTATATATACTGGGTTGGGTTTGGATAATTAAGGAAGGGTGTACTGAGTTGAAGAATAAAGAAGATGATGATGATTAGAGAGATTAGTTGATGTTTAAAGATGGTTTTTTTGAGTCTTTTTCTTGGTTCTGTAGAGAGAGGTGTTTTGATAAGGAAGGAAGGGTGTAGTGAGTTGACTGGGTATGGTTTTTTGAGTGAATCGGTGAGTTGAGAGATGTCTAACTCGGTGGCTACTTCTTACCTACTGTCTGTCACTGATTGGCCTTTTGAGAATTGAGATACTATAAAAAAGTGTGTTTTATACACGTTGGGAACGTAAACTTTTCTAGGAATATAATTATTATTTATTTAAATTAAATTATAGAGGTTTTTAAACTTCAATTTTAAATTATTTCAAGTTAAAATATTATTATGTTTTTACACAATGTGATGAACGTTGCTAAAGTTGTCATTTTCGTTGTAGTGTAATCTATCAAATATTCCAAAGGGAAGTAAACGCAAATGAGCAATTAGTTATGTTGATTTTTTTAGGTAGTAAATTCTTTTTTTTTTTAAGTTACATTTGACGTAATAACATTACTATGGATGACACTTTGACTTGATTAAATAGCTTCATAGCCTAAGAAAATCAAAAGTATCAAAATAGAATGGTATAAATACACGTTGGTTGTCAATGCACGCTTTCTTGTGTTTGGTCATTTTGCTCGAGCTTATAAATTAGTCTCATCAATCATGAAAGCATTACTCCACAAGCCCATAAGAGTGTCCGTTGTGGCCCGCGAGCCACCTGCCGCGAGCCACAACCTTGTCCACGTGGCTAGCGAGTACCACGACACATCCACATGAAAGCCTGCGCGAGCAACCGTACGTGATCCATATCACGTCCGTTAGCGGGCGGTTAATTTAAAGTTAAAAAAAAATTAATTAACATTTATTACCCAACAAATAGTTACCTATTTATATTAACTTCTTCTTCACAATTCTCAAACCCTAAACCCTTAATCTACAAAACCAACTTCAATCATGGTGCAGTGGACCGAGGAGGAAGAACTAACACTGATTATCGCGTACAACCAAGTGCACGGTGACGGTGCTTCATCAAGCCGAGGATCACCTTGTGGCTGCAGACACAGTGGCACATGGTCCTAGCCGAGTTTGGTACCCTTGTCGAGGGTACCAACGGTACAAATGATTCCCTCTCTCACACGTACGCAGATTTTATTGTAATCTTTTTTTTAGTGTGATGTTTTTTTAGTCTAATGTTTTTTTTTTGTAATGCAATGTATTTTCTTTTTATTTTGCACTCACCTGCCATTCACGTGACAAGACTTAACCACAAAAACTAACTAGGTTAGGCCTAAAGGACAAGACCTGCAAGATTTTACAACATAAAGGACGATTCTCATCAATTTTGAAGTTAAAGGACAACCGCTGAAAAATGTTGTAAACATAAAGGACGATTCTGTAATTTTTCCTTTTATCTTAATGTTTTTATAAAAAATGTGTAGTAAATATTTAATATATTTGGTAAAAAACACCCGTTCACCTTGACCCACAACGGGATCAAGAAATCAACCCGCGACCGCGAGCCAGTGCCATGTAAATATCGACGTGGCAAAATATTATTCGATAAAGTCACCCCTGACCTCTACCCACAATACATGACTTCAGAACTTATCTTCCTTAACTTATAATAAAATCAAAAGGATACAACAAAATCTATTATATCTGCGGGGAATACCGGATTTTACATTTTTTGACACAACACAAACACTAGGTTTAAATAATTAGTTTAGTTTTTTTAGGTTGACATGTTTGATTTGTTCATTATAGCATAGTGACATCTTTGGGGGTGAGATAAGGGCACAAGGGGCGCTTCACTGAAGGTGTTTTAACTTTATTGATTTCTACCAATCTTGCACTGCCACATCACTTTACTTCACTGATTTCCTTCACTGAAACATTTTTTTAAAGACAGCACTCAACTGATTATTTACCCAACTATCAATTATTTTCACAAATAATAATATAGAGAGAGGGGAATAAAAAATAATAAAACTGTGTGAAAGTTTGTGCCACATCCGAGAACCAGCACGGTAACTGGAACCAGAATTTGGTTCACGGGACCACTACCAGCATGGGTGGCGGCGGTGTTACCGTGCTGGTAGTGGGGTACCCGTGACCAATTCTGGTAGCGCCCGGTCCCCCCTAAGACTTAGGGACCATTAGGGTCTGTGTTCGATTCTTACAAGAGGGTTTTCCCCATATTTATTAGGTTTCCTCTTGAATTGGTGTATAGACATTATTGCCTAGTGAAGATGGATATAATCGAGTTGTTCCGCTAGTGACACGATGATACTTCAGTGGTCCTTCAGTTATCCAAAATTTTAGTTCAAAAAAGATATGTTTAATTAAACACGTCGATCGTTAATTTATTTAAAATAAATAAAAATTGTCAACAAGCTAATCCATTTAAATCATTTATTAAAGGGAAAATGGATTTAATTACTCCCAACTATCGCCTGTTGGCGGATAATACTCCCAACTATCACTTTGGCCATTAACACTCTCAACTTTCAACTTGTTGGATTTTATCACCCCCAAACTAACTGAGGTCTAACCCAGTTAGTGTTCGTGGTCAAAATGTAAAAAACTAAACTTAAGGGACAATTTATGTGGCAAAAATGTGAAAACCTAAACATAAGGGGCTTTTGAAACTTTTTATTATTATTATTATTATTATTATTATTATTATTATTATTATTATAAATCCCCCCCACCCCCCCCCCATTCTTCTTCTTCTTCCTGTGAAGAACCTCCACCTCCATCCCCACCAACCACCGCATCCACTGCCATCCCTAACAACCACCGCCTCCATCGTCATCCCCAACAACCACCGCCTCCATCGTCATCCCTAACAACCACCGCCTCCACCGTCATCCCATACAACCATCGCCCACCGGTCACCCCCAACAACCACCGCCTCCACCGTCATCCCCTACAACCACCGCCCACCGGTCACCCCCAACGACCTAACCAACAAGATGATCCCGTATATTAAAACAGTTAAGGGTTTATAAACACCATTACTGGTCTATGATGGAAGACCTTAAGTTCAGGTACAGGGTTTGAAGGTCGATGGTGAGGGTTTGGAATTAGGGTTTGAAGGTGGTGGCTGAGGTCGATGGTGAGGGTTTGGAATTAGGGTTTGAAGGTGGTGGCTGAGGTCGATGGTGAGGGTTTGGAATTAGGGTTTGGAATTAGTAGTTGTATATGGGTTGCAGTTATGTGATTAAAAGGTACGGCTTCGTCGGTGGTCGATTGGTGGTGATAGGTGGTCGATTGGGGGGTTATTGAGGTCGATGGTGGTGGTTGCAGGTCGGTTGGTGGTCGTTGCAGGTCGGTGGTGGTGGCTGAGGTCGTTGCAGGTGATGGTGGTGCAGGGCGGTGGTTTCTCTCTGAACTCTCTCTCTCTCTCTCTGAACTCTCTCTCTCTCTGAACTCCACCACCAATGGGTGATGGTGGAGGTGGTGGTTTAGAGAGACAAAGAGGGGGGGGGGGGGGTTGGTCTGTCAACAGGAAGGGGGGGGGGGTTGGGATTTATAAAAAATTTAAAAGATAATATTTTTTTAATACATTATTATTATAATAATAGTTTTTAATAATAATAATAAGTAATAAGTTATTTTTTAATAATAATAATAAAATGTTTCAAAAATGGCCCAAAGTTTAGTTTTTTACATTTTGACCACGAACACTAACTGGGTTAGACCTCAGTTAGTTTGGGGGTGATAAAATCCAACAAGTTGAAAGTTGGGAGTGCTAATGGCCAAAGTGATAGTTGGGAGTATTATCCGCCAACAGGCGATAGTTGGGAGTAATTAAATCCATTTTCCCTTTATTAAAAGTTGGCCATAACTAGGGTTATCAGTTATGTCTGGTTGAATGGCTGAATAGAGTCGATTCGTTAAAATCGGGTTGTGTTTTTGGGGTTATCCGTTAAATGGTTATTTTTGTAGTACCATGTGACTTGGTAATAATTTAAAGCTTTTTTGTAATTGTTGTGTTCTTTACCTTTCATTCCTAATTAAAAAAAAATTATGTTTATATACTTAGGATACATGAAATGGAATGGAGCCTCATTTCGTCACATCAACACCACATAAGCGCTACGTTAAAATTAGGCTTTATTCTATCATTCCAATAACACTCAAGATTTATTCATTAAGCAAGTCATATTTGAGTCAATCCATTTATTGAATTTACCACGTTCGGGTTGATATGTTTGATAAACGGATTATATTAGCCGACCCAAACGTTATTATTTCTTTGGTATTTCGGGTCATGTTTGGAATTGCTACCACTAATCATAATCCATTTGCAAATTGTTAACCTATCAACCTTGTTTGATTCATTAAGATAAAAGAGTTACATGTTTGGGTTACATGGTTTTAAGTATATCTAATTTAGGGTTGTTAATGCAAATAAATATATGAGATGGGATCTTATGTGTCCGGGTTGGGTTGATATATGGGTTGTGTTCATGGTCATCAATTCAACTCGTTAACTGAAACCGTTGACCTAACACGATTGACATCTGAACCAGAATTTGCACCATCCTTCGAACCAACATTTACAGAACATGTACTTGTTTCCCCAAGATGTTTGGTTGTTTGGCCTACCTACTTTCTTGGCTACTTTTTCTAATGGTACTATCTTTTTTTATCTTTACTTGCATGATCTAGTATTGGTCCAGGTTTGAAACAATTTGGAAAAAAATAAATACGCCTCCTATATAATATAACAAGTTGACGACACTCTCAAAGCGTGTGGGCGACAAGTAGCCTGATCACAACAGCATAGTTGATCACCGCCTTTAACATTGGTATTACATAATGTCCCAAACGCAAACATGTCTGAAACAAGCTTAAACGCAATAAACATGTTATGTTCATTAAACTATTTCCCATTATCCGAAAGGCGAATATGTAGGAGTACCTCTACACATGGTATCAAGAATCCACCATAATTAAGAAAAAAAAAGAAACAATAATTCTTTCATCGATTAAGTCCTATCTTATAACATTACCATGACGGGTGAAAAATCTAGATCAGTTTCTTCTTTTGAAAGAAATGGGTCAAGTACCATAGTTGTGCACATGACGCCAAGATGCAAATACCCAAAGATAAGATACTGTACCAAGCCACCCGAGAATTGGTAGCCTCGCTCACTCCTCTCATTTCTGCCTCTCTGTATGATCATTAAAACAATGCGAATCACTATCAAAATACATAAATGTAAATGGGTCGATTTGGGTTGTGTTCTATCTCAAATGGGTCAAACCAGAAAGAAAACACATTTGTCTAGATTCTACTGTCAGCGCATACAATCTCCTACATCATAATTTTCATATCACTTCTCAGATTATTATCAAATACTGAGAAGTGATATGGAAATTATGAGTTTCTCTTTCTCCTTACACTCCAACCTGTAATATCCTAGTGCTAGTATTAAGAGAAGGGCATACATGTCATAAAATTGAGTATATTTGATATTACGAATTTTTTATCGATAAATATGATACTAAACCAAATTGTGAGATAGAAAAAATTAATAAATACAGACAATAAAAGTGTTAGCGGATCAACAAAACCTGACCATTTTGAGTTAAAAACAATTCAACCTGTTTCAACTTTCAACCCGACTTGTTTTGACTCATTACCCAACTCACCCATCTTGCCACCCCTACAAATTAAAAACATTGGACTTGAATTGCAAGAAGAAAGCTTACCTGCTCTTGAGGTATAACAAATTATCATGAATAGCCTCCACTACTCCTTCAAGCTTTCTCAACTCGAGCTCAACACCCTGTGAAGCAATCCAAGCAAAACATATCAAGACAAGTAAAAGGGGAACATAACATAACATAACATAACCCCAACATCCGTGAAAATCAAAACGTTTAATTCGACAAACCATCTTAACTAGAATGTATCACAGATTCATAAAAACAAATTTGAAGTAAATCAGTGTTACTAACAATGAGAAAAGATGAATTCTTAAATCTTTCTACATCCATCGAATATTCAGACATTTTTTGGATGAAAATCATTGTAACTAACAATTTGAGCAGAACAAACCTTTTATCGACTTCTAAATATTCTTCATGTTAAGTTCACAGTTGTCAAAAGCTCAATACTTATACTAAAGGTGAAAAATATTTTACCCGTGTATAGGTAAAGTACTAAATGGGTCAATTTGAGTAGTACTTTGTCCCTGACCCATAAACAGGGAAACTTTAAAAACTGATTAAGATAGGAACGGGCTGAGCAGGTCAAGCAGGTTTAAAAGATGGAATAATGCGCAAACCGTGGCTTTAGCCCAGTTACCCAGCCTGCCTGATGTGCGCATTTTGCCGCCTTTAACTTATTTATTCTATTGTGTTGACCTATTTAACATAATGTCAAGAGTTATTACGCACCTCAATTTTTTCTTTCCTAGCAACCGACTCCCAATCCTTTGCTGCAACTCCAATTTTCCAGTCAATATTAACACTTAAGGCACCACCTTCATTAGGGCGGTCAGGCCAGAAGCATGTCATATACTGCCCAGACTCGCTTGATGTGAATGCAAATTGGCCATGTGTTACATTCTCCTTATGGTGAAGAACGTGTCCGTAAGGTGATGTGACCTGCAAAGGCATCCGAAACCACAATTAGAGTTCATTTGTACAAACATGAGCGAAAATTATGTACAGGCTTGATTACATGCAGAAAAAGGACGGTAAACACTAAACACACATTATTTACCATATAATTATCCTTTACAAGAAATTGAAATGAGCGAAAATTATGTACAATCTTGATTACATGCAGAAAAAGGCCGGTAAACACTAAACACACATTATTTACCATATAATTATCCTTTACAAGAAATTGCCACAAAAAAGACTTTGTTAAGTTTGACTTTAAGACATGCAGAAACTACATATATGTGCATGGCCAGCCCTTGGGTGGGCCGGGGAGGCCAACCGGCCAGGGCCCGAAAATATCGGGGGCACATTAAAAAAAAAATCCTATGTATATGTATATGTTTTTTTAAACACATCTTTAAACATTTAAACTCGGGCCTATTAAACACATATTTTAAATTATAATAACCCAAATACTAGTAACCCATAACAAGTTAAAAAGCCCATTACTCATTTAATTTAACTAAATATAAAAAAAGCAAAAAGAATAGAAGAAACCTGTGACACACAGAAGCAAACAAAATTTTCCCCCAACCTAATTCAAAAGCTTTGAGCTAAAAAGAATGTTAAAGAAGCTTCATTCAGCCTCGGTTACCTATTCGCTTAATACGGTATGTCATTAACTCATTGTAATACTTTAATCGTCGTTTAAAGAAAATAGTTTACGTTATTTATTTCGTCAAGGCTTAAGGGTAAGAGGCACATTTTTCGTGGCTTGGCCCAGGCACTTGAATTCTCAGGGACGGCCCTGTATATGTGTATATATATATATATATACACACACACACAACATGACATAAATGCTTATTGCCTTCTACATATAAGAGAAAAGATTTAAGAATTGGCCCAAGCCACTTGGCACCACAAAAGATATGCTTTTGCATCAGTCCGTTCTAAGAAATATGAAGATAACAAACGCTACTAGATAATTATTTAAAACTCTTGAGCAGATAAAAATTAGACCAAAGTTTCATTTCTTTGCTTGGAAAACCAAATGAACTTGTTTCATTAAAGTTCTGCCATGGGTTCTAAATTTTTCTAAATAACTCACATGAACTTTATGAGAACTGACAAGTTTTATATTACAGTGAAAGCTGCTGGTTGTATACCATGGTTTTAAAAAGCGCAAGGCGCTTCGAGACATTTAGGTCCCCAAAGCCGAGGCGCGTGACGAGAGCCTCACGTATGCGACACATCTCTCTAATCTCTATGCACAATCAAATAAGCTTTGTATACAACCAAAAGCTGCAGCCTTTTATCAAGTAAAACATTAATAATTTCATCATCCCTTTGGTTGTTTTTACACATCACCCTCCTACATGCCCTAATACGGACCTAGATACGCATGAGGCGCCACCTCAAATCCCTAAGGTGTTTTCGAGATTGCCTCGCACCTCATACCCGCTTCTTAAAACTAACTTTGTATATCAGTAACATCAATGTTTAGCATCAAATTTAAGTTTTCAAATCAAGTATTCAAGTGGTCCAAATGTGTATACACACACAAATATTTTTATTTAAAAGCGTCCTGACACATAAAAAAAGTGCCTGGTCCGCTAAACTTGCCCTAAACAAGCCTAAAACATTTATACTACCCCTAGAAATGTTCTATTTATATTATTATATACGGCGCGTTGCTTAAAAAAAACGAGGGCTTAAAAGTACACCTAATTACTAAACTTTACCCTAACAACCTTCCAAAACTCCTAAACACATAATTAATTAATCACATATACACAAACAATTAAAAATGCATAACAAACTAAAACAAGCAAGAAAACCAAACCCATAATAATATTAATAATAATAATAATGTGACCTTAGAAGAAATAGTGGGAGTAGGATGAAGATGATCATCAGAAATGACAACATAATCTCCAACAACAACAACGTTATTATGTATCTCCTCACTCACACACTTGTTTCCTGATCTGGGTAAATTCAACCACACACATTCACCTACTTCCACACAAACCAACGTTAATAACAACCACCACCATAACATATTCTTCTTTTTCTCCCTCATTCTGTACAATTATTATTAATTATTATGTATGTGTTTGAACTGTCAAATTGTATTGTAGGTGGGTTTATTTATTTACTATTTATTATGTCTGTGAATTGAATTGAATCAATTGATGGATATTTTTTGTTTGAATTTTGGTATGATCGATGATTATGATGAAATAATAACTTGGTTTGGTTTGGTTTGGTTTGTGTCATGTGTTTTGTGATGATGACGTGTTATGTTATGTTATATGCATGATTGTTTTGGGCCCTGGAAGTGGATGGTTGTTTTATTGGGCCGATTAACCCATTCGTTCCATACTATAAAATTGAGAGGCCACCTATATTATTTTTTAAAAACATACCGGCTTAGAAGAGAAGACCTCCTCATTCCACGAATTCCATATACACCATATGACCGTGAGAGTGGTACGGGTGGGTGACTAGATGACGAACAAAACAAGAGCGGGAGTCGTCGATTGAATTTATGGGGATTAAATTAGTTGGACGTTCAATTACGTTCAAATAATACACGCATTTAGGGCCTTAAGATACTTTATATTTTTAAATAAAACAATATATACAATAAAATAACTAGTAGAGTAAACAATTCTAAGGATGTGTATGGTTCGGTTTGGTTCGGTTCAGTTTGATTAGTAGTCTCAACCGAAACTAAAATCAAAGTCATAAATTAATCAATCTTATTAAACACTGAGTTCCTTGGTTCAATTAATATTGTTAGATTATCGGTTTTTAGTCTAGTTTAGTTCATTTTGGTGAATAACAAAAACCAAACTTTGCATAGTTTTTTTGTCTAGAGGTACATGAAATAGAGGTATAAATACATGAAATAAAGGTATAAATAGGCCAGTAAACGTTCATGAACTTGTTCGGCGGGAAGTTCGTTTATGTCATTTATTTAATAAACGAACAAACACAATTTTTTTTTGCTCTTTTAATTAAATGAGCAAACATAAACAAACGTTGTGTTCGTTTATTTATGTTTGTGAACGTCCGTTTATGTTCGTTTATTTATGTTCATTAATTACATACGTAGTTATATTATATAATGATAATAAGGCTTTGGATTTGAACAGTAACGGATGGCAATTTCGTAACTCTCCTTTGTATTTGAGGGTATTTCAGTCATTTTATTCGGTTTACATATGTGTGGCTTCTTTCCCTGGCTTCTCTTTCTGTGGCTTCTTTGTTTCATCTCTCTTCTCTCTCTGGCTTCTTTGCCACCGCCATACCCACCGCAATATGCCTCGGGCTTTGCAACGTCGTGGATATGACGCCGCCGGTGGCCGTCTTTGGCTACCTTTGGTGGCGTCTATGGCGACGGTTCTTTTGCCTGGTAGATCTGGCTTCTAACTCTGTTTGCAAGTCTTTTGCTGGGTTTTTGTTAGATCGGACTTGTAATTAGTTCATTAGTTCAAAATCCAATGGATTTGAACACTGATTATGCTGATTCGTTATTATACTTTGCATGAAGCTTTTGCATGAGGCTTTTGCTGGGTTTTTTTTTCCGGCCGGCTACCCTTTCCGGCGACTGGTAATCGAACCTCTTTTTGAACTAACCATTAAACTCAGATCCCCACAGGTAATTTCTTGATTTCTTTAGCATTTGTAACTGAATTTGTGTAGGGTTTTTGAATCTTAATGTGGGTTTTGGTTATTATCTTGAATTGTATTTGATTTGGGGTTTTGTTAGTTTTTCTTTGGATCATTAATTTTGTTTGATTAGGGTTTGGGATTTGGTTGAATTCATGGGATGGCCGACGATCTTTTGATGATGATGATGATGATTGATAGATAGATAGATAGATACAGTGTGTGTATGTAGAGATAGAAAAGGGCCGCAAGTTGTGTTGAACTCTTGATAGTTGATATGTTTTTCAGAGTTTTGCATTTCACTGGTCAACACATGTACTGGATTTTATCATGTAGTAGAAATTATAACAAGCTTTTCGATCTTGATTGCAGCCACACTACATATGAAGAAGAAAAGAGTGAATATTAGATGCATGAGGTCTGCTCCAGTACTCAGCGCAGAAGTAAGCAAAATAACAATCTTGAATTACATATTTGTGACACGAATTTGATTAATGGGGATAGTGGTTTACACGCTTTTGATTATGTCATTTTGTTGGTTCACTCACTGAATGTTGGTTATGTCTAAAATACAGGTCTGCCATATGTGGTGTTGGCTGTAATTTAAAGGGGCTGTTTCATGCTGAATTATTGAATCCGGTATTCTTCATTAATGTTATATTTTTCCTTATTTTGGTTATGAAATTCTTGGTATTCAAATCCTGTTATGTTTATTTGCTTTCTAGCAATGCTTGTGCTATTATTTGGGGGTAAGGAATACAGATTATGGCAGTGATGGTTTGCCTCCAAACGGGACCGTGCTCGCTTCATTGTTGGCATGCCAATGTTTCTAAGATGTTTCCCTTTGCTAACGCTTCTATTTACCGTTATAATTACTGTTTCAATTAATCAATATGTTTTCATGATTTGTGAGCATGAGGTGTCTTGCCGATTTATGAACATGAGGTGTCGCTTTGAGGCATTTCTGGTGTGTGCTGGATGGTTGAAGATTGATTTTGCTAACCAGGTTTGTGTCGTTTTACTAGCTTTGTGTGGTTATTTGTTGTTGCTAGGATTTTTGTGTTCGGATTTTATTTACTATATATTTAACTTGATTTTCGATTCATACATAACTGCTTTAATTGACACTGAAAATGGGGACAAAAATGTGAGTTATATCAATTTGGCTAGGGTTACGAAATTGAGGTTTTGATATCAAGTTACTTGTAAATTTTGTGACGCAAAGTAGGAAGCAGATGACATATCCGACACCTGGTGAATAACTTCATGTAGTATTTAAGAACTGGATATGGTATCTAACATATTTAACAAAGAATGTATTTGTGTGCTTCGCAATAAGTTATCATAGTTTTTCATAGTTCTACATTACATGGTTTTGAAAATAATGGTATCGGGATTCCGATTGTATTGTTAGCTCTTAATGTTCAATTAAAATTAAGGCAAACCTTCATCACAGATGCGATGTATCCGCGCCGCGTAAGTTATTGGTAGAGGTAGCAAGATAAGTAGGTCAAACAGGTTGGATTGAAAATGAACCTATTATGTTAGCTTAATAAAGAAAAAAATGAAAAGATATATTAATATACTCATCTGTTCAAATCGACAGTAAAGAAACTATCATGTTAGTTGCTTAATAAAGAAAAAAATAAAGACCTATTATTATGAATGTTAAATACATAAATAGTCTAACTTTACTTTGTTAGATTGAATATTCTAACATAAATATTATTATAAAGAAAATGTTGAATATATCCATTAGTACCAATATGCTACTCCCTTGTATTCCATTAGTACACCAAATAGGTATGTCTATCACATGAAATTAGATGGCTATAATAGATGATAATATTCATTTCAAAGACAAAACTTATCATTACATTAAAAATGAAGAGATTTTTAATGTAATATATGAAGGTGTTTGGTTAAATGCCAGGCTGAAATTTAGTTTCATGGATGCATGTGCTGGGTTATTGACCTGTGGGTCTTTTTAAATGGTTGAATACCACAGTATTTTCTTGTGCTTTCATATTTAGTTTGATATGTTGTTTACTCACATAATGTATTTGATTTGGTCTTAATGTCACTTTTTTTTTTAATTCTATTGTATTTTATTATTCTTACTCCAATGGGTCAAATGGTTCGAAGGTATTTTATTTCGAAAGTTAGGTAACTATTGATATCAAAACTTGCTGACCCATCCACATGTAGCTTTGCGCATGCTTATGTTAGGACTTTAACGCATATTTATATCTTTAGTTAACATAAAATTTACAAACTGCGGTTACTCAATCTATGTTTGGATAGGCCAATGAAGAGCTTCAAATGCGGGTAAAAAAGATTAAGGATGTATTTACCGATGGAATTGAGTTTGTTTATTTTTATGGTAATTGTTTACTACTGTGAAGGCGTCTATGATAGTTATGGCGTCTCTTAGGTGCATAGACTATTCGCCTACAGGCATTTAGGCGCTAAGGCGTCTCTTAGATTGCAATCATTTAGCTAATTGCCTGCCATTTGTATAATGCATTTCTTGATTGCGAGGTTCGTACCACATTCTTCTGATTGTTTACTGCTACGGTACAGGTTGGCATGGCTTGCTATTTTGGTTGTGATGACATACGCTTATTCTAACAGGTTGTGCCCCCTAACTGTGACGGCAACATAATGTTGCAACCGGTTAGTTAGCGGCATGCTTTGCTTCGGCTGAGGCCTCTATTTGTTGCTTTTCATTATTCGCTGTTTCACCTAATCTAGGGCGATGATGTCAATATATGTTTATGGTAACATTTGTGCATCGTTGTGACGGCGATTTTATGTTCGCAACCGACTGATGTGATAAATGATTTTCCACATGTTACCTGAGCCCGTTATTTGTATGCAATACGATGTGGTTGTCGATTGCTTGAGACTATTGCTTGAGATAAATGCCATTGCTAATGACGCGCGAGCATTTGCATTTGACTTGAGTTGAGGTTGAGGTTGATACTTTACTATAGTAATAATAAGGCTTTGGATTATACAATGATAATAAGGCTTTGGATTTGAACAGTAACGGATGGCAATTTCGTATTTCTCCTTTGTATTTGAGGGTGTTTCAGTCATTTAATTCGATTTACATATATCTGGCTTCTTTGCCTGGCCTCTCTTTATGTGGTACAGGTTGGCATGGCTTGCTCTTTTGGTTGTGATGACATACGCTTACTCTAACAGGTTGTGCCCTCTAACTGTGACGGCAACATAATGTTGCAACCGGTTAGTTAGCGGCATGCTTCGCTTCGGCTGAGGCCTCTATTTGTTGCTTTTCATTATTCGCTGTTTCACCTAATTTAGGGCGATGATGTCAATATATGTTTATGGTAACATTTGTGCATCGTTGTGATGGCGATTTTCCGTTCGCAACCAACTGATGTGATAAATGATTTTCCACATGTTGCCTGAGCCCATTATTTATATGCAATACGATGTGGTTGTCGGTTGCCTGAGACTATTGCTTGAGATAAATGCCATTGTTATATGCAGGTGATAATTTGATCATTGCAGGTGATAATTTGATCAAGAAGTTGTACGGACAAAGGGCCTAAGGAATACATGGAAGATGAACATATATGTATTGACAACCTGTTAGAACATTTAGAAGGTTTACCTTCCCTTGGAGCTTTCTATGGGGTATGTAGCATGCCGTCTTTTTTCAATTAATTTGGTGTATATACCCTTAAATCAATGGTTGTGATTTGAGGTCAACAGGTTTTTGATGGGCAAGGTGGAACTCATGTTGCGTCGTATGTTAGAAAGAACATATTGAAGTTCATCCGAAATCTGGTTCAAGTATAAACGAGTTGACCATACTAATATGGTAGTTTAGTTTAATTTTGTCTTTGCATATTGGACACCATATGTATGTATGTTGCGGAGGAAAATATACACACTTTTTAAATACGAATTTGTACGCGCGCAACGCGCGCAAATTAAAACAACTAGTTTACATAAATATAAACATAAATTGGGCTTATAAATATATAACCAATTAGTAATTGGGTTTTTTAGTGATACAAAATCGTTTCATTTATTATGTTCGTGAACCTCCGTTTTTGTTCGTTCATGAATTGTTCGTTTAGGTAACGAACGAACATAAATGAACACAAACATGACAAATTTTTAATGAACGAGCATGAACAAAAAAATGTTCGTGTTCGGTTAAGATTAAATGAATAAACACGAACACCATGTTCGTTCGGTTCGTTTACATACCTAGGTATACAAGCTAAAAAATATATGAATATATAAACGGTTCTATTTCGGTTTGGTTTATTTTGGTTAACTAAGATTAAACCAAATATGTACCATTTTATCTATGCTATATTATAAAGCTTGTGAGGAGGATACCTGACAAATTTAAGTAATTAAAAGTGTGATTGCTTAAAGTACAAATAGTTGATGCATTTGATGGGGGTGAATTGGACTTTTAGTCATAAATAAGGGATTAAAGAGTGTTAAATTGGAGAATATGAAGAGAGATAATAGTCATAAATAGGGAGGTTAGAAAGTGTTAAATTAGAGAATATGAAGAGAGGTAAAAACCGCATTAGAGAATATGAAGAGAGGTAAAAACCGCTTAGTATACACAAAGTCTTGCAATTCATTTCAATTGAAATATGTATTCAATTCAAACTTGAAGTAATCTTGAGGCTCTTCATATGGCCTGCTTGTGTATATATTCAAGACTATGCAGTGACTTCATCTTTCAAACTTCATAATTCGAGACCCATCCTTCCTACAAAGAAGAGGAGCCGAACAACCCTTCGACTTCTGGTTTCTTTTCTTTTAACTTTCGTTTCAGCCAGCTTCATTAAGGTTTAATATTTCTTTTTACTCAACGGATTTGATGAAGATTTGAATTTTTGTTTGGTAATTTGATCTCAATAATGAAACATTTTTATCAAATTCTTAGTGATGCCATTAATAAGCATTTAGGTTTTTTTTCATTGCTGAATAGGTCTTACTGGGCATTGTTGGAATGACATATGTAAGTTTGAATCTTGGAATTCATGTTCTATTATCAGTTGGAGGATCAGAAATATTATGGTTCAGCTGCAGATTCAACATACAACTTGTTAGTTACCAAGAGTTTCTCATTTATGTTATACCCCTTGTGAAGCTCTTACAATAACATTATTATTGTTCATCTGTTTTGTATATTGATTTTAATATTTGTTTGTGCAGAAAGAATTGATTAGACCAATGGACCTTAGTCCTTTTAAGCATACAGTCGACCATGGAGTTGAGTTAAGGAAATCAACATTTGAACGTGTAGATACATTGCTTGATACTTGCCTTGATCAGTTGAACCTATTTTCTTACCTCAAGTTATAATTTTAGTGAACATATTGGCCAGGTTTTACTATTATCTTTTTTTTAGTCTCTGATGTCCCAAATCATTAATAGATTTTGGTTCACATTAATTTTTTTATGAAACTGAAAGGATTTAGTTGGCACATGCCAAATATATAAACTTTCGTTGATATGTTGTTACGCTTTCAACACACAGAATTGTAAAGGACACAATCAAATTGAATGATGATTTTGATATATATACTGGGCTGAATCATTTTGGATGCATCTGATATAGTGATTAAACGTAGTTAATATGAATGAAAAAAGTAGTTGACTCCTTAAAGATTCAAATGCCTTATATTCAATCAAAGTACAAAGTTAATTATACTGGGCTTAAACATATTGGATGCCTGTGATATAATATTTTGAGTGATTACATAATAAGTAAAATGTTATGTGCTTGTTTTAAAAAAGCATGAGGTGCTCCGAGGCGTTTGGGTTCAAAAAGCCGAGGCGCAGGGTGAGAGTTTCACGTATGTAAGGCAACGCCTCAGACAAAAAAAAAACACGTTTCCTAGCGCCTAGGGCGTCTTAGGCGCGAGGTTATTTAAGCTGCAATTAGAAAGTGAAAGGTAAGAAAGAGACTCAAATTTTTTGAAATTGTCTAGAATTGGACTTATGAATTTGTTTCTTGCTAGATTTAAAGCTTTTAACTTTCGGCAAGATGCAAGATAGCTGGTAATGCACCTGAAAAGTTATTACTGCCAAGATCAAGGGAGGTAAGTTCAGTCATCATTGAAAAGTTAAAATCTACCGAACCATCCAATGAATTGTTTCTCAAGTTGAGAACCGAACCATCCAATGAATTGTTTCTCAAGTTGAGAAATCATCAGGTGTGTGGCTGGATACTGTTGGTTCTTTTATTTTTTATTTTTTTTTATCATAGATGGGGGTGTGAAATGTGGAGTGAGTTGTAGTGTTATAACCAAGTTTGTTTATACCCATCTTGAACATTATCTGCTTGTTAAATGAGTTAAAAGAAGACCAATAAACATGTCTTTTCACGAAAACCAAAATTGTAACGAAAGCATATGTCTTCTTAATCTTTCTTAACTAAAGTACATGATAAGGATGTGTGTTTGTATGTGTAATTGTTAAATGTTTTAGTCATTCATTTTTCTTTAGCAATGTTAATAGTTTTTTCTGTAAATTTTTGTTATTTATGTTAATTTGATTGTTTACTTCATGTTGTAAAAACAAAAAAAACTTACTAACCTAACTAATTGTTTTCAAAAGATGAGAATACACAAGGGAGCATAATGAATACATATAGTTTGTTGCATTTATTCTTTATTTGATATATCTATTATATAATAAAATTTAGATGAATTTTACGTCATAATGAATAGATATAGTTTGATACAATTTTTAGTCCCGCTGCAACGCGCAGGTTACCCACTAGTATATAGATAAATCGCGTAGTTTTCGGGTTGGTTCGGGTTTTTATCGGATTTTAATTACGAGTTATCCAGACATTATAATAGCCTTTAATAACCCTTGAACATAGCATGGCTTAAGTTTTGGCAAGTTATTTACATTTTAGTTGGTTGAAATTATAAGTTATATACGTACCGGGTGCAGTACACAAACTTTATTCGTTACCGGGAGATTTAGGCTTTGAGTTTTCTCTTAGTGTTTTGGGATTTCAAAACACTTTATATTTTATGAAAATACTCTTTATGTTATATCTCGGGAATTCAGGATTATTTTCGGTTATTTAATTATTACCGGGTAATCCCAACGTCTATACCATATAAATTTATTTGTACGCGATTGCGTCGTGCTTTTAATTAAACAAATGCAACCTTATGCATCCTATGAGAAATTCGCTATTCTCTAATGGCTAAATTAATCCAATTAATTTAATCATGCCCTTAAAATCGTTAATTACATACACTAATTTCGTACGAAAACACACCAATTTTAGCCGGATGTCATAGATTCAGCTAGACCCACTAGTCCACTACTTTATTGACTCCATAATACAGTACTACTCTTTCCAAACATCCAATTCACGTGTCACATGACCCACTTTTTTTTTAACGGCAAATTTCTACACCCTATCAGATTTGAACTCATGACCTCCCCCTTAGATGTTTCTAAAAGCTTTGCTTCTATGATACAAATATACCAAACAAAAAACATAGACAAAAACACACACACAACAAACACTATTTCAATTATTTCAATAAGAGTATGGTATCCGTCCGGCCATTTTTATACCGAAGTGATCCTATTTTTATAATGGTAAACAGCTAGTTAAAGTGTGTTGACTTTTTGCTGGCATTCGTCCCTTCACCTCCAAACTAGAATTATTCTGCAGATCTAATTCCCATGGCCTCCAGTTCCTATTCTCCTGTTGTGGGTGATCAAGCTTTCAGCTATGATGTGTTTCTAAGCTTTAGAGGGGAAGATACACGATACTCTTTTACTGACCATCTATACCATAAATTAGTTGAAGCAGGAGTTTGTACTTTCAGGGATGAAGAAGAAATCCCCAGAGGTGAACAACTTAGACCTGAAATAGAGAACGCAATCAAATCATCGAGAGCTTCAATAGTTGTCCTGTCAAGATATTATGCAACTTCCACTTGGTGCCTTGATGAGCTTCTGCTTATCCTCCAGCAAAGGAGGGATACTGATCATTTTGTTCTGCCTATTTTTTATGGCGTTGAACCCACATATGTTAGGAAACAAACAGGAAGTTTCGCCATAAATGTCAAACCTTGTTCAAGATGGACAGATCACAATGTAAAACAGTGGAAGAAAGCGCTTACGGAGGTTGCTGATTTGTCAGGGGAGGTTCTTTCCGGGTATGCTTCTGAATATATATAAATCTTTTTTTTTTTTAATAAAATTCATGATCCTTTTTGTTCGAATTCTGTTACATGTTTATTTTTCTTGTCTTCTTACAGGCCTGAAACTAGATTATTGAAGAAAATTGTTGATGTCATTTACAATAAGTTAGATGGCAAAAAAGTCCGTCTTCCACAACATGTAACAGGGATGACCACTCGTTATAACGAGATCAATTCCTGGTTAGATGAGGGCAGTCTTGAATTTTTAGTGATTTGTGGTATGGGTGGAAGTGGCAAGACAACACTGGCCAAATATATATATGAATCAAATCGGAAATCTTTTGAATATGTGAGTTTTCTTGAAGATATTGGCGATACAAGTAAAGAATCGAATGGTTTAGTTAAACTACAGGAACAACTTCTTAAAGATATTTCAGGAGGGAAGAAGAGAAAAATACCTGGGGTTGCTCGAGGAACATGTATGATTGAGGAGGCCTTGCAAAGAAAAAGGACACTCATTGTTCTTGATGACATTTGTGAACGTGTTCAGTTAGTTAATTTGATAGGAGAAGGGGAGATTAATTCACAAAGCAAGATTATTATTACAACCAGGGAATCTACAGATGAATGGCTTGACTCATCATCTTGGAGGTTTCAACGCTATGAAATGACATTACTGAATGATGATGAATCGTCAGAGCTTTTGTGTCGTCATGCCTTTGGATCCAAAAAACCTGTGGCAGGCTTTGAGGAGCTTGTACTACATGCTGTACATTATTGTGAAGGTAATCCACTGGCTCTTGAAGTGTTGGGCTCAACTATGTCCAAGAACTCTACCATCGACTGTTGGAGAAGCCAACTGAATTTATTAGAAAGAGATATACATTCTAGAATTCAAAGTGTACTTGAAAAGAGCTACATGTTATTGCCATATAACTCTGAGAAAGAGTTGTTTTTACATATCGCTTGTTTCTTTATTGGCATGGACATGGATTACGTGGTAAAGATATTGGAGCCTGAATACTCAGCAATATCTGGGATCAAAACTCTAATAAATAGATGCCTTCTTTCTATTTCACCAAACAAAAAGCTCATGATGCACAGATTGCTTCAAGAGATGGGGAAAAACATAGTCCGTCAAGAATCAATAAATTTCCCTGCAAAACGTAGTAGAGTCTGGCTTAGTAGTGAGTCATATCAGATATTAAAGAAAGGAAAGGTAGGATGTTTCGTATCTTTATTTAAATGCCATATACTTTCCCTTCTACATTATCCTGTGTCTCTAACTTCTATAGTCTTTGTCTTTTTTTAGGGTTCAAAAACTGTAGAAGGATTAGCACTTGATATGAAAATGTTCAAAGAGAATTCAGCATTGAAGGTAGTACATAATAAATAAAAATCTAAGTTTTTCTGTTGACTTTTTAGTTTGTTTTTTTCAGATTTTATACCTAGTTATAATGTATATAGTTGATAAAAGAAGTAAAGAGGAAGGCAAAAAAGGTGATTTTTTATAACAAGATAAATGTGAAATAAGTGGCACATGACATGCCTGTGTACCACTTATTAGAAATCTAATGTTGTTAAATAGGGATGGAATATGTTTCTTAGGATGTTTGCAGGGAACATAACATGCCTGCGTGCATCATCCCCTACTAAGTCTCATCGTGCTAAATGTGCAGCCATCATGCCTTACAACAGATGCTCTTAATAATATGGATAGCCTAAAATTGCTCCAGCTAAATTTTGTTGAACTTGAAGGATCTTATGAGAGTTTTTCTGAACGTTTAAGATGGCTCTGTTGGCTTGGATTCCATTTAACAACGATACCTTCTGATCTATACATGGGAAACTTGGTAGCTATAGATATGAGCTATAGCAAACTGGAAGTATTTGAACCCCCTACGGTAGTGAATCCAATATCTTCTTTTTATTGCTTCTTGATTTAATAATCTTTTTGAAACTATTGGTTCTAAAAGAAGTTCTATAATTAATGCAACAGGTTCTTCCGTTGTTGCAGATTCTAAATCTTAAAGACTCGTCCAATCTTGTTAAAATCCAGAACATCCTCAAAATCCCTAATCTTGAGACTTTAATTCTTTGGAACTGTTACAATTTGGTTAATGTTTCTGAAAACCTTGGAGATCTTTCAAGTCTTGCATTATTGAACATGACAGGGTGTAAAAACCTATTCAATAGGGATCATATTAATCCGTTTGCAGCTTCTACATCTGGTGTAGTTGTTACAAAACAACCTACTTTTTCTTTCCCACGTTCTTTACAGTACTTGAATTTAGGCAATAGTCATTTTGAGTCCTTGCCTTGCTATAACCATCTTCAAAATCTTCTGGTTCTTGACATGAGTTTTTGCTCTAAAATCAAATGTCTTGTCCGTCTCCCTAGTACACTTGCAGAACTATATGTATATTATTGTGAGTCACTGGAGACGATAACTTTCCAATCACCTCGTTTCACTTTACAAGAGTTTGGTTATGAAGGTTGTAAGAATTTGTATGAAATTGAAGGCTTTATAAAATTGATGCCAATAGATAAACTAAATGAAACTGATTTGGGACACATAACGTGGCTAAAAGAATATCAATACCATGAGGTGTGCCTTGTTGGTGACGATGAGCTCACAATAGGCAGAAGTAGGAATATCCAGGTTTGTTGTTTCTCTCTGAAATACATCATTACTATACCTTCTGCAAACTAATCATAGTGAGCACTTCTGTTTGTATGGCACAGATGTTGTACGAATTTGGTATAATGAGCACATCTCTGCCAGATATAAAGGATCCAAACATGACACCTAAGTATGCATCAAAATCATCTTCATTGTCTTTTGTTGTGCCTTGGTGTCCCAAAATTAAGAGGCTCAAAGGAATTAATGTAACATTCAAGTATGCCGTATCCAGTGATGATTGGGCATGGTTTTGTAAAGTCAGTACTGTCTCTGGTGTTGAGTTGATGTACAACCCTAAAGTCTTTGGCAAACCTAACTTTGGTGAAGCGTGTATATGGTTAAGCTATTGGCCAATTGGAAGCATGTTGGACATTGGAGACACAGTTAATGTCTCTATTGTTGTGATGAGCGGATTGCAGGTACATGAATGTGGTGTCAGCCTTGTGTACTCTGATCAGGAAACCATGGAAAATAACATTGAATGGGAAGAAATTCTGGGAGGAGATTTGTCTGGATTTCAACTAAGCACAGGAGCGTACTATCTTTGCCGACGTGATTTTTTTATGCTAATGGAGATTGGTAGATTGACTCCTGATTGGTTTAGGATCTTAGTTGGTGATACCATTGACAATAATGGTATGCCCTTTGATCTTCTCAAGCTCATTCTTTGTGTTTGTATTTGTATTTGAATCTAAGCTGCAAATGGAAACTGTCACACATCTTTAGTTTTTTGTTGCAGAGGTAAGAGGATGGAGAAAGACAGGTCGACCAAAACAGGTGGCTGATCCATCATTTATAGAGTTGAAAATGGTTAGATGTATCATCGATGGTCCTCAGTTGGTAAGTTTGCTTATTAGTGCTCGCTTTTTATATCATCAACTTGTTACATGATTAAAATGAAGGACCCTTTCGACTGTTGGTTACAAACTCTAGAGACCGGATGTTAATTTGGTTTCGATTAGGAACAAATTGAGCTTTCCTAATATGGGCTTCGGTGTTTATGACAAAACAAACAGGAGGACATTTACAAAATCAAAGGGATGTCGAAATCATCTAATGCTGATATAACTGGGGCGTTCACGTCAGGCTTGCTTGAGGAGGGAATGAAATCTGGCATTGAATCTGATCCTTACTCACATGTATGGCTTTTTTTTTTATTTTTTTTTCAAATAAAAGGGCCTGGGAAAACTTAAATTTTTGTAAACCGCAGTTAATCTTTTCACTTACGCAGGCAGCCTTAAAAGTTAACACACAAATCTATACATGCTATGTTGTCTTAGAAACACTCTAAACTCAGTTTTACAGAAGATAATGAGTACCAATTACTCAGTCCGGAAAACACTTTGTATAATTGATGTCTTTTCTCATTTGCTGTCTTTTTCCTTCTATAGAGAATTACGGAAAGTTATCTTTTACTTGTTTTCCCCTTAACTTGATTGTTCTTAATATCTCATCCTTGTTATTGTTTTTCTTGCCATCAAAGATTACGTTAGAAAGACTTGCGAAACAACAACGTGATACAGAAGTGATCAAACAGGGTTACGAATCTGGAGAAGAAGATGAACAGAGATATGAATCTGGAGAAGAAATTGAACAAAGATATGAATCTGGAAAAGAAGATAAACCCGTTACCAGGAAAAGAACATAAACCCGTTATAACGTGCATGCCACGTATATGTTTATCTTTTTAGTTCATTGAAAGTCAGTTGTTTAATCATGGGTTAGTTGCTAATGTTGTGGAGTCATGGAAGTATTTTTCTTTTATACTTTTCTTCATTTGTAAGGCTATTTAAGTCTTAAGAATGTATATTTCTCTCATCTTGTTTTTCGGAGCTTAACCCACTCAACAGGTTTATTGGAAGATTGATCATCTCGAATTAGTCTCTAACACATACGCAAAGGACTGTTAAGAAAATAAAAAAATCTGATTGTTCTGTGATATATAGAAGAATAGATGAAGGTTCATGTAGATTCCTAGGATTGATAAATGAACAAAAATTTGAACAACAAGAACAGAGAACACTTATTTATACAATGTTTTAATTCATAGTAAAGAAGAATAGTATTTTTCATACATTTATACATTATACTAGTATAATAGGTTAAACCAACGTTTAAGTTTTAGTTTTATGTGTATCTCTTTGCCTTTCCTTTTGGAACTGTAGACGCGTCCTTACTTGTTTTTAACCTATGTTGTTACAAAACATGGATCATCAAAGAAAAAGAAATCACACATTATTACTGAAAGAACACAAACCAAAACTTTACAAGAAACAGTCTACACTACCAGATTGTGAACAACCAACAGATCTGTACAATCTCTCACACAACAACAATCTCTACACGATCAATAGATCAACAGAAAGGAAACCTGATCTACAACTCTATACTACCTGAAACCCTAAGACTGCTTAGATCTAGACGATAGAAAGTGAGAGAAAAACTTTTCCGGAGTTTACTTAAGGAGGGAAAAGAAAGGAAAATAATTGAAGGAAATGAGAGGAAATGAAATGAAATGATACATATCCTTTCATTCCGTTTCCTTCCAAATCGAAAGGAAAACTAAACTAAACAATTTGGCCTAGTTTTCCTTCCATTTCCTTTCTTTTCCTTCCTTAAATGAAACTCGGGAACACATGTTTTGTTTTCCTTTGTTTTCCTTCCTTAAATGAAACTCGGGAACACAATCAAATTTTTCTTTCCTTTCATTTCCTTTCTTTTCCCTCGTTAAGTTAACAAAAGAGACTGAGAATGAAAGAATAATGAAATTATCTCTGACACCATCTATTTATATCACACAATGTTTTTTAATAGCAACTTTCATTAACACACAAAACACGTCCTTAAAATAAGGACCGTTCGGAGAAACCATTAAAACATGTACAAAGGGTTAATTACCCAATCTTTCCAAATAAGGGATCTAAAATTAGACCGACTCGATAACCATAAAAAAGCCAAAGATTTTGTAGTAGTCATGACCTCTATAACTTTAGGTGTCCCTCCTTCAAAAACCTTATTATTGCGAGATCTCCATATTGCCCTAAAAGTAATCATGACAATGCCCTTGATAATCCGTTTTCCCCATTTAGAAGTTGATGCTCTTTCGTGAAGGCGTAAAACATCCGAAAGTCAAAAACAAGAATCGGCCCAATATTATAGCATGATCCGATCATCGACCAAGCACAAAAAGAGAACCCGCACCCTGTAAAGATGTGCTCCATAGTCTTATTCGCTGCATTACATAAAACACATCCACTATCTTGAATACTGACCCCTCATCTTATAAGCGCAATCCTTGTAGGTATACGATCCATCTCTGCTTTCCATATTAGAATATTAACTTTGATCGGCACCCATGACTCCCACGACATACGATGCGGCCTGCTCATATCCCTATACTTACATATCAGTTTCTTCACTTGTGCAACCGAGTAGTATTCATTATCTTCATCGACCCATTGCCATCGATCTTCACATTCTGCATAGGAAAAAATTAGATAATACTTCCAAAAGCTCCTTCATTTTTGATAGTTCTTCTACTGTATGCGACCATCTTTTCCACTGAGGGTTAAGAGTCACACTTCCAGAAGCAAACAAAAAGCTCGTTTATAGTGCAGTTTTTTTCGATCCAGGCGATAAAGCGCAAGCTATCTATCCTTCAATATGGAGCTCCCAAACCAATGTTCCGCCCATAATCTGATTAGCGACCTGTTCCCTACCTATCCACTGATGCTGCTGTGCAGCAAATTACCCTGCAGCCTCATCTTCATCAGAAACGAAACTATCACCTTCCAACAGCCCCCAATCGACTTACAAAGCGGAAGAAACACCCATCTATCTCTACCCACATGTATAAATTTAATATCCCTTTGCCACAGAGAGTTCTTTGCCAAGTAAATCTTCCACGCCCACTTAGAAAGCAAAGCAACATTTACATCTGCCAATTTTGAAATACCGAGACCACCTTCATTTTTAGGCGCTGTGACCACCACCCAAGAAACCCAATGCATTTTCTTTACTTCTATAGACCCCGCCCACAAAAACGCCTTCATTAAGCCTTCTATTTGATTGAGAACTTTAACCGGAGCCTTGTAGACCGAAAAGCAATAAATAGGCAAGCTATTTATTTAGCAAGCATAGCCAAATCAGCTTTACTTAGGTATTTCATCCTACACTTTGTAGGTTAAGTAAAAACTGTCAAATTAAGAAGCCATACACGGTACTTTCTCAAAATAATAATACCTTTACATAGGTTTATTTCATCATGATGTCTCGCATTTATTTACTAGTTATATAAGGGGGAATGGGTCCTTAACTGATTTTTTTTTCATTTCAGTGTTTCAACCGATCCTGCACTGCCACATCCCTTCACTAATTCACTTCATTGAAAGATAGTTTTTGAGGTAACACTTCACTGATTCTTTTATTTATTTTTCATGTAAATTCAATAAAAGTAACCATTTTTTTTTTCTTAAACGGTAATTTCCTAACGTCTAATTTTTTTTTTACCCTATAAAACCCCATAATTTCAAATACCAAAACCAAAATCATCTTTTACTCATCTCGTAAAAATGGCCCCGTATAATGTGAATGAGCAGATCGCGTTAGCGAGGGCGTATATAGATGTCCAAAACGCACATCATCCTCCCGGTTTAGGGAGAGCTTCGTTTTGGTTCAACGTGTCGGTGGAATTCAATTAACTAACCGGTACAAATTACCGCACCATGGATTCGCTCATTAGTAAGTGGGTGGATCTCTTTGCCAAGTGTAATCGATGGAACACCCTCTTTGAAGCCACGATTACGGAGCACCCTGATCTTGCCGATGATATGGCAATCCAACTCACACAAGTCAACTATGTGGCTACACACGACATGAATTTCAACCATGTTGCGACATGGCAATTGTTGTGTTAGGTTAAAATAATGTAGTTTTGTTGCTGTAATTTCTTTGGTATTAATGTTTAATTTCTGGTTTAGTTAATTAAAATTTCTATGATATTAGTGTTTAATACATTCCTAAAATTTAAATTATTACATTCCTAAAATTTAATTTATTACATACCTAAACTTAAATTATTATGTGACACCCGACACATTCAGGTTAACATTTTACAAACACATAAGTCTACCTTAGCGAAAAACATTTATCAAACGTACTTAAAAAAGTCAGTTGAGTCGGGTTACATTACGTATTGTCCAGGGTTTAATGATTCGGAGGATCATTGGGATTTTAAGGCTGCCTGCGTAAGTGAAAAGATTAACTGCGGTTTACAAAAATTTAAGTTTTCCCAGGCCCTTTTATTTGAAAAAAAAATAAAAAAAAAAGCCATACATGTGAGTAAGGATCAGATTCAATGCCAGATTTCATTCCCTCCTCAAGCAAGCCTGACGTGAACGCCCCAGTTATATCAGCATTAGATGATTTCGACATCCCTTTGATTTTGTAAATGTCCTCCTGTTTGTTTTGTCATAAACACCGAAGCCCATATTAGGAAAGCTCAATTTGTTCCTAATCGAAACCAAATTAACATCCGGTCTCTAGAGTTTGTAACCAACAGTCGAAAGGGTCCTTCATTTTAATCATGTAACAAGTTGATGATATAAAAAGCGAGCACTAATAAGCAAACTTACCAACTGAGGACCATCGATGATACATCTAACCATTTTCAACTCTATAAATGATGGATCAGCCACCTGTTTTGGTCGACCTGTCTTTCTCCATCCTCTTACCTCTGCAACAAAAAACTAAAGATGTGTGACAGTTTCCATTTGCAGCTTAGATTCAAATACAAATACAAACACAAAGAATGAGCTTGAGAAGATCAAAGGGCATACCATTATTGTCAATGGTATCACCAACTAAGATCCTAAACCAATCAGGAGTCAATCTACCAATCTCCATTAGCATAAAAAAATCACGTCGGCAAAGATAGTACGCTCCTGTGCTTAGTTGAAATCCAGACAAATCTCCTCCCAGAATTTCTTCCCATTCAATGTTATTTTCCATGGTTTCCTGATCAGAGTACACAAGGCTGACACCACATTCATGTACCTGCAATCCGCTCATCACAACAATAGAGACATTAACTGTGTCTCCAATGTCCAACATGCTTCCAATTGGCCAATAGCTTAACCATATACACGCTTCACCAAAGTTAGGTTTGCCAAAGACTTTAGGGTTGTACATCAACTCAACACCAGAGACAGTACTGACTTTACAAAACCATGCCCAATCATCACTGGATACGGCATACTTGAATGTTACATTAATTCCTTTGAGCCTCTTAATTTTGGGACACCAAGGCACAACAAAAGACAATGAAGATGATTTTGATGCATACTTAGGTGTCATGTTTGGATCCTTTATATCTGGCAGAGATGTGCTCATTATACCAAATTCGTACAACATCTGTGCCATACAAACAGAAGTGCTCACTATGATTAGTTTGCAGAAGGTATAGTAATGATGTATTTCAGAGAGAAACAACAAACCTGGATATTCCTACTTCTGCCTATTGTGAGCTCATCGTCACCAACAAGGCACACCTCATGGTATTGATATTCTTTTAGCCACGTTATGTGTCCCAAATCAGTTTCATTTAGTTTATCTATTGGCATCAATTTTATAAAGCCTTCAATTTCATACAAATTCTTACAACCTTCATAACCAAACTCTTGTAAAGTGAAACGAGGTGATTGGAAAGTTATCGTCTCCAGTGACTCACAATAATATACATATAGTTCTGCAAGTGTACTAGGGAGACGGACAAGACATTTGATTTTAGAGCAAAAACTCATGTCAAGAACCAGAAGATTTTGAAGATGGTTATAGCAAGGCAAGGACTCAAAATGACTATTGCCTAAATTCAAGTACTGTAAAGCTGGTTGACCACTGAAATTTAAAGGAAAAGACTCGGTACACACACGATTCATGAGTCCCGTTGTTGGTGAATTACATGAATTAGATTAAGTAATAAACATTAATTGATCTATAAATGTTATATAATGTGCAATTACGTGTTTTAACGGTGTTTATATGATTATACATAATTCTATATGATTAACATATGTTAGGATTGCATGTTCATGTGTTAGGATGTGTTAAAACGCGTTTAAACGACAAAAATGGAAAAACTGGAAAACACAGGAACTGGTTCGACCTTAAGGGGGTCGAACCAAGCTCCTGAATCATTCACACATCTCATTCGACCACTATTATGTCTCCTTCGACCCCTTCAAGGGTTGAACCTGCAGATACTATAAATACCATACTTTGCAATTTTTCATCATTTCACAAACCCTAGTCGCCTCCAAACACTCTCTCTCAACCTTAAACACCGAGGAAGGAGTTTTTGATCTTGTTTTTCATAATCTAACCTACAAACATCTTCTATATCATAAACAAGAGAAGATCTAAGGTGTGTTCTTAATCTAAAATCCATTTTAAGCATTTTTGATTCATTTTTATTAAACCCCAAAGGTCAAGATCTGTTCTAAGGTGGTTTTCATAATTAAAAACCTTTCTAACACCTTTCTAAACAAAACCTCCTCATTAAACATGAGTTTTCATACAAGTTAACATGTGTTAACGATGTTTTATGTTGTGATATGTATTGTTTGAAGATTGAATACTGTTGAGATGTTATCAATGTGTTCTAGGACTGTTATTGATAATGGGTTTTGGTTATCTTAGGTTATTAATTGTTGGATGATGATTTTTTGCTCATTTTGGGGATTTTTGATAGATTTAGGGTTTTATTCTTGATGTTAATATTAATGAAATGATTAGGGGTTTTGTTACGCATGATAATCTGAGCAATTTGAACTAATTGTTAAGTGATCTCGACAAGTTTCCAAATTGGGTAAAGTTTACATGCATTGATGTGACATTTCCATAATTTTGCTATTTTGGGTATCTTGTAAAATGAACTGATTTCGGGGTAAGATTGGTTGGGTTTTGTGGGGATAGGTTAATGATACTTGACTGCTGTGATTTGTGATGTTTAGTGATGTTCGGACTATTTTGATGCGATTTGATGCGTTTTGGGATGATTGGGACTGTTGGGGTCGAACCTGGGACTCATTCAACCCACGTGGGGGCGAATGAAGTAGCCCAGGGGTCGAACCAAGTGTAGTACAGGTCGAATGAGCTTCAGATAGGCCGAACGAACATGATTTAGGTCGAATTAACACATGTTAGGGACGAATTAAAATGTGTTAGGGTCGAATGGACATGTGTTAGGTTGTATGAACTTCTGTAGAGGTCAAATGAACTACAATAGGGTCGAACCAAGGTTGTTTGGGTCGAACCAAGTCCAATTCCATGCTGATTCGACCTTACAACTCCGTATGTGCGATTTTTGATGCAAACTAAGTATTTTATGCTTGAAACTTATGTGTTAACCTTATGTACTTGATTAATTGATGTAATGGGTCACCAACGGGATGTCGGGTCTGTCTGGTATGTCCGTTTAACGTTTAAACACACTTTTAAACACACATAGTCAAGATCTGGACGATTGGGGACTAGTTAACCTTCGGGTTAGTAGTCAACACACTTACTTAAGCTCATTGGTAGGTCGCCACTAGTTGGGACTGTCACACACGTGTCGAATTATTCTTAAACTGAAGACGCAACCTAAGGTGAGCTCACGGCCCCACTTTTACCTATTTTGTTTTCGGGGGAGAAACATGCTTACACATTTAAAACACACAAATTCATGTTATACTATGGCTATCATTATATTACTATACGATTCATCTAAATCCCACAGAAACCACTAATACGGGTATGTAGCGGGGAAATGTGGATAGATCTATTGGGCCTGACAAATCCCACTCGACGGCTGGAGGCCGGGCGGGTGCATATTGTCTCAATCACACAGGGCCTACCGGAGATGACGGTAGTAACGGTAATATACATAACGCCTAGCTAGCGTTCACACAGCATAGTAGTAACGGTAACGGTTTTAAAGGGCTAACGAAACGTTTATTGTAAAACCTGTGAACTCACCAGCATTATATGTTGACATTTTTAGCATGTTTTCTCAGGTCGCTAAGGTAGAAGTAGTCGGATTAGGACGGAGTTGCACTTGCGTCTAGGATCATGTCTGGATGTCAAAACTTTAAACTTATGTTTTATCTTTCTTTGGTTTTTTTGTAAACTTAAATTTGCTTCCGCTGTATTTTGGATCACGGTTTTTGATTATTGCATGGTTTGGTTTACGTATCTTTTTACATATAGTTGTCGTTTATTGTGACCGTTGATTTGGATCTTGGTATGTCACACGCCTCGCGGTAAAACCCCGCATGTGGAATTTGAGGGTGTGACATATTACATACCTAAACTTGAACAAATACATAGTTAATAAAAGAAAGAATACGCAATTGACTCGGGCAAAGAGCAGTAACGATTACTATCACGCCCGTCCAACATCTCGTATCGATATCCCTCACTTTCGGGTGTCGGCCAAGACATTTCTTCATCCGAATACATTACGTATTCAACCCCGGGATCAGTTTCATAACCTTCGACCTGTGGGTTTTACACCGTAGCCGGTGGGTTTTGCACTGTAGGAGTGTTACGCACTGGCACTGTAACAACATCCCCAATCTGTATTGCTCCTAGTTGTAGTAGAGCCACTTTGTAATCATATACGTAATGCAATTCTTCAGTCAGCGAATCCCTAGGAAGTTGTGGCTCGTAAATTTCAATTGTTGGAGGGTGTTTAGTCGGTGGGTTTAAAGTAGGAGGGTCTGTCGGTGGGTGTGTCACAGGTAGGTTGTTTGTAGCTTGACGGTTTGCGCAGGATGATCGAAGACGATACGTAATCGGAAACAAATTGCTACCACCCATTTTCACTAATATATGTAGTTATATAAAACTGTATGGTATTTATATAGCGTGGTAAAAAATAAACTGTCAACAAATGATAAAATGGTCAACAAAAATAAACGGTCAAAAATTTGATTGTTTCATTCAAAATAATCAGGTCCACGCATCTTAGTTACTACCAGGATTATGGTCCACATGACCTCTACCAGCACCACCAATGACGGTGTAACTGTACTGGTAATGGGATACACCGTGAATGTTGGTTGTGCCTCGTCCCTCTAGGGTCACATCAATAATTATTGACTAAATTACAAAACTCGTCCTTTATGTTTATAGCGAGTTGTAAATCATTTCCTTTAGAAACATAAATTACAAAAAAATGTACTTTTTGTTTACAAACTATTCCTTTAGACTTAATCCAGTTAATTTTTTTCATTAACTCCTGGCACACAAGGGTAATATAGTCTTACAACCCTATTTAAAATCCTAAGACGACGAACCGATAACCCAGGCCAGAAGATAAAGAAACACACACAAGCCGTTCATTTTATATTAAACACTCGTGGATTGTTCTTCTACTCACTTCACTTCTCTAAAAGCGATAACGAGCAATTAACACTCAAGTCTCGTTATGTCGCAGGTAAAACAAATCAATTCAAATTTGATTTCAATCTGGTTAATAATTTTAGTTCCATTTGACATATGTTTTCAGTTTTGTCCTCGTATTTGAATGAATTTTTTCACTTTGTATTATTTGTATTTGGATTATGTATTGTGTTTGATTATGTTGTAATTGTGAGAGCTTCAGTTTCTGATATATTTGTTCAGTTTTGTTGTATTTAAACGAATTTCTACATTTTGTATTATTTTGATTAGGTATTGTGTGGCGGATGTTTGATTTGTTGTTTTTTCGATATGTTGAGTTGAATTGAGTTTTATTGGAAAGTTTGTTGATGGTTTTGATTATGTTGTAATTTTGCGAGCTTCAGATTCTTCATTTCTGATTTCAATCTTGTTAATTGTAAGCATGTAGTAATTCGATTTGATGTATTTGTTCAGTTTTGTTATATTTAAAGGAATTTGTACATTTTGTATTGTTTTGAATTGGGATGTTTTATTTGTTGTTTTTCATATGTGAAGGTGGATTGAATTTTGTTCAAGTAGAAGTTTGTAGTTAATTTTTACTTGTTTTTTTAAATTTTGTAGGTGAACGAGAAGCTTCCAGAAGTGAAGGATGCGGCCGCCACCGGTGTGTTTTTAATTGTGTTGTTTTGTGATTTTGCATGGTTGTTACTTGATGAACTTTTGAATTCGATGATAATGATAATAATAATAAGAAGAAGATAATGATTGCTGGAAGATTGATCTATGGTGGAATTAGGTTGTAACTTGTGCATATGAACAAATTGTTTTTTGCATAGGTCTTTGTAGAATTGTAGTTTGATTAGTTGTAGGTTTCAATCACTATTATGTTAGGTAGTCGAAGGCGCTAAACACCCACACTCATAGCACAAAAGTGGGGCCTTGGGCCCTTGGTTTTAAAAAGCGCTAGGCGCAAAAAAGCGACGAGGTCTAAGCGCATCGCGCGAAGAGCAAAGCGCAAAAAGCGTGGGATTTTTGTACCCGAAGCGCACACTAATTATATAGTTTTTTTTATATATCCCATATATATTCCATGAGTTTTTAGCTTCATTTACCCAAAATATAGCTATGAATAAGGTTTTTATGTGATTTTACCTATATGTACAAGCCAAAAACACCAAGGTACAACATTTTCATGCATAAAAAATACCCTGTGTGCGTGAGGCGTGCGCCTCAGGTGAAAAGCGACTGAAATTTTGACAAAAAAGCGCTTGAGGCGCGCGCCTTTGGGAAAAAGGATAGGCGCAAAGCCCTGTGGCGCCCTAGGCTGCGCTTTGATGCGCCTTGCGTCTAGGCGCGCCTCAGGCGCGCTTTTTAAAACCTAGCTTGGGCCTAGGCACAAAGTGCTTAAAAGTGAGGGCCTTTTTAAGCAAGGAGCACAATATACACAGATGATTTTTAGGGCTTTTAGATGTTTTAGGCTGATTTAGGGATCTAGTTTAGGCTGGTTCCATGCCATTTTTTGGATGCTTAAGACCCATTTTAGTTGTTTAGACATTTTCAGACTAAATTTGGCTGGAATACTCTGTTATTATGACTTTGATATTGTTATGAAATGGTTGGTATTTTTAACTAGTGGTAATGAATTTCTCATTTTAGTTTTTCTTCTAATTTATCATCTAATTGATTAAAGGAATTTTTTTTGTGTGTGTAACAAATTAAATGTTTAGGCAGCTATCAAATATCTTCAGTTTTTATCGAGAATGAAAATTTTTTAATATACATGTTTTAATGTATTCAGAGGAAACAACTGATCCAACCGTGAAGAAATCTTCATCTGAATCAAGCTCTGCAGATGCCCCATCTGGAACAACACCTGCCATACCATCCATTCCCGGTGCTGGATTTCCGGCAAATCCCTTTGACTTCTCATCTATGGCTGGTCTACTTAATGTATCGTATTCCCTTCTCCCGCTCATTATTATTTACACACGTCTATCTATTTACATGCATGCATGCCACTTATTGACATACTTATACATGGCTGTACATAAGCACACACACCTTTCTGTTGCATGTTAAACATCAATGGCTATGGCGTCGGTATTGTGTTTATCTTTAAGAATATTACCTAAACACATTCTTATGTACTTAAGTGATCCTCATGGAAAAGAGGGTGTGTAACAACTAACAAATCAGAAAGGGTATTTCTTTTGTATGGACTGGAGCGGTTTGTGTCGGCCAAAACACCTTTTTGTCCAAATATTTTGATTTTAGTAAATATGCAGTGTGTCAAATATGATTAAAAGAATTATATTTTTAGGTAACAATATAACTTTTAACATGATTTAAAAGGATTTATGGTTAAAAAGGGTACCCTTTGTGCAACGTTCGTCCCGTTTGTCATGTTGAATTCAATTGATTCCTTTTTACTCTAGCTGTTGTTTTTCTTTTAACCATAGGACTGGTTACAAATAAAAACATGACCAAGATTGACGTATTTATAAGCACACGTGTCAAATTTGCTACATCTAGAGTATAAACTAATAATCTAAATAAAACATTGACATGGTGGAAACTTGCACTACAACTTTCTTTAATATTCACGGCACTTGCAGGACCCAAGTGTGAAGGAATTAGCAGAACAAATAGCAAAAGACCCGTCATTCAACCAAATGGCTGAGCAACTCCAAAAGACTTTTCAAGCTGGTGAAGGTGGGGTCCCTCAGTTTGATACACAACAGTACTATACCACAATGCAACAGGTTATGCAAAACCCTCAGTTCATGAGCATGGCTGAACGCCTTGGTAGTGCCTTGATGCAGGTATTTAGTTTCTTCTAAGCTTCTTGTATGTTGTTTCTCACATAAAGTGCGTCTGTGCTACATCTTACCATCGAAGTGTTTCATTTGTGTGTATGTGGCAGGATCCATCAATGTCACAGATGCTTGAGAGTTTATCCAATCCAGCTCAAAAGGATCAGCTTGAAGAACGCATGGCACGTATCAAGGAAGATCCATCATTGAAACATATTTTAGAAGAAATAGAAACTGGTGGTCCAACTGCGATGATGAGGTATAAGCTTTCAAACCATGATTGGTATACGCCTATATTCCAATCAGAATTTGTCAAGTAAAAAATCTTCTAACATGTATTTAAATGCTTACAACATCCTAAATCATTGTATTTAGAAGATATTATACTAATATAGATTTTAATCATATTTAGTACAATAATTATTTATAGTGCTTTTAAAAAGGTTTAAAAATGGGTTGGTGGGACGGCCCAACCCAACATTATCTGTTTTGAGATCTATAGGTAACAAGATAGATTAAGGCTGTGATGCATCGTGGTTATCATTATCAATTGGTACACTAAATTACCAATCACATATCTACTATGCCTTGTTTGTAGATTTCTGACTCAATTTGTATTTTCTGAAACTGAACCGTTTATTACTCTTCCTTTTGATCTAAAATTTTAGGTACTGGAACGACAAAGATGTTTTACAAAAACTTGGTGAAGCAATGGGCCTCCCAGTTGCAGGGGACCCTACTGCTTTTGCTGGATATTCAGGAGCAGGTGAAGCTGAAGAAGAAGTAAATGAGGATGAGTCTATCGTTCATCAAACTGCTAGCGTTGGTGATGTGGAGGTACACAGTTTTTAAATATACTTTTCTGTAACATTATTTTATGATCATAATACCACTAGATGCCTGCCACCAGTTCCAACAACGGAAACTTATTTTTTCATGAATTTTGATTTTTCATGTACTCTCTTTTGTAATTTGGTTGCCACATTTCTTTTTAATGTTACTTAGGAAAATATGCAATTTCAAATACTTTTTGCCATATAGGGTTTAAAGAAGGCATTAGAATCTGGTGCTGATAAAGATGAAGAAGATGCAGAGGGAAGGACGGCGTTGCATTTTGCATGCGGTTATGGGGAGGTTAGATCCATTATCTATTCTTGAATCTTTTTTTTTTTCATTTTTTTCATCTTTTATTATTTGAAATCATCTTAACTACAACGGCACATCTAATGTCTATTCTAGTTGTCAAGAGATAAGCAGGCTCGACGCGTTTTGTTTTTTCCTTCTTTCTTTTTCGAAATTTTACTTTTCAATATCATAAAGAATTTACATTACTACAATCATAACTTGATTTAAAATAATAATATACGTTTACGCTGTTTGTGATCTGTTTCACCCACTCTTACCTGTTTTCTTTTCCACCATTTTTCAAACTTTACCCATTTGATCCGTTAGAAGCAAAATTTTACCTAAATTGACCGGTTTGTTTAGTTGAAACTGCTACCTCTAGTATGTATACACTATGGGTCACCGTATTTATTAACTTATCCTTTTCAAACTTTGTAAATACTTTTATTTGTGTTTTCACAAGCTCATTAGTGTTGGTTCATGTTTGTTCAGGTGAAATGTGCTCAGGTTCTTCTTGAGGCTGGAGCTAAGGTTGATGCTTTAGATAAGAACAAGAACACCGCCCTCCATTATGCTGCTGGCTATGGTCGTAAAGAATGCGTGGCTCTTTTGCTCGATAATGGGGCTGCAGTGTAAGCTTATGATCACCCAACCTATATTATACTACATACATTTCATTCTTGTAGATTCTTCTCCCAATTCTACATTAGTAGAATTGAGAGCGAGATTGTCACGACAACTAGGGTAGCAAAAATCTGATTAACCAGACCGAAACTGAATAACTGACCTAAACTAATGCCTGATGGTTTGATTTCAGTTATACCTTATTCTAAAACCAAAAATCACCGAACTTGTTTGAATTTTTGTTTTTAGATTTATGATATAAATTCAATATATTGGGCCAAAAGTTTCAGGTCCAAATTCAAATTCTTTAGTAAGTTAACAAATTTATTAGCACAAAACTAGGCCTGTAAACGAACCGAACGATTGTTCATTTAACTTTAACCGAACATGAACACATAATCGAACACATTTTTGTATTCGTGTTCGTTCATTAAGAAATTTATTAGCACAAAACCAAACTGTGCACGTAACAGCAACTTGTACCTATAATAATATTATTTGAATAACAATAATACTATTCTAATTTAGGAAGGTTTTATGCATTACAAACTCTTAGGTAGCGTTTGTTATGATGGAATGGAAGGGGGAATGGAAGGGATCATTACAAGGTAATGAAAAATAGTGTGTTTGGTTGGTTAAAGGAATGGAATCACCCGTTCGTCAAGGCATTCCATTCCCAAAAAACCATTCCATCCACCCCCATGTTTTTTTTTTCATTCCATCCCTCATTCACCCTTTACTAACAAAATCATAACCCACCACCAACACCACCACCCACCACCATTGTCACCACCCACCACCCACCACCGCTATCGCCACCACCCACCACCACCGTCGCCCACCACCGTTTCCGCCACCACCCACCACCGCTGTCACCACCCACCACCACCGTCGTCGCCACCAACCACTACCTTCTTCACCCACCCACTGCCACTACTCACCATTATCTCCCACCCACCATCACGGCCATCCACCTCCACCTTCCACCGTCGCCACCATCACCACCGCCGCCGCCATCCACCACCGCCGCTACAACCACATATCACCACCCACCATCACCGCCACTGACCACCACCCATCACCGCCATTAACCACCGATTGTATTACTTCATCTTTTTTTGTCTATCCAGCAACACAAAGTAATGTTTTGTTTCATTCTCAATAGCAACCAAACAAGACATGGAATGGTAATGATCCATTCCATTACCTTGTCCGTTTCATTATCTCATCCATTTCATTCCCTCATTCATTCCATTACCCCATACCAAACAGACCCTTAAGGGTATGCTTGATTCGTTCCTTAAAAGCTAATGTTTTGATTTCACTCGCTTGATCCGATATAAATAGGACAAACAAGTCAACCTATTCATAACTAAATTTGTAAGAAGTGCCACTTCTGGATCGGTCCTTAGCTGGTCGGAAGGAAGGAGGTATATGTTGTCTCTTTTGTGATAAATTTGGATTTGACATTTTTCTTTCTTGTATTTGTTGCTTTGTGCAGAACACTACAAAACATGGATGGCAAGACGCCTATTGACGTTGCAAAACTAAATAATCAAAACGACGTATTGAAGCTGTTGGAAAAGGATGCGTTCCTGTAAGCATGAGTTTGTTGGTGGTTATGCAATGTTTATGTTGAGAGGAATTGGTTTGGTTCCCATTGTAACTTATGGTGTTGTTTCAAACCGTACCCCTTTTTATTCTACCTAGTACATCTCTTGTTTCCGATCACCACCCCTTGGTTTTGGTACGTGTATGGTGAAATAAGTACTTGATGAGAGTGTCTGCTCTCCTTTGCCACTTGATCTTCGCGCATTGCATTGCAGGCACACCCCGCCTACCCTGACGCAGGCTGCAGTGACGGGATCACAAGTGATTAAGTTGTGGATTATCAGTTTGTTGACTAAGAGGTACAAACAGGCCGGGTTGCTTGAGATGGTTTTTATCAGTTATTTACAGTAATAAGAGTTTTTATTTGAGATGGTTTCAAGCCTAAGCTTTCATGATGGAAAGTATGGTAGGGGTACAAACAGCCCGGGTTGCTTGTAAGTCGGCCTGCTTAACGCTAGAAACGGGCGGAGCTTAAACGAGCTTGTAAGCCACGTTTGAATGGTTTGATAGTGAAAAAGGTGTAGAAGTTGATCAGTAATATTGAAAGCTAAACAAAATAAAATGAATTAGACGTATGGCGAGTGAAAACATGATTTTGTTATTTTTTAAACAAAATAGAATCAAACTGTCATCAAAATGTTTTATAAGTAAATAAATTAAAGGATGTTAAATACTTGAGATAAAACTAGTTTTATAATCTAAAGAAACAGATTCATGAAAAAGTGGAAAAAAAAAGAATTGGAAATTATTTATATTTGTTGGGTTCACTAGTTTGGACAAGGTTTGGTAGCTGCCTGGTCAGCCTACTCTTTTTACCTTGGTGCATTATGTGGCAATAGGGGTGTACAAAAAGCTCGCGACTCGAGGCTCGCTCGAAAAAAGCTCGGCTCGAAGAGGCTCGTTTTGTTTTCGAGTCGAGCCGAGCTGGCTCGTTTTGTAATCGAGCCGAGCTCGAGCCAGGGGTGTTCAGCTCGTGGCTCGGCTCGATGGCTCGGCTCGATGGCTCGACTCGTGGCTCGGCTCGATGGCTCGACATATGGCTCGACTTAGGCTTGTGTATGTGTAATTTTATTTAGAAAAATAAAAAAATATATACATTATTATGTGTAATTTTATTTATTTTTATTGTTTTTTATTTAATAAATATTTGTAAAAAAATAAAAAAAATAAAAAAATAATATATCGAGCTGGCTCGAGCCAGCTTGAGCTCGGCTCGAACATTTACGAGCCGAGCTCGAGCTCGACTTTTCAGCTCGATTAGAAAAACGAGCCGAGCCGAGCTGGCTCGGTTTAGGCTCGAGCTCGAGCTGGGCCTGACTCGGCTCGACTCGGCTCGTGTACAGCCCTATGTGGCAAAGGTCCCCTCCACTTGGCTGGCTGCTAGAGTAAGGGGGAATGGGGCGGGTTTTGGCGTGGGTTGCCAACCCAACCCCACACATCACCCCCTTTCATTGGAATGATCAGGGCGTTGCCCCCTTTGGCGTGGAGGACACCACTGGCGTGGGGCAAGATTGGGTGATGAGGTGTAGCCACTTGGTTGGCTGGATTTAAAAAAAGACCAGCCTTATTGATTAACTAGTGGGGAACTTGCGCTTCGCGGTGGGCTAAAGATATAACAACGTGATAAAAAATATAGTCATTTGAATTTAAATAAACACATAAAGGTTATTTCCTTTCAAATTATAAAATGTAATATACATAAAGTTATAAAACAATTAAGTTTTCATTTCCTTTTTAATTAAATTGGTCACATGCTATAATGTCTTGCTAAGAATCGTAGTAATCTAAGGATATGTTTACATGAGATCAAATTTCATGAAATGTTATGGTTTATGCGTTTTCTGTATTCAAAATCCTTGTGATTTTCATGCTCCAAATACTTGAGTTCAAATCATTATTATGAAAAAAAGATCTCCTTCATAACTTAGTAAAACTCAAATATATTTACGTTTAACAAAGCTAATTTGGAAATCTATATAGCAGATTAATAAAGTTATATAATTCCATAATCCAAGTTTAGAAAATGAATTTAAGTTTGAGGTTGGTTTGTTTTTTAGTGCTACTTTAAATTCTCAAGTCAGTTGTAACTGTATTGGTTAAATGCACACCACTTTAATAATTCGCTTCATGTTGACAGTTGAACCATCATATCATTTGTGTTTCTATTAGTTCTTTCACATTCATATTGTTCTTGATTGCTTTTAGTTGTCTAATAGTAATAAGCCATTAAGCACAATTAAATGGAATTTGTCTATGAAGTTTTGTATTTACTAACTAACCACACACTTATGATCATTCTAGTGCCATATGATATAAGATATGTGATTGTTATCACGCCTGCAATGATTTTCTGAATGGTCGGGATGGCAGTCGGTGACGATAACAACTTACACCGCGACACCAAAATCAGAGACAAAGGATATAGTATTGGCGGCGGCTCCTTGGTGAGGCCGATGAGTTTGAAGCCTTCAGTGTGGTGGTGGTGGTTTATTGGTAACACCAGCTAAGTGTGGCGGAGCTCGGAAAAGAAGACAATGGTTGTATGTCGATGACGTGTTGCGAGGCCGATATAATAACACTAAACCCGACTTTTCATTTACCAACAATCATTAATCATAAATCGAATTTTGAAAGAGAAATCAAATTGACATATCTAGATATTTTATTGATGAAAAATTAGTTGCTTTTAATTATTAGGCCCTTGGTTTTGATAATATGAATTTTAATTATGAGAATATGTTATTACTAGCTTTTATCCCGGGAGTGTCCCGGGGTTGAAATATCTAATATAATATAATAAAATATCTAATATGACAACATAATTAATGATTTGCCAATACATGATTAATGAATATTATTATTATTATTATTATTATTATTATTATTTATTTTAAACAAATTTCTGCCATAAGTTATCATATTCAAATATAAAAAAAAGGAATATCCGCCTATAAAGTTATGTTTATCATTTGTGATTTATTAGTAGAGTAAAATATATTTGAAAACAAAACCCCACAAAATAGTTGTTTTTTTTCTCCGTTTTTTATATAACACTATGGTACTCGTTGGAAAAATAATAAAACGCTCGTTAATTTGGTGTAATTTTTTTCTTTAAAAAATCTCGTATATAAAAGATATTAACGTTTAAAAGTTATGGGAGGAAACATTAGAGAGAAAATTTAATTTTGTTTTTAAATTCTTATCTTTTCCTAAAATAATTATAATATATATAGATTTACTAAAAAAACTCAAAAATTAAAAAATCCTACATAATGCCACGTGGCACATTCAAGAAGGGGTTGAGGCCTCCATTGAATGCCACATCATCAAAGTTCAATTCTTTTATTATAAGTTATAGATTATAGATGGTATATGTTATTATGGTATATGTATATATATTATTTTTGTATTTATATGAGTTTAATTTTTTTTGTTGGGGAAGTTTAATAAATAATGTATTTAATTAGAAGTATCTTAAATAATGTATTTAATATAAGTTTATTAGATAATGTATTAATATGTCTTAAACATTGAGACAAATTACAATAATGCCTTTCTTAAATGAAGTTAAATTACTTCTTTGCCCATCTAGAATTCATAATATAGTAGTATAGATTATTTTGTAACCCTGGCCCCAAACTAAACCCAAGCCCCTTCATTACTCACCATTTTAAGGGCTTGAGTTTTGGACCCCACTCTTGCTACATGACAACTCACGCCCTTAACCCAAGCCCCCACTCCCTTTAGTCTTAGGGATAATGTGGCAACCACAAAATTTTTCTCTCGTTTAACATTTGCATCTTCATTTACGTGCTGAATTTCAAAGCGAAATCCTTTTTTCAACATGGGGATAATGTGATACCCTTTATTCTCAGGTTATTACTTTAACCTAACTCTAGTAATTTTAAATATGAACTCATAGCATTGCACTTGACTAGGATTGGTTAAGTGAGTCGCACGATATACCATAGTGTGTTAGAAATCGAGTAAATAGTAATTAGAAGAAGTATCGGAAGTACCGGATCACATATACGCGTCTTAAACCCCGAACGTTGGTGAATTAATAACTAATATGTATTGATCATAATTATGTGAAACTATGTGCAAATGCGTGACTAGGTGAATCTTTGTGAATTAACGTAACCGAGTCCGGTCGGACCGGGACTTGTATATGTATACGAAACTTAATTGTTGATATTTAGATTTTTAATATTAATTAGTATAATTATTATTGATTTATTGTAAAAGAAAGTAATTAAATAAAACGAAATATAAAAATCTAAATAATTTTCGGCTGCGGACTGCGGAGAGGAGACAAACTCCTCCGCGCTCCGCGTAAGGCTCGGGGGTAGGTGAATAAGTGGCCGTAGGGGACCGCGGCGCGTGCTATTCGACAACTTGTGCTTTGCTTTTAAAAAGGTCGATCTGATCGCATTTTTGATCAAAAATACACCCACTGATCGATCCTGAGCTCCAAAACTCCGATTTTAATTAATCAAAACTTGTTATAATCATATTTTTGAAGATCCTTAAAGCTTTGGAAGTTCTTTGATCAATCCTAGTGTTTTCAAGTGTGATCTTAAGGTATAGTCTTTTATAACTTGTTATTCTTGATATGTTGCTATACAAATCATGTTACAAACTGATCTAGGAACTTATTAACATGCTTAAAATGAATCCATATATGATTCATGATTGTACATGTTTAGATGATGTTATTATGATCAAGAAACATTAGGATACATGCTAGAGTTGTTATGCTTGTTTATCTAGACAAATCTTGATCTAAACTTTGATTATAAATATAGATATTTAAGGAATTAATAAGATCAGATCTTAGACATCTTGTATATGTTTTATCATGATGAGTTTTGATGGGTTTGTATCAATATAAGTCTTGTTAATAAGTTGTAATCATAATTTAGAAATATGGCAGATTCAGAATCCGATTTTGTAACATCCATAACATACTGTTTTGAGATCCAAATTAAATGGTTTTTAATTCTAACATGATCTTTATGAAATAAGGTTTCCAGAAAGTCCAAGTTTGTAGGATTTGGATAAGTCTAAGTATTTATTTTGGAATTTATAAAATCGGATGTCAAATCTGAATTCGGACAGGAAATTTTGGCCAACTTTAAAATGTCATAACTTGAGTTTTACGAATCATCTAATCATGAAATTTTGTCAGAAACTACATACATGAGTATTACAGCATTTCCAATTGGATTCAGGTCATTTGGAGCAACATGTGATTTTTAATGAGTTTTCTCCTAAACTGTCGCAAACAGCTCGTTTTTGATACCTTGCTGTATTCACAAATTTTTCATAATTTTTCAGAAGGTTTTAACCCCTAAATAAAAATAGTAGTATGACTACCAAATATCTAGTAATGCTCTTTAAAAATTTGGGAGTCTAATATGCTCGTTTACTATTTTATAAAAATTCATTTCCATGACCCAAAATCTGTCCTGAAAACACAGATTGGATAACTTGGTATATATACTTGTATAAGTGTTTTTCTTGACTTGTATGTTATATATATATATGAGTAAATCTGTTTATATGAATCATGTGTAATAGATATATTATGATATAAAAACTGAACATTCACCAACGGGTCGTCGGGTTAACTTGTTATATGTGGTTACAGTCGAGTCACACGAAACACTAGAGCTATGTAAAGTTTTGAACAAATGATTATTGTTAAATTTTCATGAACATATACTTATAAGGTTTAACCTTGAAATAGGGAGTCATGAAGCGAGTCGCCTACACTATTAATTGAAGTTCGAAGTTAAAGTCAACGCATTCTAAGGTGAGTACACTACTCTTTTACAAAAGCATGCATCCCGGATTTTGGGATAACTAAATTTCAGGTTGGAAACTTGAAGTACTTAGATTCCAGTTTGGGATCTACTATTGAGAATATTTCAGTTTAAATTTCATGTCTATAGTCTATCTAAACAACTCTATCAAGGGAAGTCCTTCACTACGATGCCGAATCTAATTGCCGGATATTGGCAAACGGGATACTATTTGATAGCGCTATTAGGTTTGACAATCTCGCACCGTGCTTGTGTCACGACAGCGTACTAATTATCTTTAGACTTGTCATTGTTGAAAGACAATGATGGAAGGCACAAAACTATACCACGGTCAGCGGAGGCTTGGTCCAAGTAAATTCAGTACAACATTGTTTGGTAGCTATATGACGGGCTAAGTACCCACGGCATGTCTTTTAATAACATAAATATTCTACAACTAAACTTATTTTGTGGTTATGTGTGAACTCGCCAACTTTATGTTGATACACTTAAAGATGCTTTTGCAGGTTGCTAGGTAATGCACGTACTAGGGCACTGGAGTCCCACGGCGTCTCATAATGTCATGCATGTTATCAAATAATGTTTTCACAACTTCAACTATTTCTTTGTGGTATTTTGGGAAATGTAACTTAAACTGCTTCCGATGTATTTTGCCAACTCTTTAAAATATATGAATTGATTTTTAAATCATATAGTTGTCGTTTATTGTGACCGTTGCCTTGGATCCTGGTTTGTCATGCACATCGTGGTAAAACTCCGCAGTGGAAATTTGAGGGTGTGACACACAAGAACACATGAAATACTTATAAACATGGTGTCTTATTGATTGTTAACCGTTGGCATTACAATCAGTTCACACATACTCTTGGAACCAATAACCAAAAGAAGTCACATGAGTACAAACCTTGATGACCTATTTATAGCTGTCATTATGGCCTGGGTTCGGCTTGGCCACCCAGGTCATGTTCGTCTAACCCTATAATTGCCTATACTCATGTTCACTAAACACACTACTTAAACAAATATAGTACAAAGGACTAAACTGTATCAACCAAAATGTAAAGTATTTAGACAAGCATCCATCATACGAGATGCACTAACAACAAATGTTTCCAAGATGGTTTAGATTGCTTTAAAGGGTTACATTGCTTTAAAAGCTTCTTTCGGCAATGTGACCAAACACGAAAAAGTATGCCTTGACTACCAATACGTGCTTATTTGCATTTGAACTTGTGGTTTCCTTGTGCCTAAGGCTATGGAGCAACTTACTCAAGTCCAATGGGCCATGCATAGTCATGTTATGACATCAAGATCTATGAATGTATTTTTTTAAAAGACTAAGCTTTGCTATTTAAAAAGAGCTAATGGTGCAGCTTTTTATTTGGTTACCTTTTATTTGACGTATAAAACAACAAGTGTTTTTTTTAAATTTACAAAAAAATATAACTCCAAGAAAAATACTTCTAACCATAAATATGTCACACCGCATCAACGACGAAAGCACGTGGCATGATCCTTGAAAGAAATCAAAGTCAAGATTAACATAAACATACTTAACTAGAAAATATCATTGCATTAGAGCATTCACAATCCGTCCACCAAATTATGTGAGGGGTTCCCTCAAATTATATGGGGTGGGTGTGAGTGGAGGAGAAAGAAAATATTTGGTGAAAGCACTGTTCACCCCTATATTTGAAAAGCTACTGTTCACCCATATATATATTTTAATATTTTTGTTAGTTGTTGTGAGTGAGGAGAGAGAAAATATAATGATAAAAGTATGCAAAAGTATTATTATTTTAATTAGGAGAAAGAAGATTTAGGGGTGGAGTAATGATTGGTAATTTGATGTAGATAATTTGGTGGATCGGCTGTGAATGCTCTTAGATGTTGAAATGTCATATAGTTAATGAAGTTACATGTCCTTAATTGTTATAAAATTCCAAAAGAAAGTTTTTCAATTATATTCAAATCATATGGAAAATACTAGTAAAATCCCCGCAAAACCCGACATCCCAAAATGGTATCCCGCCCTAACCATGTGCAACATTATACGCTTCAATTACCCGAGAGATGTAAAAATATTTGTGAGTTCATATGTTTTAATTTCACACATCGCAACACCAGTGCATGTAACATAAATAAGAAATAAGTATGACAATAAAGAGGTTGCGTATCGTTAATGTCGACTTCGCCATCTCCTTTAACCAAACCAACAGTTCTCGTTTCCTCCGCAAAATTGTTTAATAGAATCAACAACCTAAGTTCAAAATATCATGCACCCCGTAATATATAAAATACTTAAATGACGTTATTGATTGAGGGTGGGCCTCATCGGTCACCAATAGTACTATTCATATATTTCTTCGGTTTCATTTACATGAATTAATGGTTAAACTAAATTACATGGTCTTGCCCCAAGTGGCTTCCTGTTACCCATATGCTCGTGTTACTACTTTTCAGTATTTTTATACGTTGCATCACATTTTAAAGAAACATATCTTTCCCCCGAAAAGTTTATAAAATAATAAAAAGGGGTCATGAAACTTGCCACTTCAAAGTACACTGGTCACAAATGAGAATAAAAACCAAGTCCAAGGCCAACACCTACAAGTGTCGGTGACCTATTAGACACTAGGTATATAGTGTGTGTTTAACTGACAAGTTATACACTCAACTCTCAACACAACTATTTATATTTAATTCCCGTTTAGTTAAAACACAATTTTTAGGCCCGTTGGTGGTGGATTACCTTCGCTAAAAGTTTCACATAACTTATATATTATAACTATTATAATTAATTCCCAAGTTAGTTGGCTTCTTTACCGCAAACCCCGATCACTGCATGATTTATCACATGTCATTATCTTTATGTTAAACTATATATATATATATATATATATATATATATATATATATATATATATATATATATATATATAGTGGAGAGTTCAAATGAGAAGAAAAAAATATTATGAGAAGAAAAAGAACAAATTTAAACCAATAGAAATCCTCCATATAATAGTTGTACTTAATGTTAAAATAAATTATTAGTTTTTTTGTAACCCCCGTAAACTAGTTAAATTAATGAAACTTATAATTCAATTTCAAAATATATTATTTCATATTAATCATAATTTACAGTGAAGGATGATTTCGTTATGTGTAGGATAAACGTACGTTGAATTTCTATATGTGTAGGATTAACATATGATAATCTCGATATGTGTAGGATACGCGTGATAATTTTGATATGTGTAGGATTAATGTTGATATGTGTAGGACAAAATTTGATAATGTGTAGGATAAAGTATTAATGACTAATTAATTAAAGAGACAATAATTAATGTAATAAGAGTTAAAGTATTAATGTTTCATTTCTTCTTTTGTTCTCACGTTAAGTTTCTTCTCATTTGATCCTCCCCATATATATATATACTAACTTGAATTAATATTCCATTTTTGTCTCTAACTTGACTCACATTACCATACATTTATCTTCCCATTTAAATAAATATATTAAGATCTTGTCGATCGAGGTTTCAATCTGTATTAAGTATTTATTATTCTTACATAACTACACACACAGAGACACAAACACACAAACACACACTCTCATATACCTAAAATAATATTTATACTTAGTTCCCTTTTAATACCTAATCATCCAAGACTATTTTGTGTTCATTCTCCTTTGATGGTTTCTAAACACTTAGGAAAATGTTTATATATTCTCACCCACAATTATTTTTGTATATATTTTATCTAAAAAAAATATATATTCTCAACCGTAGAATAATGAGTCCATTATCAACGCGATAACCTGCACACGTGTCTTGGAGGAAGTTACATGTATATATTCATCTGTTTGATTTTATATTTGTCTGATATCTCGTCTTATTATTCTCGTCAATTTACTCATTTTTATTTAACTCGTATATTTTTTAATATTGCATATGGAGGATCTAACTAAACCACTGAATCCTTTATCAGGTGACCAGAGGATCCTTCATCTAGTGACTTGAGGATCCTTCATCTGGTGACTAGAGGATCTTCCACCCGGTGACTAGAGGATCTTCCACCCGATGATCGAAGGATCTTCAATCTAGTGAGCGGAGGATCTTTATCTTGTGATTGAGGATCTTTCATCTAGTGAGTGGAGGATCTTTCATCTGGTGAGCGAAGGATGACTTAGACCATAGGAAAATCGAGTAGAGGATATCACCTCTACGGTACGCTTTAAATCTTCAACTTTTTAGAAGTCACATTAAATACTTATAACTTTTGAAAGTTACACTTTTAGTCCCTGAACATTTGAGAATGACAATTTCACAAAAACTTAGTAAACTATAATTTTTAATTTCTCAATAAGTGTTTTTATAACATTTGAGAATGACAATTTCACAAAAACTTAGTAAACTATAAATTTTAATTTCTCAATAAGTGTTTTTATAACATTAAAAAACTTTTAATAGTCATATTAGGGACAATAATATGTTTGATTTGTGTCTTGATGTCCATTTGTCCATCTTTGGATTTTTAAAGTTTACAAGATCGGTTAATTCAATAAGAAATGGGAGTTAGCACACGATTTTGTTAGTACCATCCAACCGAATCCAATTTAATTGTTTACTTATTCAATTTCAATGAGTGAATTTTCAAGTTCAACCAAACCATTTTCAAAATATCAAGTAGATGAATAAGAATCTTGAGAAAATCTTTCATTTGTCTATCATTATAGACAATCCCATCTATATTATCTATGGAATTCGAACCTGAACTCTATTTCAATCCGAAACGAAAAAGAAGAAAGGAAGTAAAAAACAAAATAGAATTTGTAACTTGCTATCCTCTTATGCAAGATTTCACTACAATCAATAACTTTATTTGTGTGATTTTATCATCCACCCATTATGTTATGAGTTAACATGTTCTTATGGTTTTATTAGTCACATTATGATGCTCAACATCATTTTTAGGTGTATTAAGTTTATCTTTATGACTTTTCACCCAAAACATCTTCGAAAAACCTTAGATAAACAAACTTTGTAAAAAATATCAACATCACTAACATCACGATCACCCACGACCAAGAGAAGGGTTTTAAAGAACTTATTTAGTTTTTAGAAAACACACAAAACCTTGTTTAAAAACCTTTGTTAAAACCTTCCCAAAAACAACTTGCAAGTTTAACACAAAAACTAAAACTTGAATGAGATGAAATGTAGGAACTAACTACTAGCAACAAAGCTAGGGAAGACTCAAAAACAAAAGATTATAATGCGGTTTTAGTGTATTCTTCCAAGGGTTTTGCTCCTAACTTCCAAACACACTTGAAAATGGGGATGAATTAGGAAGATTGTGAGTTACGAAGTTTGAAAACATTGGAAAATGGGTTTGGGGTGAGTTTGGTCGTGAGAGTTGTGGAAGGGATTGAGTTTGTGTATGGCGAAGATAAATAATGGTGTAGTCATCCCACCATACATTAGTCATAATTTTTACTAGTTCCAAAAGAAAACGTAAAAGTATGTAAGAGAGGTATGGGGCTGCCATGAGTTGGTCAAAATGGGGCTCTCATGTCCCAAGATATCTTGTAAGAAGATTGGTAACATTCAGATTATACGGTTCGGGTTTTAGTCGGTTTTGGTTATGAGATATTTTGGGCACTTATTTAAGCCTTAACCACCCTTAAACGTTGACTAGTTTAAGAATTGATTCGTTGGTCAGGCTTTGTTGCGTGTTTTATTATACTAATTATATGCGTATCGGGTGCGGTATGCACACTTTAATCTATACCGGGAGATTTAGGTTTTTATTTTCACAATTTAGGTTTTGGTTTTCCAATGGTGTATACTTTATAATTATGCCATTTATTTTATATCCCGAGCATCTAGGATCGTTTTTCGGTTATTTAATTGTTACGAGGTAACCACCAACGTCTGTATCAGACAAGTTTAATCCCACACAATTCTGTCGCGCTTTTAATTAAACAAATATAGCCCTATGCATCCTATTAAGACTTTGCAATTCTCTATTGACTAATTAATCCAATTAATTTCAAAATGCACTTAATTCAGTTAATCACAAATACTAATATTGTACGGAATTACTTTATTTTTGCCGGTTTTCACAAAATAGATTCGGTTGAAAAAGAAGTGAAAAAAAACGTTAAAAGTAAAAAAGATAACATTCCTTATGTTCATTATCGTTTGTCCATTTACGTATGACTAGCTACTGGTTTACACGTACAAAAGTTTATGTTTTCTGCCTATAGTCTCTCTCTCTATATACACATATTATCCTTAAATACATGAGCTATAACTTCAATTAAACCAAATAATTTTTCACTAAACATCTCTAATCCCGAAGTAATGCTTTTACACAGTGTTAAGTTTGAACTTAATACTTTGTTTTTTTTGGTTATCTTTAGGAAAATTTTGGGTAATCACTGTCATATCTAGTTTTTAAATTAATTTAAATCAAAGACAACCAATTAGTAGGTAGACGGGCCACAAGTTGTGTCGCTACCCCTTTTTGTATTGCAAAACTTACTCTATTGAAAATAAACATTGGCCCTTTGCTTTCTTACCGGTAGTGAAGTAACATCCAGTTCACCAAAATATCAAATCATATCATATTGCTAATTACAGTACACACTAAATCAAATAATATTGCTATAAAAGTAACAAAAGTTTTGTGTTATGAAATCATATTTTTCTTGATCTTGTAACAAATTATGAGTTTATGTATAAAAATAACTTTATTTATTGTATGTCACGTTCATTTAGATTTGTGTATGTTCATCTTCAATTGTAAGCTAGTGAAAGAACTATGATACGAATTCTCATGTTCATACTTTTGGATATATACACCACTTAGTCATCATCATTATTAAAAATAATCATAATTTTATTAGTTTTATAATTAATATTTCCATGATGAGTTGCTCGATTTATGTAATCGGAAATTTGTTAATTTATTCAACTTTAATAAAAGAAAAGATTTAAACTAATTAAGGGCACTTGTCTTTTCTCTTTGGGAACCTCAAGTCGCGATAGCAAGGGCACTCTGCCTTGTCTGCGTAGAAAGTGGAAGGCACGCAGCCCTGGCATTTCTCGCAACAAATTCCGCATAATCTCAAACACTGTTCTTTGTCACGTGGATTCGCACACCTTTTCTCACACTTGTCATTGCATCCAAGTGTACCTGTAAATTAAATTTCAAATATTATATATGTTAGCTGTAAATTTTGAGAACAAAAGGAATATGTATGAGTTTGGTTACCTGCGGAAGGGGCTTGAGAAACTTGGGCAGTGGTGGAGGGGAAAGTGAAGGTTAGGAGGAGGGAGACGATAAGCAGAATCGAAAACGGAAGGCAATTCATTTTGTTGGATTATAGGCTGTTATGTGGTGGATTTATAGAATGTCAATTCCACATGGATACTATTCCTCTTCACCTAATTATTTTTTTCTTATGTTATAGTTATATTTTCTTTTAGAACGATGATTCTAATTTACTTATAGTAACTATATATACCTGTTCATTGCAGGATTTAAACTTGTCACCTCTTAAATAAAGAAAAAACAATATTTACTACTATCCCATGTCCCTTGAGTATCATTTTATAACTATACAATTTGCAAACATGCAATTGTGTATAATCACAGTTTTTTTTTTGACAGGTCTAGATCAGCTGGTTAAACCTACCCTATACGGGCGCAAAGACGCCACCCGCCCAAGTTCGAATCCCACACGGCCCCTTCCAACCCCTACTAAAATTCGGTGATTTTCCAGCCTTCCGTTGGAATCGAACCCGGTACCCCACAGAAGGAAACCCCTTAGGGGAAAACCTCCTGACCACTCCGCCAAAGGCTCGATGGCATATTAAGTCAATCACAGTTTAGTCACACTAAGTCAATTTTTCATTATATTATTATCATAATTTTTCAGCATACTTTGTTTTTGGTTTATAAATTTTTAGAGGTTATCTTATAATTATTTGTCTACATAAATCTTACATACATTCGGGTCATGAATAATAATGTACAAGTGATCCACAAACATGTCATCAATGTTTGCTACAAGGTTAGTTAGATTGATGTGGTTAACTCTTTTGTTATTTTAGTAATATAATATAACACTTTATAAAGTTTGAATATACAGTTACGATATGCTTATTTTTATCAATGATTCAATAAAAGTTTTAAGCAAAGGATTATTATATGAGTTTATGGTAGAAGAAATATTTTGATAGTAGGTTGTTGATTTTATAAGAGCGTTTTGTTCTTAAAACGTAAGGGTAATATGTATGGATATTGTTTACAAGGTTACATTTCTCGGAAAGAAACTAAGGCAGTTTTACACTTTTAAATGGATGATTATTGTATAGAAGTCAAAAAGCTCGCGGCTCGTGGCTTTTTTGTTTGAAAAAAAACATGAAAAAATCTCGCTTGAGAGAAGCTCGACTGTAAATGAGCACGGCTCGGCTCGGTTTGTAAATAAGCCGATGCCGAGCTAAGGTAAATTTGGCTCGTGGCTCGCTCGTTGACTGGCTTGTTGGCTTGCTTATTTGACTCGTTTAAATTAAAGCCTAAATGGTACTTTATGTAAATTGTAACAAAATAATAATAATAATAATAATAATAATAATAATAATAATAATAATAATAATAATAATAATAATAATAGTAATAATAACAACAACAACAACAACATAGCATTTAACTAAAAATATATTAGAGTCAAATATCCAAAATCCAAATAACTCAATTTCCAATGGTGAAATAAGTACAATAATATAAAAAATGGTTGTAGTTCTTGAAGTGTTTTATGTCTTATTATTACTCAAGTGATTTAATCTAAACAAATACAAGAATAAAATATTAAGTTCTTATATAATATGAACATTTGTAAAAAAATAATAAAAGTATCAATTGGCTGGCTTGTGAGCCAGCTTGGCTCGACTTTTTTTTTAAACGAGTAAGCCCGAGCCCAATATTTAGGCTTGGTAAAATAAACGGGCTCAGCTAGGCTTGGCTCGATTTGCAAATGAGCCAAGCCCGGGCTCACACTGGTTCAGCTGAGCTCGTTTACATGCCTATTGTAGAGTAACTAATCACTGTTAGGGAATACCGAGCGAGATTATTTGATTTACCTATAAGTGTGTGATTTTTGGTTTTAATATGTACATGTTTTTTATTTACTCGGGATACTGGTTTTTGATCCGTGAGGTTAGGTTTATTCGGATAGTTAGGTAAAGTTTGTATGGTTTAGTTCATTTTAGTTTGGTCTGTTTACAGTTTATATAATGATATATTATTATAGTAGCTTTTATCCCGGGAGCGTCCCTGGTTGAAATATCTAATATAACATATCAATTTTACATATGGAATAGACTGATGCGCTTTACAGTTACATGCAAGAAAACTGTAATCAATCATTCTAAAAAGAACTAACATGAAATAAGAAAAAAAAGTTATTTATTGAAATAGTATTATAATAACCATACATATATTTTAGTTACATACTATAAAGTTTTTAGTTTATGATGGTGCACGTATATTGCAAATATCGAACGTATTACTCTAAAGGTTATGTGACGCGTTAAAAAATTCATGGGTATATGATCGGGTATATAGTTCGGGCATTTGGGACAATTTTTTTTAAACTAATCCCAAACCCGACACAATACCTGTCAGGTTACAAAAAATAGTCATTTTTTTCTCCGTTTTTTTATATGGCACTATGGTACTCGTTGGAAAGATAATAAAACGCTCGTTAATTTGGTGTAATTTTTTTCTTTAAAAAATACCTGTCAGGTTACAAAAAATAGTCATTTTTTTCTCCTTTTTTTTATATAGCACTATGGTACTCGTTGGAAAGATAATAAAACGCTCGTTAATTTGGTGTAATTTTTTTCTTTAAAAAATCTTGTATATGAAAGATATTAACGTTTAAAAGTTATGGAAGAAAACATGAGAGAGAAAATAATAAAGATTTAATATTTAGATTTAGTAGATTAGGTTTTAATATATTATTTGCTTTTTTTTTAATTGGTCTAGAGTTGCCACATCACTGCCTATGTGGCATCTCTCTAAGGAGAGATTGCATAATAGTATGACATGTAGGATACAAAAATAGTTGTATTTTTTCTCCGTTTTTTATGTAGCACTATGGTACTCGTTGGAAAGATAATAAAACGCTCGTTAATTTGGCGTAGTTTTTTTCTTTAAAAAATCTCGTATATAAAAGATATTAACGTTTAAAAGTTATGGGAGGAAACATTAGAGAGAAAATTTAATTTTGTTTTTAAATTCTTATCTTTTCCTAAAATAATTATAATATATATAGATTTACTAAAAAAACTCAAAAATTAAAAAATCCTACATAATGCCACGTGGCACATTCAAGAAGGGGTTGAGGCCTCCATTGAATGCCACATCATCAAAGTTCAATTCTTTTATTATAAGTTATAGATTATAGATTATAGATTTAGTTAAAGTAAATAAACATGTAGACTTACGTATTAAACATTAAAAACTTAACCTTAAGTTATTCATATATTCGTGTGCTTAAATTTTTGTTTTGTTATGTGCACATAGTTTTAATTACGTGTATCTCATTTAATGCGCATATGTAACTAGGTTTTACCCCCCACACTACACAGCGGGAGTTTGGTCTTTTTCCCATGCTACACAGCATGACTTTGGTCTTGATCGGTTCTACCCATCAACAACAACAACAACAACCGTACCCAGGAAAATCCCACAAATAGCGACGCTATAAGTAGAGTCTGGGGAGGGTGAGATGTAGGCAAACCTTACCCCTATCATTAGAGATAGAGAGGCTGCTTCCAGAGAGACCCCCGGCTCGATATCAAGCACACATAATATATATAGATAAAAAATAAATAAAAAAATTAAAAAAATAACAAATATACGTAAATGCACATAGACCATCCCTACAGAACGAAACACAGACACAATAATACCCTACTCATAATTCCTAAAAATCTTTAACTTTGATCCTAAGCCTCCACGAATTCCTATCTTGGACCATATCCTCCGAGAGGTGTAATTCTAACAAATCTTGCCTAATCCGTTCAACCCAAGTCAACTTGGGTCTGCCTCTACTCCTCTTCCCCTCGACAGTGAGGTGTTCCACTGTTCTAACCAGAGATGTCCTTTGTCTCCGCTTCACATGTCCAAACCATCGTAGTCGCCCTTCCTTTATCTTATCCGATATGTTAGCCACTTCTAGCCTTTCCCTAAAAACCCCGTGTCTTATCCGGTCTAGCCTTGTGTGGCCACACATCCACCTCAACATCCTCATCTCTGCTACTTCCATCTTTCGTGATTGTATCTTTCTGATGGCCCAACAGTCAGTCCCATACAACATAGCAGGTTGCACTGCAACTCTGTAAAATTTTCCCTTTAATCTAGCTGGGAACCTCTTGTCGCACAAAACCCCAGCGGCTGCTCTCCACCTACACCATCCAGCCTGTATGTGGTGAGCTACATCACTATCTATCTCCCCGTCCCTTTGGACAAACGATCCCAAGTACTTAAACTTAGTTACTTTCGGGACCACCTGATCTTCAATGATAATTTGAGTGCCATCTTCGTTGTTTATCCCGCTGAGATCGCAGTGCATGTACTCAGTCTTAGCGCGACTAATCCTTAAACCTTTTCCCTCTAAAGCTAATCGCCACTCTTCTAACCCCATATTCAGACTTTGCTTAGTTTCCACGATTAACACTATATCATCTGCAAAAAGCATGCACCACGGTAATGACTCCTGAATGGCCTTAGATATCTCATCTAGAACAACTGCAAAAAGAAACGGGCTTAATGCGGACCCTTGGTGGAGCCCTACCTCCACGGGGAAGAACTCAGTATCCCCTATAGGCGCCCGGACACTAGTTTCAGACTTTCAGTCCTATCGTACATATCCCTAATTATGTCTATATACTTTCTAGGAATCCCTCTAACCTCCAAACTATCCCAAATCAGGTTACGAGGAACAATGTCATATGCCTTCTCCAAATCAATGAACACCATATGAAGATCTCGTTTCTTCTCCCTATACTTTTCCATCAAACTCCTCAAAATGTATATCGCTTCGGTAGTTGACCTCCCTGGCATGAAGCCAAATTGGTTTACTGTAACATGAGTTTCTCTTCTAATTCTAGTCTCAATTATCCTCTCCCACAATTTCATAGTATGACCCAATAGGTTAATTCCTCTGTAATTCCCACAACATTGTGCGTCTCCTTTGTTCTTATATATAGGCACTACAACACTACTCCTCCACTTATCTGGCATTTTTCCAGATTTAAATATAAGATTGAAGAGAATAGTTAGCCACTGAACTCCTTCCTCACCCAAACACTTCCATACCTCAATCGGGATGTTGTCCGGACCAACTGCCTTAGCCTTCCCCATCTTCCTAAGTGCTGTCCTCACCTCTTCCTGAGTGATACGACGACAGTAACAATGATTCCGATGCGGCGTTTGGGTAGTTGGGTTGTCGCTTTCCTGGTGGTGAGCCATCCCGTTGTTGAAAAGGCCGTGGAAGTACGTTTTCCATCTCAGTTTAATGTCATCCTCCTTGACTAAAACACGACCATCCTCTCCCTTTATAAACTTCACTACCCCTAAATCACGCCTCCTCCACTCCCTAGCTTTGGCAATCCTGAACATATCATGTTCCCCCTCCTTTGTTTCCAGGCGCTCATACATCTTCTTATAAGCCGTGTTCTTTGCCTCTGTCACTGACTTCTTTGCCTCCAACTTGGCCTTTTTGTATGCCTCCCTCAAGGACACTCGGTTCCCCTCGTCCGTGCACCTCAAAAGCTTCCTAAAGCTCCTATGCTTGTCTCTTATTTTACTTTTCACATCTTCACTCCACCACCAGGCCTCCTTATGCTCACCTAATTTTCCTGATGTAACCCCTAGAGTGGCTTGCGCCACTTGATTAATTGTGGTCGCCATATCCTCCCATACCTGATCGGTTCTACTCATCGAAAACCATAAAAGTGAATGGTAACACCGGCTCCAATGATACCAATACGCCAATACCTAAAATGGTGATGTTCGCTGATAGTTGGTTTGGTTAATTGGTAAGAAAACGTAAACCCACTAAACATTGGTATAATCATATAGTTAATAACCAAATAAAGTTGAAGTTCATTTTTATGCAATTTTACCTCTGGTTGCATGTCCATTTAGTAAAAAAAAAAAAAAAAAAAAAACAATACGGTGCACCAAAATGGTAATAGTAAATGTTCGTAATCTGCAAAATCTGAATGTGTATAGGTACATAAGTTATTACAAAAAAATGTAAATGGACAATTAGTAAGCTGAAATCTACCTTATAAATATAATTAAGGTAGGCTATAACTTGATTAATCACCTGTTTAGAGGTTAAAGTGTGACAACCGGCAATTTCCGATCAATACCGATGTGATTTTTATTATTTGAATTAACTATTTATTATAAAAATTGTTAATTATTAAGTTTCGGAAGTTAATTGATCGTTTTAACAAAAGAAAACGTGATCGAATCTTATAACGCGATTTAAACGCGTGTTCTGAAAGCTCACGTCGGACAATGAAAATATTTATATTTTTGCTAGGTTTATTGTTATTTTTAATTACTAACTTAACCGACTAGATTTTGTTACCAATTGTTTAGTTTAAACACGAACCGAGGCGTGATACGTTTTAAACGGGTTCATATACGCGACATCCACCTACCAAATGAACCCTAGGTATAAAAGCACATTATCTCCTTCCCTCCCTCATTGTTTTCAGCCGCCACCATCCACAAACAAACCCTAACACACACATAAACTGTCTCTCTCCCGCTCGTGTCTCTCTAACCTCTCGGTCTATCCCTTTCCCGTCCCTCATTTAGCAGTGGCCGGCCTCCACCACGGCGTGGTTGTTTTTAGCCCCAAAACAGGTAGTGATGGCCGACAGAGGTAGATTTCGGTCGATCGAAGCTGATACTTGTTTGGGTGGTGTCGTTTTTGGGGAGAGAGATGTGAGTGGTGGTCGAGGCGGTGGTTAGGTGGTCCGATGGTTCGATGGTCGTGGGTTGACGGGACAGTAGCGACCCTGGTGGGCTTCCTGGAGGTCCATGGTGGTGGTACGGTTTTGGGGTTATGGCGTTGGGTTGGTGGTGGTTAGGGTTTTCGATGGCTTGATGGTGGCAAGAAATTGTACAAACAAATGCTTGAAAGAAATGTTTGGACAATAGAACTAACCGGAAGATTTTCCGAGATCTTTGAAGGTGAAGATATGAAAAATCTGATAGATTATCAAGATCCTGATCTTGAGGATGGTGAGTTATCTGCTGCAATGTCAAATGAGATATTTGGAGGACTTGCAAAGCAGGCTGGGAAATCATTGGAAGATATAATGAAAGAACAACAGATTCCAGATATTCCAGTAAAAGAAGCAGGAACACATTCGGATGATAAAGATGCTCCAATATTTGAAGACATTGAGATTGAGGATATTTCTCTTGAAGAGTATCCGGAGTACTATCCGATGAAGACGAATGTGGTGATTCCTGAAATCAATGAAGAAACTTTGAATGAAGCTGATAAGCTAGCAAAAGAAAAAGGAAAGAAAGTTTTGGAAGAGATGTTTGGTAAGGAAGCTGATAAGAAACAACCTTACAAACAATCTGATGAGCTGAAAGAGATGTTGAAAAATATGAAAGAAACGGAGACTAATAGACCAGTAGCAGAAGTACAGGGTGCCTTCTATAAACATCATAATAAAGTGTTTAAAGGAAGAGCTTTAGACTGGAAGTACTTTCCACAGCTGAATTGTGTTGGAATCAAGTGGGAAAAAGGGAATTCTATACTTCTATAGATTTCATGACATTAAAACACTTCCGTATTGGGCTGTGAGGGATGTTTGTAGACATGCTATGGGCAGAGCTTCTGTGAATAATTCAGTAGTAGGATGGTTTGCTGATAAGATTAGTTGGGAAAGCAGAACGAAATGGAATTTGTTTAGTCCTCAGTATCCTAAACGAATTGTTCATAAGAATGAGATTGATCCCAAAACACGTTTGCAGAAAGTGACTTTAAAGTATTAACCCCCTGTGGTGATGAAGAGAATTCCTTTGATGCCAATACAACAGAACTTCAGTAAAGACTTTAATTTTTGGTATTAAGATTGGAAGACAGTCGAAGCGGATTGTGTTGAGAGATAAAGATCCTAAGCTAATGTGCAAGAAGATCAGAGTATTTGACCCAATGTGGTTGATAAACTGTTTAGCTGAAGACATTAACATGTTATATTTCAATCCAATACATTTTGATGTTGAAGACTTGGAACAAGCTTGGAGATACTACAAGGTTGATTGTTTCTGTTTTGCCTAGGATGTGAACGCTGGGTGCGTTTATAAGAAGTTGCTTGGGAAGTATGTGAAGATTAGAGAATCTACAAAGAAAAGTTCGCTCAAAAGACAAGCTGAACCTGAAATGAGCGCAACACAAAAAAAGACGTTGAAGATTAAGCTGATGAACAAGACGCTTGAGTACAAAGAACAATAATCCAAGCAATAGCCAAGGGGGAGTTTGTGAATCATTAGTGTGGCTTTCGCTTTGGATTCGACTATAAACGGCGATTATAGTTGAAGAATGGAAGACTAAAGAAGCCATTCGACTCATCATGGGTTCGAATGAGAATATCAGTGGGTCGAATGAAAGTTTTGTTATGTTAATATGTTCATTCGAGCTTAGTAGTGGTCGAAGGAGCTCATTCGACCAATGCAAGGGTCGAATGTGCAGAGTCTATAAATAGGTTAAGTTTGTTTTGCAAGTAAGTAAGTTGTGTCATTTGGTGTGTGTTTGTGTGTGTTTTTTAGGAGAGAGTCTTAGAAGTTTCTAGATAGTTTGTCATTGTAATCAAAGGTCTTTAATGTTAAAACCTGATTGATTATTAATGAAATGATTATGAAAATTGATATTATTGTGTTCTGATGTGTTGTCAAACATACCTTGTTATTATGTTAATTTTGTATATATATTTTAGTCTTTTATTATGTAATTTTAGTTGGTCTTAGTTATTTATTAGTGTACACGTTGTAGGTGTTTGTGAGATATGAGCTTAAAATGAGGGAAAATGATCAAGTTGCATACGCTTGAGGGCGAGTGTTCATGGACGTTGGAGCGTAAACGAACAACTTTGGTCAAGTCAAGAACACCCGAGTCGAAAGCACGGAGTTGTAATACTATATATAAATATTAGTATATTAAATAATAATAATCTATATATATATATAAAAGAAAGCATATATGCCCATTGAGAGTGCCACGTGGCTTAATAATTGAGTGTTTTTGAGTATTTTTCTAAATTTATCTCTCTATCTCTTAATTCTCAATTACTAAAATTAAATTGAGTGATTTTAGGAAAAAATAATTTAAAAACAAATTTAAATTTTTCTCTCTTATCTTCCTCCCATAATTTTTAAACATAAATATCTTTTATATATTCGAGATTTTTTAAATAAAAAAATTACACCAAATTAACGAGCGTTTTATTATCTTTCCAACGAGTACCATAGTGCTATATAAAAACGAAAAAAAAAACGACTATTTTTTGTGGGGTTATATTCATAAAGAAAAAAACACAAAGTGTTCAGGTTATTCATTAATCAAATTGTAACATATTTTAATTTACGTGAAGATGATTATATGTTGAAGGTTATCCTTTTAATACTTTATTATGTTTAATATGGTTTATGCTTTTTATTTTTTTAACTTTTTAAATAAATGTTTTTTAACTAAGATTGATTATGTTTAAGTTATTTACTCTTTTCGTGATTTGAGTTTTCTTTTTTTTTTATCATTTTTTATTAAATCATATTAAATTTTTCAACCCCGGGACCTTCCCGGGGTAATCGGCTAGTAATAATAATAATAATAATAAAAAAGAAAGAACGAAAAATGTGAATTCATCTCAAGTTTCAAGGCCCAAAACAATTTTTGGGTTATTATTATGAGAAAAGAAAAGGATCAAACAGCAAGGAATTTTGGGGGAGGTTTTATATATTATCTTTTGACGGCACACAAGGGTGTTCGGATACTGAAGGGGGGACGCACAAGAGCAGCAGAAGGCTGCTGTACACGGAAATCAAAGTTACTGATCGTGATTAACCATGCACGGCTAATCTTCTTGCGGTTCTCTCCGGGTGAATGATTCATTTATTTTATTAGTTTTACTCAGTTTTATACCTAGTATTTGGATTGAATTTTGTGAACATCTTAAAGTTATTTGGATTCAATTGTATGTTTGACTGATCTAGACAATTTGGTTTCTTTGCATTGATACAAGATATCATCGTTTCTTGGTTTTCTTGCACTAGGAATAATTTGATTTTGTATTTAGTGTTAAGATAATTGAATTGGGTTGAACAATTTAAACAGGATCATATCTATGTGATTCCCAAGTTAGGTTAATTACAGGGTAGCTTTAAAATTACCGAATCAGAAACCCGGAGTGACCGTTTTCTTTATAGTATTGTTTTTAATCAAATTTTAATCAATCTTTTCTTGCAAGCAAAGCAGCACCTTAGTTTAATCTTCATAATTTTATTAGTTTTTTCTATTATTTTAATTAAAATTTGCTATTAACACTAACCACAGACTCCTCGTGGTTCGACAATCCTACTCCCTATACTGCAGTCCTTGTAGCTAAGGAGTTGTTTTTAAAATATTTTTTGATTAGCACTCGACACGCGATCAAAATGGCGCCGTTGCCGGGGAGTTCGTCCGGTTAGTGTTTTGAAATTATTTTTTTATTATTTTAAAAAATTAAAAAAACCAAAAATATATATTTTTTTCTTGTCCTGTATTTTTTCTATTTTGTTTAATACTACGCTGGGTATGTTAATTTTTGCAGGCAAATTGAATTCAGATGAATTGGGTGGATTATGATGCATGTGGGTGTTGCGAGAGCCCATATCATTTGATGCATGATTGCCCAGTGGCCCGTCAGAGAGTTGAAGCATATAAGTATATAAAACAACAAGAGATGGAACTTAAAATCCAAATGTTAAACAAAACTTAAGAATCAATAACGGAAAATGGAAAAATGCACTTATAGTGATAGCTACTAATAGGGAAAAACTCAAAAGAGATAATAAATTCATTATAGAAAATTATGAATAGAGTTTCAAACAGCAAATGAAAAAATATACCAATAATGAAATGTGATACTGAAAATATTTCTAATGAAACTGGTGACTAGCCAAAGAAATTTGAAATATTATTAGTGACTTGTGGGGAGTGTACTTAAACCTATGAGTAAATGGTCATCCTTCCCGATTGCACGTACCCCGTCACTGGTAAATTTCAAACTTTTAGCGAGACTTTAAAACGAGATGTAGAAATAACTCCTTGAGGTATGGATTTCACTCCTAGGTCAAAGTTTTATTTCAAAAGCAAAAAATAAGACAAAGTGGAACTAGTCACTAAGATAAGGATATCACTCCCAGCTCAGTGGTTAAGTTTCTTTTGAAGGAATAATTCTTTGAGGTGTGGGTATCACTCCTATCCCAAATATATTAATCCCAAAGATGTAAAATATATAGAAGAGTGAAACTATTCACCAAGGTGTGGATATCACTCCTAACTTGGTGATCTTGTTTCGTTTATGAAATACGAGTGTATGCTTCTCTAAGCAAGGTACCGTAAAGAATAACGAGAAAGACTCATAGCGAAAATATCTCGAAAGAAAGTACAAAGATAAAGAGAAACATACACATATAAGACAGCTTAGTTATAGACTAGGCTTAAAGGCATTCTAATAACCTAATTCCCTATAACCACGGCTCTGATACCAATCCGCTACACCCCAACCGATGGCGGAAACATCGACGTGTCACGTAGTGACGATTGTTCAATAGCTCATGGACTAAACGCATAAATATTGATACATTGATTAAATAATTTATTACATTGAAAGGAAAAAAATGAAACGTACAATGATTCTAAAACGTCAAGTCTAACTAGATTACAATGAAATCAAAGCTTAAATATAAATCCAAAAGCGTAAAAGGAACTTCTCAATAATAACCTTAAACATGTACGAAAATAGTATATGTCAATACAAAAATGTATTGGTGAGCATACCCTGATTTGAATACATATAGTAAGAAAAGTGTTTAGCAATTCATGTGCGGTACCATTTGCAATTATGTAATAAGTAGTATCAGTCAAAACCAACCCTAAGACAATAGAATAAGACAACACTTTGAAAACTATTTTTGAGTATAATGAATCACAAGACAATGACCAAGTTCTCTCAACAGAGTCACAAGGGGTATATACCATAGTACTATTAATTGAAATGTCAGGCCACAACGGTTAATGATTTTGACAGCCATAGATACACACAAATTAACATAAAGAAACACACATGAGCATTGCATTTAGTAATAGAATAACATTTTGTCATAATGTACATGAATAGCCCCAAAAGTGTAAAACATGAAAAAGAGGAAAGATATACTCACAGTTTTGCAAAGCGTGATAAATCCAAACAAGACTCGTCACAAGATAAACATGGAAATTCCGAAGAATTCAACCTATACGTATAAGAATACTAATGAGGGAAAAATGACTTAAGAAGTCTAAGGCATCTAGAATCTAAGGCATTAGGGTTTGCTAAGCTGGGTAAGGAAAAAGAACTTTTACGATAACTCGAATTAATATGAATCCCAAAAGAAAATATGATTGAAGTTTACAAACATGATTAGATAATCTAATTGTTACCAATAGAATATTTAATAAAAAGATATTCTAATTAATTTAGACAAAAGAATTTAATTAATTATTTAAACTAAAATTGTAAATGAATACAATAATAATAAAAAATTGAATAAAATAATTATACATTACACAAAAGAGTCAAAGAAATGATGATTATGACTTTCGAATACATAAATATTTCTGTTTTATAAAAATTATATTTATAAACCAGAATTTAAGTATTAAGAATTAATAAATGATTTATTGTATTTAAATAAGCATAAATATAACTAAAATGCAAGATATAGTTTGAAAATGATATTTCTGTGAAGAATAAATACATTCTGATGTGAAAAGATCAAAATAAATTTTTTCATAATTTTCCTCATTTTAATTGTATTTAAAACTGATTTATTGAATTTAAATCATGTTTAAATGATCAAAAATAGGAAACGCTATACAAATTAATGGTTTCTAGTCCAATAAATTTTCAAATAAGTTTCTGATGTATAAAAGTATTTGCACAAAAAGTTTGGGATTAAAATCATTTAAAATGAATTTTTAATCAATTAAATGTGATTAAAGAAAACTAAATCAATAAAAACAGGAAAATAATTTATTTTCCAGAAACTAAAAATATGATAATTTTCTATGAAGTGTCAAGATACTACACTTAAATTTTCATGATTTTTGGAGCAAAAATGAATTTATTATGAATATCTTAAGTTTTAATGCATTTAAAATGATTAAATAAATAACAAAATAAAAAAATAAATGCAAGATAAAAAAATTCGACTAAACCCATAGTATTGTGAGGATCGAACCTGTGCCCTTCAAGATTCACCAAACACACCCAACCACTCTACGATAACCCATTTTCTGATAATTTTTGAATAAAAATTAGATTTATATAATTATAATTATAATTACTTCATCTTCTTCCCCAAATCCTAAACCCTAACGCTAGATTTCTAGCTCCTTCAATTCATAAACACTAGGACTCAAAACAAGAGGGCTTTTGAAGAGTGATGTTCAAACAACGAAATGGCATAAAAATATGGTACTTACAAGCTTAAACACGATCGAAAAGGAAGGTTGCAGGTCCGACTTTTTAAAGCCAAAACCGAAGGTTGCAGGTCTCGTTCTGCAGTGCTTCGATGTGGTTTTTAGATGTGTAAAGGTTAGGAAAAGATTTGGGATGATCAATTTATAAGGTTAAACACGGTTTGATAACGTTTAAGCTTGATTGGTTTTAAGGGCTGACGGTTACAAAACAAAGAATCAATGCTCGATTTAAACGCGTTAAAAGCACCTAATAATGAACGAAACTTATAAGTAATGATGGAGAAATGAAGTCCCAGCATTAAAAGGATTTATAGCTGCCTTAAACTAGCTTGCCGAGTCGCCGGAATCGTCGCCGGCGGCGACTGTTGGCCGGAAACGAACGGACAAGTGATAGGGGGGGGGGGGAAGCTTTCAAAATGTTTCAGATTTTGACAATATTGGTCCCTGTGGTTATAAAATTGATATATTTTATGTAAAACATAATAATTATCTTATAAAACTAAACCAAACTAACTAACTTTTAACATTAACCAATCCCAAACTTTTTAAAACTATTTTTTTTTTACTTTTATCAAACCACAAAAATAAACCCATGTTGTTTATAAACTTTAAACGTATAACCAAACATCTAAGAAACTTTAAAATCGAGACTTTTATAAAATCTATATCGAATAACGTAATAAATGCAATATGATAAACATTAAGTTCGCTCTTTTATTAAATTTGAAAACGACAAATCTTACAAGGACTAAAATAGAAACGTTTGACTACACAAAGGCTTATAGTTGACAACTTGCTAAAAGATGAGGGTGATGGTTGTCACATGCAGCAAATCAGCGGGCAGCAGGGAGTGTTTCAGCAGGAGCAGCAGCACCTGCGTGGCGGTCTGGAGCGTGTGCAGCAGGATGTACAGCGCGGGTTCGAGTACCTTTTTTCCGGTTTGGAGAAGGTTCACCCGGGTTACTTTAGTAACCCTCCCTCGTACCCTTATGGAGCACCACCTGGCGACTAGCCAGGAAGCTCCGGTTAGCACCACAGGGACGGGGATGACCAGTAGCCGCTCCCACCACATGCAAGCAGTTGTTAGTATTTCATTTATTTGCTTTCAATACTTTATTTTCGGATCTTTGTACCCTAGACATTTAGTTTGTATTGTATTTGAATTATTTTCCTTTCAGTATTTCAGTATTTTTAATTTAGTTTATTTCATTTTGTGGATGATGTTGTATGGGTTTGATGTGTTTGTTGTGCCAAGAATGTTGACTGTGCAGGTAACTGGCGAGCACCGTTGTCGATGCTCTTGTCGTTTATTTACTCGGCTGTTTCTTCGACACAAGGGGAGTCTTATTCTCCTTTTTCACACTATAGATAGCTAATTCATAAACGCTTTCTATTGTCACATTGGGGACAATATGATTTTCAAGTGTGGGGAGGGATTATATCTTGTTTGTCCTCTTGTATATATATATATATATATATATATATATCTAAAAAAACCCTTTTTTAAAGTACATATATGTATATATACTCATATAAACGTCAAGCCTAACTAATTTTTGATAAAGATAACCTGAGGGTGACAAACAGACGAGATACGAGAGTGTTAGATTCGTACACTTGCACCCATTTCCTTCCGGTTTTGTGAGCATTTGATCCTTAGAATAGATTTTCATTTCTTTGACATGCTTTCGAGCGAGCCGGATGTTTTGTATAATTTAGAACTTGTCATTAGCATACTTGTTTAGATCAAAAACGTGTGAGACTGTACGAATATGATTGAGGCATTTAGGGTACCCTTTTGATTTAGCCTTTTCTTTTCGTTCTATCTTTTTCCCGCACCCAAATGTTATCCCCTAGTTAACCATGTTGAACCTAATCCCGTGTTTTTTTTTACTTACCACACCATTTCACCACTAAACCAAATTTAGCCTTTTTCTTTTAAACCTTTTGTGTTAAAACTCGGTTTAGGTTAATGTTTAACTAGTTTTCTGTGTTGTAAATAGTTCGTGTTCGGGTTTATATATTTAGAATCCGTATGTTGATTATATCAGTCTTAGTTATCAGTTATATCATAGATATATATGTTGAAAAAAAATAAAAAAAATTTCCAGAAAATTCCAGAAAAATAGAACACCCTAAAATAGGGTGAATTAGCAGTGTTCAAGCAGTTTTCGGGGCAATAAAGTTAGAAGTTTTATGTTTAGCTCGATTTAAATAAAAATCGGTTATATTCGCGTGTGTTTTGTATAGTAGTATTTGTTGCTGTTTAGTTAGACTTAACCGCCGAGTTTTAGCCGTTTCGTCACTGTAAATATCCATTCCGCACCCTTATCTTTGCCTGACATTACAACCCGTATAAGACCTCTTGATTTGTGCTTTTTTCACACGTTAGTTGGTTAAGATTAGATCTTTTGACAAGCTTATGATATTGCACGATTCATTGTCTTGGCAATGGAGTGATTTACACATACACATTACACGTATGTATCATAAATAAACCGAGTGTGTGTGAACATTGTGAGTCGTGTACGGGTTAGCATGCTTTGTGGATCGGAAGTGAGTCGCTGCTTTTTAGTTATCTTGTCGCCTGTTTTTATATCTTTTGTTGGCTTGATTATTATCGTTTGTACAGGTTACATTTTGTCTTTGTTGCCACTTGGCGAGTTTTTCGTTTATTTCTGTTTTGTTGTTTGTTTGAGGACAAGCAAAGTTCAAGTGTGGGGAGGTCTGATATACGTTAAAATATACATATATAAATCCCCGATTAAACTCCCAAATTACGCGTTTTCGACCCTAATTGCCCGAATTCGGTACTTAACCGCTTCAAATGTTTATTGCAGGTCTTAAACGGTGCCCCAAAGACAAAGTCGAAGAAACCGGGCGAAATCTGGACAAAATGGACAGTTTCGGCACAATCAGGCGAATCTGGAAGATGTGCACAGCCGTGCAGGCTAACTTGACTCGGCAACATAGGGCTGCACTGCCAGTGTAGCTGCTAGTGCACACCAGATTCCTGGACTAACAGACCAGCACCCCCGTCCACGAGCCCGTGTGACTCAAACTTCTCAGCTGCACTGCTAGTGCACCAGACAGTGCACCCCTTGTACCCGGACACCAGCTGAACCGCACGACCGTGCACCCCAAGTGCACGACCATGCAAGACCCAAGATATTTCCAGGAACCACGTAGCCACTTGCACGTCACCATCAGAAAAGTTAAAGTGCACGGCCGTGCACTTTATGCGCACGACCGTGCACGTGCACAAAACAAAAATGTGTATAAAAACAGAGCAGAGGCTACTGATCAGTTATTGGGTTTTCTCTGGACGAATTTGGGCGATTTCTGGGGTCGAAGAACTGCTGCAAAGCCGATTAACAAGCTCGGGAAGCCATCCGATTTATCTTTCATCATCCAATCCTTCACATTCAAGATTTATGGTTTGATTTATAAACTATTAAGTTGATTCAAATCTGAATATTTTGGCTTGTATGTGATGTTTATGTATTACATTTCAGTCTATAGATAATATTTATTAATCGTTAGTAGTAAAAACAATCGTTTGTATGTTAATCACATTTTGTATGAATTTGGTGTTTTTCATGTTTGAATCTTGATGATCATAGTGCAACCTTGTTTCATTGTTGTTGGATTTGTGATTGTGTTTGATTGACTTTGATGATTATCGTGTGTGTTAGGCGGATACATGTTGAAAAACCGTTCGTTTAATCATCCGGTAGTAGACTAGTTAACTTGTTAATAAGTCAGTTAAATAATGATTATAAATACTTACCGGCACGTAAAAGGGTTTAAAAAAGCTTAATGGTGTTGTTACTGATCTTTGACACGGTTGATGATCTTTGGTAGTTATTTTGGTTAAAATGGCGATCTTAGTATATTTGTGTTCAAAGTTGGTAAAATGGAATAGGTTGTGAAATGCTCTACTTTATGTTAGTCTTGGTGGTTGTATTGTGTATTCGGTATTGCTTTCCTTGATTAGTGAGGTTAGAAAACTCTTAACGGATGACTAACTTATCTTTAGAAGATTCTCATGAGATCATATCAGCTGCTCGCTAATGAATAACTTGAGGTGGTTAACGTGTGTTTATCGTGTTAGCTTTCCATATAGTTGTTATGTTAGGATTCTTGAAAGGGATACTAATTGTCTGAAAATGGGAATGTTGATCACACGCCTTTGTATCATATGATATGTAGATGACATGCTAGGGTTGGTATTATATAGTCTTTATAGTTATATTTTGTATTTGGAGTCTTACATATGTTATTTAAATGTTTTAGAATTAATTTAGTTAAACAAAACTTCAACTATCTTTTCCTACTGGTAAATCGGGGATAGAGTTTTAGTACTATTGCATCCGCTTGCGTCCATGGATCGATATCTGGTTCTTATCTCAGCTTACTACATATATGATAGGGTACACTTGCCTTTTTGTGTGTGTTTTAATGTTAAGGTCTAAACCATTTTTATAAATATTAAAACCAAACGTGTGTTAAAATCAGTGCAAAATTATATGTATATCCGCACACGTCACCGACCCTCACCTAAAAACTTAAATCGCTTACCCAAAAACCTAAACCATCCATCCACCCCCACCCAAAAACCTAAATCCACCCACCCACCGCCTACCAAAAAACCTAACCCCACCAAAAAACCAAAACCCATCCTAGCCACCCCGCCCCCTAAACCTAAATCTTACAAGCTAAACTACAAAAGAACTAACCCTAAAAGCTAAAGTAAACTCTAAAGCTTAACCGAACATTTACTACACATGTGCATTAGAATGCGCATTTTTTTATTTATTTTTATTGTTTTTATTTTTTTCTAAATGGGGATGTCGTGGGAAAGAGAAGCTCCAAACCAGTATTTTAGTGTTTGACTTAAATTTTGAGTTATGATTTTTTTTATATTTTTTTATTTAAGTAGGAGTTCTCGAGTTCTCTCCCTAAGTATGAGTTTTCTACTGAACCTTCCCCTATATATATATATATACACACACACACACACACACATATAATCATGTCTGAGAAATACAAGCAAATTGGTGGCAAAGCTTGAGGCCCAAAGACAACATCTACACAAAGAAGGTAGCTCATCCCAACCGGATATTGTTTTAGGAGTATTTGAAGAAGTGTTAGGCATTAGGCGTGGCCATATTCGTGGTATTGGGCATAAACCTTTCTCGGCTATTCCCTCCACTTTATTTGGTGTGCATGAGTCACCTTGACAACCTCAAGAGCGGTCACATGTAAAGTAGTTTATTTTATTTTTAAATTAGCTGATTTATTTTTAAAAACTTATCTAAGGATCGGTGAATGAATGTTAGGTTGGTAAACTTAATAGTTTGGTAAATGTAAGTAGTTTATGTTGGTAGTTTATGAATTTGTTTAATAGATGTTGATGTTTTGGTAATTTAGTAACTTCGGTTTATATTGGTAAATGTTGATGCATTAGTAACTTTGATTCATACCGCTAAATGCTAGTAGTTTACGAATAGGTTTAGTGTTGATTGATGTTTTGGTAATTTGGTAAATTTTCTTTCTCTTGGTATTAGTAGTTTAGTAAATTAATGTTGATGCTTTGGTAACTTAGGTTTATATTGGTTATTGTTAGTAGATTCGTAAGTATTAGTAGTTTGGTGGTTGTTAGTTGTTAGTAGTTTATGTTGGTAATTGCAAATTAGGTTAATGTTGATGCTTTGGTAACTTGGTTTCATTGATTGTACGCTCATTTAATCAATTCTCCCCATTTGATATATTTCGAGTCATTTAATAAATTGGACCCATTTGACTTTATTTTGGTGCATAAGATGATATCCTTTAATTGATAGTATGTTCATTTAATCAGTTCGACCCATTTGACTTTATATTGTTGCATAAGATGACACATATGGTTTGACTTATAGCATGCTCATTTATATATACTGGTAAATGTTTGTAGCTTTGTAAATTTGATTTGATTGATAGTATGCTCATTGGTTATTGGAGGAGTATGTTAAAAAATGATGGGTTAGATTACCAAGGAATCAAATTTTGATGTCGAAGATGATGAAGATGATAGTCGTGACAATGGAGATGATGATATGTCGAAGCCAATGTAAAAACAATTAATGTTAATTAACATGTGATGTCAAACGACCCGAATTTATGTGTTTTTTAACTTGTGATGTTCTATAAATTTTTATATAGTTTTGTGTGCCACGATCCTAAAACCGTCAAATTCGTATTGTAAAACAGGCATTAATAAAGAAAATAAGAAAAATGCATTAAACTATCGCCGCTAAAGATAATCGAAAAAAAGACAAAGGTAGCATTAGCGGGGACACAGTTCGCCACTAAAGGTCTACATAAGAGGAAAAAGTAGGCAAAATGACAAACATGCATTACCGGTGGTAATTACCTTTAGCGGCAACATGTCTAATCAATAGCGGCAACAATTGTCACTCGTAAAGGCCATGTTCGTTGTAGTTATTCTCATGTTCATACCTTTTGGATACATACACCACTTCATCATCATAATTATTAAGCATAATTTTATTACTTATGTAACTAATATTTCCATTATTAGTAGGTCGATTTTTGTAATCGGCAATTTATTTATTTATTCAACTTTAATAAAAAAACATTTAAAACAACTATGGGCATTGTTTTACGCCCTTAGCGTCCTTCATGTCGCGATAGCAAGGGCACTCGCTAGTGAACGGGTCAACGGGAGGCACGCAACCCTGGCACGTCACGCAGCAGTTCGAACAGGATGACATACAAACGCCTCGACGTTGTTTTTGGAAACGTATATCCGTACACCTTTTATCACACTTTAAACGACATTCAAGTAAACCTGTAAATTAAATTTCAAATGTTACATATGCGAGTTGAAGATTCTAAAAACAAAAGGAATATATATAAGTTTGGTTACGTTCAGTAGATTGGGCGACAGTAGAGGGGGAGGTGAAGAGTAGGAGGAAGGTGGCGATAAGCAGAATAAAAAATGGAAGGCGATTCATTTTGTTTGGATTATGGAGTGTTATGCCGTGGATTTATAGAACGTCAATTCCACATGAAAGTTATTCTTCTTTGCCTAATTATTAGTTTCTTACGTTACAAGTAGATTTTTTAGAACGATAAACCTAATCTACTTATGTTAACTAGATATTCTTGCACATTGCAGGATTTGAACTCTTCACCTCTTAAATAGGGGAACATCAACTTTACCATTACACCATGTCTCTTGAGCATCATTGTATCACAATTTAATTTGCAAACATGCGAATGTTTATCATCATTGTTTAGTCAGCACTAACGTCATTTTTTTATTATATGATTACCATAATTTTTGAGTGTATTTTGATTTTCGTTTATATGATTTCGGAGTTCTTTTTATAAAATTTAGTATGTTGACGTACCCATTTATAGCTATGTGACTATATAAATTTACACAAGTTCAGGTTGCGAATAATAATGTACAAGTGATCTACAAACATATCATCAATGTTTTCTATTGGGGTTCGTTAAAAAACTTTTATATAACATAATATAACATTTTATAAAGTTTTAATCATACTGTTCCAACATGCTTATTTTTATCTATGACTCAATAAATGTTGTATACGAATGTGTCAATCTTCCAGAGTTAGCTGTTGATATCTAAGTAAAGCATTGTTCTATGTGTTCATGGTGGAAGAGATATTTTAGTAGTTGGTAGCTTACTTTAGAACATCATTATTCATTTTAAAACATAGTGGTAATATGCATGGATATTGTATAAAGGTTACATTTCTCATAAACAAATTATGGCAGTTTTACACTTTTTAATGGGTGATTCTTGAATTGAATATTAACTAATCACTATTACTCATTAGCAACATAGTTTTTTGATTTATAAGTCTAAATATGTGATTTTTGGTTTTACTATGTACACGTTTACTTGGGTGACATGTTTCTGATCTGTAAGGTTAGGTGTGTTCGGGTAGTTTGGTAAAGTTTGTATGGTTTAGTTTAGTTCATTTGAGTTCGGTCTACTTACAATTTACATAATGATATATTATATTTAGCTAAAGTAAATAAATATGTAAAGTTACATTATATCATACACTATTTTTCTATTAAACATTAAAAACTTAATCTTAAGTTATTCATATATTCGTATGCTTAAAGATTTATCTGATTATGTGCACGTAGTTTTAATTATGTGCAATCAATTTAATGCTTTTATGTAACTAGTTCTTACCCCCGCGCTACGCAGCGGAGTTTGGGTTTTTTCCCCATGCTACACAACATGACTTTTTCTCTATCGGTTCTACTCATCGAAAACCATAAAAGTGAATGGTTATACTGTTCCAATAATACCAATACGCCATACCTTGCTAGACTTACTGGACACCACACACTCAGTGGGCCAAACACCTGCTCACCACATGCAGGCACCCCCACAAACTCTTGAAATCTAAAATGGCCCCTAGCTCTTGACCCTCCAAGTAACCTTAATGCCCCCACTTGGGTCACAGGCCCACGTTATTGAGCCCGGCAATAAAAGTGAATGGTTATACTGTTCCAATAATACCAATACGCCATACCTTAAATGTTGTAAAAGTTGGCTGGTAGGAAATTTTGTACAAATCTTGGTGTATGTAACTTGGTGAATGGTTATCATCCTGGTAGCCATTGAATGGAATGAAATTTTGTTGGACGTTCAAAAAAAAAACCAATACGCCAATACCTAAAATGATAGTAGGTTGGGTTCGTAAGAAAAAGTAAACCCACTAAAATTTTGTATAATCATATAGTTAATACACCAAATAAAATTGAAGTTTACTTTTACACAATTTTACCTCTGGTTGGAGGTCCATTCAGTAAATATATTCACACACAGGCGCCAGCACTGCACCAAAACGGTAATAGCGAAGGTTCGTAATATGCAAAATATGAATGTATATATGTGTGTAGGTTAATCTTGAAAATGTAAATGAACACTTAGCAATTTGAAATGACATTATAAGTATAATAAAGATAGGATATAACTTAATATTCACTGTTAAGTGGTTAAAGAATTTTCGCTGATGGTATTGTAACGCGTATAATGGAGACCAGCAAGGCGTTGTTCATTCATCACCCTTGTTTAGCCAACTTCAAATACAAAGGTTTCCTAAACTACAACAATTTAACGGTCCCCAAACAGTACCAAAAGTTAACTCCATGCGCTGGGCAATCAGTTTTGAACGTTCAGGAACCCTAAATAGAAACACCTTAAAGACTGATAACTTTTAGTGAGTAAAGTTTTTATGGCATCCCCTACAACATCAAAAGTAAACAAAACCAAACAATAGCTTGTACCTTTCCAGCTATCAATGAGTTTCATAGTGGAAGCATACCCAACAGGCAATAGAGCAAATGATTTTGCTATAAAACTCAAGATTCCACCTAAATTTTACTATTGCAAGTGGCAACAAAAAAGAAGAAGATATCGAAAACCATATAGCCACGTGATGCACACTGATGTGCCGAGATTTACACATGTTTTATGCACATATTTTCACCTGTTTTGTACCTAAAATCATGCTTTTATCTTAGTTTTATCATGATTTATCTTTCTCTGTTGATAATTACAGGATTTGAGGTCAAGAGGTGAAAAGAAGTAAAAAACGACACAAAAGGGCAAGGAATTGAAGACTTAGAAGCTGTGTCAGATATTGCAGCACGGCCGTGCTTACGGCCATGAAACTATCCCGGGTCAACAAGTCGACATTTCCAAGTCAGCATCAGGTACCGACCTGCATGGGCGTGCACACCCTAGTGCACGGTCGTGCACCTTGTTACGTGCTCACTAAGGCTTCAACCGACCAAAGACTATTGTATTGAAGAGCACGGGTGTGCCTGTCACACCCTCAAATTTCCACTGCGGAGTTTATACCACCAGGCGCATGACACACCAGGATCTCCATAGCCATAAGTCATATGAACGACTCTAAATGCCCAAACCATTTAGTAGTTTTCAAAAATGAAGTTTAACGTTTAACCAAAAAGTTTAAACAAGTTGCGGAAGCGTAAACCAAACCTAATCATTTTAAAACGATGCGCAAACTAACGCGCCCAAAATAAAACCAAATGAATGAAAAGCCATATAAAGGTTCACAATGATGTATTCCCTAACATGCCCTGTACCAAGAGACCTGCAAAAGCATGCTAGCGTGTGTCAACATAAAGTCGGTGAGTTCACAGTTTAAGTAGCAAGTGTAAAGTTATCAAAGTTGTAAAAAAAACCATCAGTTTTAAGCTTGCCAGGGGTAGCTAACCCACTCAATGTAACTAAACATGAGATTATTGGGAACACACAGATGATACAGTTTATGAGCACTAGTGTCTATCAACACAAGCAAGAAAATGTGGTCAGAAGTTCATGCCCGTGACCCAAGCACCTCAGGCATGAGGTTGCTGCACAACCTAATAATGCTACTAACTAATACCCAGCTCACTTCCTGCGATTAACCCAATAATATTGTAAGGAGTTTCAAGTGATAGAGGATGTTTAGTTCACAAGGGACAATAAGTTACAAAACTGATAAAAACCCGATGCACTCAAGGAATCTAAAACCCGACCCACATAAGGAGTCAAAGTACCCCAAAACCCGGGATGTAAAAGTTATCCCAAACCAGACTAGAAAAAGTTTAATAAGTTGTCTCAAACCCGAGACGCATGCTTTTGAGAAAAGAGTAGTGAAACTCACCTTAGGTTGTAAGCTAAAATCCAAACTCCGCAAATAACAAGGACGTGCTACCGACTCCCTAAAATTTGTGCCACTATGTGAGTATATGTGTATACACAATGCACCACATAAATCATTTGTCCAAGACGTTTAATAATGTTAAAATGTTTAAGTGACACCTTGTGTAACTATATGCACAAGTAGACCCTACGAATCCATTGGTGAACATTATGTTTAACATATGTCATACACGTTATTTACGTCTCATATAAGTGTACATGCAAGTTCAAGTCAAACTCAAGTCATACTAGACTCCAAATTAGCACATATACACATATGTCATAATCTGCGTTTTTAGGGCAGATTATTCACTACCAAAACGATTTTATTAAAAATATTTACACAACGATTTAGGTACCCAAAATTTTACTGAATATTCTTAGGAGTCCAATCGTCATGCCCATATTTTTTTCGTGATAAAACCATATACAAAAAGTATGAACATTTATTACAGATAGGTTCTGAAAACATCCATATCAGGTCAGTTTACGAGAAAAATTCCCAAAAATCGTGTATTCTTCTAAATGGGATGAATCCAATTGGAAAAGCCGAACTATTCTTATATCAACTTACTGGCCAAATTTTGTTACCTAATTCTTTATGAAACTCGAGTTACAGCCATTTAAATTTGACCCAAGTTTTTAATCTGAAAACCAATTTAGACCTTTATTCAAATAAAATTCCAAAAACATATCAAAAGGTAACGAAATCATATAATTTTACCCATTCCAGAAAGCTAAGACCATTTAAGACATGCTCATGTCAATAAACAATCAAAACAAGTAGTTTCAAGTCATGTTACAGAGCCTACACGTCGTTACATGCAGTCTGTCCAATTTTAAATATGCAATAATCTTAACCATAACAAACCCTAGTCGCATATTATCATTCAAGAACATCCTAAACATGTAATACATCAACATAATATCATGTAGCAGCCCAAACATGCAAGTTTTATAACAAGTATTAACATATATTAACCCTAGATGTTTACAAATCATAAACATGCATTAACATGTAACATATCCAATAATAATCATAAAAGCTAAATGTTTACAATGTTAATCTTTTGAAAAACCCTTTTTTTGATTATTATAAAGTTATATCAGACCTGGACAAACCTTTTTATGGTGTTTTATAACATAATAAAGAAGCTTTAACACAAGGGATTTGATAACATACCGAAAGCTCTTCGTTCGGGTGATATGACACAACTAGAGCTCCAAAACTTGATTGATTTTGATTATGGCAGAGGTTATGGGGTATAATATTCGTATGGTGGCTGCTAGGGACGATTAGGGTTGTGATTATGAGAAATAAGGTGTTAATAATCGCTTTTATAATGAGTTAAGTTGGTTTCCCCGAGCCGAGCCCGACAAACGACCGTTCGCATGGCCGAACGGCCGTTCGGCCTGTTCTGGCCTGTGTCGTTTGGCCCGGTTCAGCGTATTGCACATTTTTTTTCGTTTTAATAGTTATTTTGGACACTACCAAGGCGTAGCCCCATGTTTTTAGACCCGAACTATCCTATCGGTTCATCGGTTACGAGTTTGATAACACGTTCGGTTTATATTACATAATTACACAACAGTTTACACATAGTTTCACAAAAACACGTAATTGAAAATAATATCAAACAATTATTTCACTATTATCCATTTTATCACTTCACCAACGTTCAGGGTTCGATACTCGTGTACGTAATCCTGTAATTCCCCAAATTACCTTCTTATGCAGTTATTAACCTATAACTGTGCAACGTGTGACTCACCTAACTAACCCTAGTTAAGTAACATGTTGCGAATGTAAGTAAAAGTTAACTAGAGTTTAGTTAAAGTATGAACCTGAAAATGAAGGGTGTCACATCAACGGATGATGATCATCCCCATGTTGAATTTTTTTTTCCCAAAATTCAGCAAGTAAATAGTGAATCTAGTGTAAAAATGTATGCTTGGTTACCGGATGTAACATTATCCCTAAGTTGAAAGGAATTTTGCCCCGAAATTCACTTTGAGCGATCTGCTTTACATTTAGAGTTTGGACTATGCACAGGTTCAGGTTCAGTAAAGAGATGTGCGTATTTGAGTCACATTTGATCCCTGCATTCCCACGTGTATTCTGGTCCTCGACAGGAATCCCAACGCACCTTAACAATAGGTATGGTGCGCTGCCAAAGTTTCTTGGTGCCTTGATCAAGAATTTCCACTAGTTGTTCCACGAACCACAACTGTTCATCCACCTGGATTTCCTCTAGTGGAACCACCAATGTCTCATCAGGCAGACATTACTTAAGGTTAGAAACGTAAAATACATTATGTTCTCCACTAAGTGCATCAGGTAAATCCAACCTGTAAGCTATTGGACCGATTCTTTCAACAATCTCAAAAGGTCATACGTATCGCGGGTTTAACTTACCCCGTTTGCCAAAACGAGTCACGGCTTTCCAAGGCGACACTTTTAATAGTATTCTGTCCCCAACCTGGAATGCCGAAGGTTTCCTACGCTTTTCAGCGTAGAATTTCTGTCAATCACGAGCAACGGCCATACGATTTCTGATTTGTACAATCTTCTCAGATGTTTCGTGCACGAGTTCAGGACCTATTAATTAGCTATCCCCAACTTCAGTCCAGCATATGGAAGATCTACACTTGCGTCCATACTGTGCCTCAAAAGGCGCACACTGAATAGAAGTGTGGTAATTGTTGTTATATGAGAATTCGATCAATGGCAAGTGTTTATCCCAACTGTTACCAAAATCCACCACGCATGCCCGTAGCAGGTCTTCCAACGTTTGGATGGTGCGTTCACTTTGACCATCCGTCTAAGGGTGATAAGTCGTGCTCATGTCTAAGCGAGTCCTCAATGTGCCATGGAGAGTTGTCCAGAAATGAGAAGTTAATCGCGCATCGCGATCCGATATAATAGGAGTAGGCACCCCGTGCCTAGAGACGATCTCCTTATTGTAAATGGCGGCCAATCGCTCCAGCTTGTCCGTTTCCTTAATCGCCAAGAAGTGAGCTGATTTGGTCAATCGATCGATAATGACCTAGATCATATCATGCCCACTAGGTGTTTTAGGGAGTTTGGTTATAAAATCCATAGAAATCCCCTCCCACTTCCACATAGGAATTTCTGGTTGCTGAAGTAGGCCCGAAGGTTTTTGATATTCAATTTAACCTAGGAACAAGTTAAGCACTTACTAACATAAGTTGCTATTTCAGCCTTCATGTTCGGCCACTAATAAAGAGTTTTGGGATCTTGGTACATCTTATTTGAACCAAGATGTACCGAATATCGAGAAGTGTGAGCTTTGTCTAGCACAATTTGTCCTAGATCCCCAAAGATTAGAATCCAGACTCGGTTTATAAAGTACTAAAGACCATCCGACTTCAGTTCCAAGTTCTTATCAGCACCATGCAAAGATTCGAGCTCAACGTTATTTTCCTTCAAAGCCTCGACCTGAGCTTCACGAATCTTAGTGAGTTGTAAAGCTTACAACCGCTTGGATTTCGTTTCCTTACGACTAAGGGCGTCCGCTACTACGTTAGTTTTCCCTGGATGATATTTGATGGCACGGTTGTAGTAATTCAGGAGATCGACCCATCGACATTGTCGCATGCTCAACTCCTTTTGATCAAATATGTCTTGGAGGCTCTTATGGTCAGTGTAAATTGTACACTTTGTTCCATACAGATAGTGCCTCCAGATTTTGGGAGCAAATACCACTGCTCCCAGTTCCAAGTCATTGGTGGTGTAATTCTTCTCATAAACTTTCAATTGGCGCTAAGCATACGCGATAACCTTATCAGGCTACATCAACACGCACCCAAAACCTTGGATAAAAGCGTCACAGTACACCACGAAGTCGTCTATACCCTCAAGTAGTGATAGAATTGGTGCACTGCAGAGTTTCATTTTCAACAACTGAAAAGCAAATTCATGGGCATCTCCCCACTTGTAAGTAACACCCTTCTGCATCAAAGCAGTGAGGGGTTGAGCGATTGACGGGTGGTTCAAGGAACACCCTTTAATAGTGTTAAAATGCTTATTTTATCCACATTTATTCGTGATATTGCTTGGAATTGGGTGACTACGGTTGCTTTGGTTGTAGGTGTAATAAGGAGCTAAAAATGACGAGATACGGGCTTTGGGAATGGACCGGAACGCATCGGGACGAGGTGGAATGCAAGAAGAAAAGTGATGATTTTTCAAAGTGTCCACCGTACCCTTACGGTAGCTACCGTAGGGTTACGGTGGCTGCAAGACACAATTTTGCCACCGTAGGGCAGTGTACAATGGCCATCAGGATTTCAGATCCACCGTACCCTTACGGTGGGACCGTAGGGTTACGGTAGGACCTGCACAAAAATGTAACTCCCTTCTTTAAAGACGACTTTATGGTGCCTTTTCATCATCTCTTCCATTGTGAATGTTTCTAATCATCTTTTGGGCGATTTTTGGCTGAGGATCTTCATTGGAGACTTATCACAAACATTGGTTTATGTTTTTGATTCTTATGAACATTACTATGATTGTTTTGATGATTCACCAAGTCATGCGAGGCTAAACTTTTGGTGATCATTTCGGGTGAAGGTTTTTCTTAAACTCTTGTGTGTGATTTCTTATATTTCTAGAATAATAACTTGGTACTTTGTCTTTGTTATTATGATGTATGAACAATTGCTTGTAGTGTGTTGATTAATTTACCAATTGTTAGTCTCTATCGTTCATTCTTGGTGTTGCTAACAACCGAGATATCACGGGAAGGATTGGGGTTGGTTATTGATTAATTGGTCATCGGGAAACAACCTCGCGTTAATATAATCCGAGTACTTTGTTCCCTTTTATCACAACAATTGCTTTTACATGAGTTATGTCTATGTAACTCTTTCTAGTGGAAATTTACACAAGTGTTTAGAGAAACCGGATCCTTGAATGATCATTGT